>JACYFF010031952.1:46505794-46568859 GCA_017589665.1 Selenicereus undatus
GACCTTCAAGAGCGGCTCTTGCAGGACCCAAATCGATTACTTTCTAATGAGGTCGGATAGCCGGAGATCTAGTAAGGACTGTAAGGTGATCCCTAGCGAGTATCTGGGAACGCAACATAGGTTGTTGGTTCTGGATGCAGAGTTCAAGAGTTCAATGAGGAAAAAGGGAAGAGCAGGAGACCCCAAAGTTAAGTGGTGGACCCTCACGAAGGAGAACGCGGCGTTAATAGCGGAGAGAATTACTGAGGAAGGAGCTTGGAGGAGGGTTGAAGATGCAGATTCAATGTGGGAGGCTATGGCAGATTGTATACGAAGGTCGACTAAGGAAATCCTAGGTTTTTCCAAGAGAGGTGGCAACAAGATGGAGGGTGCCTGGTGGTGGAATGAAGACGTAAAGGAGAGAGTCAAGGAGAAAAAAGAGGCGTACGCGGTGGTCATGAACAGTGGCTTTGACGAAGAAAGAGCGACTAAGAGGATTATATATAAGGCAGCTAAGAAGGAAGCCAAGAAAGCTGTGGCGGCAGCAAAGAGCCTGGCTTTTGATAGACTGTATCATAGATTGGGGACCAAGGAGGGGGAGAAGGAAGTTTTTAAACTGGCAAAGACTAGGGAAAGGAAGACTAGGGATTTAGGTGTGGTGAGGTGCATCAAGGACGAAAATGGTAAGGTGTTGTATGAGGATGCTGAAATCAAGGAGAGATGGCAACGGTTCTTTGCTAAACTCCTTAATGGGGAGGGGATGGGAGAAGCCTGTAGTAGGGGCGGAGAAGGTAGTGATAGGCTTTTAGATCCACAGGTGTATGGCCATATAACAAAGGATGAGATTAAGGAGGCCTTGAAGAAGATGGCGAATGGGAAGGCAGAGGGTCCGGACCAGATTCCGGTGGAAGTTTGGAAGTGTTTGGGGGAAGCAGGTTTAGAGTGGCTTTCGGAGCTTTTCAACGTCATTTTTAGGACCGCTAAGATGCCCAAAGAATGGAGGGCAAGCACAGTCATTCCCTTATACAAAAACAAAGGGGATATTCAAGATTGTACTAATTTTAGGGGTATTAAGTTGCTCAGCCACACTATGAAGCTATGGGAGAGGGTGATCGAGAGAAGGTTGCGAAGAGATGTTGCAATTTCAGATAATCAATTTGGTTTTATGCCAGGCAGGTCGACCATAGAGGCGATTTACCTTCTCAGAAGGCTCATGGGTTTGTACAGGGATAGAAAGGTGGATCTCCATATGGTGTTCATTGACCTAGAAAAAGCTTATGATAGAGTCTCGCGGGAAGTGTTATGGAGTTGTTTGGAAAAGAAAGGGGTGTCGCCCATGTTTATTCGTGTGATTAAGGATATGTACGAGGGAGGGCATACGAGTGTTAGGACGCCGGGAGGAGTCTCAAAGGACTTCGCTGTTAGTAGGGGTCTGCACCAGGGCTCAGCCCTAAGCCCGTTCCTTTTCACCTTAGTTTTAGATGAACTTACTAGAGGGATTCAGGGGGAGGTTCCGTGGTGTATGCTTTTTGCAGATGATATTGTTCTTATCGATGAGACCAGGCAAGGGGTGAATGACAAGTTGGAGAGTTGGCAGCTTACGCTGGAAGCTAGGGGTTTTAGATTGAGCAGATCGAAAACGGAATACATGCATTGTTGTTTCAATGGAAGGATAGAAGAGGGGGAAGAAGTCACCCTGGATGGGAGACACATACCTAAGGTAGATAAGTTTAAGTACCTTGGCTCGATCATCCAGCAAAATGGGGACATTGACGAGGATATTAACCAGCAAATAAGAGTGGGCTGGCAAAAATGGAAGACTACCTCAGGGGTGCTGTGTGACAAGAGGGTGCCCTTAGGATTGAAAGGCAAAGTCTATCGGATGGTAGTTCGACCGGCTGTCCTATATGGATTGGAATGTTGGCCCTTAAAAAAGACACAGGTTAAAAGATTGATGGTAGCTGAGATGAGGATGGTCAGGTGGATGTGTGGTTCTACGAGAATGGACAGAGTTAAGAATGAGGTAATCAGGGACTTAGCTAAAGTGACCCCCATAGAAGAGAAGATGAGGGAATTAAGACTCCGATGGTTCGGCCACGTCAAAAGGAGAAGTATGGCGGCCCCAGTGAGGCGGTGTGAGTTAATCGACGTCCCCGGTGGTAAGAGAGGAAGGGGTAGACCGAAGAAGAGTTTGGACGAGTTGATTAGAGAGGATTTGAAAGTAGTGGGTTTGACGGAGGACTTGGCTCAGGATAGGAGGATGTGGCGAAGTAGGATTAGGATTTTAGATGGTAGAGAAGCGACTCTGTAGGTGTTTGTAATTGTAGTGGTTTGGTGCTGGTAGGGGTCGGTCAGGCTCGTATGCAGGTTGGACTTTTTTTTCTGGGAGTGACGGCAGCTACTTAAAGTAGAGTGTTGAGGTACGTTCTTTCAACTTTGTTTCAGTTTCAGCTTCTTTGACACTGTTTTTCCTCTTTAAATGCTTCGCAAACGCTGTCTTCTATAAAAATTTTTCACCAAACCTTTTTCGTGGGTCTCTTGGAATCAACCTCTCTACGGGTAGGAATACCGATAGGGGTAAGGTTGCCTACAGCTGGATCTCCCCAAACCCCGCGAAAGCGGGACCCACACTGGGAGGTATTGTTGTTGTTGTTGTTGTTGCTAATAATTCTGCTTTAAGTTTAAAAACTATTAATTAAAAATTAAAAAGTGAAATATTAGATAATTTATTAGTTTGTATATACATTTACTGCTAATTAAAACTCAAAAAATATCCCATACATTACTCGACGAAAAGCTTACTAATGTATAATTAAAACAAAGAACTTATATTTGTAGCAAAAGAAGTTTTCAATTTTTCTCGCTTAATTGACAAGTTCAGCATTTCATAACTCTGTAAAGAAAACACGATTATAAAGATATGGGGATTATTCCTGAATAAATTACTTTTCGGTACCTCGAGGTTTGGTGAAAAGGTTTTCTGAACCCACGATTTTAGAAAAATATTTACGGGACTACTTAGTTTAGTGCGAATGATTTCTAGGTCTCAAAAGTTTGGGTTAACTGATTTGTGGGTCTCAAATATATATTATTAGGTCCCTGAAGGGCTTCAATTGCAAATACTTAAAAGTTTTGGACTATTTTGCAAAGCTTCGGCTTATATTTATGTTTAGCCTCTTTATAATTACTTTAGCGGTACTAGTTATCATAATCTACTACTTATATCTCAAATATTATATTTTCTATAATTAATGACCCATCATGCTTAGCAAAAATAATTAAAACTTAATTAGAGAGTTTCGACCATTACCTGAACTTTGTTGGCACTGGACTTTCGATGTTCCATTACCTTCTAGTTTATAGAGATTGCTAATCTCAACTCCACCTTCCTTAGATCAGGCACAACACAGATCCGTTTTATTTCCTACCTCCGACCGTAGTCACTAATCAAGTTTTTAATCTTTTTCAAGGATAGTGGAACTTTAATTAAGAAATTATAATATTTAAGACATAAGGTTCAATTGGATAATGTTCCCTATTGGAAAACTTCTTTCATTGAAAGCTTAAATGTGGAAATATTACAATGGAAAGCTCAAAGAGGGACATAGGCTAAGGTCATTAGAGATGCTTGCTCATAGAGAAATGGAGAATACCGACTTCTCTTTTGCTCAAGAATGCTCAAATAACTTTGTCCCTTCTTAGTATTCGACCTCTCTATTTATAGAGGGGATGGGGGTGCATAGGATGCCCTAATGGCTACAGTACACACTGATTTTTCACATGTCTATAGTACACACTAATTTTTTACATGTCCACAGTACACACTAATGGCTATAGTACACTGCTTTGTTTTTCAGACCAGACACTTATCAAAATAGTACAATAATGGGACATCTTCTTTTCAAAACTTTTAATGATGACAAGACTAGTCATCATTATTGAGATTCTGCATGCCTTCATCTCCAATTATATCTTCCAAACCATCATTATCTGGATAATCATCAAAATCTTTATCAAGTTGCTTAAGATGCTCTGGATCCCATTTCTCAAATAATTCAACAATATAGTTCGGTTCTTTTGCTGATATGAGCTTTCCAACTCCAACATCGAAGAGATAATCAATGATATCTTCTGAGACTGCCCCTTCTACCTTCATGCACTCTTTAAACTCATTATCATAGGTGAAAGTAGTATTTCCACAATGCATTAATGTTTTTCCTTTTTCAATTAATGCCCAACACTGATGATAAATATTGAAAAATCCGATAGCTCCTGCTAAAGCAGGGTCAGTGACTAGATGCACTGGTAGTTTAAAAACCCATACTTGTCCTTGATCCTTGAGATCGTCGCAATCAATGATCTATATGAGATAATGGGTTGGCATGGCTTTTCCATTTTCGTATTCGATTGATACACTATATACTTCCAAATTTAAGAATCTTCGAACTGAGATTTTTGTTGTACCATTAGGAGATATAAGAATCCAATTGATCCTTCTGAACATGCATTGCTAAGATTTTGTTAGTTTTGAGAAAAATGGAAACTTTGGATCTGGGATTTCTATGAAGTAAAGTATCATCCTGTATTCCCAGGCTTTAAAGACAGGGTCTTTTGGGGATAATGAATTTGCGGGGATACTAACACCACAAACTCCAGACCTATCGAAAAAGTAGATTGTTGTACTCCATGTCTCCCAAATATCATAGGAATAATGATGATAAAAGTCAATGCAGGCGCTGCATACCACACATTGAACCATTTTTCTCGAACATGAGAACTTTTTTTTTTCATATCATAAGGACACTGAAGGTAACTAACATGTAACTCTAAAAGGGAAAATCTTTGAGCTATTAGGTAGGCAGTAGACAGTGGACCAAAACGTGATCTACTTTTTGTATGAAATTCCAGGTTATCAATAAGGACTCTACTAGAAGGCATAGCCCGTTCTAGTAGGAATGTCATTTCATATAGGATTTCCTCCTTTTCTAGTAGGAGGTTGGCTTGATCACCATTGGTAAGTTTTCGAATTAGACTACCTGCCAGAGAGTTCTTCGATCCCTGTATATGTTCAATAGAGAAGAAAAACTTATTAAGCCACAATTGCCAACGCAGGAGCCGCCCTTGCGCTTGCATATTTGATAAATTCTTTTTCACAAAACCAAGTATTCCTTTGCAATCAGTTCGAATAAGAAAAGATTTTTGGGCTAAAAAGATTAAGAATTTTTTAATTCCTCTTATGACTGCAAGGATCTCTTTTTCCATTGTAGGATAGTTGCATTCTGCCTTACTAAACCTTCCACTGCAATATTTACAAAGTTTTTCTTTTTCTTTAATTTTGAGTACCGCACTCTAGTGTTCACTACTGGCACTGTCTCAAGAATTAAATTATCTCCCTCATTAGGTAAATTAAGAACTGAAAGATTTTTACACTTCTTTTTGAAGTTTTGAACAATCTTCATATCGGTAATGGTCCATGTCCAATTTACTTCTTTCTTGAGTTTCTGCTGCAATGGCTTTCTTAATTTGGCTAGATCTTTAATAAAATTTGAAGCATAGGTAAGACATCCAAGAAACATTTCTAGTTGCTTCCTATCTTCAATTTTTTCAGGAAGAGTTTCTATTTCATCCAGAATATGCTTTTGTAGGATGATCTGTCTATCTTTTATTTCTAAGACTAAGAACTCAATTTCTTATTCAGCATAAATGCATTTGTTTTTACCAAGTATGATGTCATGATCAATGCATCTCCGGGTGACAGCTAAGACATCATCTTTTTGCTGTTCTATAGTTTTGGAAAAGACAAGTATATCATCAATGTAACCCAAACAACAATGATTAAGGTCTTTGAAGATGTTATCCATTCTTCTCTGGAATATTTGGG
This sequence comes from Selenicereus undatus, assembly GCA_017589665.1. Taxonomy (NCBI): domain Eukaryota; kingdom Viridiplantae; phylum Streptophyta; class Magnoliopsida; order Caryophyllales; family Cactaceae; genus Selenicereus; species Selenicereus undatus. The sequence goes on from JACYFF010031952.1 coordinate 46,511,655, forward strand.
GTGCATTTTTAAGACCAAATGGCATTTCTATCCACTCATAATGTCCTTATGGGGCGTTAAATGTAGTTAAATGAACACTTTCCTCTTCCATTTGTATCTGCCAATAACTGCTTTTGAAATCCATTTTAGAGAACCAAGAGGCTTCTTGAATTCTATTGAAAAGGACTGTTTTATTAGGAATATAGTAACCATCAAAGACAATATTATCATTAAGCTTTTTGTAATTGATTACCATTCTTGCTTTTTCTCTTTTTTCTTCTGCATGATTTCTTACCATGAAAGCGAGACTGGTGTGAGGAATCTTGCTATTCCTGATTAATCCTTTATCCAGAAGTTCTTTGATTTGTTTATCAAATTCTTGAATATCCTAGTGTGTATACACCATTTGTTTGACTCGGATAATATTGTTGGGATTTAATATAATGATTTTAGCAAAGGTTTTATCTTTATCCCAAAATGTTAGTGGATTATCACAGCAGAGTTCCTTACATAATTTCTCTTATTGTTCGGAAATCTGTTCTTTAATAGATAATTTGACTAATGCGATTGTCAGTGTTACTTCACGTTGTGCTGGCATTACCTTCTTATCATGCTGGCTGCATGTAAACTCAATTTTCTAATGAGTGTAAGCTTTATTCAATTTTTCAATAGGAACTGAGTGACCATTAATTGTGAATATTATTTGGTTTATGGTCTGAGTGCATGGAGAATATATTCTTTGAATATTATTTCCAATAATCATATCATGAGAGGGTTGATCAGTAGCCCATAGAACTGGTATATTGCATTGAACTCCTCCTAATTCTATGTATAACCCTTCTATGACTTCATTATGGCTCACAATACTATTATCAGCTATTCTCACTTGTGAAGGATTTTTGGCTCTTTTTCACATGAACTCTGGACATAATGATCTTTTCCCAAAGCATACAAAACAACCACTATCTACGTTGGCACATAATTCATATTTATTATATCTCTCTAAGCATATGTTTAGTGGGATATAAAAAACTATTAGGATTTGTGTTGGTGACTTGATAGCATATCTCCATAGCCATGTGTTTGACTAATTTCACTGGTCATGCTAATTGTGTCATCTTCTTTAATCTCTTGTTTAGCTGATGAAGATCCTTCTTCCCAATCTGATCTTGTACTCATGCTCCTTAATAATTGGGGTTTTATGGTGATTTTACCCTCTTCGTCAATTTTTATTATATTTTTCTTATTGATCTTTGTAGGATTGGCAAAGCTAGATATGTATGAACGATCGATTTTTATCTATTGAGGATTGGACTTAATCTTCTGGATCTTTTGCATAGGGGTAGGATTTTCAAATTTTCTGCTTCTATAATTGTTACCTTAAGTCTTTAGGTCTATCGTGTTATCTAATTTGTAGATAATTTTCCAAAATATCCTTAAAGGATATCCTCCTCTTTTCATGTCCACCCCAATTGTTTTTATCTTAAGGGACAGGAAGTTTTTAGCAAATTCGTCTTTAGACTTACATAATATCCAAGTCGATAATTGAATCCTACCAATCCATTACATAAATTAGTCTTAATCCCTGTGATAATTTGATTATTAAATTTGGTATGCCTAATAATCAATATCTTTACCATAATACTATAATGGAGTGATTTAAACTTGGACACTTCCAACATGGATATACCTATACTTTCTATCTTTGTTATGCTTAAGGATATTTTCCAAATTAATGGGATTAACTTCCCCAACGTCATACTCACAATCCTTTATCTCCAAATCTCCTCCCATCATTTCGCATATGTATTTGCTTTTTAATTGAAAGATGAATTTTTTATAGATCATGTCTTTTTGGATTATGAGAAGGACCCAATCTCCTTTGATTTCCCCGTGATCATTATCTACTACAAACTCTTCTCCTTGAAGGTCACCAAGGCTAACCGAACTACTTTCCATCATATGACTTGTTTCTTCGTGGTCACTTTCTTCATATTCATTGTCCCTTATTATTTCAATAATCCCTTTGTTATTGCTTAAGGCTAGGTCTAATGCCTCATCTTCACTAAGCTCAACATAATATAGACTTCCCAAGGTTTCATTAAGTTTGTTATTTTTCCTACCCTTGCCTTCATTAGCATAATATCCTACTTCTCCGCATGCCCAACATTTACAGGCTGTTTTTTTCCTACATGACAATATGCAGCTTTCCTAAAAAATCTACGTTTTTTAGGACTGGTTTTATTATAATATTTTCTTTTATATTTCTTACTGCTCTGCTTGTTAAAGCTCTTTTTCTTATAGAATTTTCTTTTCCTTCATTTTTTAGGTTCCTTTCCCCATTGATGAGGTAAATCCCAGAACGTTCAGAACTGCTTTTTAATTTTCTTTTGCTTTTGAAAATCAAGGCACTAATCATTAACCCATTTTCTTAAATAAGAAATTCTTGAACCAAGGGTGTCAACAACATATGTTCTTTCAAGCCATGCCATGTACTTTTCATTAATTATGGAATTTATTGAGTATGGAAATTTATCATAGAACATACCAAGAATAGTTTTATTATGCCCAATTTTGTAATGATATTGACTGAATTCGACAATATAATTTTCTAGGTATCTCATATCCCATAATTCTATGTTGTTAATCTTTCTTTACCGTTCTCTTGGTATTTTCTTCAGAGCCAAGTTTCGATCCGTTGAATTTAGTTTCAATTTCTTTGCACAAATTTCTGAACATAGCAACTGGTGTTTCCGTCATTCTTAATGTATTTTTTCCATCTTCACTTAGTGAATCATACCAGTAAGCTACCGTGCCAGAAAAACTATATTCTATATATTTTAGAAAATTAGCAGCTGTCCAAGTAGTATTTAGGTCTAAGACGCTATTCATTCCTCTTTTCTAGTGCTGAAATATTTCTTCTCTGTTTCGAGCTCCATCAATATTTAAGATATATCTAGTTTGACTAATTGGAATAAAACCAATTTCCTCATATGTGGTAGTTTTTCTAGGGATAAACCCAAAAGAAAAATTGGTTGTACGCATTGCTGGAATATACCTAGATCTTAAGAAATACGCACTGCTGGAATATACCTAGATCTTAAGAAATGAGTATTTCTTCTAGAAACTTCACCAAATTCTTCAGGCTTAGGAATGACATTATTAACTAGATTAGTCTTTATTTCTTATTGGTCGATCTCTTCTTCAATCTCATTGATCTCGTTTTCAATAGTCATTTTACTATATTTTTTATTCAATTTTTCTTAACTTCTTCTAATGGTAATACATTGAGATCTTCCAATTTAATCAGATTCATCTGCTGATATATTTCTTCTTCTAGTTGGACATTACTGGTATCTTCATTATCATCAATCAAAATATCATGTTTATCACTAATTGTGCCCATGATCTTGTTTAATTCTTCTGGGTTTTGTTCTTTTTCGAGCATCTTTTGTAGTTTGTCAAGAGTATATTGCTTATACTCCATCTTCTTCTTCTTTTTCTGCTTTTTTAGCTGATTTTTCTCCTACTTCTTTTTGGATTTTTGTTTCGTGCAAAGGAAATGGAATCTTGTTTTTTGGATTTTAGAAAGGATATTTATGCTGAAATGGAGTACTAATACAAGAAGCGGCTTTTCTGCTATATCTTACTTCGTTAACTATAAAAAGGTGGATTACTGATATTTGCTTCTTAAGCTCCTTCACTTCGGTCTTAATTTTTGCTAATTTTACTTTTAATTCTAAAACTATATCAGTGATATAGTTTAATTGAGGTGCTATTGGAGAAAGGCCTTTTGGTGAATGAACAATATGTGAATAATTTGGTCCAAGGCAAGCAAGCAATGATTCTAGCGTTAATCACAATTAATTACTCATTAATCAGCTTAATTAGCTTAATTATTTTTGGTCACGTGGCTCTGATACCAATTGAAAAAGGATCGAAAATACCACTAATGAGCAAAACTACACATAAGCAAATTTTAGATTTTCGCAAGTTTCTTTTTAAGGATTGGGGTTAAAATAAGAATTAAAAAATCTTTAAGGGTCTTTTTGCAATTTAGAAAACTTCTTGTGGCAAGATTGGTCCCAGAAATTATTTGCACCAAAGCTGGACTGACCAAGAAATTGTTTCTAAAGTTATAGGCTCCGAAAATTATTTACACCAAACTTGAGGGGCCGGAATAGAATTTATACGATTATTCCTTTTCCTTTTGTTCTCTTTTTCTATCAAATCATCTGAAACAGTCACTTTTACCCCCCTCGACCTTTTTCGAAATAACTTTTTAACCTCTCGTGTATTGATAATAATTTTAAGCTACCTTCAAAAACTTGTTTTAGTTTTTGAACACCCCTCACCTTTTTTCTTTTAGACAAAAACTCTTAGAAATTGCAGAAGAGGTCCCTGGATTGGGTAAACTTATGCAAAGAAGCTCTTTTTAGGAAATATGCTTCTGCTTCACGAGTAAACTTCTTATAATGACTTTACTGGTACTAATTATCACAATCTACTACTTATATCTTATATCTTATACTTTCTATAGTTATACGCCTACCATGCTTAGCAAAATAATCAAAACATAATTAGCAAGTTTCGACTATTACCTGAACTTAGTCGGCACTGGACTCCAGCGTTCCTCTTTATAGAGATTGCTAATTTCAACCACACCTTCCTTAGATCAGGCATAGCACATAGCACAAATTCGTTTTGTTTCCTACCTCGGACAGTAGTCACTAATCAAGTTCTTTATATTTTTAAAGGATAGTGGAACTTTAATCAAGAAATTATAACATTTAAGACATAATGTTCAATTGGATAATGTTCCCTACTGGGAAATTTCTTTCATTCAAAGCTTGAAAGTGAAAATATTATAATGGAAATCTTGAAGAGGGACTTAAGCTAAGATCATTAGAGATACTTGCTCAAAGAAAAATGGGGAATCCCAACTTCTCTTGTACTCAAGAATGATCAAATAACTGTGTCCATTTTTAGCACTTGACCGCTCCTTTTATAGAGGGGATGAGGTACTTAGGATGCCTTATTGGCTACAGTACATACTGATTTTTCACATGGCTACAATACACACTAACTCTTCACATGACTACAGTACACACTTTATTTTATAGACCAAACACTTGTCAAAATAGTACAATAATGGGGCGAACACTTTTCAGAACTTTTAATGATGACAAGACTAGTCATCATTATTGAGATTCTGCATGCCTTCATCTCCAATTATATCTTCCAAACCATCATTATTTGGATAATCATCAAAACATTCGCCTAATTGAAGATGCTCTGGATCTCATTTCTCAAATAACTCAAGAAGATATTTATTTTCTTTTTCTAATAAGAACTTTCCAGCTCCAACGTTGAAGAGATAATCAAAAATATCTTCTGATATTGCTCCTTTCACCTTCATGTACTCTCTAAACTCATTACCATTGGCAAAACTAGTGTTTCCACAATGCATCAACATTTTTTCTTGTTCAATTAATGCCCAACATTGATGATAAATATTGAAAAATCCAATTGCTCTTACTAAAGCGGGATCAGTAACTGATTCCTGTCGTTGAAGAACTCATTCTTGTCATTGATCATCGAGATCGTCATAATCAACCATCTGAATAAGATAATGGGCTGGTTTGGCTTTTTCATTTTCATATTTGATTAATGCGCTACACACTTCCAAATTTAGACAACTGCTAACTGGAATTTTTGTTGAACCTTAAGGAGATGTAAGAACCCAATGGATTCTTCAGAACATGCATTGCTGAAATTTCATTAGTCTTGAGAAAAATGGGAACTTTGGATATGGGATTTCTATAAAGTAAAGTACCATCCCATACTCCCAAGCTTTAATGATAAGGTCATTTGGAGATATTAAATTTGTTGGAAAACTAACACCACCAACTCCAGACTTGTCAGGGAAAGTAGATAGTTGTACCCTAAGACTCCCAGATATCATAGGAATAATGATGATAAAAGTTGAAGCAGACTGTATATCACTTATTGAACCATTTTTCTTAAATATGAGAACTTAGTTTTTTCTTGAATATCATAAGGACATCTAAGGTAATTAACTTATAAATCTAGAAGGTAAAATCTTTAGGCTATTAGGTAGGCAGTAGATGGTAAACCAAAACGTGATCTACTTTTTGTATGAAATTTCAGGTTATCAATAAGGACTCTACTAGAAGGAGAAACCCGTTCTAGTAGAAATGGTATTTCATTAAGGATTTTCTCCTTTCTAGCAGGACATCGGCTTTGATGATCACCATTGGCGAGTTCTGAGTTAAACTATCTGCCAGAGAATTCTTCGATCACTATATATGTTCAATAGAGAAGAAAAACTGATTAAGCCATTATTGTCAATGCAGGAGTTGCCCTTGTGCTTGCATATTTGATAAATTCTTTTTCACAAACTCAAGTATTCCTTTGCAATCAATTTGAATAAGAAAAGGTTTTGGTGCTAGAAAGATTAAGAACTTTTCAATTCCCCTTATGACTACGAGAATTTCTTTTTTCATTGTGGGATAGTTGCATGTTGTCTTATTAAAACTTCAACTGCAATATTTGCAGAGTTTTCTCCTTCTTTGATTTTGAGTACCGCACTCCAGTGCCCATTGCTGACATTTGTCTCAAGAATTAAATTATCTCCTTCATTAGGCAAATTAAGAACATGAAGTTTTTACATATCTTTTTGAAGTTTTGAACAATCTTTGTATCAGTTATAGTTCCATGTCCAATTAATTTACTTCTTTCTTGAGTTTCTGCTGCAATGGTTTTCTCAATTTAGCTAAATCTTTAATGAAGTCTAAAGCATAAGTAAGGCATCCAAGAAACCTTTTTGATTACTTTCTATCTTCAATCTTTGCAAGAAAATTTTCTATTTTTTCCAAAATAAGCTTTTGAAGGATGATTTGTCAAGCCTTTATCTCCAAGCCTAAAAACTCAATTTCTTATTCTGCATAAATGCATTTGTTCTTACCAGTATAATGCCATGATCAATAGATCTTTGCGTGACAGCTTAGACATCATCTTTGTGTTGTTCTATGGTTTTCGAAAAGACAAGGATATCATCAATGTAAACTAAACAACAATTATTAAGTTTTTTTGAAGATATTATCCATTCTTCTTTGGAATATTTGAGGTGCAATTTTAAGACCAAATGGCATTACCATCGATTCATAATGTCCTTGTGGGACACTAAATGCAGTTAAAGGAATACTTTCCTCATCCATTTTTATATGCCAATAACCGCTTTTGCAATCCATTTTCGAGAACCAAGAGGCTCCCTGAATTCTATTGAAAATGATAGTTTTATTAGGAGTATAACAATCATCAAAGATAGTATTATCATCAAGCTTTTTATAATTGATTACCATTCTTTCTTTTCCTCTTTTTTCTTATCCATGATTTCTTACCATGAAAGTGGGACTGGTTTGAGGACTTTTGTTGTTTCTAATTAATCCTTTATCCAGAAATTCTTTGATTTGTTTATCAAATTCCTGGATATCTTGGAGTGTATAAACCATTTGTTTGACTCGGATTATATTATTGGGATTTAACAAAGTAATTTTTGCAAATGTCTTATCCTTATCCCAAAATTCTAATGGATTATCAGAGTAGAGTTCTTTGCATAATTGTTCTTATTGTTCAACAATCTGCTATTTAATGGATAATTCAAGTAATGAAATTGTCAATGCTATCTCACGTTTTACTGGCATTACTTTCTCACCACACTAGCTGTATGTAAACTCAATTTTCTAATGAGTGTAAGCCTTAATTTTTTAATGGGAACTGAGTGACCATTAATTGTGAATATTATTTGGCTTATGGTCTGTGTGCATGGAGAATATAATCTCTAAAAATTATTTCCAATAATCATATCATGAGAGGGTTGATCAGTAACCCATAGAACTCGTATAATGTCTTGAACTCCTCCTAATTCTATGGATAACCCTTCTATAACTTCATTGTTGCTCATAATACTATTATCAGTTATCCTTACTTATAAAGGATTCTTGGCTTTTTGCCACATAAATTCTGAAAATAATGATTATTTCCTAAAGCATACAGAACAACCACTATCAATGTAGGCACATAACTCATCTTTATTATATCCCTCCAAGCATACTTTTATTGGGATATAGATGCTATTAGGATTTGTATTAATAGCTTCATAGCATATCTTAATAGTCATATTTTTAACTAATTCATCTTCATATAATGGTTCACTAACTATTCTAGTTTTGTACCCAATTACCTTTCTTCCTAGACTCATACTTTGATCTATACTACTTCTTGCAGATTCAAAACTCATTGTACTCATTTCACTGGTCATGTTAATTGTATCATCTTCTTTAAGCTCTTCTTTAGCTGATGAAGATCCTTCTCCCCAATCTGATCTTATACTCATGCTTCTTAATAATTGGGATTTTATGGTGATTTTACCCGCCTCATCAGTTTTTATTACATTTTTCTTATTGATCTTCATGGGGTTGGCAAAGCTAAATATCCATGCATGATTGATTTTTATGTCCTGAGGATTGGACTTAATTCTTTGGATCTTTTGCATAGAGGTGGGACTTTCAAATTTTTCTATTTCTATCATTGTTACCTTAGTCTTTGGATCTGTAGTATTATCTAATTTGTAGGTAATTTTTCAAAATATTCTTAACGAATATCCCCTCTTTTCATGTTCATCCCAACTATTTTTATCTTAAGGGATAGGAAGATTTTAGCAAATTCATCATTTAGACTCACATAATATCTAGGTCGATAGTTAAATCCTACCAATCCATTACATAAATTAGTCTTAACCCTATGACAATTTGATTATTAAATTTGGTATGCCTGATATCACAAAGTATAGCATAAAGATCAATATCTTTACTATAATATTGTAATTGAGTAATTTGAACTTGAACACTTCCGACATGGATATACCTATACTTTCTTTCTATCTTTGTTATGCTTAAGGATATTTTCCCAATTAATGAGATAAACTTCCCCAACATCATACTCACAATCCTTTATCTCAAGATCTCCTTCCATCATTTCACATACGTATTTGCTTTTAGCTGAAAGATGAATTTTTTATAGATCATGTCTCTTTGGATTATGGGAAGAACCAAGTCTCCTTTGACTTCCTCATGATCGTTGTCTATAACAAATTCTTCTCCTTGAAGATCACCAAGGCTGACAGAGCTACTTTTCATCATATGACTTGTTTCTTCATATTCATTGTCCAATATAATCTCAACAATCCCTTTGTTATTACTTAGGGCCAGATCTAATGCCTCATCTTCACTAAGCTCAACACAATCTAGGCTTCACAAAGTTTCAATAAGTTTGTTGTTCTTCTTTTTTTGCATTCATTAGCATAATGTCCTACTTCTTCCCATGCCCAGTACTTGCAGTTGTTTTTCCCTGCAGGGCAATAAGCAGCTTTCCTAAAAAATCTACATTTTTTAGGACTTGGTTTGTTATAATATTCTCTTCTATATTTTTCTCCCTTTACTTGTTAAAGCTCTTTTTCTTATAAAATTGTCTTTTTCTTCTCTTCTCAGGGTCTTTTCCCCATTGATGAGGTGAATCTCAGCAAGTTAGGAATTGCTTCTTGATTTTCTTTTGCTTCTGGAGATCAAGACATTGATCATTGACCTATTTTCTTAAATAAGAGATTCTTGAACCAAGGGTGTCAACGACATCTGCTCGCTCAATCCACGCAATGTATTTTTCATTGATCACAGAATTTATCGGATACGGCAATTTATCATAAAACATACTAAGATTAGTTTCATTATGCCCAACTTTGTAATAATGTTGACTAAATTCAGTAATATAACTTTTTAAATATCTCATATCCCATAATTCTATATTATTAATCTTTCTCTGTCATTATGTTGCCTTTTCTTCGGAATCAAGTTTAGCTTCAATGTATTCAGTTTCAATTTCCTTACATAAATTCTTGAACATGCAACTCGTGTTTCCATCATTTTTATTGTATTTTTACCGTCATCAATTAATGAATCATACCAATCAGCTACAGTGTCAGAGAAACTATGTTCAATATAGTTTAGAAAATTTACAACAGTCCAGGTAGTATTTAAATTTAAGATACTATTCATGCCTCTTTTCCATTGTTCAAATATTTCTTTTCTATTACGAGCTCTATCTATGTTTAAGATGTATTCCGTCTGGCTAATCGGAGTAAGGCCAATTTCTTCAAATATTGTAGTTTTCCTTGGGATAAACTCATGAGAAAAATTGATTGTACGTCCGGCTAGAACGTACCTAGGTCTTATGAAATGAGTATTTCTTATAGAAGGTTCACCAAATTCTTTGGGTTTACGAACAACATTGTTAACCAGATTGGTCTCTATCTCACTTAAATCAAGTTCTTCTCCGATTTCATTAGTCTCATCGTCAGCAACCATTTTACCATGATTTTTTTCCAGTTTTCTTCTAACTTCTTCTAATGGTAACACATTCAGATCTTCTAGCTTAATAAGGTTCATCTGCTAATATATTTCTTCTTCTAATTAGATATTATTAACCTCTTCATTATCATCAGATAATATGTTATGTTTATCACTAATGATGCCCATAATCTTGTTTAATTCTTCTAGATTGTGTTCTTTCTAAAACATATTTTGTAGTTCTTCAAGAGTATATTGCTTATACTCTATCACCTTCTTCCTTCTTTTCCTTTTCAGCTAATTTTTCTCCGGACTTTTCTCCTACTTCTTTTTGGACTTTTATATCTTGTAAAGGAAATTGATTCTTCTTTTTTGGGTTTTGGAAAGGATATTTATGCTGAAATGGAGTACTGATATTGGAAATAGATTTTCTGCTATGTCTGACTTCGTTAACTAGATAAAGATGGATTACTGATATTTGCTTCTTAAGCTTCTTGACTTTAGTCTTGATTTTAGCTAATTCCACTTTTAATTCTAGAACTATATCAGTTATATAGTTTAATTGAGGTACTATTGGAGAAAGTTCTTCCGGTGAATGAACAATATGTGAATAATTTGGTCCAGGACAAGCAAGTGACAATTCAAGCATTAATCATACTTAATTAGTTTAATTATCTTGATTATTTTTGATCAAGTGGATTTGATACAAGATGAAAAAGGATCGAAAATACTCCATAATGGGAGAAAATGTACATGCACAAAATTAAAATTTTTGAAAGAAAGTTTTTAAATATTGGGATTAAATTGCAAATTTTAAAAGTTCAGGGACTTAAGAGAAAACAAAGGGTACCTAAAAATTAAATTATATAAACGTCGAGGTACTAAAATATTAATTCTAAAAGCTCAAGGTTAAAAAAATCAATATCTAAAACGTGAGGGTACCCAAATGTGATTACCCCAAATCATCGTGTACAGTTGGTTTAAATAAAACAAGTTTCATCCTAATTGCCTAATCTCTGTAAGTCCACGATTGACGCACATCACAATCTCTCATAAATTACTTTTTGTTGTGTTTTTTATTATTTTATCTTGTCTCTCAATTCAATTCCTTAATTCTTTTCTTTCCTGACAAATTACTAAAATACTTGTAATTATTAGATTGATTAAAATGAAAAATCTAAAAATTTAAAAACTTTCCTTTTCTAAAAATAGTGTAGACTTTAGGTCTAATATATTTAATTTTGCCATTTCTCTTTGGCAGATACATTGTATTGATCTCGTGCATTATGAATGTCCCCAAAACGATTTGATTTAGTTGTACATAAAATTATTATTCAACAATTTGTGTTAGATATAAGGATAAAGTTTAACATTTATACATCTAATATTTTTTTAAAAAATTTCTATGTGCAAGTAAGATGACCAACCTAGTAAGCATATGATACTAAAATTGAAGATTTTCTTTACCTTCATGATCTCTTGTCTATGTCTTCACATTAAAATGGGGTGAAAAGCCTTGCTGTAAATGTTGTTGCCCTAATCAAAATGAAGAAAAAGTACATCGTATAATTCCATCACACGTCTTGTTTGTTTTCTTTTTTCGGGGGACGGGGGGGGGGGTTGCAAAGAAAACAGAAGGCAATTTTGAAATTGGTTGTTTTTAAAAAAATAAAAAACTATACACATGACACAAGGTACATTAAATTAGGCCACCTCATTTTTTCAATATGCCACCTCATCAATTAGTGAAAAGAAATTGTGCCACGCTCTTGCCCAAGAGTTCAAGGCCATCTCGGTTTCTAAACTGATGATCTAGTTATCCTTGTTAATTTTCCTCACAAGTTACTTTCAAGCTTTGGAGCCATGGTAGAAAAGATGCTTATAATAGTCACTCGGTAATATAATTCATTTATTTATTTCGTGATCAACTACAATGGCAGAGCGATTATGGTACAAGGCATTCCTGCAGTATTCATAAATACAAGTAATGAGTAGTAATTCACGGACACAGAGCGAGAAAACCGGTGGGTGGGTTGGGCAGCAAGACTGCCCGGCGAGCGTCCAGAGATGCACCAGGCCCTGAAGCAATCTATAAAGAACCAGGGGTGCATCATATGTGCAAACGCTTCAGCCTTGGGCAAATATTGTTGGTACAAAAGCTTCATTACAAAAATAAAGCAAGACTAGCGTTAACAAGGAGAGCCCAAGTTGTCGCTCTCATTCGCAGATCGCGTGGTAACTCCTTGGTGTGTACCCACTGATTCTGTTGGTAACGTAGGAAGTCCTACCTCAGGACCACGCTGCGTATTTGGACGGGCTTGCCAAATTCTCCTCCATCTCAAAACTTCCAGCACAATGGAACACCCACACATCGTAACTCCAAAACCAACAAATGCTGCAACTATGACCGATACAACAGCTTGTACGTGGAGCTGCAAGAGCACAAACACACAGAATATTTCCGTAAGTATCATTACCAAATATTACCCTGCTTCAAAAGCAGAAGCTTTTTGTGCCCATTGTAGCCACACAAAAAAAGGGGAAAGATATACAAGCCTGTCATGGATAGACCTGGATTAGTTCAGATATGAGTTTGGGATGGGTTTCTGCTTTTGAATTTGGACCATATAAAATGAGCTAGGGAACAAAATTAGAACGAATAATGACCAGAAAACCCTTGGGCCAGTTTGTTCTGGCCGCTCAATCAGGCCTAACTTCGGGCTATTCAGGGAAAAGTCCAGATAATGACAATAAAATCTGTCTACATTTCTAAATAGCTAGTTGCTACACAATAAAATTCAGTGAGGATGTACGTACCAGGGAAAACAAAATATGGGCAAAAACAACCACCAAAATGAACTGCACGGCAGCATATATCCAAATGTATTTTCTTGCAGCTGACCACAGAGTTACAACTGATTAATAATAAGTTTGCAGCGAAAATAAATACAAAATAGCTTTACGTCAAACAAAGTTGAAGATATGAAACAAGGATATCCAGGCTGCATACCCATAGTTGTTGATGTCATGGAAGCAAGAAGACCCAAAATGCATGAAAATGGAAGAGTAATGGCAATTGCGCCTGAACCCATCTTATTGAACTGTTCATAGGAAAATTTAGGAAAATTCTAAGTTATACAGGGATAAAGGATGATATTAGCTTGATTTGGTGATTTTACAAGACTTACCAAGAGCTGTTCAAGGAAACAAAAATAAGCAAGCATACTGACGATTACAAGAACAGGGACATTATGCCACACCCTGAAAATAAATGAGACAATAATATATCAGTATGATTGTATATTGCATTCCCAGAAAAAGTCTTTTCTGGCTGGTAGCACAACACCAATGTTGGCAGAAAACCCCCCCCCCCCCCAAATCCCCCACAAATGGGGGCCTTTTCTTCTTTTTTTTGGGGGGGGGGGGGTTCTGCCGTTAAATTTGCTATACTTTTCTTGTGGGAGAATGAGTCGGTACATTTTATATATGGCCACTCATGAGATAAAATCATGCCCGAGTTCACAAACAATACCCTACAAAAGGGCTTGAGCCCTACCCCTAACACCGACCAAACAAGTGAAAATGCATTCAAACCCTGGGGCATATCCCTTAAAAAACCACCTTTGCCAAATTATGGCCATATCCAAGTCTAACTCAGTCTGCACAGCTGTACCTTCAGAGCTCTGAAAAGAGAATCTCCTAAAAATTTCCGTCACAAACCAGTGGAGCAGCTTAAAGCATAGTGATTGAGTGCATTTTCTTAAACCGAATGACAAGTTTCATCATTCTATGTCATTGCAAATATGTACTCTGTTCAACAATCCCCCTTCGCTTCAGTAAATCTCCAACAGGCAGCTGACTATGAGGAACCAGTGCGAAAATAAATTATTGATAAGGCACTAGCCCAGTTTCTTGCACACAAGCACTTACAACTCAACCGTGTTATAAAGGGCCAGAAAAACGACTGACAAGCCATGCCAATAGAGAATTCACGAGCAACCGCATACTAATCAACTCCTCATCTAGCCTCATCCACACTCACGGTTTTCAAAAGAGAGCATCTCTTCACTTTTAATAAAGCATTCCCAGTCGGCCCAAGATTTATTTGGATGAGAATTAGCATACCCAAAAGTGACTCTTTTGGAGAGGGACTCACCTAACCCGTACAGAATCAGCAACTGACAGTTATCATAACCATTTCAGACATGGTGCCATGTTTTTACTCAAAAACCCTTTACATTCTAGGCCCCAATAGTCAAGTATCAAGATCTCCACAAGCATTAATCCATTTTAACCAAAGCTATTCTCTTCTCCCAACTGTGAGTCCATAACAATCTCTTACACCTTGAGGGCACAGAAAGAAAACAGCTTATTCCCCTGTACAGAAGATGGTCATACTGAACAGCAGAGAGCCTTAGCCATTTTTGTCCGGCATAAGACAAGTATTGAAGCATATGAAGGACCAACTATTTTGCTTGGACTTTCAATTACTAATTGAAGCCAGGCACATAGAAGATAATACTTGCCTAGTAGGAAGAACAAACCTCCATAATCAAAAGAGAACTTTCCAAATACAAGCCCAGTATCCGACAACCTCCACCTCCCCCCCCCCCCCCCCCATCAGGGGGGGTGGTCAATCAGAATTCACCTTAAACCAGGCATGGCAGAGGACTTTTCAAGGAAAGATAAAACCTTATTCACATAACTATAACTCCCTTTAATCATAATCGCTTCAAGTAAACCAAGTTTGAGACAGCCTCAATTTAGCACATTTGGAATGAAAATGAAACCCATGTCTAAAATGAAATGCCCTCCAGAAAAATACACACGTACATAAGAAATAGTTATGGAGAAATATAAGACCATCCGTCCCAAAGTCCTTCCAGCAGGAAAGTAGCCACAAGGATTGCCATTTACATTAATAGAATACATGAGATTCAGAAAATAGCTCCCCGCTCTTACGAGTAGGGAAATCCATCATAACAAGAACAATGATTCAAGAAATCCCGTAATATTGTCATTAACTATTCTGATATCAATCTCCACCATTATTCAAGTAGGGATGTTCTTCATCTCATAGTGCTCCACAAACCTACGTGACAATATATGATTGATGATAATTGCTCCATCCTTCAGAGGTGCATTCTGCACAGGATTAAAATTATACCTTCCAAAACCTCTGGAATCCACGATTCCACACAGCAAGAAGTTTATACATTATTTTATATATTACGTTGCAATGAGGCAAGAGTAAGACCTATACTTAGATAAGAAGCATTATGCTTTCATAGATCCCATATTCCCATTAGATAGACCAATATGCACCTAAGTTGTAGGACAAAGTAATCGCAGTTGTTGGTGTTGGCCCCCTATCCTCTGTGTTTGTCGCGCAAATAAAATTTTCTATATTCTACATGGTATACAATCATAACCCACCCAAATTTATCAAATTCATCCACATTTTTTTTCATATTCCAAACATCTTTGACTTTCAGAGAATTTTGGAAGAAATGAACTTGGAAATGCAAATAAAATGGACGTGCAAGTGCTAACAAGAAGTATCTTTGTAAAGTCATTTTAATCTATACATTTTAGTATGAAACTTAGGAAACATGCTAAATCTTTTGACTTACCTGTATCCACCAACCTCAAGTTGCTGTGTTGAACTTCCCTGCAAGGCCTGACTATTTTGGATTCGCAGCAGTGTAACTGGTAAGTTTTTAACTTCTTGATTACATATGTCACAAATCTTGTTGCCTTTGATGCTAAACCATTTGACAGCACATTCTTGATGAGCTAAAGCAAGTTCACCTCTACAACTGCATTCCATCTTGAGCATTTCTGAGCCTTCCCCGAGTTCCACAAAGCATATTCTACAAACAGCCTCTTCTTCAGGAATGTCCTCAACATCATCATTTTCATCTGAAACATGCCAAGTTTAGAATGAGTTGTCTGCCTACTTGTCAATAGAACTTGTCTCTTTTGGCAAGGAGCATACAGAAAGTAAAGCAAATATACCTTCAGGAGCTGCTGAACTTGCACCTGAAGGTGTCATAGTCCCTCCGTTAATGCGAGGAGTTGCTGGTATTACACGAAACACTCCACCAAAAGAATCCATCTGTCGTAGACTCCCATCTTTGTTCAGAACTGGAACAGAATGTGAGCGATGTATGGGTAATTGAACCCTTCCTTTCTGTAAAGTGTAAAAATTTTTAAGCATCAAGTACAGGTGGAATGAAATCCATTAAGCAGAGCATTAGAAGTTAGAATACCCCCCCCCCCAAAAAAAAGAGGGAGAAAAAACTGCCCCTAAGGAGGGGGAGAGGGGACAGGAAGGGGATGAACATCTCGTTCCTGTCAACGGTGGAATCTAGGAAGCAAAACACAAATAAATTTTTGTAATGGATTTGCAAATAGGATATGCCCCCCCCCCCTCCCTGTTTCTGAGGGCAATCAATTCCAAAAAAGGAAGAAAAACTCCAAAATTCCTTATACAAAAAAAAAAAAATGTAAGAAGAGAAATGAGCACAAACAAATGCAGTTGAAATATAAGAACCATCTTATGCATACCTATCTGTCTAATACGGGGTTCAGGAAGAGAGTACAAATGGGAAAACAAGTTAAGCCCAACAAAGAATCAAAAAGCTGCAGCATTTATAGTAGACATATACACCAGACATAGGTATCATGTTGGTTCTATTGACCTCCTTACAACAAAACCACCATTTTGTCAACTTCTTTACAGACACCATATGTATATCCCCATTTCTTTCCAGGTCCATCTAGCGATGCAAACAGAGGCTAAGCGCCCAATTAAAGAAGAAACTATCACAATGGATGAGTTGGACTACCAGGAAAGAAAAAAAGAACATTTCCATCCATCAACAGCAAAAATTAACTGACAATTCCAAACCACACAATGAGCCAGCACACTAAAATTGGGAGCTAGAGTATAACTATAGGCTACGGTCATGGAGCACCAATGAAGTTCTAAAGTTGCATGATGCCTACCAACAAATTGTACAACATCCATCCCATATGTATTGTCAATACTATTCATTCTTTTTCCCCACTATCTTTTCAAAGTCCAAATTCCCAATAACCTTTAGCGCTTCTATACAGTCCAGTTTCCATTCAAGCAGATAAAAATGTCACTTTCGTGCAATTAAGCAGTTTTGCGTAATTGACTGAAGAAAAAGGGTTTCATTAAAACGTCATCTACTTCTTTTGCCATGAACCAATGAAGTCAATGCTTTTTTAAGCTACAGCCGCCTAACAATTTAGCCGCTCTATAATTCAGGTGACAGGTTATAGCAAACCCCCCTCCCCCCAAACATGCAGACACACACACACACAAGGGGAAAAAAAAAAAAGCGAGAGAGAGAGAGAGAGAGAGAGAGAGAGCCTAAGCAAATTAAGGTCTTGTTCTTTTCGTGGTTTAATGGACTCAACCCACTTCTTCCCACTCCCACCCACTTCTTACCCTCATTTCCCACATCTTCCTACACTTTCAAAAAAAATACCATTCATTCTCACTCCTTCTCACTCTCACCCACTTTCACCTACTCCTTCCCATACCTACTTGTAACTACTATTTTTCATATTTTCAAAACTTTTATAATTTATATAATTGTGTGCACAAATAGATTTGATAACAATTATGAAAAATTTTATTTATTTTTCGAATGTTATAGAAATATTTATTATTCGTGCTGGCAATTGTAGATAACGTAAATTTTGTTATATATATTGAAGAAATAATTTTATTTTTTTTGAATTTGTTACTCAAACGTTAGTTTTTTGTAACTGGTAGATATTTTGGGTTTGATTCTGTATATGGAAGAGATATTTAATTATTTTTTTTGCATTGGCTACGAAATATTTGTTATAGGTCACCAAAGTATAGATGGTTGTTACTGTATGTGTAACAGATTTATTTTTCATTCATCATAATTTGGGGACAAAATTGCATATGTTTTTGCCAGAGGACATGTTCTTTTCGTTGGAAAATATGGATTAATAAATTGGTGAAGTTGTTTAAGATTGGTAGAAGTGGATTGAAGTAGGTTTAAGTGGGTATTGTTTTGTTCAAATGGGTTGAAGTAGGTTGAAGTGGATATTTTTTCTTGAAGTGGGTACTTTTTTGTTGAAGTGGATTGAAGTGAGTTGAAGTAAGTTGAAATTAATTGAAATGGGTTGAATTTTTTGGGTATGATGGGTAGAAGTTGGTTAAAATAGTGGAAAGTTGAAGTTGATTAAAGTTGGACGATGTTGGTTAAAGTTTGTTGAATTTGAATTTTTTATTGAAGTTCGTAAAGTGAGTTGAGGTTGGTTAAGGTTGGTTGAGGTTGGTAAATTTGGATTTACCAATGAAAAGAACAAGGCCTGAACATATGTGTATTTTTTTCGTTGTTCGTATTTGGTTATTATATGAAAAAAAAATACATCCATATTTTGTTTTACGAATAATGAAAATTACAATTTTTTTGGAGGTAACAACAGCTACAAAATAATATTTCGTACCCGAGTCAACACAGAAAAATATTGTTTTCAGTCTAAAATTTTTTTTATTAGTAATTACTATCACAAATAAAAGATTACATTAAAAAACAAAATACGTAACTTACATCAACTCTCCTACTTCATTCAACTGCTTCCCAGTCTTTCCCACTTCTTTGCACTCCTTTCGACTCCTCCCTCCCCTTCCCACACTTTAAAAAAAAACCACTCCTACCTACTCCCACAATCCCACCCACTCCTTCCCCCCTCCCCCTTCCCACTCCTACCCATTCCACACCTGTAATTTTCCAACGAAAAGACCAGGGCCTAAGGTTATTGATTCCTTGCAGTGTTTATGTTTTTATTTATTTGCTGGAGAACTATTTTCAATTGAATTCTACATAGCAATACAATTATATGCTTATATTCTTGTGCTCATGGAGGGAGTAGAATTTTGAAAATGCAGTCTTCTTTGAATTGTAACAGCATAAAATAGATGTCAAATACAAAGCAATTTGCTTACACGATTTATGTTGACACTGTCCCCTCTTGTTATGATGCCAATTGACACTACTTCTAGCCAAAATCCTTAATTGACATTGCATAGTGGTGAAAGCAGTAGTTAAGCAACTAAAAAACCTGCAACGTCAATTAGACCTACAGAGATCGATCCAATAGCACTCGGTGCATATGCATCTAGTTTGGCAGCTAAGAAGATAACAGTATGAAAAAGCAAGAGTACTACCAGTGCAAGCATGGAGTTCAACAATCTGACCCCATAAGAATAAAATCCTAGCTACTCAAAAGATCATAACAGGTGAACAGAACTGTAAACAGATTTTTTTCACTTACACTGCCTCCATGTGTAGAGCCCGGGTTGGAGTGTAAGATTGGGGTGGCAGGTAAAGAAGAAGCTGTATTAGCCTTCTGCGTAAAAAACTTCGTCAGAGAAAATGTCCTCGTAAATCGTGCCCTATTCCCTCTCACTGATGATGGGGAACCAAGAGCGAGAATGGCGGCCTTCTCAATATCTGAAGATGAATTCTTGAATTTGAAACTAAGTTTTGGAAGAAGGTTTTTAAAGGTTGATTTTTCCTGCGGCAAGTTGGAGGTTGGAGACCTGTTTAATCTTAAAATGCTAGGGCCATGATTCGGTGAGAAGTTCACTCTTCTGGTAGTCGGACTTGGCGTAGGAAGAGTGTTAATCTTTACAGAATCCTCTGGGGAGCATTGAGAACTTTTCAATGGTATCTCCAAGATGAGATTTTGCGGCCCTCTATAGTTGCCAATTGGAATTTCTTCAGTAATTTCACGTGCTTCTCCTTCCTGCAAGAATGAACATATATATATATATATATATATATATATATATATAAAAGAACTTTGTAAGCAGCATATTGTCATTACTACACCATACAGACTGAGCAATATTATGGAACCGGTCTTTTTGCAGACAATCTCCGCATAGGTAAGGCTTAGGTAACGCTGCCTACAACTAGATCTCCCTATTCCCTGCGAAAGCCAGACCCAACCTTGGAGCTATTATTGTTGTTGCTGTTGTTGACAGATTGAGCAATACTATATGTACAACATAATTGATTCATCAAACAGAATAATCATATCGTTCTTCCCTTCACAGGCACAAAAGTGCAAAAGCAGCAAATAAACATCAGTAACTGCCCCAAGAAACGAACAAAAAATAGGTGGGTAGCTGATGAAATGCTTTATGCAGAAATCCATATCAAAAGATGATATTAAGACACGAACATCCTCCCTTCCCATCCCCACACATCAATCTCTCAAGTGTTGCTCACGTGGTTCATTTGCCTTTTTCTTAACTAATGAGGGAAGGAAAGAGTTGACCAAAAGGCAATAGACGGCTAACCCCCCCCCCCCAAAAAAGGAGGGGAAAAAAAAAGGAACCGTGCCCAGTTCAACTAACTCGACCCTAAGCATGTTGCGCCAGATAATTAAAACAATCATCAATTATCATCAATCATTAATCATCAATCACCAATCACCAAGCATGCCAAACATAGCGTCTTCCTAAGAGGTTGGTGAACTACACAAATCTCAACCCCAACCTTCCCAATGAAATCCCTGTACTGACGGGATATGAGATATTAAGAAGAGTTCATAAGCAACCTACTTCTTTAATACACTGGTGATAGAATTTAGAAGGTAAAATCAACCCCCAACCCCCCCCCCCCACCAAAATGAAAATGAAACAGAAGAGACAAACAAAACTAAAGAAAAGAGCAATAAGTCCAACCACATCAAATTCTACTAAAATTGAGGTCTTGGGCAAGTAGGATCATAGAAATATAATGCAGAAAAGAAAATGGAAAGAAACAAGAGACGGTAGGAGGGGAATTACCTGCTGATTAGCAATTGTCGGTGTCTGCTGACTACCATTCTCTTTGCTTACTGATCCTTCTTCAGTTCCCATCTTTGATCACAAGAGAAGAGCCAATACAGAAAATTGAAGGAAAAAAACCAAATTTGGCCGCTTTAGCTCACTAGAAAAATGGAATCAATCAAGTTAATAAAGGGGCAGAAGAATTTCACAGCAAAAAATAATTTAAACCATCAAACAAGAACCCCAATTGCTGTAGAAACCCAAGTTGAGTTAAGGGGGTTGAGAGAGTTGGGAATTAGAGCATGTGAATTAGTGAGCCTCATTTCTGTAGAAGGGGAGATGAAGGGGAAATGAAGGGGAATTAGAGCGTGTGAAATGGTGGTGGCGTGGACTCGACAGTCAGACAGAATGGGAAAAATATAAACAAGTCGGACCTCCACGAGGTCCCAGGTTTTCTTCGTTCCCCGCAGCCAGCGGCACATCTTCCAACACCTAACACTTCAACAGCCTATAACACATTAACACATACGAAACTTTGTTTGTTTGTTTGTTTGCTTAAATGATCCCATAGAAACAGCATACTGCGGTGGGGCATGCCATACATGTACACAACAACAACAACAACAACAAACTTCTAGTGTGGGTCCCGCTTTCGCGGAGTTTGAGGAGATCCAACTGTAGGCAACCTTACCTCTACCGGTATTCCTACCCATAGAGAGGTTGATTCCATAAGACCCACAAAAACAGTTTTGTGAAAAAGGTTTATAGAGAAAACGATTGCGAAACCATTTACCGAGTAAGAGAAAGAGGAAGAGGAAATGTTCCGGATAACAAATAAAGAGGGATCAGAGACATACCTCAACAAATCAGGGGGCGCTTGATGCATACCATACATGTACACGAAGGAGTTAATCAAATATTATTTAGCTTGATTCTTAATTCTCACTGATTTTTTAAATTAAATCAGTAGATCATTTTATTAAAGTATGGATAAAAAAATAGAAATATCCAAGGCCCTGTTCTTTTTGTGAGTATATCAAAGGTGTGGAATGAAAAATAATGAAAATGAGTGGGAAGAAGTGTGTGGAAGTGAATATGAGTGGTTTGTTGTATGTGGGAGTAGAAAGAAGTGGAATAATACACGATTAACCAGACTTACTCAAGTAGCTAAACCAGCATAGGGAGAGAAAATGTAGAGAGAGAAAGAGGAAAGAGAGGGAGGAATGGAAGAAGAGTAAAGGTTTCTCAATCCCCAGCGACCAGCCAATCTTTATCTTCGATTTCTCTTCAATTCACTAAGGGTCTGTTTGGTTGGAGGAAAAGGAATTAAACTTGATACCTTTAGGTATCAAGTTCTCATACCCATTGTTTGGTTGAGTCTCCAAGTGTATGGGACTTGATACCCAAAGGTTTCAAGTTCCCCCCATTCTAGTGGGACTTGATTCCCTCCATTTTGGGAGGGTTTCAAGTCCCATTCCCCATTTTAATTAAAAATAATAATTATTTATTTATTTATTTATTTGTAAAGTGTCATGTGAGATTTAATTTTTCTTGCACCAAAAAGTTTACTATATAACTTTTTGTGTAAATTATCATACTTTAGAATTTTTTTATTTTTGAATATTTGTACTTTTGTAATTTTGTAATTTTGTAATTTTTATCTAATTTTCATTTTATATTTTATTTTTTAATTTTTTAATTTTTTGTACTTAATTTTTTATTTTTATTTTTTAATTTTTTAATTTTTTAATTTTTTAAATTTTTAATTTGTTAGTTTTTTAATTTTTAATTTTTTGTATTTTGTATTTTTTAATGTTTATTTTATTTTTTTATTTTTACATTTAATTTCTAAATTATTTATTTATTTGTTTTTTTTATCTTTTGTATTTAATTTTTTATTTTTTGTGTTTAATTTTTTATTTTTTATTTTTTATTTTTTATTTTTGTTTTTAATTTTTAATTTTGAAATTTTTTGTATTTAATTTTTTAAATTTTTTATTTTTATTCCAAAAAACCTACAGAAACTTCAAAGAAATAAAAAATAAAAAGTAAATAAATAAAAAGTAAATAAATAATTAAAAATAATAAATAAATAAATAAATAGTAAAAACAAATAAAAATAAATAAATAAATAAATAACAAAAAATTAGAAAATCTAAAGTAAATAAAAATAAATAAATAAATAAATGATAAATAAATAATAAATAATAAATAATGAGAAATACATAATAAATAAAAATAAATAAAATATAAATAAAATATAAAAAATAAAAATTAAACAAAAAATAAATACAAAAATAAAAAATAAAAAATAAAAAAGTAAAAAATAAAAAATTTAGCCACGAAAAGAACAGAGCCTAATAATAGGTTTTTTAGATTAAAAATATTAATATTAATATAAAAAGGTAAAAATAAAAAATTTGATTCCATTCCTTTATTAAACCAAACACATGATTTCAAAGAATCAAATTCCATTCCATTCCTTCTAGATTTCAAATCTCATTCCATTCCATTCCACTCCAAGTGAACCAAACAGGCCCTAAAAAGTTTTTGATTCTTAGATTTTGCTCTGATAGTAACTAGGGTGGCAATTCCAGCCGCACCCGATAGATACATGCTTCACCCGACTTGTAAATGTATGTGAAAATCCGAAATATATGGATAATGGATGGTGGTTTAACGGAATCGGTTGGATTTCGGTGATATTTCATCCAACCCGTCACCCGATTCATCATCTACTTAATCATCTACTTGTTTATCCCCTATCTACAATTAGTTCACTTTTTATTTTTGTCATTTTAATTTTACCGATTCGTGACCAATTGTATTGTTAATTTTATAATTTTCATTAAAATTAATATGACAAATGTGATACTTATTCAATTATTATCCCCAAAATATATTTTCAAAACTTTTCAAGCGGCAAAGCTTATTTTTTTTCTTATAAATTTGGTAGCATATACTCATAAACTTTCATCACCCGCTTACAACCCGATCCACCCATTTTCACCCGCTGATGGCGGATGGATTGGATTGGATTTTCATAGATAATAGATGGATTGGATGAAACAGATGAAAGTGGGTGATGCTAAATGATGGTTCACCTGATCTGAACCCAATCCATTGCTACCCCTAATAGTAATTGTTGGCTATCTCTATAATTGCCC
Source organism: Selenicereus undatus (assembly GCA_017589665.1). Lineage (NCBI taxonomy): Eukaryota > Viridiplantae > Streptophyta > Magnoliopsida > Caryophyllales > Cactaceae > Selenicereus > Selenicereus undatus. The sequence continues at coordinate 46,536,083 of JACYFF010031952.1, forward strand.
TCTTCGTAACTAAAGATGGACCGCGCTAGGTTCTATGTAGAAGCAATCAAGAGTAAAAAAGAAGCATGTGCACTCTTTTATTTGCTGCTTATTTTCAGCAATCCAAGGAAGATTAGCATAAGTCATAAGCCTAATTTGTTGTATTCAAGGATCAGGTCGTCAAAGAATTGCAATATATAATCAATAGAATTGTGCGCGTATTATCCCCATAATGGTTACTGAAGATGTCAAAGGGAAGCTAATGTGGCCTAACTACAATCAGGTGAGATTGTTTTAGCTCTTTTTCGCTTGTTTGTTAATTGGTTGTGGGTATGAATTTAGATGTTCTTGTAGCTATCTTTTCAATTGCATATGTGATAAGAAGAATTGGCTTTTGCCTAGTGTGATTATTGATTTGGGCTCTAAGAGTTTGATGCTTTGATTTTTCCTAGTGTGATATGAATCTTAGTGCCTCTCATTCAAACCTTCAACTCCAACCTTCCGATGATGGTGTTTCTTCCCAACTTTAATCCAATAATGTAATAACCCGACCCTAAACCATATTTATTTATTTAAATCATTTTTATTTATTTTATTAATCATGTTTATTCATTTATTTTATTATGTTTATTGACCTAATCACTCATGGTTATTTGTTTAACCAAATCATGTATATTAAATTCAATTACACTCAATTTATTTATTTAATGAATTCCATTATGTTATTTAAATTTTTCACATTCATTTATCGTATTTAATCATCCCGGTTGGAAGATATTTCATTTTGGGTACCACTTTGCAACTCAAGTTTCATTGATTGTTAATCCGAGTTTCGTTAATTGATTAAATCTCGGGTGAATCGATATTAGGCCTCGATGAGTATAAATTAGTGATTAATTATTTTCTTACCTTAGGTAAACTTTCATCCTGAGCAATACAAAATTTTATCTTTGCTCAACACTGCAAATAATTTTTTTTTCGAGTCGGAACTTAGCTTGTTGGGCCCAAAATAAATGCTCAAAACTTTGCTAACTTTGTTATTTCACTAATTGCTCATTTTAGCACCTAATTTTAATTAGCAAAAATCTACTTTTTGGGTGGATAATTTTCAGCCACATGTAGCTATTAATTGACATTTTATAACCACAAAAATTCAACAAAAATTCACAAACCCAACTCTCCATTTTCTCTCTCCTCTCCATGGCTCCATAGGTGGAAAACAGGGGTAGCAACAGCTGCCCTTTGTGCCGCCAGTTTTGGTGGTTTCCGGCCACCTCGCGGCTGCCCCGACTTCCCCTTGTTGCCAGCTATCTTGTCCAATCATCTAAATCACTCAAAACAGCCCCGTCCTTCCTCTAATTCAAGCCTAAAGTGAGGTATATCCCAATACCTTAACTTGTTTTATATTGAGGTTTATGGTTGTTTTATTTATGGGCTATGTTTGGATTATCAAATTGATAGTTATTATGCGATTTTTACTGAGTTTGGAGATGTTTGGAGTTATGGGTATTTGATCAAGAGCATGATTTCATGATTTTGTATTTGTTGAATTGCCACTGTCGAAAATTCTGGGAATTATGAGATTGTCCAAAAATTTGGACATTTTTATTGTAGATTCTCTATATTATTTGGGATTTTCTGGAAAAAAAACTCATGAATTTTGGAGGTGTAATAAGTGAGTTATGAAATTTTGAAGAAAACTGCCCTATTTTGGATATGAATTATGTAATTATGTATTAATGAAGTTGTTTAGAGTTTGGATATGTATATTAGGCCTTTAATGATCTTTTTATAGCTGATTGTGGTGATTTGAAATGATTTCAAGTGAGTTTTATGTGAAAAAAGAAGAGAAAGTTAAATTAGTTAAGGGTTGGAATTTCAGGAAATTAGGGTTGACTTTAGGATTAAATTAGAAATGAATGGTCCAGCCAAAAATTATAATTTTTGGTGGATATATAGTTCTGTGTGTTAGCTTTAAAATTCTTCTTGAATCGCCTCAATCCGAGGTCTGTGGAAAAGGTTACAGTCCTTTTACCAAAGCTATGTAGGATAGACTAAAAACTGACACACTTGTCTTTTAGCCCCATTTTGGAAACTCTATTGTAGGAATCATGCTTTGTGTCCTTAATGAAAGTTTTAGAAAATGTCATAATATTTACATATTGGGCTTTTAGGTCTCCATTTGAGGCCTAGGGTGAAAGTTATGAATTGTTGAAGTGAACTAACCTACTTTGGTGCAAACTGGGCTGTTATTGCAATTTCTATGCAGCGTATACTTGGAGAAAAATTCTAACAATTGTACTGTAGATTTTTTATGTTATTTTTGAATTTACTATTAGATTTCATGAATTTTGGTTGAGTAATTGGAATTTGGTGATTTTTGGAAGCATTTTGAATAAATGCGTAAAGAGCATACACTCATTTTGATCAGGCACTCATTTTGATCATTTTGGTAATTGACTGAGATTGATCATGCACTCATTTTGTGTATTTTGGGCCAAGCACGATCATTTAAGGGAGAAATGAATTTTCATGAACTTTCATGGAGCTTTTAGCTTGATTAATGAGAAAGAAGAAGACAATTATGCAATTTGGGAGCTTGTTTATGAGCTTTGAATCATTTATGGATTTTACAAAGAAAATACCACATTTAGTGAGCTTAATAGCTTCTATTGAGTTCAATGATTCATTTGGGGTGGAATTCTATATCTAATGGATTTATGAATGAAATAGGAGAAGTGGGGAGAGTTGTGACTCAGAAGCTATATTTATCATACCAAGTTATTGCAATTTATGCTATTTTGAACCAAGATATCTCTCTCTTGGCCTCAAACCTTTATTACTTACTCACTTCAGAATATATCAATTGTATTTATCAAGCCAATCTAGTGTACTTGTTGTTATCTTGAACCAAGTTATACATCAGCAAGCTTTAAACCCGTATCAGTAACCTATTTTAGAAAAGGCCACAACCACTCTCTCAATTATCACCATCAAGGCCTTCTCCGTTGTAATCTCATTTATCTCATTGTGGAATATTTTACTTCTATTTACTTTATATCAAATTTAATTACTTTTATCAATTTAGTTTTGAAGTTATATTGAAATACCCAAGTTATGTATACCATATAAATTACTCAATTTCTACTACACCTACTTTTACTTACTTAATTGTGTGAGTAAAGATTATTTACAGACTACACATACTTACAATGACATTTATGAAATAGAGTTGAGGCCTAGTTATCGTTCCCCGTTATGCATAAGTGTTATCAAGTTAGAACATATTTATCAAGTCAGATGACATTTATGAAATAGCTAACTTGTATCAAGTCAGATGACATTTTTAAAGACTCAAGGTACGTTCATTGCCTGTATCTTCAGAAAGCATAACATGTTTATTAAATTACAAATCTTAATGAGTTTATCAATGAATTAGTTCATACAGTGATTTGTCATTTAACTTGTGACCCCATTAGTTATCATCTATAGGGTGTCAGCCCATCATTTACCCGAGCGGCTTCAGGCCAACTCTTGATCAGATTGGTAAGTGTACACTTATGTATAGATCATATCATTGCAAGGGGTTCACATCCAGATAATAATGAGCAATTCAGTTTCATATTACTTGCATTTTCATTGTTATTGCCAACTAAATGAATTGCAAAGACAGGTACCCCTCAACAGTGTTTATATATTCATTCTACAATATAGGAATGCATGTACTGAGTTTTTGCTCACATTTTGAATTGTTTTCATGTTGTTCATTTTAGGTGATGAGTTTCCCCTTCTAGCAAGCCCTTTTGAAAGTTATCAGATGCTCACAGTGGATTCAACATAGCATGAATATTGGAATCGACCTCAGGGTCAAGTTGGATCTATATTCAATATACTTGTATAGTGTGGAGTGCAAGTTATCACATCGTATGATTAAGTTGATGGTATTGAAGTTGAACTATTATGAACTTTGGTCTTGAAGTGTTTCAGTTAATAAATTTTGTGATTGTGAATATGAGTGCAAGATTAAATGGTTTCAGTGAGCCTCGTCCTTATCAGGACGGCAGTAGCGCCTTCTATTATTAAATCTTCAACTGCAGATTTTCGTAAATGATGTCATTATCATTTTGGGGGCGTTACAGATTTGGTATCAGAGCTAAGGTTTAAGGGCCACTGTTAGTTATCAAGTGTTTATGAGTCAGCTATCAATGTGTGTATGAGTTATGTTAATGAGCTATCGCTTATAAGTTCATATGTATGGGCACATATGGAAAAACCATTTTCATCTGGGTGACTCAATCATTTGGTAATATCATAAGATTCAAGCATGAGCAAAGTGAACTGTGGAACCATTTGGGTCACTTGTTGGTGAGGCATGATCTCATTTATCTGTGAGTTGTATTGTATGTTTCATTTCTCTTATTTGTTTAAACTTCTGTAATCGTGCACTCCGGGTGTGTAACCCATTGAGTTGTGAACTCCGGCGTGTGATCGTTGAGCTATTGAAGTATTTCTCTCCATTTCAAGTATCTATTGTAAGGCTTTAAGCCCGGATTTTAATCAGTTTTTAAGCGGAACTCTGTCCGTTTTGCCCCAAGATTTGAGAGTCTTATTGAGGTGTGTTAATATACCTACTCTTGGGTATAGTAATGGTTGAAACCCAATGTGGGAATGCCATTTGCAACTTCTTACGAGATTAATACAGTGTCAAGTTAGATGTAAACCTTTAGATAAGAAAATGCCTTGCGGGGCAATATCTTTGAGGTGATCCAGTATGAGATGAACACTACAATGAGTGCTTATATATGGTGATAACAATTAGTAGCTTATGGTGTGCTACTTGGCATTATATGGGTGGTATAAGTAAGATTAAGCTGCCATGTATCGGGATCATCTGGTGTTGACACTAAGACCTTACATCAGCAATGCTCCCATTACTTCCTGTCATTGACTTATTTCTGCTCTAGTTACCTTGAATTGTTCAGAGGCATCATTTCTTTGTCACTAACACTCTTTTGATTTGTAATGGAGTGTTTATGAAAAATCTCATATGTGGTCGATGGGAAGTCCTTTAAACACGTCTGAGCAACCTTTCTTGTAGGCGATTCAAACGCTGACAATTCAGTCTTCCTTTCTTCTATTTGGGCACTATTTATTAACTCCTTGCTTCTATTTGGGCACTATTCCTTTATTGCTTGCAAAGCCTTTGGTTGCTTCAGATCCAGTCATTGAGTGCCCTTTCAGCAATTAAATGTATCCATATTGTTCATGTTTCTATAACACTGTAACGTCATGCTGACATACTACTCTATGGTTGTGACTGCATGTCGTTATTCAAGTTATTTTGGTAATTCTTTCTTTTCTAGTACAACCTAGCTTGGTAATGATAAACAACGGTCTGTGCTATTTGCATCTACCAGCAGTTTTGAAGTTTATATGCCTACCTAAGACTTCCATTACTGCAAAATGTATTATTGATGGAAGTCATCATGTTCAGTCATAAGATTGACTCCTTCATCTTGACGTATTGTCCTTTCAAATACCAGATGAATAAAATTTCCCTTCTGATAGTGTTGGCCCTTATCTTCGTCATTTTTCTCACATACAGATACCGTATGACTTTTCAAAAGCCGTTTTGGTAACCTGTTATATTTCTTCACCTTCATTACTTAATACTCCCTCTCAACTTCATAACATCGATAATTTACTTTACTATCATGACCATCATGAATAAACTGCATGTCTTGTATCTGCAGGTCATTTCTATGCCTTGCCTCTTTCATTTCAATTCTTCGTCCTTTCATTCATTTAGCTTTCATGTCGGTCCTTTCTAACCAATAAAGAAATATCTTTGCAAGAGTTCATGTTGTGGTTACATCTCTTTATAATTTAGTTTACCCCCCCTGTCATCTCAATTTACTGAGACCAGTAGGCAGTTGAATGTTTATCTTTTATACACATGCCTCTAGTAGTATTGCTGGAACCATATTCATTAGACATTCAATCCAGTTTGATTGGCAGATCTGGTATCATTATGGGGGTGAAATGACTGTGTACTTGCAAGACTAAGATGATTGGTAAGGATCTTAAGGTTAGCTTGAGAGATGAGGATTGGCTAAACGTGCATTTCTACGGGCCGAGGGAAGAAAAGCCCTATTTATCCCCCTAATTACATTGTGCAAGCAAGTGAATTATCATGTCAGTAATGCATTGAACATTAGTGATTTGTCAACCACACTCAGTATATCCTATCCATATTTACAGTTGGTGGATTTAGAGATGTTTCATCTGAGGACTTTCAGGACTGTTTTCCCCCGAGAAGCATTGATTTTCAGATCAACCTAGTTCAAGGTGCTCAATCCATTTTCAACACCTCTATTATATGACCCCCAACAGAGTTCAAAGAATTAAAGATTCAGTGGATGAGTTGTAAAGGATTTATTTGACCAAGTGTGTCCTCGTGGGGAACCTCAGGTTCATACGAAGAAGAAATACAGCATCTTATGGTTGTGTATTGTGTATAGAGAGTTGCACAAGATCACTATCAAAATAAGTACCCTGTACCTTGAACAAATGATTTATGGGATTAAATGTCAGCAACAGATGTCTTTTCCAAGAATGATTTAAGGTTCGGATATCACACCTAAACCATGCAACCACAGTTTATCTTTTGCAAGAATACCCATTTATAGTAATTCTTGTTTGCTTGTCTCATCTTCAAAACTTGATAGTATCCAATATTGTTTCATCTCCCTTGCATTTCAACCCAATGTTTCCTATTAGTGTGATCTTCCATGTCTTTGCAAACCCATTGTTAAATGTACAATACATTTTGTTCAAACTTATATGGTTGTCAACATTCCCGTGCTCTCGACCTTCACCATCCTTATTTCATGATCTTGAGCTGTAGTTCATTTCGTTGAGATCTGATTCCCACATCTACCTTACATCTCATTTATTCATAATAATACGCTCGTATAACTTGTTCTGAATTCATAATGTAATTCAACTCTCATTAGTGTGGGTCATTGCAATTGTCATAATCCCCTCACTCTCCTCATTTTGAACTTCAACTCCCACACATATACCTTACATGCTCATAAGTAAACTCTAACTTTTCTATTCAATCTTATTACTGGACTTGAATTGGTTTTATGTGAGCAAAGGCACGTTTCTCATGTCACTTGTTCAATCTATTTACTGATCCATTGGTACTTTGCTTGTTCAATCTATTGATCTATTTATGGCACTTGCAATTCTCACACCTAAATTTTATATTCTTATAAGTGAACTTCAGTAATCCTTATTTAATCTTATTGTCGTACTTAACTTGGCTCCATATGAGCAAATGTATGTTTCCATTGCAACCTATTCAATCCATTTATCTATTCATTAGACCTTGCTTGTTTATCCAATCTATTTATCTATCCATTACACTTTGCTTGTCCAATCTAGTTGTCTATCTATTGCAATTTGCTTATCCAATCTATGTATCTATTTATTGCACATTGCTTGTCCCATCTATCTATTGCAGTTATCTTGTTCCTTGTGGCTATAAAGTCACCTAGTCGAAGCTCAGTCGTTTGTCATCTTGTTTCCAATTCATCAGTTAAACCCGAGTATAACCATGCCATCTTTTTCCTTGGTTGATTATTTATTGGACCCTTTATGATCCATATTTATAAACCACAATTCTTGTGGCATTATATTTCAGAATTCATGATACACTTATGGTTATCTTTATTCTAACCACCCCATAATAATATCTCCTTTATTTGCCTTTTTTAGTCTCATTGTTCATTTCTTTTGTATGCAATGATTCCCTTGGCTGAGAAACTCATCACTCTCATCCCTAACCATGGTCATTTCTTTGCCCGTTATCGACTGGGAGCAGATCCTTGAGTAGTCTGATGAGGGGAGATCATGTAATGCATTAGGAATATTGTTCAACCTAAAATTATGATATTTTATACCCTTTTATCATCTAATATTTGCTTTAAATAAATTATTAAATTAGATTTTTAATAATATTTTTGTTTATTTTGTAGGAATTGGAAATAACTTGAAGAAAATAAATAAATTTGCTCAAACAAGTGCTAGAGGTGGATCACATTGAAGCATACAAGAAAGAAAATAAAGATGAAGCTGAACCGGCCCAGTGGCCATGGCCCAATTCCCCCTTTCTCTTCCATTCTTCCCTTCCCCCTCTTATTGTACTCGCTGGGTCTGGCCCAGCCGTGCCCTTCCCAGTCTCCTCCCCCTTTTCGTCCTTGGCCCAGTAGCCCACCAGACCTCCCCTTTCCTCCCTCTTTTCTTTTTCTTTTTATTTCTCTTTGGGCCTGGCCCAATCCCTTTCCCTAATTTCCCTCACTTAAGTAAGTCACATGCAATGCACGTGATCTCCAGTCCACCCCCCTTCATCTCCTCTTCTTCTTCCTCATTCTGCAACCCACGACCCAAACCCGAACAGAGTACCCCCCCTCGACGCTTTGTCTTCCTCTCTGCCATAACCGTTGCCCACTTTCTTCCTCTCTCTCTCTCCTCATTCATTTTCCATCATAATCACCATCATTAATCCTTCGGTTACAAGGAGTCAATGAAGGCAATCGAAGGGGTTTGCGTACGGCGTTCTGGGCGAGCTTCAAATGGAGGGTAGGGCAGAGCATGGAGACGAGGAGGAGATTAGCTTCGCGTAGAGTAGACAGGAGATTTGGCATTCGAATTTGGTTTTAGTTTTCAATCTTCATTTATTATTTCAATTTCAAATCTAGGTTTTAGCTTCACCAATTTCATGTTATTGAACCTGAGTTAGTTGAATTCGAATGAAGCTTTCGAGATTTAACTCCCAGTGTCGTTAATTCAAATGTTTGGGTTGGGATTGAAGCTCCATTGCTTTGCCCTCATTCTGATTTGTGTTGCTCTGCTCATGTTCCTCTGTTTTTTTTTTCCTTTCGTGTTCCTCTGCTGCTTAAATTCATGGAATAATTGCGACGAGGTGTTGGTGACTCAAACTTGTTACAGTTTAGTGTTTTTCATTTTGCAAATTATCGTTTAGAATTTCCATATTTGATTTTGTTTAATTTGGTCCATTAATTTGTAGAATTATTCAACCTTTGAGTTAGAAAGTTAGCCAGTAGTTTTAAACTAGATTAGAATTTTTAATCTAATTTCACAACCATCCTTGAGGACGATACCCGTAATTATTACGGCGATAAAACCGTACGCTTGTGGAAAAATCACAACAAGTTTTTGGCGCCGTTGCCGGGGATGGCGTTGTGAAATTTGGTTACATTGAGTCGTAATTTAGTGATTGAGTCGCTTCAGTCATTTTTGTTTTTAGTTTTAGTTGTGTTGTACTTTTTGTTTTAATAGTGTAGTTTAGTTTTAATGCTGAATTTAGTTTATATTTTGATTTCGATTTTTGTTTTTGTTAAGATTAGTTTAATTTTAATTGTTAGATGCTTTCATTGTTGAAAAAACAATACTAACGTATTTTGTTTTTGTGCAGCGAAAGAAGAAAGTAGCACTGATCCGGAAATATTTAAAGTACAGATTTTTCATTACTTTTGGCATCTATTTGAATTTTCTGGGCAAATTTTGGTGTTATTTTTGCTGTTTTGATATTTTTCCTAGATTCAGCATAAGTTTTGGAGCTTTTGTGAATTGTTGTAGAGTTTTGGGAACTGTCATGATTTTTCTGTGAATTTTTGACTTAATAATCTGTTTGCATTTTTCTGCACTGTTCGGGGACAAAAAAAAATTCGAGGAAAAATATATTTATGTCCCTTGTGATTGTGCAGAATTTTATGTCTATTTAGTTCTGATTTTGGGAGTTTTATTTTCTGTTTTAATTTTTTATTTAGATTTAGCTTGTTTAGGTTTTAATTTCTTTTCTGTTTGTTTTAGTTTCAGTTATGTTTCTGTTTTTTGTTTTTGTTTTAGATTGAGTTTACTTCTATTTTCATTTTTGTGTGTCAACAAGATAAAAATATTAAACAAATGCTCTTCTTTTGTGTTTGTATTCATTTTATATTTTTGTGATGTTTGAGTCCTTTTGGTCTTTCTTTTATTTTGGTAGCATAGTTTTATTTTTGTTAGTTTATTTTGTTTTGTTCACTTAATTATTTGAGTCTTTTGTTTTTGTTTTAGTCATTGGTTTGTAAATAGTGTCCTAGATGCATTTTCTTTCCTAAAAAAAAGTAAAAAAAAATTAAAAACTTGAAAATACAAAAAAATTGAGAAATTCTTAAAATTGGAAAAAAAAACACTAGATTCAAGAATGCCGGTTTTTAATTTCCCACAATTTGAGCATGAACCTTTTTGGAGCTATTTATCGCGACTTAATGATTATTATGCTCAATTAAATCAAAATTTTCAAAAAGGGAAAATTTGTGAGGTCATTGATGTGGGTCTGAATTCTGAATCTTGGGGTTATATTGAGTCTATTTATCCTGGAGGTGTATTAGGATTGTTATCTAAAACTCAAGATGAAGTTTGGGATTTCTTTGAAAAATTAGCTTGGGATACTTACGAGTCTGAACAAGCTAAAAATAATTTTGGATAGCCAACTTTTGATGAGTATGTTTTTTCCTGCTAATCCTTCCCCCCAAGATCATTTTATAAACTCATATGACCCATCTTATTCTTATATGTCTCCTGTGTTGTGCGATTCTTGTGAGTCATCTACTCATGATGCCTATGATTGCCCTTTTCGTGCTTATGTGGATGCTACTTGTGCAAGTGTGGAAAAGAAGATAAATGCATTGACTGATAAAATGGTAGAGAACATGAAATTGAGAATTGCTGAATATTCTCGATGTTTTAGTAGGGAGGATACTCATTTACGAGAGCTTGACTCTAATTTAGGATCCCCTAAACCTAAAGGTAGTCTCTACGATGATTTTGAACCCTCTTATTCTGCTAGGCCTAACTTGAATGAAGAGATGCCTTTGCCTAGTCCAGATCAAGAGAGTGACTTCCCTTTGTCTCTATCCCCTGCCCTTGCACTTGAATTTAGCTCACCTACGGACGTCATTGAGGATGTCCTAGTTTTCGCCGACCCACCCACCACTTTAAATGATTCTTTTGAGTTTGATAAGGGTGATGAATGTGGGAACCCTAGTGAGTTAGATTTAAGTGTCATAACTGATAAGCATCATGATTTAGATGAGTTAGATCTTTGTTCGCATGAGTCATGCGAAAAGGTAATTGAGCCCATTAATTTGCAATTTGATGATGATATTCTTTATGTGGAATATGAATCCTTTTCATGTGGGTTTGATGTCAATGTGGATTTGGATGTGGATCTGTGTGCCGAGTATGAATCATTTTCTTTTGATCCCACCCTTACTGACCTTCTTTTTGAATCTCACAAGCCTGAATTTGTTGAGTCTGAGAGTGTTCCCAATAAGAATTCTGCTTTAGTCCAGACTTATACGCATATTGGACCTAATAGACTTGTTGACCTAGGACCCCCTATTTTGCATAGACTGCTCATTCATGATGATGTACTTTCTAGGCCGATGACCCACTTGCTGGCTACTTTTAATTATGTCTATCTATTTCCTAATTGGGCCCAACTATTTGACAAATTGAAGAGGGCTCTCACTTATGCTACATTGTTGTGGTGGATGTACTCTATTTGGTGCCAACTCTTTCATGTTCATTGTCTTAATTTTATTGAGAGTTGGTCTTCTGTGTTTGACAAGCTGCTTCGTGCTCTCACGAGTTTTGATTTAAGTAGCTATGTTGCTTTCGATATGGAGTGGCTGATGCTCCATAGGCCTCTTTTTGCGCAAATTTCTAGAGGCATAACTTAGGTAAAATTCTGCACCTAATCTGGTATAAACATTCCTCTTTATCTCTTCTTTTTATTTGTTTTCATTTGTATATATATTTGTTGCCTTGTTTTATTTTTATTGTTTATTTTTGAGTTTTCAAGTCTTGTCTTTTTTTTTTGAGTCGCTTTTTCCTTTTGTATATATTTATTTTTCTTTTTGATTGTGATTGATGTTTCTTTTCACTCCCAATGAAGACATTGTGAGATTTAGGTGTGGGGGTGGGGAAGCTTTGAAAAAGTTTCAAACAAAAAAAAAATTGAAAAACTTTTTTTAAAAAAAAAACTTGAATTTTTTTTTTGAAAATTCTTTAAAAAATTTGAAAAGTTTTTGAAAATCAAAAAATATTTTGTTTTGTTTTGGGGAAACATTTGCACTTTTCTAATGAGCTTAAATCCCCTATGCTTTGATTGTTAGCTTGAATATACGCATAATGTACATGTTAGGTCTCTGTCCTCGGTGTGTCTTTCTTGGCTCTACTTCTAACCCCATTTGTTCATTTTCGCTGTGTAATCCAATCCCTACTTATATCATCCTCATTGTCTTAAGGTCTTAGTTTTCCATTATCAGCTCTCCCACTTGTTTTTGAAAAGAAAAAAAAAAGAAAAAAAATGCAAAATTTGGAAAAAAAAAACAAAGAAAAAAAAATGAAAAAAAAGAGACGAAAAGGAAATAAAATAAAATTTGGAATGACAAGCAACCCTTTGAGGCATGCGATACTGGGTGTTACCCTTTGAGGCAATATTGCTAGTGGGAATGCTTGCTTCCTATGTTAATAAGTCGATAATGAAATTTGTGTTAGTCAAGTGGGGTTGAGTTTGATTTCGGTAAACCTAAGCCCTAGGATGATGCTACACTTGCACATGAGCACATGGAAGGATTCAAAGCTTTAATGTGCAAGTGGGGTGAAAAATTAGTACTTTGATGTAATAGACGGGGTACAGAGCCTTGATGTGTACAATATGTTTATATGCAGGCCAACATCTTTGCTACATGGGTGATTTAGCTGATTAGAATTTGTGCATATTTTCCCCCAATTTTGTCTATATTAGTTTTGAGAAAAATCAAATAAAGATTTTCTTTCAATTCTGGAATAATTTTGTGGGCACATCTTCTGTAAACCCTCACGAGACCTTACTCATCCACTGGGGTAACCTAGGGGTTTAAAGGGCTTGTTGCACATGCTACGTACAACCGTGATTCCTACAAAAGTGAGTTAGGATTTTATTTTATTTTCTAGGATTTTTAATTTTGTTTTGCTCGAGGACAAGCAAAACTTAGGTGTGTGGGGTATTTGTTCAACCTGAAATTATGATATTTTTTACCCTTCTACCGTCTAAAATTTGCTGTAAATAAATTGTTAAATTAGATTTTTAATACTGTTTTTGTTTATCTTGTAGGATTTGAAAAATTTGGAAAAATAAGTAACTAGTGCATAGCTTAGATCGGATTGAAGAAAGCAAGAAACAAGAAAAGAAAAAACCAGGCCAAATGGAGCCCAACGGCCTAGGTTTGGTCCGCCCTTCCTTATCCCATTCTCCCTTTCCCCTCTCTTGCTTCTCTCTTTCGGGCCAGCCTGCCCTTCTTCTCATTCTAGGCCCACTTCGGTACTTAGCAAGGTCCCTCGACCGCTGCCCCTCTTTCTTTGCTGTCCTTTTCTCACTTTTGGGCTTAGACTTCGGTTCTTCCACGACCTACTAAAGCCTAACTCCTTTCCTTCACCTATCCCACTTAACGAACACGCACGCCTCACATGCTACCTGCGTCCACTTCATCTTCTTCGTCTGTTGCCCATAAATGCACAACAGCGCTGCCTCTTCCTCTTCTCCACTAGACCATGGCTACTCTCTCTCTCTCTCTCTTCTTAAATCCATTCATCAATTAAACCATACTAGCATCTTCAATCTGTTTTAATCTCTCAAGAAGGCAGACATTAATTGGGGCAATCATAAGATCAGTTACAAAGGGGATTAAGTGAGGATTAATTGAATGATGGAAGGACGATCAAGAGTCGACTGGAGGCTACAAAAATGGATTGGGGGGGGGGGGGCAATTCTAGAGTAAGGGTTGATTTTTGTTTCCAGATTTCATTAGGTTTAGAATTTCAATTTTAGCGTTTAGTTTAGTTTCGAATTTCTCTATTTTCTATTTGTAGATCTGATTTTGAATTTGGGAGTTTCATTTGCATTGGTTCGAATCCTTCAAATTTCTAGTTGGAGTTAGTTTGCTTGAATCAAAACTTCTGTTTTTTTGGGTCGAATTATGTATCCCTTGTTATGCCCTGTTTGCTGATGCCTCTGTTTCCCCTCTCCCTTATTTCGAATTCTCCATCATTGGGTTGTCCATAGGTCGAATTCTCCTTTCCTGTTCGTTTATCTATTTTTGGTTGGTTTAGGAAGTTGGGTTGTTGGTTTGATTGGGAATTACAGTTGAATTTGGAAAATCAATGCCTTGAGTTCATTTGCTTTGTTTGTTCGTTTACTCCACTTGTTGGTTTGGCTTCGAATGCATAATTTCATGAACCTGTTACAGCTAAGTGTTGGTGAGTTCAAGTCGCTTGCAATTTGGAGCCGCTTATTGTGGCTAGATTATGTTTAACAATGACAAAATTAAACTGTGCACGTTTATTATCTGAGGAATAATTTGACTTTGGAGTTGGTTAGTTAGTATTAGTTTTAAATTAGTTTAGCAATTTGGCAACCTAATTTTACAACCATCCCTGATGACAATACCTGTAATTCGCACAATGATAAACCGTACGCTTGCGGAAAATCACAACAAATATCAGATGGTGACATTTTGATAAGGGCATAATCTCAAGCACTGTCTAATTATATTGGAGTGAGCCAGAAGAAACATTGAGTATAAGGTCAGAGCGACCCTAAGCAAGCATTAAGAGGGAAAATTCAAGTACATGTCGAGGTGATACAAGGTCGACAAAATAGTTGTGCTGGCAAAACAAAGAAATAACCAAAGTCTCAAATGCGATATGAAGTATTCCGAAGGGCTTATCTAATCAAGGGTGTCAGGAGATTGGATATCAATGATAATTGAGTCCTCGTTACTTTGGGCTTTATGAGTCAGCAGTGTAGAATACCTCCTTTGCAGTAACAAGGTTCTTTTCTTTCAAAGAAAATATCACTTTTGAAGCAAAGTAATTGAGTTCATTGCGACTATTGTGTGAGAAGTATCCAGATTTACTACTGAAACATGGGATTAGGAAGTTATACAATACGTACACCCTTAGCCGGAGTAAATTCGACAAATTATACCTCTTCAGAGGGAAGCAATAGGAACTAATGGTCCATGTGTTTTAAAGAAGCATTGCATATAGTTGACAAGTGTTATAAGTTTCGAGGACGAAACTTTTTAAGGGGGGAAGGCTGTAATAACCCAACCCTAACCCGTATTTATTTATTTAAATCATCTTTGTTTATTTCATAAATCATGTTTATTCATTTACTTTATCATGTTTATTGACCTCATTACTCATGGTTATTTGTTTAACTAAATCATGTTTATTAAATTCAATTACACTCAATTTATTTATTTAACGAATTCTATTATGTTATTTTAATTTTCCACCTTCATTTATCGTATTTAATCATCCCGGTTGGGAGATATTTCATTTTGGGTACCACCTTCCAACTCAAGTTTCATTGATTGTTAATTCGAATTTCGTTGATTGATTAAATGTTAGATGAATCGATATTAGGCCTTGGTGAGTATAAATTAGTGATTAATTATTTTCTTACATTCAGTAAACTTAAATCCTAAGCAATACAAAATTTTATCTTTGCTCAACACTTCAAATAATTTTTTTTTCGAGACGGAACTTAGCTTGTTGGGCCCAAAACAAAAGCCCAAAACTTTGCTAACTTTGTTATTTCACTAATTGCTCATTTTAGCACATAATTTTAATTAGAAAAAAGCTACTTTTTGGATGGATAATTTTCAGCCACATGTAGCTATTACTTGACATTTTATAACCACAAAAATTCAACAAAAATTCACAAACCCAACTCTCCATTTTCTCTCTCCTCTCCACGACTCCATGGGCAGAAAACAGGGGCAGCAGCAGTTGCCCCTTGTGCCGCCAGTTTTGGTGGTTTTCGGCCACCTCCCGGCTGCCCTGAATTCCCCTTGTTGCTGGCTATCTTGTCCAATCATCTAAATTACTCAAAACAGCCTCCTCCTCCCTCTAATTCAAGTATAAAGCGAAGTATATCCCAAAACCCTAACTTGTTTTATGTTGAGATTTATGATTGTTTTATTTATGGGCTGTGTTTGGATTATCAAATTGATAGTTATTGTGCAATTTTTATTGAGTTTAGAGATGTTTGGATTTATGGGTATTTTATCAAGAGCATGATTTCATGATTTTGTATTTGTTGAATTGCCACTGTCGAAAATTCTAGGAATTATGGGATTGTCCGAAAACTCGGACATTTTTATTGTAGATTCTCTATATTATTTGGGATTTTCTGGAAAAATTTCATGAATTGTGGAGGTGTAGTAAGTGAGTTATGGAATTTTGAAGGAAACTGCCCTATTTTGGATATGAATTATGTAATTATGTATTATTGAAGTTGTTTAGAGTTTGGATATGTATATTAGGCCTTAAATGATATTTTTATATTTGATTGTGGTGATTTGAAATTATTTCAAGTGAGTTTTATGTGAAAAAAAGAAGAGAAAGTTAAATCAGTGAAAGGCTGAAATTTCAGGAAATTAGGGTTGACTTTGGGATTAAAATGGTAATGAATGGTCCACCCCAAAATTATGATTTTTTGTGGGTATATATTTTAGTGTGTTAGCTTTAAAATGCCTTTTGAATCGCCTCAATCCAAGGTCTGTGGAAAAGGTTACGGTCGTTTTACCAAAGTTGTGCAGGACGGACCAAAAACTGACAAACTTGTGTTTTAGCCCCATTTTGGGGACCCTATTGTGGGAATCATGCTTTGTGTCCTCAATGAAATTCTTAGAAGACTTCGTAATCTTTACATAATTTGGTGCAAATTAGGCTGTTATTGCAATTTCTGTGCAGAGTATACTTGGAGGAAAATTCTGAAAATTGTACTGTAGATTGTTCATATTATTTTTGAGTTTCCTATAAGATTTCATGACTTTTGGTTGAGTAATTGCAATTTGGTGATTTTTTGAAGCATTTTGAATAAATGTGTAAAGAGCATGCACCCATTTCGATCAGACACTCATTTTGATCATTTTGGGGATTGACCGAGATTGATCATGCACTCATTTTGTGTATTTTGGGCCAAGCACGATCATTTAAGGGAGAAATGAATATTCATGGACTTTCATAGAGCTTTTAGCTTGATTAACGAGAAATAAGAAGACAATTATACAATTTGGGAACTTGTTTATGAGCCTTGAATCATTTATGAATTTTACAAAGAAAATACCACATTTAGTGAGCTTAATAGCTTCTATTGAGTTCAATGATTCATTTGGGGTGGAATTCTATATCTAATGGATTTATGAATGAAATAGGAGAAGTGGGGAGAGTTGTGACTCAAAAACCATATTTATCATACTAAGTTATTGCAGTTTATGCTGTTTTGAACCAAGATATATCTCTCTTGGCCTCAAACCTTTATTACTTACTCCTTTCAAAATATATAAATTGTATTTATCAAGTCAATCTAGTGTACTCACTGTTATCTTGAACTAAGTTATACATCAGCAAGCCTTAAACCCATATCAGTAACCTATTTCAGAAAAGGCCACAACCACTCTCTCAATTATCACCATCAAGGCCTTCTCCTTTGTAATCTCATTTATCTCATTGTTGACTATTTTACTTCTATTTACTTTATATCAAATGTAATTACTTTTATCAATTCAGTTTTGAAGTTATATTGAAATACCGAAGTTATGTATACCATATAAATTACTCAATTTCTGCTACACCTACTTTTACTTACTCAATTGTGTGAGTAAAGATTATTTACAGACTACACATACTTACAATGACATTTATGAAACAGAGTTGAGGCCTAGTTATCGTTTCCCGTTATGCATAAGTGTTATCAAGTCAGAATATATTTATGAAGTCAGATGACATTTATGAAATAGCTAACTTATATCAAGTCAGATGACATTTTTAAAGACTCAAGGTACATCCATTGCCTGTATCTTCAGAAAGCAGAACATGTTTATCAAATTACAACTCTTAATGAGTTTATCAATGAATCAGTTTGTACAGTTATTTTCCATTTAACTCGTGACCCCGTCAGTTATCATCTATAGGACGTCAGCCCATCATTTGCCCACGCGGCTTCAGGCCAACTTTTGATCGAATTGGCAGGTGTAGTCTTATGTGTAGATCATATCATTGCAAGGGGTTCATATCCAGAGAATAATGAGCAATTCAATTTCATATTACTTTCATTTTCATTGTTATTGCCAACTAAATGAATTACAAAGACGGGTACCCCTCAACAGTGTTTATATGTTCATTTTACAATACAGGAATGTATATACTGAGTTTTTGCTCACATTTTTGAATTGTTTTCATGTTTTCCGTTTTAGGTGATGAAGTATCACCTGTTTCCCTTTTCAGCAAGCCCTTTTGGAAGTTATCAGATGCTCACAGTGGATTCCGCATAGCGTGAATATTGGAATCAACCTCAGGGTCAAGTTGGATCTATATTCAATATACTTGTATAGTGTAGAGTGCAAGTTATCACATGGTATGATTAAGTTGATGGTATTGAAGTTGAACTATTATCGACTTTAGTCTTGAAGTGTTTCAGTTAATAGATTTTGTGATTGTGAATATGAGTTGCAAGATTAAATGGTTTCAGTGAACCTTGTACTTATCAGGACGGTGGTAGTGCCTTCTATTATTAAGTCTTTCGCTGCACATTTTCGTAAATCATGCCATTAGCATTTTGGGGGCGTTACAAGTAACTTGGTCGGTAAAGGTTTTAATGGAGATCGAAACTTAAGGGGTTCCTCCCCCCCCCCCCCCGCAATTTTCAAGTAAGCCATCTAGTTTGAAGTAGCCATTAGTTATGAGATTTCTTCTACCCTTTCATCCCCAGAGATGACGTCATGTCTCATAACAATCGAGTTCAGTCTATCGATGAATTATGGTTAGGATGCTGAGATTATACAATGAGACATTCATCTATAGACTGTGCAAAATTTTCATGCCTTCTATCTTTTGGTCAAATTGTGGCATGAATCTCTTCCTTTCTCCATGATTCTCTTGAATGCAGACGATGATCAAGCTGGGTATTTTGTTCCTAAACTCTCTCATACAAGTAGTCATTACTCTACTCCAATAGCTTTACTATCCCCTCTTCAAACCAACTTTATGGAGTTTCACAAGCCGAGCACATCAACTAATTCTAGCTATAAGTGCAATTTAGATGAGGATGACAAAGTTTCTTCATTTCACAAAGAGATTCGGGTGCAGACTAATTTCCTTCCCCAAGTGCAAATTAATTTCCGTCCCCGCAAGTTATGTCTTACCATCCTCATTTCTTATCCTTTTATTGGTGGTGAATCAATACATGCTCCAATTATGTTAGGATTTTAGGTGTAGGATCTCTTAGTGGACATCATGACATTTATGTGCAATTTGGGGTCATATGTTGACATCATGACCTTTATGTTTGGACAATGAAAGATAGCTTGTTAAATGGCCATCAAGGTACAATCATAGTGCTACTACTTAGTAACCTTCTTGGGATGTATCTATTGACAGTGCCTATCACTAAATATGTGCAATTTATTGTTTTAAGCTCTATCCAAGAAAATTCACTTGGTAAGGGTTTATGCAACTTTAGTGCTTATTCCTCACGTAGATATCATATAAGTCGATTGAAAGGCCTTTTTTTTAGTTCGTTGATGGATGGCTCTATTACACCTAATCAGGTACCTTATTCAAAGAAGAGATGTGGCAGATCATTAGTAGCTTTTTAAGGGTTTTGTTTATCAAGGAGTGAACAAGAGGGGGAATCGCAATCTCTTTTCTTGTCACTACTATTAGAGCATATGTTTATTGTGCATTGATATTAGATATACTAATATGGGGAGTGTGCCCATTTCTAACATTCATGATGTTATTATGAGTAGGGATTATGCCGACTATATTTTTAACTGTTTTTTTTTGTGGATTGAGTCCAATAGTACATTATCACCTTCATTGAATTAATATAGAAAATTGATGGTATGTTGTGCGCATGTATTGTAAGTAAAAGGGTATTACTAGGCTATGGGTGTTCATGGCACTTGGTAACCCCGAAAGAAAAGACACTCATTAGGTAACCAACCCAACCTATATTTTTAGTGTTTGGACGTCCATAAAAAGTTTGTCTCAGAGCACAATGCGCCCTCAAGTACTGCAGTGACCTAAAAGAATAGAAAAAAAAAACAACACTTTCTCTTCTGATATCTTACATGTCATGTGTAACACCTCGACCCCTCCCGAGTTGCAAGCACTTATTAGAAACTACTTTAAGGAACGTTGACCAGCCCTATAAATCACCACTAGCCTTTCTAATATTCTTCATTCTCACTCACAAGCTGCCTGGTAAACTTCCCAGGAGGTCACTCATTATAAGACTTCTCTATAACAAGTATGCTTATTTGTGGAGTTCTTACGAATATGCTCTTTGAAGAGAAAGGTGCAGCTTCTGTAATATAAGTATTCATTTCATTCCTTTTAAACTATACGTTCTAAGCATAATTAGGGTGTTACATTATATGAAGTTGAAGATAAAGTATCTATTGTATGAACTTTTTATTAGTGGCTTATTTCTTACCTCATCACTTCACTACCCCTCTCTCTCTCCCTCCCTCCCTCTCTCCATCTCTCTCTCCATCACACACACACACACACACACACACAACTTGCAGGATTATTTTTTTAATTTCTTTTTAGAAGCCTGGTTGTTCCTTCACTCTTGGATGTCTTAGATATTTTAGGGTTTGCACAATCCATTCCATTTATTATTTTCAACATATTTTTCCCTAGTTTGATTTATTTTTTTCAATTTCAAATTGAATATACTACATATGCTTTTTCTATGGAATAAGTAACTTTGATTAAATTTTGATTTCTTAGCTATCAAATTTAGTAATCAGTTTCAAGTGGGTGTTGTACAATTAGATTTATGGGATGATTATGATGGTTGATGTTAGAGGGTGAAAATGGTTAAGCATTTAAGCAATTAACCTTCTTAACATCATAAGCATGGACAAAAAGAAGATAATGCATACTACTGTTCACTACAACAAAACACACGTTTAGAAACCAAAATATTCGGTTTCAAAATGGTGAAATCGGTTTCTAAAGTCAATTAGAAACCAATTTGATACCGAATGATTTCCGTTTCCGCAGGCTTGGTTGCAAAGCAACCCTGAAACCGAATTCAATTCGGTTTCTAAAACAGAAACTAGTATTCGATACCATTTTTGCATCGGTTTTTAATTTCTAGAAACCGAATAAGGTCACCGATTTCTAATTATTGGAAACTGGATAAATCCATCGGTTTCTAAGATTTGGAAACCAAATGTAGTCATCGGTTTCTAATAATTGGAAACCAAAAAACTGCATCGGTTTCTAATGTAAGGAAACCGAACAAAGCCATCGGTTTCAAATATTAGAAACTAAATACATGATCGGTTTCAAATTTTTAGAAACTAAATACATGATCGGTTTCAAATTTTTAGAAACTGAATACATGATCGGTTTCAAATTTTTAGAGACCGATATTTTGGTTCAGTTTCTAGTGTTTGAAACTCATTAGGTTGTTTGGTTTCTAAATTTTGAAACCAACTGGTTTTGAGCTATCAAAAATGCTCTCAAAATTGGGCTTTTGAGCTAATCTCCCTGTTTTCTATATTGGTGCCAAATTGCATGAACACCTTTTCCACTAAAACCATAAGCAAACACTACTCAACGATTTGCAAGAGCATATAGCAAATAATGATATATATATATATATATATATATATATATATATATATATATATATATATATATAGGGGCTTCTACAATAATGTCAATTTGAAAAGGTTGAACTATTTGCTAAATTTACAACCCCACACAAAAGTTCATGATTTGTAAGTATGTAATACTGCAAAATACAAATCTACATGGATCCAAAGCATAACATGTATAAGGTAATTGGGATCCACAAAAGTGATCAGAACTCCTCTCTATATATATGGATGGTAGATATCCAAAGCACCCAAAATCAGAACTCCTGTATGTGCATATATTTTTCAAGCATTCAACTTTTCTGAATCATGGAGTGGCAATGGATGACCAAGCAAGCTGGACATGAGTGCCATTTGGGATTGCATACCTAGCAAGGCATGTTTTTGATCCTCTATCATCTTACATTGTGCCTCTAGCATTCTTTGTTGCTCCTCCATCCTATGTTTCTGCTCTTCCATCATTCCTTATTGCTGTTCAAGCTGTCTTTGCTGCTCCTCCATCCTTTGTCGTTGCTGTTCCATTGAAGTACGTTGTTGTTGTAGTTCATTCTTTGTCGAGTTAAGCTCGGTCTTTGTCGAATCTAATTCAGTTTGAAGCTGTGAGACGATGGAGGGAGTGTAAGAAGACTTCTTTGAAGTGGTCTGATTCACTAGCTTCTCGTAGAAAAGAGCAGCACTATTGCCCAACCCATAAACGGTGCCTTTCTTGCTTCATCCCCCAACTGCTTCCAAGAAAAGGCTATCATTCTCTTGTGATGGGGGAACTTGTTTTTCCATTTTTAGTGATTGATATTTCTCCTGAAAATTATTTCCAATGTACACAATATCAGCATATCGCTTCATATCATGAGGCGATATCTAAGGAAAAAAAAACGCCCATAATATCATATCACAATTATCATATAGTTAACCCCATGTCACAATGTCATATCAGAGCCAACTTCTAAGCAAGAATCATCTCACAAGCAACAATCAACCCCATATCACAGTACTAGCATAATATTCCAAAAATAAGCCTTCCAACCACAAGGTTCTCCTAGATCACAGACTTTTAGATGCTCTTTTTGAACCCTCTGACTGTAATTATTTCAATTCAGTTTACAATCAACAACAGCACTGTTGAACGACTAGATGTTACTTTTATGCATTCTAGTATTATAAAGGATTTTTCATGTCACAAAGCAGATAGATTTTACAAAACGAAAATCATGTCACATCATGAGAAAAAAGCATATACATGTTACTTTCATAACGTTGTCAAAGGCAAAGGAACCCAAGACAATCAAATGGTAGACCATTAGAGGTTCCCATTTCTTCCAGGGACAATCCCACCAAAAATAGTTAAGAGAATACACAAATAACAAGCCCATCACAGTTGATAATTTACTTTCAAGCATAGATACAGAAAACAGGACAATAAATAAAATCAAAGCAAAATTTTCACCAAATGCAAAAAATACTATCAATTGTGCAGTAAATGTTTGAGCATGAGAAGCACATTTTTTTGGGGGTTTTTTTTGGGGGGGGGGGATGTGAGACATGCACGACCTTGTTAGCTTTTGTCTTAGATATGATGAGAGTATATCCAGCCCTTGCGCTAGATGTCTGTTGAATTCTTGCAAGATTACAACATTTTTCTCGGATGTTCATCCTGAGGGGAATTAATCCTATACATGTATTTGTATAAACCAAAATTACTAATCCTATTCATTACCATCACACTGTTCATACTAAACATAGACCATTTGGAAGGTTCCCATTTCTTCCAGAGACAATCCGACGAAAAATAGTTAAGAGAATATGCAAATAACATGCCCATCACACTTGATAATTTACTTCCAAGCATAGCATATAGTATACAGAAAATAGGACAATAAATAAAATCAAACCTTAAAGAAAGAATTGCTTTGCATCTTAGCACCAAAGGACCAAAAGCCGAAAAATGTATGGGGTGAATATGCACAGAATATGTCTCAGTTGGGGTGCTAGAGATAAGGCGATATTCAACAGTCATGTATCTCAGTTGGTGTGCTAGAAAACAGACAATGTTCCGTAATCAGCACAGTTCAGCATGTCACACAAGCAGTCACATATTTAGGTTTTTGAGAGGAGACTAACATATGGTGACAAAAGTTGTATATATGTACAGAATTCAGTGCAGCTTGTGTGACATATTAGCTCAGTGCAACATGTCACACAAGCAGTCACAATATCAGCATATCGCTTCATATCATGAGAAAACACCAAGGAAAATATATATATATATATATATATATATATATATATATATATATATATATATATATAATCTTACCTTAATTAACAAAAGAAAAACCATCCATCCATGCATCTAATTTCTTGTAGGTATATTTAATACTATCAAATACAAATCAAAATTGAAGGATGATGATATATTATCAGTTGCGCAGTAAATGTGTGAGCATGAGAAGGACATTTTGGGGGGGGGGGGTGGGGTTTGGGGGGAGGGGGTTGGGCGTGTGAGACATGCACGGCCTTGTTAGCTTTTCTCTTAGTTATGATAAGAGTATATCCAGCCCTTGCGCTACATGTATGTTGAATTCTTGCAAGATTACAACATTTTTCTCAGATGTTCATCCTGAGGGGAACTAATCCTATATATGTATTTGTATAAACCGAAATTACTAATCGTATTCATTATCATCACACTATTCATACTAAACACAGACCATTTGGAGGGTTCCCATTTCTTCCAGAGACAATCCCACCAAAAATAGTTAACAGAATATGCAAATAACATGCCCATGACACTTGATAATTTACTTTTAAGCATAGCATATAGTATACAGAAAATACGACAACAAATAAAATCAAACCTAAAAGAAAGAATTGCTTTGCATCTTAGCACCAAAGGACCAAAAGCCAGGTAATGTATAGGGTGAATATGTGCTAAGATATGTCTCAGTAGCACTATTAGAGATAAGGTGATATTTAGCAGTCATGTATCTCAGTTGGTGTGCTAGAAATCAGACAATATTCAATAATCAACTCAATTTAGCATGTCACACAAGCAGTCACATATTTAGGTTTCTGAGAGGAGACCAACAAATGGTGACAAAACTTGTACATATGTACAGAATTCAGTTTAGCTTGTGTGACATATTCAGCTCAGATCAGCATGTCACACAACCAATCACAATATCAGCATATCATTTAATATCATGAGAAAACACCAAGGAAAAAAAACACCAACAATATCATATCACAATTCTCACATAGTTAACCCCATGTCACAATACCAGACCAAAGCCAACTTCTAAGCAGGAATCATCTCACAAGCAACAATCAACCCCAAATTACAGTACTAGCATAATATTCCCAAAAAAAAACTTCCAACCACAAGCAATCCCATATCACAAACTTAGACATGCTCTTTTTGAATCCTCTGCCTGCAATTATTTCCATTCAGTTTGCAACCAACAACAGCACTGTTAAACAGCTGGATGTTACCATTATGCATTATATGTTTAGCTACTAATGAACATAAAAAAAGTTAGCCCAAGGAGATTAACACTTCAATGGTTTGATACATACCCACACAGCCTTTGCTCGATCATCTGCGAAAATTTTATCCTTGGCCTTCGTATGAGTTCTAGAAAACAACTTCGCAGCAGTGACTATCTGTCCTGCTTTCCTCTAGGTGAGTAAATTCAAAAATTATGTAAGCAACTAAATGTTGTAAATGGCCTGGCATCATTAAAACACAACCTGAATAAGCAAATGTGTACCATCTTCTTTGCAATTACAGAAGCTGAAACTGATCCCTGAATATGACGAGTCCCGGCTTTAGGCCCAGTGACTTTGTTCAGGCTCGACTGTCTCGATCTCTTCAGAAAACCTGTTGATGTCTGCTTGTGATGCTGAAGGTGTCGCCGAACATCAGGAGATAGCCATGGTATCACATCAGTGGGTTTCTTCTTACTCACTTTACACACCATGTCTTTAAGACGATTCTGCCCTTTGTCCCAATAAGCTTCCTTCACAAGAGATGCATGCTCAACTGCCCATCGGTACCGATCCTGCATTTCACGACAATTATAAATATAAAAAAAAAGGATAGAATCAGAAGAGATGCACTCATTATTTATGTGCTGATTACGAATATGTAAGCATGATAACATATAATTGTGATAAGAAAAATTGTAGAAATTTGGAAGCCAAAGAAGAAAGTGAACCAAATAATGCAGATTGAAATACATCAAAGGAACTTTAGTTATTTAGATATGTGCACAATCGAGTCCCCTATAACTTCCACTCTTGGGTCATACAGATTGAAACACACAAAGCACACTAGGCCTTAGCAACTACACTTTCTTACATTCTTTGTTGTTTTCCTTAATTCAACTTCACTGTCATTTGTATCCAACATATTTGACTAGCCATAAACATATTTTGCATTAACTCCAACAATGGGGATCAAGCAAATCACCGCAAGACATAAATAAATATATAAACATACTCTGAATGCATTCCACCAAAATGTTTTGATATGATTTGGTACCTCCCTCCAACATGTGTAAGGAGCCCTATAGTAACTCTTGATAGTTAGAGTGACTTGACGAGACACTTTGTTATCGTCAAACCTAATGGAGAAACAAATTCCAATATAACAAGGCTCAAATCAATGTTAACAACAAATAAGAAGATAAAACTACAAATAAAGAAAGCACTATCTATATGTTCTTTTCACACTCACCATAAACCCTCAGGACAAAGAACCTCCAAGGCACCTGGATTGCCCGTTGCATCAGATGAAGCATGAGAGATGATTCTATCATCATGGGATATCAGTGCCTGATCAAGTGGTTGTGAAGGTGGTTGCGTCTCATCTAAATCAACAAGCGTACCTTCGACCAACGCTCCTCTCCGTCAATCTCGACCAAACATTAAACCAGATCGCACTTGTGAATCAGATGCCATCTATGAAACCATTAAGAAACAATTACTCACATTACATTACTGAAATTATTACCACTTTAAAAATAGTATTAGAGTTAAGACCTCGAACATGAACACAAGTAAATATTAGAGGTACCATAAATACACATGCAAGAGGTTATGTTTCCAAGTTGCGCATTTGTAAATAGGTGGACCAAAACACATTAAATAATCAAAACATACAATATCAATTAGTCATAATCTGTTTACAACACAAAGGACTCCATAACAAGCAATTTTGCATTATAAGTCTTCCCCATTGTTGTCCTCATCCTCATCCTCATCATCATCATATTCATCTTCTTGTTCATGGTCTTCTTCATCTTCATCTTCCTCTTCGCTTTCATCTTCATCTTCGCCAGAATCAACTTCTTCAACATCAACCTCCACAAGTTCATTGTACTCGATCAATGTTTCTTCATCCTCTACGTCTACTGTGGATAAAGTGGGTGGATTGTCATTCAGATTCTCTTGAAATGCCATATCATCCACTGGCACGTCAACAGTTGACCTAGCTTTGAATTTAAACACTGCCCACCATGTATTTTTATCACTTCTGACGCTCGGGTATGGTGTAAAGTATACTTGCTGAACTTGGGTTCCTAATACAAGGGGATCATACTTTGGGTACTTCCTCATATGATTGATCTCAATGAGCTTAAACTGTTTATGTATGTTTGTACCTTTGCCCGAGTCAAACCAATCACATTTAAATAAGGTGGTTTTATAACAACCATTTGCACCAACATAGGTGAGTTGGATGACCTCCTGTAAAAAGCCATAGTACTCCACTCTATCTACACTTCTAACAGACACCCCGTAATTGATAGTTGACCTATCCTTTCCATATGCATATGTGTGAAAATTGAAGTTGTTAACGTAGTAGTTGTTCCACACGCACACATCTTTCCTAGGACCCATTGCAAGGGCCCTTACAACATCATCGGTAATGTTCGAGTTCAAGACCTATACATATGAAACATGTGTCACATATTGTATCTATAATGTTATTATTATATAGCATTAAATAATATGATTATTGCATATTACTCACATATTGTTTTAACCAATTAGGAAATTGGTCCTCAAAGTTACTCCAAACATCTTCAAGACGGACATTAGGATTGAATTTCAATATGTCTTGTTCAAAATACCTAGTAATTACAAAAATTGTCAAATGATCTCCAAAGTTGTGTACTAATGATTACTTACAAATAAAATTAAACACATAATTCGAAAAATCCATGCCGTTCATATTCTCTCAATAATTCACAATTAGAAAGGACATATTGATGAGCAAGCTGATAATCTTGATCATCCAGATATTTGGAATTCCCCTTAGAGGTTGTGTAGCGAACATTTTTAGAAAAGATTGCAGGGATATTAGAATTGCTTCCATCAACCCCAACTCTAACATTTCGTCCAACATCTCTAGCTTTTACATCTACATTCTCATCAAAATAATGGGCAAGGAAATTTGAAATCTCCTCTGTAAGATAGGCATTACAAATAGAGGCTTCAACTCGAGCTTTATTTCCAACTTTACGTTTCAAATGATGTAGAAACCTACATTGTTATCAACAACAAGTTAGAATTCTTTCTAACCAATGAAAGGAATCCCTGTAATTTAGAATAGCGTTTCACCTTTCAAATGGGTACATCCACCTGTACTGAACTGGTCCACCGACTTTGGCCTCATATGGTAAGTGGATAGGAAGATATTCCATGACATTAAAGAAAGCAGGAGGAAAATATTTCTCTAATGTGAAAATAATTTCAGAGATATTTTTCTCTAGACGAACCATATCATCAAGTTGAATCCGTGAAGAACAAAGATCCCGGAAAAATTGACTAATATCTGTAATTGCTTTCCATATATTTGTAGGAAGCAACTCCCTAAAGGCGACTGGAAACAACCTCTCCATAATAATGTGATAATCGTGGCTTTTCAAGCCATGAAGCTTACCACCTTGGACATCTACGCACCTACTCAAATTCGAAGCATAACCATCTAGGAACTTCAAATCTTTTATCCACTCACATAAAACTTTCTTTTGCTCCTTATTAAGCGCAAATGGAGCACTTGGCATTGTTATTTTTTCTCCACCAGCCACCCCAGTAGGTTGTACATGTAACTTTTGATGTTTACAATGCTCAACCAAATCTCTTCTAGCATTGACATCATCTTTTGTTTTGCCCTTGACGTCTATTACAGTGTGGATTATTTGCTCACACACATTCTTCTCTATATGCATGACATCCAAATTATGACGAATCAATAGCTTCCTCCAATATGGAAGTTCCCAAAAAATGCTTTGTTTGGTCCAATTATGAGATACTCCATACAATGGAATTTTGCTGCAATGATCAGTAGTTTTAGGCAACTTAGAGATACGATCCCACACTTCCTCTCCATTCAACAAAGGAGGGGGGTTGGATTCTTCTACCCTATTCTTATAGAAGGCAACCTTATTCTTTCTAAACAAATGGTCATGAGGTAGAAATTGACGATGGCAATCAAACCATGAATGTTTTTTGCCATACTTTAATCTAAACGACTTCATGTGTTCCATACAATATGGGCATGCCAATCTTCTGGCCGTCATCCATCCCGATAGCACCCCATAAGCAGGGAAATCACTTATAGTCCAAAGTATGGCTACCTTCATTACAAAGTTTTGCTTCTTAGATACATCATACGTTTGAACTCCAACGGTCCACAATTGCTTCAACTCCTCAATAAGAGGTTTCATGTAAACATCAAAGTTTCCTTTAGGAGCTTTGGGTCCCGAAATAAGCAAACTCAAGAACATATATGGCTTCTTCATGCAAAGCCAAGGTGGTAAGTTATATGGAGTAAGAATAACCGGCTAACAAGAGTAAGTCTGCCCAAATTGACCAAATGGAGAGAAACCATCTGTACATAATCCAAGTCGGACATTATGAGACTCAGCTGCAAACTCAGGATCAACCTCATCAAGATGTTTTCATGCCTCTCCGTCAGATGGATGTCCAAGGGAGCCAATAACGCGCGAATTCTCCGCATGCTATCTCATCTGCTCTACAACATTCTTTGTTGCATAAAGCCTTTGCAACCTTGGTGTAATGGGAAAATATATCATTTGCTTCTTCCCAATAGGCTTACCCCATAATGTCTTCTTCAGATACCTATTTGCTTGACATACTTCACATTTATCCAAATGGGTAGCCTCCTTCCAAAACAACAAACAACCTTTATGACAAACATCTATTCTTTCATGTGGCATTTGAAGACCAGCAAGCAACTTTTTGGTGCCATAGAAAGTCTTAGCCATCTTGTTATTATCAGGACATATATCCTTAATTAATGATGCAAAACCGTCAACAGCTCTGTTCGGGATGTTGTACTCACACTTAAGATTTGTTATTCTTGCAGCTACTGAAAGCAATGATGACTGACAACCATCATATAATGGCTTCTCAGCGGCTTCTATCATTTCAAAGAAAGCCTTCATTTCAGGATTTGGATCTTCCTCAGGATTACTCGATCCTTCTCCCCAATTAGAAGTCGTGGATCCTAAAGCATCCATCACCATATCCCTCATTGGGGTACCTTCAACAGTGTTTGATGAAGACATAGGACTTTGAGCTCCTAAATTACTATGTAGTTCACCGTGGTAAGTCCACTGATAATAATTAGGATGAAATCCATTCTTGCAAAGATGTAACTTGACAGTATCCTCATCTAAATAAGGCACATTCCAGCATTTATTGCAAGGGCATTTAAGCTTTTCATATTTCTTAAAATGCTCCTCGTCACTAGCAAATTTAATAAATATGCTCCTCGTCACTAGCAAATTTAATAAATTTATCCACTTTTCTCACAAAATCCTCGCTCAAATAATCCCCATCAAGCCTCTTATACATCCAATCTCGATTATTCCCCATTACTGCATTTGAGAAAGAACAACATTCACTAGACTGTTAATAATATGTAAGTAGTCTACAAAAATTTTCTATTCTATGCGATTTGAGCACGTAATTCAATTACTAAACAATAACTGTGGCCAAATAATTGACATCAACACATACAAAATGCTATGACATGGTATGATCTTATATATCCCCTTCTGTAAAGGTACGTGATCCTAAACCCATTCAAGATTAGTATAACATTTGATTATTTGGCTGAACCATTGCATATATGAGGCAAAATTTCAGCAGCATTTTCCTACAGTTCTCTGAAGTACGAATTTTGAAGATGAATCAAACATATGATCGTCATCTCCAAAATCGCATCCAGAGAACATAAGGAAATACTAACCAATATTTGCCTAATGTATGCAATGACTTTGTTGCCAAACAATCAAATCTCATAACAGTCTTGAACTGTCCAAATCCGACAATTCAAAGATTTATACATGTTATAAATTTTCATTAACAATTTACTTACAGATATTAGTAGTAGCGTCTTCTAAATATTTTCGTAATTGAAGACCCTATCTACAATATCAATAAATAAATTCTTTCCAAGATGTCTCATGTATAAATCTTTGAACGGGTACTCTAATCTTAATGAAAGAATTATATTCATAGGAATATCCTATACATATAATTAATGTTCATACATGATTCACACACCAACAAATCACAACATTAATAAACAAACAGTACTGGCCAAAGTAAATAGAAAGTCAAATACATAAGCTTCGCGTCAAAAGAGATAACTTATAATTCATCCAAGCAAGTACACTAGCACCAATAGAAATCCAAACTTAATTCATTATCACGGCATAGGTAGGTAGAAATTCACTTACCAGTACCCATGCAATTGAATAAGGGAAATTTGAAATTAACTTTTAGTGGAGATGGGAAGGTAGGGTCCCATTTTTCGTTTAACTGGTGAAGTGATGCTACAAAGGACGTTTATAGTACTCTGGCATTCATGCAGCTCGTGGCTTTAGTTGTATTGTGCTCTTCATCTTTTTTCAAGTTTAAAATTTTTGGGTTCATCATAATTCTTTAATTCAAAACCTCACTAATGGTAACAACTACTACAAAGACTACAAAAAACATAACAGGGTTCTTTCAACTCCTTCACACATGTCTCCTTGAAGTTTCTAAATTCCACTACAAATTTCAGTCATTTTCCATAGGTTCTAGAACCACATTTGATAATAATACTATGAGGAAACTATTTGGAAAAAAATTCA
Source organism: Selenicereus undatus (assembly GCA_017589665.1). Classification (NCBI taxonomy): domain Eukaryota; kingdom Viridiplantae; phylum Streptophyta; class Magnoliopsida; order Caryophyllales; family Cactaceae; genus Selenicereus; species Selenicereus undatus. The sequence goes on from JACYFF010031952.1 coordinate 46,568,040, forward strand.
GAGGAAAAAAAAAGAGGAAAAAAAGGTTAGCAGAAGTCATTCTTTAAAATGTTTGAATAAGGGAGGAAAATTCCAGGAAAAAATATATTTTCCAACAACTTTCTTTTCTTCTCATTTGAAATAGGAACCTTGATCAATGTCAGGGGGACCAAAGTTGCTACACAATAAAGAACATTTTCAACATTTTGCCAAAATCTTTCATTTACATATGCCAAATTACATTTGGTATAATTCTTTCGGGGAATTACAACAAGCTCATGCAATTAAATGTGCCCCAACAAACAATAATAACCATAAGAGTGATTCCATAATCAAACTACCATTCTGATTCAACTGAAAGACACATTCGATTACAATAAATGAACATTGCAATACCATAATGCATAAAATTGGGAACCAAACCAAACATCAAAATCATATCAACGATAACATCATGACATGTTGATCGGGTTTTGAGGGGGATGGAAAAATAAATTAAAAACAAAAGAAAATTGATACCTCAAATACTCACGATTGTCAGTCGTAGTATTTTAAGGGTCGGTCCACAGGGAAAACACGTGATTATGGTCATTTAAAATAAAAATAATTAAACTAATTAACTAATTAAACTAAGTGGATTTATTTAAAGCAATTCAATAACCTAATTCAACAAAGCTCCTCTAATCCTAATTACCAAGTAATTAAACCTAAACTAACCAAATTAGATAAAACCTAAACTAAACCTCATATTGATTATCCAAATTAAACCAAAACAAAACTGAAATTAATCATGATTTAAAACTAACAACCTAATTACTTTAACTAAATTACTTTATTAGGC
>JACYFF010031952.1:46568869-46605203 GCA_017589665.1 Selenicereus undatus
AATTGGTGGAAAAGTACCTTAAAAATATCACATTTTTGGCTCAAACATGACAAAAATCCCCGAAGAGAAAAATACCATAAATGTTGGTGGGAAGCTGCCAATCACAAAGCTAAGAACAAGGAAGAAAACAATGAAACCCATAAATCGATTCGGCACTTTCAAGAACAAAACAGAACGCTACCAATTGCGTGGGTTCCTCTCAAAATGATTGAGTGAGTGATGGACACAAAGAGAACCCCAACATCATATCAAAGAGTCTGGCTCATGTGATGGATCGTAACGATACTATGTCTGTAATATCATTGTGAGACAACCAAATAATTCTATACTTATCATTTTTAACAACCTTCAGTCAAACAACATGAGGGAATGGTCACCAAGCCTCTCACACCAATCATCTCTAACATTCATGACCCAGAAGCAACAACTCACAGTTAATATAATTACACAATGTCAGCAAATGAAGAGAATTTCCAATTTGTAAATTGAAGAGTGACGTCAAGACGGAGTAAAAATTAAGTCAATAGAGAAGATGGCGGAAATTCTGATCACATCCATCAATTTAGCTTTTGTTTCTACATCCGAATATATCTACTACTTCGTAAAAATCAAACACAGAATCATACTAACCCAAAAAACAAAGTCTAGTCACCATTTTTATTTACATCCTTTGTGATTAATCACAAACATCTTTTCACCTGTTTCTTTCACCAAATGTGAATGACAGGAAGAATAGAAGGCAGCAGCGCATGAATGTCCCACATCCCTCTGCTTAATGCTGTATTTTGTTACCTGAAAAGCTTTGTCCTAGAAAATATGCTAGAGAACAGAGAGCTAGTGTTAATAGACAATGCATACACTGGCTGAGCCTACATCTATTTCCCACCTTGGATCCCATCGGGCATAAGTCTTTTCCAAATGTGATCACATTCACACACCCACTTCTTTTCTTTTTGTTTTTCTTCTTTTGCTTGTTGGTAAGGAATGGCTTATAGTACTAATCACTTAATTACAACACTAATCACCAAAAATAAGAAAAGAGCATGAAAATACACAAGTACCAAACAAAGAGTCCTCTATTTTAATTTCTAACAGGAAAAACAATCCTCGCTTTTTTTTTCACCCTTGAAATACATCTTTTTCATTAATCACAAACATTTAGAGAAGAAAATAAAAAACACAACATCCTTTTGATTAATCACAAACATTTAGAGAAGAAAATAAAAAACACACAAGCTAATTACAATTCGATCCCATGTATATACCACCATCATATATACATACCCAAGCTAGCTGTTGCTGTTAGAAGTTTTTTTTTTTTTTTGTTTATCAGTAGCTAAACATATCCACAAGGAGCAAGAGGATTTATCCGAAGCCAAAGATCCCAAAAAGAAGGCCAATTCAAACTAACCCAAGGCAAGTGTTAACATTAATGTTAGAATGCCTTAAATCTGTTTTTTTTAGTCCCCTTCTACAGACCTAGCACAGTGGTAGTTGCTACTGTTTTTTTATTTATTTTTATGGCATATTGAGGAGTTGTCCATTCACATTTCTCTAAATAGAATGTTTGACTAGGGCCTCTACCATTGAATTGGTTATTCTTTTCAGCCCACGGGGGTAGCTGTGTCAAACACTATATCGTTTGCTAACCCTAAGGCATCGGTTTACCCAAGGCTAGCTCAAGGAAAGTTGTGGAATGAAGTAAGCTTCATTGCTATTCTTTCTAATAGCCTTCAAACTTGATTTAATTTACTTTGTTCAGTTTGCTGAATCCATCTAATTTTGTGAAGCACTTACAGAAACTTCGATTTTAATTTATTCTTGCTGTTGGTTTTGGTCCCATTGTATTCTAATTTCTGACCTGCAGTCTTTTTAAATTCTTAAATACAGATGATTGTAACTTGGACAAGTGGATACGGGATTGAAGAAGAAGAACCTTTTGTTGAATGGGGACCAGTAGGAGGGGAAACAACTCAATCTCCAGTTGGCACGCTAACATTTCACCGTAATAACATGTGTGGTACATAAGTATTTCCTTCTCACCTCTCATATAATTCAAAGCTGAAAGTCTACCCCCTCAATGAAGCTTATCAACTCTATTGGAACAAGCCTTTCTGTATGCACTTTCTAAAATTATCTATAAGTAACTGTTGCAATTACCAAGAAATGTTGCAAACCAAGCCGTATGATACCTCTACCATTCACTAGATGGTAGTATCATTAACTTGATAAATGTAATTATCTTGAGCAGTTTTAGCGATAAAATCTTCCTGCCTCCAAAGCTCCCAACTGTTTCTATGATCAACATATCAAGAAAATTATAGATGATACATCACAAGGGATTTGGTATTAAGGTGATAACTCTCATTTGTTTGTGACAATTCTTATCCACGATATAGATTTTTTTGATTTGTTTTCCAATTCTGAAAAGCACTTCTTTATACGTTGCAAAAGCGCACAGGTACGCCTGCAAGAACAGTGGGCTGGCGTGATCCTGGATTCATACACACGGGGTTTTCTGAAGGAGTTGTGGCCTAATTCTCTGTATGTATTTTTTTCTTTTTTTTGGGGGGTTTTGGTTATGGGCCAAGTGCAGAGTGTGGATGTGGTGGCATTGTAGAAAGGCATGCTGGAGGAGATAATTAAAACTTAAAAGGAAGGGAAAAACTCCCTCTGCTCCTGCTTTCCTTTTGTTAGACCATTTGTATGGATAGCTATACTTTCTACATTTCATTTTATCTTGACTTTGTTTCTGATGTGAATGCTTATGATCCTCAAAGTCCTAAACAAGTTCAGAATGTGATCCAGAATTTGTTTCCTTCTATCTTTTCTGATACACTATGTAGGTATACTTACAGATTAGGACACAGGCTGTTCAATGGTACATATGTTTGGAGTCAAAACTACAGGTTCAGATCGTCTCCCTATCCTGGTCAAGATTCATTACAACGAATCATCATTTTTGGCGATATGGGGAAGGTTGGAATATTTCTATTCAAACTATTTAATTGTATGCACATTTTATCAAAGTACTTCACCTAGGCTATAAAATACAAGCATCTGAAGAGCATTCAATAGGAGAATTGCTACACTTGGACGTTTTCCTTTTTTTGTTGGGGGGGTGCCCTTCATGTTGAGTGGTCCTCTTGAGGTTTTATCGTCAATGTTTACTTTCTCTTTTCTGTTTGGATTTGCTCAAAAACGTTAGCCTTAAATATTAGTGAGTCTATAATTATAGAGAGAGGTATGAAATTCTTAGAAGAGGCCCTGAAATATTTAGGATGAGCCTTGTGATTTGAAGAACACCTTTGAAATTAGTGTAGCATCTCTGAATTTTGTAAACCTTTGAAACTTCTAGTTGGACTTTGACTTTTCAGATGAGTTCTAAAGTCAACCTTAAAATTTGATGCAGGTTGTTTTAGGAAATTTATAAGATGAAATGAGCACAAATGCCTTTTGGGCTTGAAGCCTGTTGCTGTGCAGTCTCCTCTCATACCTTTCATAGTAATTCAATATTACAACTGCAGACTTCAAGCCTCTTGAGGAGGATCTAACATGTTAGTAAGGAACCAATTCGACCAAAATCCTTAACTGTGCGTGAAGAACCTATAATACGTTTCATAATGAAATATGACACTGTGATTGTTCATGTATGTGAAGGAAATTTAGTCTTGGTTTGACAGGGTGAGATTGATGGGTCAAGCGAGTACAACGATTTCCAGTCGGGCTCTTTGAACACCACCAAACAGCTGATCAAAGATGTGGAGAACATTGACATTGTGTTTCATATAGGAGACATATCTTATGCATGTGGATATCTCTCACAGTGGGATCAATTCACCGCTCAGATTGAACCCATTGCCTCTAGAATCCCATACATGCTTGCAAGGTTTGTTGAGATTTTTCCAGTCTAAATAACTTTAGTTACTTGCTTTGAGTTTATTGAGAGATCACTCATCGTTTTTCACTATTGCAGTGGGAACCATGAGCGGGATTGACCAGGGGATAGGGTCCTTCTATGGGAACTATGATTCGGGAAGGGAGTGTGGTGTGCCTGCCCAGACTATGTGTCTACACTCCTGTTGAGAACAAGGCTAAATTCTGGTATGCAATTACTCTATTTAAATTAAGCAAAAGTTGTGTCCAACTACATGAGGGTGTTCTCAGGTGGGGAGCGCGAGTCGGGGTCTAGGGAAGATGCACCCTGGTTTGGGGGTTCGAGGGCACAACGTGGCCCCCGATAGGGGTTCCGAGGCAATGCCCCCAAAACTAACGGTGTATGTGATGTATGGGTTAGTGAACCACGTTAAATCTGTGTGTATTTGTTAGTTTGTTCGTACTTTCTCGCATCCATTATAACAATTAACATGCATTACCCAGAGGCCAATCAGTGAGACTAAATAGAGATTTGAACACAAATCTGTTAATTCCAATCAAACATGAAAACGCCACACAAGTACATGCGAAAACTTCAAAAATAAAAAATCAAAGCCAGATTAATAAGTAGGATGAATGGGAACCCAAAAGGGCAAAAACACACAAGTCAGAACTACAGGGAGTAGTAGAAAGTAGAAACTTAAATAAGTATCAAGGGGAACATACAATGGGCAAAACAACAGGACATACAAAGTGGGCAAAAAAGAAAGCTTAATTCAACTTTGACAAAAATCTGAATAAAGTCAAATCAATGTAATAACATGCCTAAGATGGAAAAACGAGAATGAATACATACCTTTTGAGCCAACAGTCAAGGCAGAGTTGTTGTTCCAAACAGGAGCACCACAGTTGGTGGTCAAGAAAGGGCAGTTCTAAGCACTTGATGGCCGATACTGCAGTACAACCACATTTAACACCAACTTTGAGTAATCAACACAACGACTTACAAATCTGAAATTAAAGCCCATATAATTTGAATATGTGTGGTATACAAGTATGAAGTACAGACATTCTCTGCATCCATGGCGACTAAACAGAGAGAGGAGGGAAATGGGAGGTTGTAGTGGTGATAGTGCTAAGATAGAATGAAGAGGTTGGTGGCGAGCACCAATTTTATATTCAAGGCAAACAAAAGACAAGAGTGAAGCACAAGCCCCACCATTAACAAGCATTACTCAGAAGTTGAAAATAAACCCTAACATTGAATCGGGCCAAAAAAACGAAACAAAAAATTACAATTTTGACCAAAAATACAATAATAAAGCATACCTGATGGAGATGGACCAACTTCGTTCTCCTTTTGCTGGGGATGGAGCAAATTCGTTCTGGTTTTGGGGAAATTGAGCAATTGCGTTTTTACTAGTGATGGAGGTGCTTTTGGCGGAAGAAAAGATTCGTTCTGGCCTAACCACTCTCCAGTTTTCCTTTCTCCTCACTCTGTGGTTTGGAGAATTAAGGTTCTCTGGAAGCTTTTGGGGGGCTTGGAGGAGAAGACATGTCAGTGATGCAGCGGGAAACCCCTGAAATTGGTGGGAAGGCAATTTTTTGGGGTATTTGGGTGTATAATTACTTAACCCATTTAAGATCAAAATAAATCAAAATTAAATAATAAAATCAGAAACTGAATGTTTAATCAGTTTCCTTCCAGAAACTGGGCTTTGTGTCGGTTTCCAAAATTTAAAACCGATGACTTCATTAGTTTTAACATTAGAAACCGCAAAAAGAGTTTCTACCTGTGGTTTCCAAATGCGTTGTTTGAAACTGATTTACATTCGGTTTCAAATTTCAGTTTCTAAACGCGTGTATTTTTGTAGTGGTTGTTTGGTTCTCAATTGATATAGAGAACCCAAAAAAATTAACTCAAACACAATCTTCAACCCTAATACATCCCTAAACTATCTAAAAAGTCTTCACAAAAACTGCAAAGCAAAGTAAGCTAGAGTCAACCATCATTTGCGCCTGTGGTCAATTCCACTAACCACGATGAAGCTCACTTTCTTTCCCCAAACCATTTGCACCTCTTTTTCCTTCACGCCACTCAAGATTTGGGCATAGTTGATCTTCAAGGTCAAGTGAGGAGGTTCTCAAGTCAAATAGCAATAAATGATAAAGGTTATGAGAGAACCTCATTGTTTTGAAGGAAGTTTGTACCCAAATTAATACTTGAAGAGGTTGTTTGGATGAAGAATGTTCGGTGATAGCCACCCAAAAACTTTAAGGTTTTGTCATTATTGGTTTAAATCCCTTAAGTAGCAGAGACCTCTTGAGGGTAAGCCTAGAATCAAGATTTGGAGATCTTTCAATCATATATTGATGTGAGATTCTACCTAGATTTATTCTTTGAAGAAGAGCTATTGGAAGAAAAATTCATTGATGTCCAAGAAAAGATCAAAGTTTAAGAGGAAAATCCTATTTTGCTCCAAGAGAAATATGAGCCTATTTTGGGTTTTGATGGCATAAGGGGATGAGGAAGACTTTGTCATAGATAAGAGCTCTCCCAAAGCTCCCAATTTAGAGTCTACCTCACTTGATCCTCATGTTAAAGAAATCATGGAAGTTCAAATCAAGCTCAAGCTGACAGTGTTATGGTGGTCCACGTTCATATCCAAAAAATTGAAGCCATTAAGGTTCTACCAATAGAAATAAGAAGTTGATTTGGATCCTTGTACGTGCTCTTGAAAGTGAAAGGAAATAGTCAACACTTGAGTATGAAGATGTACCCTATTATGAGTTGGATATTGATGAGCACATTTGTATTTTTAACATGCTTGTGAGCATTGGAGTGGATGAATCTCAATTTTAATGGACCTTAATTTCTTGAAAAACATTTTTGCGTTTAAAAAAGGTGAGATTATTAGCACCGTATTATTGTTGGGATCAAAATTATGTATCTATCTTGCTTGGGTAATTATCATTAGGAATGATGCAAGTGGCCATAAAGATTTCAAGAGAAATATTTTTGAACAGGGAGCGTTTGATGTAGATAAAGAGCCTAAATCACACTTCTAAGTTGATCAAGTTCATAATTTCCTCATTAGTGGTGTATTACATCAAGTAAAGCTTTTAGCACGAGCTATCCAAAAATTTTAATTTTGTACGCTAATTTTAAGCTACTATTTGGATGACCAAATAATCTTCAAAATTAGTGTTTTAGTATGGTTGGATAGCCACGAATGTCTATTTTCGAATGAGCTATAACATGTCTCTAGATTCTAAGAGTTTCTCGAGTTATGGGGCTGACACCAAATAGGGCTCATTGTAGTTCTAGATGTGCACGACTTTGATCACGAGTTTAACTGGCCATCTAATGGATGATTAAGGGAAAAAAAATTCCTTTCTGGTCCGTTGAGGTTTGGTGTAATTATTTACTAAACTCACGTTTTTTGAAAAATATTTTTGGGACTTAGTTTAGTGTCAATGCTTTTCGGGGAACAACTCTTTGGGTTAAATGATTTCTCGGTGACAAATATTTATTTCTATTACCATAACTTTATGAAATTTCTTCTTTTGACCTAGATGGTGTTCAAAGCGCAAATATTCAAATTTTATGTCCTTTTTTTTTTTTTTTGCAAAACTAAGTTTATATTAATGTTTGAACTTTTTATAATGACTTCCCCGACATTGGTTATTACAATCTACTACTTATATCATAAATATTATATTTTCTATGATTAGAGGTCACCATGCTTAAAAAAATGAATAAAGCTTATTAGAAAGTTTCAACCATTATCTAAACTTGGTCAACGCCGGACCCTGACGTTCCTCTAGCTTCCAGTTTACAGATATCGCTAATCTCAACCCCACCTTCCTTAGATTAGGCGTAGTACAGATCCATTTCATTTCCTATCTCGGACAGTAATTACTAATCAAATTTTTATATTTTTAAGGATAGTGAGACTTTAATTAAAAAATCATAATATTTAAGACATAAGGCTCGATTGAATAACATTGCCTACAAGAAAATTCATCTACTGAAAACTTAAAAGTAGAAATATTACAATGGAATGATTTGAAGAGGGATTTAAACAACTAGGATCATCAGAGATGCTTACTCATAGAGAAATGAAGATACTCGACTTTCATTTTGCTCAACTATGCTCAAATAACGTGTCCCTTCCTAGCACTCAGTCTCTCCTTTTATAGAGGAGATGAACTATATAGGATGCCCTAATGGCTACAATACATACACTGATATTTTCACATGACTACAGTTGCACTGACATGGTTATAGTAAACTACATTCTTTTACTGACTTGACAATTGAAAAAAATAGTACAATAATGGTGCAACAACTTTCAGAGCTTATAATGTTGAAAAGACCAGTAATCCCCATTGAGATTTTGTATGCCTTCATCTCCAATAATGTCTTTCAGTCTATCATTATCTAAATAATCATCTATATCTTCATCAAGTTGAAGATGCTCTGGATCTCATTTTTCAAATAATTCATAAAGATGTTTTTTTTTCTTTTTCTAATAAGAATTCTCTAGCTCCAACATCAAGGAAATAATCAAATACATCTTCTAAAGTAGGCCCTTCACCTTCATATATTTATTGAGATCATTATGATAAATGAAAGTAGTGTTCCCGTAATACATTAGTGTTTTTTCTTGCTCAACTAATGCCCACATTTGATGATAAATATTGTAAAAATCGATGACTTTTGCTAAAATAGGATTAGTAACTACTTCTTGTCATTCTAGAAACTATTTTTGTTGTTGATCACTGGGATCGTCTAAATCAACCAACTAAACAAGATAATGGTCTTGTTTGGCTTTTCCATTTTCATACTAAATTACTACACAATGTATCTCGGCATACAAACTTCTATTGTATGGAATTTTTGCTGGACCATTAGGAGATGTGAGAATCCAATGGATCCTCGTAAACATGTACTGTTGAAACTTAGTTAGTCTTGAGAAGAATGGGTACTTTGGATCTGGGACTTTCATGGGGTAAGCTACCATTCCATAATCCCGACTTTCATAATGAGGTCATCTGAAGAGACTGAATTTGATGGAAATCTAACACCCCCAATTCTAGATCTATTAGGAAAGAAAATCATAGCACTCCATGCCTCCCAAATATCATAAAAATAATTATGACAGTAGTCGATGCAGGCTACATACTAGTCGCTAAATCATTTTTCTTGAACATGAGAACCTAGTTTTTCTTGAATATCATAAGGACATCCTAGGTAATTCATTTTTAATTCTGAAAGACTAAATCTTTGTGCTATTAGATAGGCAGAAGATAGCAGGTCAAAGCATGATATACCTTTTACATGGAGTTCCAAAATATCCATAAGGATTCTACTAAAGGGGAAATACATTCTAACTGTAATGACATTTCATTTTGGATTTCCTCCTTTCCGGCAAGAGTTATGCTCTAATGATCATCATTGGCAAGTTCTCGAGTCAAACTATCAGCTGGAGAATTTTTTGATCCTTGTATATATTTAGAAAAATGGTTATGCCATAATTGCCAGTGCAGGAGTCTCCATTGTGGTTGCATATTTGATAAATTCTTTTTCACAAAACCAAGTATTCATTTGCAATTATTTCGAATAAGAAAATGTTTTGGGGTTAAAAAGACTAAGAACTTTTCAATTCCTTTTATGACCGAAAGGATTTCTTTTTCAATCGTGGGATAGTTGCATTCTACATTATGAAAACTTCCTCTGCCATATTTGCAATGTTTTTCTTCTTCTTTAATTTTGATTACTATACTCCAGTGTTCATTGCTGGCATATGTCCTAAGAATTAGATCATCTCCTTCATTAGGCAAATTAATTAAGAACAAGAAAATTTTTGCACATCTTTTTGAAGTTTTAAACTGTCTTTGAATCACTAGGGGTCCATGTCGAATTTACTTCTTTCTTGAGTTTTTGCTGCAATGTTTTTCTCAATGTAGGTAGATCTTTAACAAAATCTAAAGCATAGGTAAGACATCCAATAAACATTTTTAATCGCTTCTTATCTTCAATCTTTTCAAGAAAATTTTTATTTTTGCTAGGATATTGTTTTGTAGGATGATTTGTCCAACATCTATTTCTAGACCTAAAAACTCGATTTCTTGTTCAACATAAAGGCATTTGTTCTTACCAAGAATAATACCAGGATCGAAGCATCTTTGGGTGATAACTAAGACATAATCTTTGTGTTGCTCTATGGTTTTAAAAAACACATAGTTATCATCGACGTAAACTATACAACAATGATTAAGATATTTGAAAATGTTATCCATTTTTCTTTGAAATATTTGGGTTGCATTTTTAAGACTAAACGGCATTACTATCCACTTATAATGCTATTGAGGGGCACTGAAAGTGGTTAAAGGAATGCTTTCTTTATCTTTTTTTATCTGCTAATATCTACTTTTGCAATCCATTTTTGACAATTAAGAGTTGAATTTTGTTGAACAGAGTTATTTTGTTAGGAATATAATAACCATCAAATATAGTATTATCGTTAAGCTTTTTGTAATTGATGGCTTTTCCTCTTTCTCTTAAGCATGATTTCATACCATAAAAGCAAGACTGGTATGAGGACTTGTATTATTCCTTATTAACTCTTTATCCAAAAGTTCTTTGATTTGCTTCTCAAATTCTTGAATATCCTGGTATGTATACATTATTTGTTTGACTCAGATAATATTGTTAGGATTTGATAAAGTAATTTTTACAAATATCTTATCCTTATCCCAAAATTTAAGAGTATTATCATAGTAGAGTTCTTCGTATATTTGCACTTGTTGCTCATCAATATGATCTTTAATAAATAACTCAAGTAGTGAGATTGTTAGTGCTATATCATATGTGCAGGGATTGCATTCTCTCCATGTTGGTTGTGTGTAAACTCAATCCTCGGGTGTCTGTAAGGTTTATTTAATTTATCAATATGAACTGAATGAGCATTTATTGTAAATATTATTTGGTTTATGGTCTATGTGAATGGAGAATATAGCCTCTGAAAATTATTTCTAATAATCATATCATGAGAGGTTGATTTGTAGCCCATAGAACTGGTATAATGCATTGGACTGCTCCAATTTCTATAAATAACTCTTCTATGGCTTCATTGTAGCTCACAATGCTATTATCAGCTATCCTCAATTGTAAAGGATTCTTGACTTTTTTCCATATAAATTCTAGAAATAATGATCTTTTTTCGAAATGGACAGAACAATCACTATCGACGTAGGCACCCAATTCATATCTATTATATCCCTCTAAGCATATATTTATTGGGATATAGATGCTATTAAGATTTGTATTTGTGACTTCATAGCATATTTTCATAGTCATATTTTTCACTAATTTATCCTCATAGATTGGTTCACTAACAGTTTTTGTTTTGTACCTAATGACTTTCCTATCTAAACTCATACTTCGATCTACATTGTGTTCTGCAGGTTCAAAACTAATTTGACTTATTTCACTAGTCATGCCAATCATATCATCTTTTTTAAGCTCTTCTTTAGCTGTCGAAGATCCTTCCCCCCATTTCGATCTTGCACTCATGCTTTTTAATAATTGAGATTTAATGGTAATTTTATCATTCTCATCAATTTTTGTTACATTTTTCTTGTTGGTTTTTGTGGGATTGGCAAAGGTAAATATCCAATACCTATCGATTTTTATTTCTTGCGGATTGGATTTTTATCCTTTGAATCTTTTGCATTGGCGTAAGACTTTCAAACTTTTCTGCCTGCATCATTGTTAACTTAGGCTTTGGATATGTAGTGTTATCTAGTTTGCAGATTATTTTTGAAAATTTTCTTATTGGTATCCTCCTCTTTTTGTGTCCATCCCAACTGTTTTTCTCTTAAGAGATAGGAAGTTTTGACAAATTCATCTTTCAGGCTCATATAATATCCACGTAGACAATTGAATCCTACTAATTCATTACATAAATTGGTCCTAATCTATTTGTTAATTTGATTATTAAATTTGGTATGTCTGATATCACAGAGCAAAGTATAATGATCAATATCATTGCCTTAGGACTTTACTGGAGTAATTTGTACATGGACACTCCCAAGATGGATATACCTATACTAGTTATTTTTGTTATGTTTAAAAATATTTTCCCAATCAACGAGTTTAACTTCTCCCATATCATACTCACAGTCTTTTATTTCTAGATCTTCCTCCATCATTTCACATACATACTTACTTTTTAATTGAAAGATGAATTTTTTATAGATCATGTGCTTTTGAATTAGGGGAAAGATCCAATCTCCTTTGACTTCTTCGTTCTCATTATCTAAAACGAATTCTTCTCTTTGAAGATCACCAAGGCTAATTGAACTACTTTCCATCATCTGACTAGTCCCTTTGTAATCACTTTCTTTATCCTCCAATACAATCTCAACAATTCATTTGTTGTTTTTTAGGGCTAGATCTAGTGCTTCTTCCTCGCTAAGCTTAAAGTAATCAAGACTACACAAAGTTTCTATAAGCATGATGTTCTTCCTATTTTTACATTTGTTTGCATAATGATCTACTCCTCGGCATGCCCAATACTTATAGTTGTTCTTCCCAGCAGGACAATAGGCAGCTTTTCTAAAAAAAATCATTTTTTAGGGCTTGGTTTGTTATAATATTTTCTTGTATATTGCTCTCCCCTTTTCTTGTTAAAGCTATTTTTCTTATACAATTTTCTTTTTCTTCGAAATCAAGTTTAGTTCTTATAAATTCAGTTTCGATTTCCTTACATAAATTTTAAACATTATAGCTGGTGTATCCATCGTCCCTACACATTTTTATCGTTCTCATCCAGTAAGCTGTAGTGCCATAGAAACTATGTTCAATATAGTTTACAAAATTTTCGGTGGTCCATGTAGTATTTAAGTTTAGGATACTATTCATACCTGTTTTCTAATGCTCAAATATGTCTTCTCTGTTACGAGCTCCATTGACATTTAAGATGTATCATATTTGGCTAATCGGGGTAAAGTCAATTTCTTCAATGGATGTGGCTTTCCTTGGGATAAGCCTAAAGGAAAAGTTAGTTGTACGTTCTGCTGGAATGTACCAAGGTCTCATAAAATGGGTATTTCTTCTAGAAGGTTTACCAAATTCTTCAGCTTTAGGAACAACATTATTAGCTAGATTGGACTCGAATTCATCTATGTTAAATTCTTCTCCAATCTCATTAATTTCATCATCCAATACCATTTTATTTTTATCTAGTCTCTTCCTAGTTTCTTCTAAAGGTACAACCTTAAGATCATCTAATTTAATTAGGTTCATTTGCTGATATATTTCTTCTTCTATTTGGGCATTATTTGTTTCTTCATTATCACTAGATAATATATTTTGTTTTTCAACTATTGTGCCCGTAATTTTATTTAATTCTTCAGGATTTTGTTCTTTATCAAAAATATGTTGTAATTCCTCATGGTTATATAGCTTATACTCCATCTTCCTTTTCTTTCTCTTCCTTTTCGGATGATTTTTTAGTTAAGATTGCGGTTGATTGTCCTCCTTTTTTTTGGGCTTTTATATCATGCAAAGGGAATGAATTTTTATTTTTTGGGTTTTGGAAAGGATATTCTGCTATAAAGCAATACTAATACTTAAATAAGACTTTCCACTATTTCTAATTTGGTTAATTAAAGAAAGATCAATTACAGACAATTGCTTCTTTAATCTACTTAACTTGAGCCTTAATTTTTGCTTATTCAGCTTTTAATTCTAAATCTATATCAGGGATATAGTTTAATTGCGGTACTATTGAAGTTGTTCCTTCTGGTAATTGAACAATACGTGAATAATTAGGAGTGGGACAAGTAGATTATGATTCAAGCATTAAACATAGTTAATTAACTTAATTAACTATTGATTAACTTTATTATCTTAATTATTTTTTATCATGTGGCTCTAATACCAAGTAAAAGAAGACTTCGTGTAGTACTTATGAGAAAAATATCACATGCACAAAGCTGAAAATTTTGAAAGTAAGTTTTTAAGGATTGGAATTAAAAATACACATTTTAAAAAACTTAGGGTACTTTATATAATTTTAAAAGTTAGTTTGGACTAGTGTGGTCCCAGAAAATTATTCGCCCCAAATTTGGATGGACCGAAAAATCGTTTCTAAAGTTGTGGGTTTAGAAAATTATTTACCTAAAACTTGAGGTCCGAAATGGAATTTACCCTGATCAAGGGGTTAATATTTCATGGAAAGTTCACGAACACCTCGAGAAAGCTCCCCTTTGAATATATACTCTCCGAATTCCTCTATATGGGACAGTGGATGATGCTGCCAATCAAGTATAAGTGTAGCAAAAAATAAGCCTTGCATTTAGACAATTCAATACTGGTCTAGAAGCTTCTAATTTCAATATGCTTAAATTGTTCTCTAAAACTTATTCGGTAGAGTAGATGCTTGAATTCTACCAGCCCACAGGTGCTTCATTTCTATTAGCTTATTTTTGTAGCTTGGGAATGGGGCTTTAATTTTTGTGGCTATAGATTAGTCTCCTTGTACCCAAAAAAATTCCTTTTTGGTCTACTGGGGGTTTGGTAAAATAATTTCCATGACCTACTGTTTTAGATGAATATTTTTGTAACTACGTATGATAGGCAATTATTTTTTGGGATACAACTATTTGGGTTATATTACTTTTGGGAAACAAATATTTATTTTTTTGACCCAAAAATTTCTAAAGTTAAGAATTGGTCCTGAAATGGGATACTAATTCTGATTTTGTTATTTTCTAGGGTTTTTGAGGAAATATGATTGTCTTTAGTATTTTTGCTTCTTATAATGACTTCACTTGATACTAGTTATTATAATCTACTACTTATATCATAAATATTATATTTTCTGTGATTAGAGGCCCACCATACTTAGTGAAATAATTAAAGCTTAATTAGAGAGTTTTGGCCATCACCTGAACTTAGTCGGCACTAAACTCTGATGTTCATTTAGCTTGCAGTTTATAAATATTGCTGATCTCAACCACGCCTTAGATCAAGCACAACGCAGATCTATTTCGTTTCCTACCTCGGACCATAATCATTAATGAAGTTTTTTTTTATATTTTTAAGAATAGTGAGACTTTAATCAAGAAATTATAATATTTAAGACATAAAATTCGCTTGAATAACATTTCCTACTGGGAAAACTTCTTTTATAGAAAGCTTAAAAGTAGAAATATTATTATGGAAATATTTGAATAGGGATTTAAACTGCTAAGATCATCAGAGATGTTTACTCATAGAGAAATGGAGATACTCGACTTCTATTTTGCTCAAGTATGCGCAAATGATTATGTCCTTTCTCAGCATTCAACATCTCCTTTTATAGAGGAGATGAACTACATAGGATGCCCTAATGGCTATAATACATACATTGATATTTTCACATAACTAAAACTATTCTTTTATGATTTTGTGGCTCAAGTAGGTTTCATTATTTACTGACTTGACATTTCATAAACTGATACAACAATGGTGCAACAACTTTTCAAAGCACTTAATGTTGACAAGACTAATCATCCATATTACGATTATGCATGCCTTTATCTCCAATAATATCTTCTAGTCCATCATTATTCAGATAATCATCAAAATCTTTATCAAGTTAAAGATGCTCTAGATCTCATTTTTCGAACAATTCATGTAGATGTTTCTTTCCTTTTTTTGATAATAATTTTTCGGCTCCAATGTCAAAGAGATAATCAAAGACATCTTCTGAAGTAGCTCCTTATACCTTTATGTATTTGCTGAAATCATTATGCTACATGAAAGTAGTCTTCCCGTAATGCATCAGTGTTTTTCCTTGTTCAATTAATGTCCACATTTGATGATAAATATTGTAAAAACCAATAACTCTTACTAAAGTAGAATCACCAACTAGCTTTTGTTATTACGGAAATCATTCTTATCGTTGATCATTAGGATCGTCTAAATAACCTAATTGAATAAGATAATAGGCTGGTTGGAACTTTCCATTTTCATACTTAATTACTACACATTGTACCTCGACATATAGGCTTCTATTGTATGGAAGTTTTGTTCGAGCATCAAGACATGTGAGAATCCAATGGATCTTAGTAAACATACACTATTGAAACTTACTTAGTCTTAAGAAGAATGGGTACTTCGGTTTTGTGATTTTTATGTGGTAAGCTACCATTCTATATTTCCAAGCTTTCATGATAGGGTCATCTAGATAGATTAGATTTACTAGGAATCTAACACTATCAACTCCAGATCTATCAGGAAAGAAAATTGTAGTACTCTATGGCTCCCAAAATATTATAAGAATAATTATGATAGTAGTCTATACGTGCTATATACTAGTCGTTGAACTATGTTCTTTGAACATGGGAACTTATTGTTTCTTGAATATCATAAGGACACCTTAAGTAACTCATTTGTAACTCTAACATGTTGAATCTTTTTACTATTGGATAGTAGAAGACAGTAAACCAAAGCGTGATATACTTTTTAAGTGAAATTTCAAAATATCTATAAAGACTCTACTAGAAGGAGAAACCCATTTGAGCAGTAATGACATTTCATTTTGGATTTCCTTCTTTTCCGATAGGAGTTCTGCTCCTTATATATATTCAATATAGAAAGAAAACTATTTAATCTATAATTGCCAATGCAGAAGTCGTCCTTACGCTTGCATATTTGATAAATTCTCTTTCACAAAACCAAGTATGCCTTTGCAATTCGTTCGAATAAGAAAATATTTTGGGGCTAAAAAGATTAAGAACTTTTCAATTCCCCTTATGTCTGTAAGGATTTCTCTTTCATTGGGCGATAATTGCATTCTACTTTATTAAAACTTTAACTGTAATATTTGCAGAGTTTTTCTTCTTCTTTGATTTTGAATATTGCCCTCCAATACTCATTGCTGGCATTTATCTCAAGGATTAAATCATTTATTTCATTAGGCAAATTAAGAATTGGATGGTTTTTGCTTGTCTTTTTGAAAATTTGAACACTGTTCGAATTACTAGGGGTCCATATCCAACTTACTTCTTTCTTGAGTTTCTGATGCAGTGGTTTTTTTCAATTTACCTAGATCTTGAACGAAATCTAAAGCATAGTTATGACATCCAAGAAACCTTTCTAAGTGATTCACATCTTCAATCTTTTCAGGGAAATTTTCTGTTTTTTCTAGAATATGCTTTTGTAGGATGATTTGTCCAACTTTTATTTATAAACCTAAAAACTCAGTTTCTTGTTCAACATAAACGCATTTATTCCTATCAAGAATAATTCCATAAACAATGCATCCTTTGGTGACAGTTAGAACATCGTCTTCGTGTTGTTCTATGGTCTTGGAAAGGCAAGAATATTATCGATGTGAACTAGACAACAATGATTAAGATATGTGAGGATATTATTCATTCTTCTTTGGAATATTTGAGGTGTATTTGTAAGACTAAATGATATTACTATCCACTCATGATGTCCTTGAGGGGGCACTAATTAAAGTAGTTAAGTGAATGCTTTCTTCCTCCATTTTAATATGCCATATATACTTTTGCAATCCATTTTTAAGAACCAAGATGCTCCTTGAATTCTATTAAAAAGAACTAGTTTTTTAGGAGTATAATAACCATCATAGACAAGATTATCATTAAGCTTTTTATAATTAATTACCATTCTAAATTTTTTTTTAAACATAATTTCTTACCATGAAAGAGAGACTGATGTGAGGAATCTTACTATTTCTTATTAATCCTTTGTCCAAAAGTTCTTTGATTTACTCATCAAATTCTTGGATATCATCGTGTGTATACACCATTTGCTTGATTTGGAATAGTGTCAGGATTTAACAAACTAATTTTTGTAAATGCCTTATCTTTGTCTCAGAATTTAAGAGGATTATCAGCGTAGAGTTGTTAGCATAATTGTTCTTGTTGTTGAATAATATGCTCTTTAATGGATAATTGAAGTAGTGAGATTGTTAGTGCTATCTCATGTTGTGCAGCTATTACATTCTCACAACACTTGTTGCGTGTAAACTCAATCTTCCGATGAGTGTAAGCCTTATTTAATTTTTTTATAAGAACTGAGTGACCATTTATTATGAGTATTATTTGGTTTATGGTATGTGTGCATGGAGTGCATAGCCTTTGAAAATTATTTCCAACAATCATATCATTAGAGGGTTGATTAGTAGCCTATAGAATTGGTATAATGCATTAGACTCCTCCCATTTGTATGGATAACCCTTTTATGGCGTCATTGTGGCTCATTATACTATTATCGGCTATCCTTACTTGTAATGGATTCTTGGCTTTTTTCCACATAAATTCTGGAAATAAAGATTGTTTTTCGAAACAGATAGAACCAGCACTATCGATATAGGCACACAGTTCTAATCTATTATATCCCTCTAAATATACATTTATTGGGATATAGATGCTATTAGGATTTATATTGGTGACTTCATATCATATTTCCATAATCATATTTTCGACTAATTCATCCTCATAGATTGACTAAGTAACAATCATTGTTTTGTGCCCAATGACTTTTCTATCTTAACTCATACTCCAATCTATACTGTATCTTGCAGGTTTAAAACTCATTCTACGCATTTCACTTGTTATACTAATTGTATCATCTTCTTTAAGCCCTTCTTTAGTAGTTGAACATCCTTTTCCTTTTCTGATCATGTACTCACGCTCCTTAATAATTGGGGGTTTAGTGGTGACTTTAACATTCTCATCAATTTTTATTATATTTTTCTTATTGATTTTTATGGGATTGGAAAAAGGTAGACATCCAAGACCAATTAGTGTTATGTGTGAGTTTATTAGCTTCTGTAACTTATTTGCTCGTATATTGTAAGATGTGGGATGAGTTTATTCCCTTGAACTGGAGGAATATTAGCATGAGTACATGTGGAGAATGTTTCTGTTAATATCTAAAGGTCCATGAATATGGTTGAAATAATTTGTCAAATTATAAAGATAAGCTCTAGAGATGGCATTATAGATTTTCCTCTTCGTTGACCCCTTATTTGGAAGATAATTTGGCGATTAATAAAGATTTTGGAAGTGCTCATCTCATCCTGATGGAGTTACCTATAGATTTTATGATCAATAGTTTCCTTCGAATTACAAATCTGTGGAGGCACTTTCTATTTTGTAATTTATGGGATGTTTAGTATAATTTGGAAAATTGTAACAGTGATCTCAAACAAGGCATGCAATGAAATTAATATTTGACATTCCCTTTGTACAACCATATATGATTGTAAAAATACCTTTTATTGAACTTTATCTGATTCTCTTAATTGTTGTTCCTATAATTTGAGATTTTGTAGAAGGGTGATGGATCTATCAATTATAAAAGAAATTTTATAGTTATCAATTATTTTTCAGTTAAATTATGGAGACTATTAGTTGGAAGGTACAAGGTGTGAAGAAGTATCATATTTGGAATGATGTCAAATTTTTAACTATGACTGAAGGCCTGATATTCTATTTTGTTGGAAACCATAGCAAATTAAATCCACACTAAATGAATAATTTCTAAGATGCCTTATGGTCATTATCACTATTCCCTGCCCATGAATCATGCATGTGGACTTTGGACACGTTGGGCTAACAATAATTTTTTTGCTAATGTTTTATTCAAACTCTGAAGCCATACATTTGCTTGTGTTTGATACCTCTATTCAACATTCGTGTTGTCTGTAGCATGCATGCACTTACGTAATTTCTTAACAAAGATCGTTTTTGGAGCTATCTTGCTCATATTAGCTTTGTCATTGGCCAACCTTAGTGTTTAGTTGGGGATCTCAATAAAGAGCATCATGCTGATAAATTAGGATGAAATCCTACATCCAACAGTCAATGTTACAGTTAAGATAATTTTTCGCACTTGATTTTGCTTCAATGATAGAGTGTTAAGGAAGGATCTTTACAAGAAAAAAAACCCTTGTACATAGGCCTTTAATATTTAAGAGATTAGGCAGGACAATTGGTTGCTGTGATTGGCATAATCTTCATGTAAAAGCATTGATAAATCAACCAATGCCTTGTTGGCGAGTTCAAAGATGATTCCCGAGTTTGGGGTGCAGAAGAGTTTTTGATTGAACAAAAACTTGTTGACGAGTTTACACATCGATTTCCTTCTTCGAGTAACTTTTCCTTGTTTAGTCTCGCTGATAATTCATATTTTTATGTGTAATTTTATTCCCACTTCACTTATTCCTATTATCTCTGGGATCTGTTTTTCAATAAAAATAATACATATTTTATGTGTTTGAAGGTTAGGTGCAAGATATAAATTCAAGTGAGAGCTCGATCAAATGAAGATGGAGTTACTCAGAATTATAGACATGAATTCGTGAAGCCTAACAGAACGAGTTATTCAAACGCTTTGCCTCAACAATATTAGCACTTGGTCCGAATCGTTGCTACCCAAGCAGCCCAGCACCCAGCCTCTTCCCCTCTCTCTCAGCCTGGATTGGGCCTGCTTGATCTGTCCCCCAGTCGTGGCCCAGTGTAGCAAAAGTAGCGCTCGGTCTCCCTTCCTTCTCTTTCTACCAGCGTGGGCCTATTCTGTCAAGCCCGCTAGCCTGCTTCCTCATCTCTATCTCTTCCCCAGCCATTTGGGCTTGTCTTCAGCGCCTAGTGGCCCAATGCCCAACCATCTTCCCGATTTCTGTCCTGCTTCCTCCTCCTCTATCCACTGTGCGAGCCTGTCTCTTAGGCCAACAACCAGTACACCAATAACAGCCCAGCCACAAAATAAACTTGCGCCCCAACCTTTTTCCTTTATTTTCTGTGTGGTTGTGAGTGATTTTCATTTTTCCAGTCAAGGCGTTAATGGTGGGATAACAACTTTGCTAATAGAAGAGGTAGATCATGTAGATTATTTGGCTAGTATTATGGTGA
Source organism: Selenicereus undatus (assembly GCA_017589665.1). Classification (NCBI taxonomy): domain Eukaryota; kingdom Viridiplantae; phylum Streptophyta; class Magnoliopsida; order Caryophyllales; family Cactaceae; genus Selenicereus; species Selenicereus undatus. The sequence goes on from JACYFF010031952.1 coordinate 46,589,693, forward strand.
TAAGTGGATAATCACCATAAAAAGTGGAGAAAAATGGGGGCAAAATTTACTATAAATAGAGAGGAAGGGGCAGCAACAAGGGGCATCAAAGTTCATCATTCTTTTTTCCTGTTCCTCCCATTCTTCAATAATTATAAAGAGTTTGTGTTAAGTAAAAGTATATGGGTTGGGAGAATTAGAAGAAACTAAGCTATTCTTGCTATTTCCCCCTTCGCTTTCATCTCATTTATGAGCCTAATTAGAGAATTTGATCTTCCATTGTGCTAATATTTTGGTAACAAAAACATCAAAGTTGGGTTATAGGGATTAAAATATACCATCAATTGAAGTATGACTAGTGTAATTTTAATAGTATTTTCTCTACTTATGATTGGCTAGGTTGTTTATCTAGGATTGACATTGATCCTTGACTCACTTTATTGATTTTGCTAATTTCGTTTGGGGTTAATATTATTGTCTCTTCTTGTTGCACAATTTGGAATTTATTTAATCGCTTCTAATTTATTATGCAAGTTATTTCAATACATGTTTTACAATTGATTAATGTGCTAACTCATTTATTTATATTGGACCTTGTTAGCTAATATAATAATTTTAAAATTGTGCTTAAAATTGTGGTTGTTACTTCATTAAACAATACTAGGAATTGGATGAGTTATGTCTACTTCAAATAATTCATGCTGATCACAAGTTGAGTTTATTTATTAATGGCTATGATTCACTTTTCTAATTTAGTGTCCTCAAGCTTGTAGCTTGAGAATTTGTGAAGAAACTAATTAAGCCCCAATTAAATTCAGTAATTCAATGTTAAAGTTCTTGGTGAAATCAAATCCTAGTGTTTCTCTAAATCAATCTCCCTTTACTTATTGATTAACGTTTATTTCTCTCTTATTCTCATTCTTTTCTTTATGTTATTATTGTTACGCTCCTCATTTGATCTTATTCTTTTAACTAATTAAGAAAACCAAATTCAAAATTGCTATTATTCTCCGTAGGACACGACCTTGGCATACTTGCTTTGCTACAATTACCTTGTGCACTTGCTAGTAAGTCGGGTTTTTGAAACTACGAAAATCCACATCAGCTGCATGATGAAAATATGAAGCTTACAGAACCGCCCACAGAGCTTGAAATTAGGGAGTCTACACTTCTATTAGAACCTATAAGCCTACGGTCAAGATGGATTTGAGCCATTCTTTTTTAACATCATTGGCTAATAATTGGTGGGCAAGGGGTGTGAACTACTTAAAATTTCTTTAAATGTGGGTGATCACTTAAGGAAATCAATCACAGGTGTATTACTCTCATCCGAAAGTTCCTAATCTAGGAGAACAAACTATTTTAGACCAATTAGCCATTATAATACTATGTACAAAATTATTACAAAATTAATGGTTAATAGAATGCAACCAATTCTAGGGATGATCATTCAGTCAACTCAAAGTGCATTTATTACCCCTCAAGCAGTCCTTGACAATGTTCTGGTTGCTATGAAACTGATGAACAATTTTAAACATGTGAAGGAAAAAAGGGTATATGGAACTCAAATTTGACAATGAAAAATTTTACGATAACGTGGAGTGGGCTTCATCTACAAGTGTCTCTAGGAAATGGTTTTTATCAACAATGGATTTCTTGGATACATGAATGCATGCATCTCTACATTGTCTTATTCGGTAAACATTCTAGAGGTTTACGTCAAGGAAATTCCTTGCCCGCTTGTCTTTTCCTCATGTCCATGGATGTCCTTACTCAGAGATTGTTTCTTATATCCTATCATGTGGTTCGAGTATTAGAGTCAAAATTGCACTTATAGCTAAAGGCATTTCTTGTGTACTCTTTGCATATGCTAGCTTGCTCTTCTGCTATGCTACACATCAAGTTTGCCAATATGCAATTCTATATATATTGCAGCCAATCAGTCCAACTAATTATTTATGATAAATGTAAATATGTTTTTTTTTTTTTTAAAGAATACGAAAAAGCAATAACAACTAGGGGTTTACGAGAACATTCAATGCCCCTCATCACTCTTTAGGTAGATATTTAGGTTGTTTTACTTTCAGGTAAGATTTAGAAAGGATATATTCTAGGAATTAATGAATAAGGCTAATAGAAAATTGCCATCATAGAAAGTGAATTCTCTACCTCAAGCAGATTAAGTGGTCCTCGTTCAACCTAATCTTGAAGTTCTTCCAAGTCATAATGCGTAATCATTTCCAACTACATGTTTCAATTACAGATGGCCTTGATAAGACTAGTTTTTGGAAATGCCTGCTTTCTACTTAGTATTTGTTTTTGGAAGTAAAAGATGAAACCTAGGCAATGGTACCAACATCAAATTCTAGATAGATATGTGATGTAATTATGCCAATTTTATCGAGCTCCTTTTAATTGACCTTGCCACATTGACTAGAAAACAAGGTTAAGGGCATCCCCAACCCAAGTGCCATTTTTTGGAACTTAACCTTGCCACATCAGTAAAAATTTTATATTTTTAGAACTTGCATTCCATTACTTCTCCAACCCATGGAACTCCAATTTGAATAACCCAATAAAAAAATTTATCATGGACCCACTTCATAACACACAATCTATTTTTTTAATCATATAAAATTTATTTATAACCTCAAAAAAAAAAACAAAAAACAAAAAAAAAAACAAAAAAAAGGAGGGAGAAGCACGCGGGTAGACTCGGCAGACAGAGGAGGCTTGCGTGCAGAGGCACGCGTGGAGTGGGCTGGGAGGGTGGCAGGTGACTCGCATGTGTGGGGGGGAGCACGCGGGTAATGGGGTGGGGATGCTCTAATGAGCCTATTACTTGAAAATAAGACATGATACGTTGAAAATCTTCTCTTGCCTAATGTAGTTATCGAAAAAAGATATGCTATTCCTTAACGTTTCAGTGATGTTCCTGATTCTTTTTGTTGGGAGCTTAGGGAGAAGTGACCTTACTACAAATTTTACCACACACTTGCCCACGATAATCTTGTTTAAAATGAATAGCCTTGGAAGTTTTTTGCATCGATTTGGAAGCTAGAGATAATTTCAAAATTAGAAATCTTTCTGTGGAGATTATGTCATAATGCATCACCATCTAGTGGTACTCTGCTAGTCAGAGTCTTAATTTTGACCGTAGTACATCATGACAAAATGATATTGAGTCATCAAACCATATTTTTACTGGGTGTCATGCAGCCCAACGAGTGTAGGATTTAGTAATTTCACATCTATGGCTAATTAAAAGACCATTTACAAATAGCATATTATCAAACTTGCATAACATGCCAAAAAATCAGTACTGTTTATTCATCTTACAATCTTCTTCTAAAGTATCTAAAAAAGCAGAAATCCAACTATTTTTCGACATGAGATTTTTTCCCACTGGATGCTTAGAGTTCAATGCCCAGTAAGCAAAGTGCAACTAGGTAGAATAGAAAGTTAGGAAGGCTTTACTACAATATCATTTAGCATCTATATCTAACGCTAAACTAAATAAATGTTGCAATTTGAAGTACTTTATGAATGTAAACATAGAACACCACTGTGTTAGAATGATTTAGCCAAAACCATTATCATAGTATGATAAATGATACGAAAAACGACAAAATTGATCAAGGAAGTCCAAAAGAATATAACGGCAACACAATATCGGCAAAAATCATATGCTAACAACAGTAGGACACCTTTGGAATTTCAAGAAGGGGACAAGTCTTCCTTAAAGTTTCTCCTAGTAAAGGTATCCCAGGCCAAAGCAAAACTGGTCCCCTGTTTTGTAGGCCTTTATGGTCATTTGCAAAATTAGCTCAATAGCATACCAATTAGGATTGTTTTCTGATCTACAATACATTCATTATGTGTTCTGTATTTCTCAGTTGAGAAAATATGTACATGATCCCTATCATGTGATTCAATGTCAGACCCTAGAAGGGCTTGCATGTGTAAAAGTAGCTGCACAAATAGTTGACTATCGAGTCAAGCAGTTGAGAAATAAGGAAGTGTCATTAGTTAAAGTAATTTAGACCCATAATGGGATATAAGAATCTACCTCTAAAATAAAAGAAGAAATGAAAGGCCAATATCCGGAACTATTCATGGGCATAACTTAAGTTTCGAGAATGAAATTTTTTTTGGGGGAGGGGGGATGTACACTTAATCTTCTAACCCCAAAACTAAACAAGATTTCATGTGCCCATTGATTGACATTGATAGTATATTGAATATCAATTGAGTGTATTACGGACAAAAATGATATTTGCTTTTTTTTTTATCAATGCATGTTGTTGTAGTTTCTACCAAAACTTATATGATGAAATTTCACGTAAAAATTATTCAATAATAAACATACAAGTTATGAGGCTTAAAGGTTATATAATAAATTATATGAGAATACATTTGCATGTATATTTACAAGGATATTAACTAAGATAAACTATGGGCATACGTATGATTTTTACGTACAGATACTCAATTGTCCAAAATGTTTTTAGCTAAGCATTGAGGCTTAGACGGTGGATAAGGTTAGCCATTTAGCTTCCCCATTTAAAGTTTTATCGACTCAAATTTAGAGTTGATACGAAAATATTATCTCCGAGGTTGACACAAGAAATAAGACATAAAACATGCATTCCTCTATATTAAGTGGCACACCGCAAGTGCATGGGTGTTGTAGTATAGATTAAAGTATCGTTCCACAGAGACCAATGTAATATGTTGAGTTTTATCCTTCTAAAATCCTAAGCATAATAAGTGTTGAATTGGGATCTTTTCTAAAAAACTAATCTATCGCTAGATGAGTGCTAATTACTGATATAAGACTTCTACCCATTAAAAATGCCTAGGGATTTGTTTCATCAATAACGAATTAGATTTGTTAAATTGAGTATGTGCTTTACTCTTCTTTGTATGAATCAAAGGATAACAATCATGAATAATTCAATTCTTTCTTTCAAAATAAAAAGAATCGTTTAGACTAAGCAAGTTGACGTTCCTTCAAAGGTTCTTGAATTAGTTCAAACTAAGGATCCAGATTGTTTATTTTTCCTCTTGACATGCAACTTTCTGTCAAAAATTACTAAGTTGAGTCTAATCTTGTTGATTCCAACAGCGGATTTCTCCTTTCAGTACTTCACTCAACTATTTAACAATTTGCAATCAATTTTAGCCTAAATTATGTAGAACATTTATAACATAAGATAGATTGAAACATGCCAAATAGATAAAACACAATATAGATAAAATTATGGGTCTAACTTCATAGTTTGGATAACAAATCCCTAGCCTAAAGGAAAACTGCTCACACATGATTATAAAAGTAACAAAAGAGAATAACCAAATCATCAAAAATAACCTAGAATAATTCTAATGGAGTTCAAAGAGTTGGGAGAAGAAATAGCTTAGCAACAATGAGTTCTTGTTGGTTCTTCAATCTTTAACCCTCCAACTTGTAAATTAGCTTCCTTCCAGTCTTCATCTTGCTCCAAAAATGATAAAAACACTAAACTATTTAAGGGATTTCTAAGATAGATTGGCTAGGGTCCCTCTCTCTTGCAGCTAAGCACGCCTAGATATAGTAGCCACTAAGTAATCTCAGCCACAAAACCAAGGAAAACAAAGAATTACAACTGTTATAGGCCTGCCATGGACCTTGGCCTTCACCATGGACAGTCCATGCGTCTGTCTCAGTTATTTCTTATTCTTCTTTCTTTCCATGGACATAAGGGCCGGGGGCATCTATGGTGAGTCAAAAACTCATTATATGAGGGTCAATGTTGGGCCAAAAAGGTCTCAAAACTCGCAAAAAGTATCAAAAAACTATACCCAAGCATAAAATGGGAATTTAGGGTATAAATTATAACATAAAGCTCATGAATTCCCTAAAAATGCAACAAAATGACCCAAAAATGATATAAATTTTAAGCACTTATGAAACTCCCCTATGCTTGAACCGTTGCTTGTCTCTAAGCAACAATGAAATCAAAACTATGATGAAAAACCTCCTCAGGTGGACATTAGTAGCACAATTAATAGCCAAATCGACCCAAAAATTAGGCTAAAAGTGATTGAAACCATAACAAATAGATAAGAGAAATTTTTTTTCAAAATATAAGCAGAGATGTCACATTAAATATGAAATCAACCACCCAAATCAACTTAATCACTCATATCGGCATATGTAATATGTTGAGCTAGAAGACCTTGTGTAACCTCACTTTAGTAATGAAGCACTCATCACTCATGTGTTTTAATGTATGACTTAGTTCTCTCAAATCTCATTCCAAAGAATCAAATCTACCATAAGTTTGTTAAGACTCTCTAATTCGCCATCGCTAGAATGCAAAACACACTAGGCAATTATGAGAATTAAATGGGGTTGTAATGGGGCTATTGGTAAACGTTTAGAGGGGAACAAATACTTTGGGATTGTAGAGCAAAAAGCCAATGACCAAGAGCAAAATTATTGCCTCCAAATTTCTCCCAAAACAAACTCCTCAAACGAATACATATTGAAAATGCTAACGAATCCCCTAAGTTAGTTCAAAATGAGATAAAGTGTTGAAATAATCCAATCCAACATCAATGCTCAATCCTTTATCTAACCTTTTTTTCTCATTGTTTTTTTTTTTCATTTTTTTGTACCTGTTTTTTCCTTTTTTTTCTTTTGCTAAAAGAATGATAATGGCATAGATCATTAAGTACCTTTCAATACTTCTCAACCAACTCACAATAACAAATCCAATTACTACTAAGGGAATTCATGCATAGAACTATCAAATCCCTCATTACATCTAAACAAACCACACCTTATATCATCACCCACAAACCACTCCAACTTAAGAAATAGAACTCTACAGTCTTAGCTAAACAAGGTAAGATATGTATTTGGCCAAAGGCTATATTAGAGGTTCACATCAACAAATAATGTCAAGGCTCAAAGGGGTAGCAATGGGTAAATTATGCATAACAAGGGTTGCTATTTGGTCAATATAGCTCATTAATTCAAAGAATGCCTCAATTATGTTGCCTACATGTGCATGCGAAATGAGATCTTGAACAAGAGTCAAAGCAAGTTCTAGAAATTTAAAAACTAGGAAGAGTTTACACATGAAAAGGAATAAGAGACTAAAATTAATGAATTAGTCTATTCAAGCTCAAAGCCTCACGGGACAACTACCAAAGTATAACTAGCTCATTGAATCTCACATGCCAAATATTTGTACAGAGTGTCATCAGGAAGTCAACTCATATTCAACATGATGGTCAAATCAAGAAGCACATTTTCAAAAACTCAAAGACAAACATTTTTTATCTACAGATGGGCATAACTAAAAGGCCAAACTTAAGCCAAAGAAAGCTATCTAGTCTAAATACTTCATCGTCGGAGGCTTTTTGTGTTATTTTTAAATGCATGATAAACTAAATATGCAAAAACTAACCCTAGATGTTCTAAAATAGAAAGAAACCTAAATGCTCAACTAAAAATGCTCTAAATCTATTCACAATATCCACATACGTATAAGCACAAACACACATTCTCACAAACGAATGTAACTCCCCCATGCTTAGACAAAGCGTTGCCTTCAATACAAGCATATGTCAATCAATGTGGAAGGGGAAGAAGAACTAGAAAGGAGGAGAAGAAGGTGGGTGGGGCCAAGATATATGCCCATCACGCCAAGTTTCAAGATAAGCCCTAAAGTCTTGGAAATATTGAGTTTGGAAAGCAATCATCCGACGGAGCTCATCATGCCGCTCCTAGATAAAGTCACAGAGGGCGGTATGGTTAGATTGAACATAAGCCCGCAAGGAATGTTGCTCTTCTTGGATGGACCGGAGGGTAGCATGTACATCAGTGTAGTCCTGGGAGGAGGAAGGTTTGGATGAAGTAAAGGCACCTAGATGGGGTTGTGGAGGAGGTGGAGTTGCAAAATGGACTAACTCTTCATCACCTCACATAAAGGAAAAGTTATCCGGATTAAAAAGAGTAGTTCGGTCAACATTTGAAAGGGGTATAGTATAAGCCTGTTTCTATGGTAAATCCAACATGTTCGACCACCCTTTACCTTGGAAAATTTCATTTGTTCAAAGGCTACTAATGCCAGCCTCTCAGACCCAGACACTCTATCATTAGGGTTGGGTTCAATACCAGCTGACCTAGCTATAGGGATTGTGAGACCCCCAATCATTATCCTCTTAGCAGAACTAGTAGTTGCACTTAACAATTGATTGACAAAGAAGGAGTCAAGGTCAATACGTGTCCCTTACAACATGTTATGCAAGAAGTATAGCTCGGACAAATGAGACACATTCAGACTATCCTCCAAGCAAACAATCCATATGCAAGGACACATTGGGCCACCCAAATACAAGGATTTTGAATAATTATGCCTTTAGAGTGACTAGCATCATATTGATAATTCCCAATAATGGTATACCAAAAAGCATTAGGATTAAGCTCTCCAGGCACATGTCGTCGGTCTAAATCTAAACTAGGTGAAAAACTGAATATACTATTAAGAGCACTCAAATTCAATTCATGGAATTCCGTATTTAGATAAAATGAGATATAGCCCACTTGACATCGGGACCACTCGTTACTCCCACATACAAAGTACTCAGTAGAGTAAGGTTACGATACTTGTGGCCCCGTGTTTGTAAAAATTGGACCAATACCCCCACGAGCAAACAACTAACGAATATCATTAAGCAATGCTAAGCTAGTCAACAAATCCTTATCAAAATAACTAATAGCAACAATAATCTTACTACTCAATGCATTACATGCAACAACATGTTCAGCATTAGTCAAACCAAGTGGGTGGCTTGTCGGGAAGCCTATTGGGGCACTTGGGTTGATGTCCCCGCTCCTTGTGTAGTTTAAGTTCGCTTCTTTGGTGCCATGGATGTGGGATGTGGATGGTTGTGTTGGGAATGAAATCCTAACTATGAGAATGGAGTGAAAAGAAGATAAAATAGAGAATTTTACGCAAATAAAAGATAATCCAGAAGAAATTATGAAAAAAAATGAAAATTCGGAAGAAGAGAAGATGAAATGGGGTGAGATGATGGGAGTTATGGAGATGGAAGAATGTAGAAGAAATGAGAGGAAAAGAGGAAGATTTGAAAGAAATTTGGAGTTAAGTTGAAGAAAAGGGAGAAAAATGGAAGAAATTTGGGTGAAAATGGAAAAAAATTGAAGGTGGAATGAACGGTGTTAATGGACGTTTAAAAGAGAGAAGGAGAGCTTAGAGAGAGAAAGAGGCGAAGGAATGAAGATGAAGAATGAAGAATTGGGTCGAAGCGGAAGAAAAACCCTTGACCACAGAGAACCAGACTGCCACGGACTGTGGCCACCGCCATGGATAGCCTGTGGTCAACTCTGGCTGAGAATGTTTTTTGGGTTTTTTGGGTAGGAGCACCCTGGAATGTGGTATACAACACTATGGCTTCGTGGTAAGTTTTGTCTAGACCTTATAAAACACTCTTATTACATTTCTTTGTGGTTTTTTTTTTCTTGCTTGTTTTTTGCTTTTTTCCTAACAAAGGGAAAAAATACAACTATATACAACGAAATAAAAATAAAGCTATAAGAAGACGTGGGTTGCCTTCCAAGAAGCGCTTGTTTAGGGTTGAGAGCTCGACTTCACCTCTATGCGGGGTCGACATCGGTAACGGTGTCCGACAATGAATTGGACGATTCAGCTACTGGCGAGCCCTTGTCACAGACCTTAAAATCAAATGATTGCAAAAGAAGATGCCACCTCAAATAATCGGGATGGATGTCCTTCCACTACCAAAAAAGTTCAAATTAACAACGGAATTCAGCAACGGAAAAAATTAACGACAGATTTGGCGATGAATATGGCAATTGAAAAACAGTATTATAAAAAAGTCATATTGTGCGGAAGATATGGCGACGATATACCCAATCTGTCGCCATGAATGACAGTTGGCGACGGAAATTCCGTCGCCACAAATTACTTTTTTATTTTGAAAAAAATGGGCGACGGAATTTCCGTTGCCCAAAAAAAATTTCGAATTTTTTTTAAAAAAGTGGGCTGGCGACGGAATTTCCATCACCATTCTGTCGTCAGCCCCCTTTAATTGAACCAGAATTTTTTTGGTTCATTGTTGCTGCGATTCGAAGAGAGAGAAAGAAGAGTGGTGACTGGCGAACGCAGTTCCTCGTATGACCACTGCCCCACTAGCCCTCGCCGGCCATCCCCTTCGCGGTCGTCGCCCTCTGTCACAGTGCCCCAGCCGCCGGCCGCTGCTTGCCGCCCCCCAACGCCGGTTTTTTGGAGTAATTTCAGGTATTTTTCTCAACTAAACTACTTGTAATTTCTACAAATTTTTGTATTACATTGTTAGAATTTTATAGTTAGTTCATATTTATGTTAAAATGTGGTGTTTGTGTGAGGTTATTGCTTTAATTTGGTTCAAGATATGGGTAAATGCGATTTGGGGTTTAGGTTTGGCAGTTTGAAGTTAAAGTTTGATATGTTGGTAGAATGAAATGCTTTAATTGATAATGTTGTTGAAATGTGCTCTTTGTGTGAGGTTATTACTCTAGTTCATTACAAGAATTTGGTAAATGCGATTTAGGGTTGAGGTTTGGTAAGTTGAAGTTGAAATTTCATATGTTGGTGGAATGAAATGTTTTAATTGATAATATTGTTGAAATGTGGTATTTGTGGGCGGTTGTTGATCTAATTTGATTGGAGAGTTTACTCAATGCAATTTAGGGTTTAGGTTTGGTGATGTAAACTTGAAAGATGATATGTTGGTGGATTGAGATGCTTTAGTTTATAATTTTGTTCAAATGTGATATTCGTATGAAGTTGTGACTCATATTTGTTTAAAGATTTCGTCTAATACAATGTACACTTAGATTTGGTAATTTGAAGTTGAAATTTGATATGTTGGTGGAATAAAATGGTCAACTATGTATAAATTAGTAGTTTTGTGATATTCGTGAGAATATAAGTATATTTGTCGAAATTTATAAGTTTTTTTTTGTGCATGTGGAAATTTTAAAGTAAACATATATAATATATAATTGCGTAATTTATGTAGTTATTATAATTTTGATTAAAATTAATTCGTACAAATACCTTATGTGGTTATTGTTATTTGAGCAGAATATGAATGATCCTCTACATCGTAGGTGGATGTATAATAGATTACTGCCTGATCGTAGTGGTTATACGCAAGAACTTCTAGATGGAGTAAACCAATTCGATCAATTTGCACGTAGACAGACAGAGTTTCTGAATGGGGAAAAGTATAGATGTCCTTATGCGAAATGTAGAAATAGGGTGTACTTGACACTTGATGAGGTGAAGATGCACCTTATGTATAAGGGTTTTGTGCAAGGGTACTGGTTTTGGATAAGTCATGGGGAAATAGAACCTCAACAATATGATTCTGGATATGCAAATAGTGAAATTCCCGAAGGTGGAGGTTCAAGTCATATTAATAATGACTACTCTGAATCCTACGTAGATCGAATGGAGGACATGGTTAATGATGCTATAATAGTAAATCAAAATGTAAGGGAAGAGGGGTCAAGCACTTGCCGAGAACCATTTTATAATATGGTCTAAGCTGCTCAATAGCCCTTATATGATGGTTGCTCCACCCACAGTGAGCTATCTATGGCGGTGAGACTGTTGAGTATTAAATCTGATTATAATATGCCTCAAAATTGTTTCAATGAAATTGTTCAATTAATGAAAGAGATGTATCCCCCTAACAACCGGGTGCCAAACAACTATGGGCAAACGAAGAAGGCTATTAAAGATCTCGGCAACGATGTGGTGCAAATTGATTGTTGCTAGAAAGGTTGCATGCTATTTTATAAGGAGGACACAAACCTAAATGCATGCAAGTTTTGTGGGCATTCAAGATGGAAGAGGCAAAGGTCACAACAAAGGAATCAGAATCCATTGCCATACTCGAGGATGCATTACTTGCTGTTAAAACCTCGACTACAGAGGTTGTACGCATCAAGAAGTTGTGCAGGGCACATGAGATGGCATTATGAACATCGATGTGAGGACGGTGTTTTATGTCATCCATCAGATGGGGCAACATGGAAACATTTCGGTACCAAGTACCCTGAATTTGCTGCAGAGCCTAGGAATGTGAGGTTTGGCTTATGCGCCGATGGATTTAATCCTTATACATTGTCTTCAAGATCATACTCCATTTGGCTGGTGGTCGTTACACCTTATAACCTCCCCCTTGAAATGGGTATGATCACACCGTTTATGTTCTTAGCTTGTGTAATCCTCGGGCCCAAAAATCCCAAGAACAAGATAGATGTATATTTACAACCTCTTGTTGATGAGTTGAAAGAGTTGTGCGATGCTGGAGTTGAGACTTATGACATTTCTACGGGGCATACATTTCATATGAAGGTTGCAGTTATGTGGACCATCAATGATTTTCCTGCATATGGAATATTAAATGGGTGGTGTACAAATGGCTAATTGACATGTCACGTATGTATGAAACAGCAAAAGGTTTGGAGATTGAGAAATGGTGGTAAATTCTCATGGTTTGATTGCCATCAGTGTTTTTTGCCAAGGAATCATGCATTCAGAAGAAATCGAACAACATTTAGGAAAGGCAGAACTGTTACAGTGGGTCCTCCTCGCCGACTATTTGGGCAAGAACTTTACGCCGAGGTGGAAGATTACCCAATGGTAACCACAAATGGTGACTTTGTCATACCAGGATTTAACAAAACTGAGCACAACTGGACGAAGAAGAGCATATTCTGGGAGTTGCCTTATTGGCAACACCAACTGCTCCGCCATAATTTGGATGTGATGCACATTGAAAAGAATTTCTTCGAGAACATTATCAACACTGCTATGGATGTTCATGGGAAAACAAAGGACAATGCCAAATCAAGAATGGATGTTGCAGAAATATGTGATAGACCAAAATTACATTTACATTCAGGCCCAAGTGGTAAGTCGGTTAAACCAAAAGCGAAGTTCGTACTTCCTGTGGATAAACGAAGGGAGTTGTGTGAATGGGTGAAGGAGCTTGAAATGCCTGATGGATATTGTTCTAATTTGAGGAATGTCGTGGACCCTAATGAGGCTAAGTTCAACAACATGAAAAATCATGATTGTCATGTGTTTATGGAGACTCTTTTACCAATTGCATTTGGTGAGCTCCTAGATGATGTGTTGAAACCTCTTATTGAGATAAGCTAGTTCTTTAAGAACTTATGCTCAACAACATTGCGGGAGGATATGCTTGAGGAACTGCATTGCAACATTGTCATCACTTTGTGTAAGTTAGAGACCATTTTCTCTCCTGGCTTTTTCAATGTAATGGAGCACCTGCTGGTGCATTTGGCAGAAGAGGCTCAACTAGGTGGTCTAGTACAATACCGATCGATGTATCCATTTGAGAGATAAATTATACTATAATCGATGAAACATTGTCTCAATTCTTATATGTGGAATCACTTAGAAGTGAATGCAATTGTGAATTTGGTAGGTTCTTTAGCCGATTGAAGAAAAAGATAAAGCAACAAGCGTGTCCTGAAGGTTCAATCACAGAAGCATACCTAGAGGTAGAGAGGACATTCTTCGCATCCTATTACTTCAGCTCTAATGTGCCCTCCATGCGCACTAGGTGCAGGAGAAATGAGCATGACAATGAACATATTAATCATTTTCCAACTCTGTCCGTGTTTGCACCGCAAGTGACCGTTATTGGTAGGGATAGATCAAGGTATCTCACAGATGTCGAATATCTTTACGTGTTGTCGAATTGTGATGAAGTTAAACCTTATATAGGGTGAGTGGTATTTTTACTTCCAATTGAATTTATCATTCAGAGCGCAAGTATATTAATAGGTTTCATAAAATGTGATAGAATTTTCATAGAACAAGTTAGAATTGCATGTCCCAATGTCAGCGACGTAGATGTCGACACCATCATCGAAACTCATTTCGCAGATTGGTTTAGTCAGAATGTAAGTATTATAACTCATTTATTCATAATTTTAACATAACAATTAATTGGGTGCATTGTATTAATTAAAACCACATGTTATGTCACATTAGGTGCATTATATTCAACTATTCGAGATCGACACATATTGCTACTTGAGCCAATTGGCTGCGAAGCCAAATCGGTATGTGTCGATGTGGATGGCATATAGAGTAAATGGATTTAAATTCCACACAGAAGCTCGATGTGGTGTTTGTGGTGTACTGAAGGCGATATTGAGAATGATTATTATGGTGTACTGAAGGATATTGTCCAAATTGAGTATGTAGGCGAACCACTTAAACGATGTGTGCTCTTTAGTTGTGAGTGGTTCGATCCCACATTGAATCGTGAGACACGATCTCATAAACTAAGCAACCTTATTGAGGTCCACTGTACAAGGAGGTACCAAAAGTACGACCCATTTATCTTCCCAAATATTGCATCACAAGTATACTTCATGCCACAGGCAGATCGCTCAAGGGATAGGGCCAATTGGCTTGTTGTCATACCAACCAAACCAAGAGTGAGAGTGGATCAATAGTACACTCTACCTACTGCGTACCAACAAATGGACATGACGACTATCGTCAAGTGTGAATGACGCCATCCCTGCATCATTAGTGGACCACCGGAAGAGGTTAATGATGAAATAGGATTTTCATTCATTCAGGTTAATGATGAGATAGATGAGGTAGAGAGTGATGAGGGTGATGAAGAGGGGGAGTGGGATGACGGTAATGAAACAGATGAAGTGTTGAATTTATGAGTATACTTCCACAAGAGGGGGGGGGGGAATTGTGGTGTCTGATTTTCGCGTTATAAGTAACAAACACCCTGACAGAGGTTGTTCTCAGATGACGAACACCCTGTTGACTTGTTTGCAGGGGGTGTTTTCAGATATTGCAAATACGAAAATCACCAAGATAAATGCGGAAATAAAGCACACACAATTTTTACGTGGAAAACACCTCTAGCCCAACTGAGGTGTGAAAAACCACGACCTACCTCGTGTAGGCTTTTAACCACTTCACTATAACTGGGCTTAACTCGTTAAAAATGTAACACACCTTGTTACAACTTGCAACCACGTAACCTTCTTCCCTAAGAACGATTACACCACGTCCAAATCTCACCAGATTGGACATGTCCAAAGTCCACACGACTGAGGACCACTCATTCACTTTTCTGATCCAAGATCAGGGTTGAAAACACCTTACTGGGGGTGCTTCTCACTAAGCAAATGTAAGGTACACTGAAGATCCTATTATGCCAATGGTTTGAAAACTCAAATTAACACAGCTTGTCACGGTTTTTCTTTGCGAATTGAAGCTCAAGAAATCTTTTCTTACTTTTGAGTAAAAACCGGGTTTTCAGAATTTTTCTTTTTACCACACTGTGTTTTCTCAATATGCGTTCTGTCTTGGAATGGGAGAGAAGAGCTAAGCTTTTAACCAAGAAGATCAACGGTAAAAAAATCAAGGAAGTTGCT
>JACYFF010031952.1:46605213-46651200 GCA_017589665.1 Selenicereus undatus
GGACAAATTTTTACACTTGGATTTGTTATCATCAAAACTAAACATAAGAACGCAACATGAAGCACCAGAAAATTTGCATTTGTATGATGATGATGACGATGACGATGACATTGATGATGATGAGGATGCAGACGATTGAGTGCTTATGAATTCTTATGTATTTGAGTACTTTGCATGTCAAGCAATTGGTTGTGACTTTACTTATATTGTATGAATGAGCTTTGCAAAATATGTGTTACCTACGTACCTATTATGATGTATGAGTAAATGGTTTATATGTGCAATCATTATATATTTGTACTTAACTTTGTTGTCACCTATTTCAGGTATGGATTCCAGTTCTCGTCGAGGTAAGTCCGCCCTTCGTGGTAGAGGACGAGGGCGTTGGAGCTCTGCCGTAGATCTGACTGCAATGGACATTGATCCATCTTCCCCCCAGGTTTCTCATATACCAGTTCAGCCAGGAGCCACAGTGGTTGCTTACATACTAGGTATTTCAGGACCAATGCCTCCTCCATTTGGGGCTTTCCATCATCAGACCTCATACATTCCCAACCAAAGCACCATGTATGGCCAATTTGCCTACAACATTCCTCCAAACGCCCATCTTGTTCACACTATACAACCTACTCCCCAACCTGCTCACCTTAACACAAACCAGTCCTAAGGCAACATTGCAAGTAGTGAAAGTGAAGCACAATCCAGTCATGGGAGCACTTAAGCTAAGACTTGGATTGAGCCAGATGGTAACGGGTAAGTCTTCATTTGTTGTATCTTATGGAGTACTACATGAATTTTGCATAACAAGCAATCAAATTGATGTGTTATGTTCAATTAGGTTTCTCCCCAGTGATGGTGCTGTTGGTAGGATTTTGCTTATATTTCAAAGCAAATTTGACGGAGCTTGGCCTAGTTGGAGTAAAGTGCCCAAACCAATACGAGATTTGTGGTTTGGAGAGTTCAAGGCAACTACAACGACTGCGTATTAACAGTTTCTGTGAACGTGACAAATTACCATTGTATTATTTGAAATGTTTTTTGTTTTCATAATTGTAGAAGTGGTTTACTTGGGATACGGTCCTTGACGATCGTATAAGAAGGAATTTTGAAAACTGAAGCAATGCACGCTTGAGAGACTTTTTTGGCAAAGCAAGGAAGTATAACAAGAAGTCTATTTGGCTCGGTGATGCTCAATGGGTGGGACTCCAACAGCACTGGGCGAATGAACATTACAAGAAATTGCGTGAAACTGCCTAAAAGAACCGGCTGGGAACTCTAGAAAGTGGCGGCCCATCTCTCCACATCTGTGGTTCGATCCCTATACATAAGCATAGGCGGCGTCTGGTAAATGAATTAATGTTTGGTATGTATTTGTTTAAGTTTAATACTGTATTTTGTGTTGTGCTTGACATTATTCTTTTTGGCACGTACATAGATGGAACAACTTGGGACGGAGCCCACCATTGTTGAATTATTCAGTCGCACTCACAAACTCCATGGCAAAGAAGATGCCCCTTGGGTTGACCAGAAATCACAACAAACGTATGTAAGCAATTAGCTATTCTCAATCTTCATTGGTAGTTCAACATGAACTTGTATACTTTTTTTTAAAGTAATTGTAGTATTCATGATTTCGTGCGCATGTTGTGGTATTGTAGGAATCCTTTGAAAGTGATTTTCAAAATGTTATCAACTCTCAAGGGATCGGGAATGGCACTTCTCAAGATCGGGAAGGGTCGTATTTATGGCATTAGTGACGGGGCTGTCAACATGAAGGAATCCGGTTACTTCAATCCCACTCAAAGATCCGGTACAGTTTTCATATTAAAGTTTCAACGACCATGGTTATAGATTGAATTTACTTAATTGCAATGCTAATGCGTACTTCACTGAAATGCCTATTAGCAGGTACCGATTCTATGCCATCGCAACAAGAGCTCAATGACTTAAGGGGTGTAGTGACCAACTTGGGGGGTGAGCTAACTACTGGTTGGTTATGGAGAAATGTAAGCAACTGGAGGAATCCAACAAATTGCTCACCCAAAGCAACCAACAACTAAACGAACAAATAATGAGCATCGATCAGCACCTCCAAGCTTTCTTTCAAATGCAACAGGCGTCTGGCTCGGGATCTCAGCCACTATTTACTCATCTCTCGCATAATGAGGATGAGGGTGAGGCAGAGGACGAGGAAGAGGAAGAGGAAGAGGATGATCTTCACCTTGGTGATTAAGTTGGTTACAGTTTTCATTCAGCTGGTGACTCTTCTGCTTGGTTCTTTACGAAGTACATCTCTTGCTACTTGCTTCCCCTCCCCTTTGTGCTTATTTCACTCCCTTCCCCTTAATGCTTATTTAATTTCCCTCCCATTTGGCACTTGCTTCTCCCTCTTCTGCAAACATATATATAACCTCATTCTCAATTACTGGCAACTTCTGGTTTGTTTGGATATGTGGTTTGTGATATGTAGAGACTTTGTTTGAAACTTGTGGTTTGTGAATTGAAAACCCTTGGATGGAAGTGTTGTGTTGGATGTGATATTCCACCTTTGTGCGGCTTGAAATTGTTGAGAACGCTTCGAATGAAATCATATTCGAAACCATTGGATGTTGATTGAGTGTAAAGATCTTGTAAATCTCTTATAGGGATTGAAATATATGTACGGATACGATAAAAAAGAAGCGATTTTATTTTAAAAAAATGAGAAACCTAGCGACGGATTGAGAAATTTTTTTTTGTGGTAGGGGGGCGACAAATTTTTCAGTCCGTCGCCACCCCTGCCTCGCCAAAAATAGTATGTCGTAATTTCTATTGCTGAATCCGTCCCCAGGTACTCAGCGACGAGCGAAAATCCGATAGCCATATTCTGTCGGCAATTCCGACGTTGATATGAAAATTCCATCGCTGATTAATCGTGTTCTGTCGCTGATTCTATCTTTATTTGGTCTTTTTTTTGTAGTGTTCTTAAGCACCAAGTACCATCAAATAGCATGGTCAGCATATAAAATTATCCTGTAGTGGATTCCGTCAGACGAGCCACTACCAAACTCAACTCCTAAATCAAAATCATGCTCAACTCCATCCAAAGGAGGCAATGATATCAGCACTCGGCAAACCTGCAGTAATCACTCAAAGAATCCTTATTAAAAGCAGACAACTTGTCCTTGGCTATACAAGGAGGAAAATGGGTATCCAAACCCACCTTAGCACAATCAAGTTCAAGACCCTAGGTAGACACATAATCAAAAATAGGAGGATCATTAAGACACAAAGCATTAGACTTCTCAATCTCGTCAGAAATAATCTCTCCACACCCACAACAAGCTAGAGAAGAGGGGAAAAAATCTCGATCTGTAGACGAATTGAATTTAGCATGGTGCTCCCCGACATCAAATGTCAATTAGCCTCCTTTACATCAATGTATCACCCTTTGCCTCCCAAGAATAATTTGCGTGTAGGCGTCTTTGGCCATATTAAGAACAACAAAGTTATTAAGCACATAGAAATCACCCACTTTGATGGAAACATCCTCCAAAATACCCAAAGGGTAGTTCATGGAACTATATGCTAATTGGAGAGAAATAGGAGTGGATTGCAGCGTCCTAAGTCAAGCCTCATGGAAATGGAATAGGGCATCAAACTCACACTCAATCTAAAATCACATAAAACCCTATCAATACTTACATTTCCAATCAAGTAAGGGATGAAAAAACTATCGGGATCCTTAGGCTTATCTGGAAGCTTATCGTGAACTATAGCACTACACTCCCTTGCTAACACTATGGTCTTATGTTTAGTAACCTTGCTCTCATTGGGGAAAGGTAAAGGAGTCATGTGAGGTGGTAGGGAAGTGGATACAGACCTCTTACTCGCAGCATTGTTCTCCTCACTATCCTCCTCAACCTTAACACCCTCAGAACCCTCTAATTCACCTCTTAAGATAACACAATTGCATAGCTCTCTAGGGGTGTAGATGAAGAGTTAGCTTGTTGGACAATTTGGGCTTCCAACATTTTATTATGAGTAGTAAGCATGCCAATCTTAGAGGCTAATTGCTTAAGATACTCATTTTGCTTTTATTGTGCTAAATGCATATTCTCCATCATGGGTTCTAAATTAGATTTTTGAGAGGTTTGTCGAGTGTAGGGCGGTCTTTGAAATCCAGGAGGTGGCCTAGCATTCATTTGAGGTATAGGAAGAGGGTTAGACCTATATGAGAAATTAGGGTGATTCCTCTAACCCGGATTATAATTATTTCGGAAAGAGTCATTGGTCAGTCTAGGGTTGAAATTGTTGACATAAATAGCTTGGTCACTAGCATCTTGGGTGAATAGACTCTCAAATTGGCAATTCAGAGTTAAATAGTTGATAGAACCAAAACTTTCACATGAAGGAGGAGGGGTATTTGAAATAGCACGCAGAATTTACATTCAAACGTTTCAATCTTTAAGTCATGACATCTGCTTTAGTAGACAACAAAGTAAGAGCATCAAGTTCCAACTTACCTTGAACCGTCATGGGTTGGCTTCTCTCATTGGACCATTGGTAATTATTAAGTGCCATCTCCTCAATCAAGTAATGGGCCTTATCCTCCGTTTTGTTCATCAAAGTGCCACCCGCCATCGCAGCTATAGTAGGCCACATCGGTTGAATGACACCATTGTAAAAGGTTTGAACAACCATCCACCTTTCGAGTCCATGATGAGGGCATCACCGTAAAAAATCCTTAAACCGCTCCCAAGGTTCATTGGGCGTCTCATCCTCCCTTTGAGCAAATGTGGTGATTTGATTTCTTAGACGTGCTATCTTGCTAGGAGGAAATAACTTGGCAAGGAAGGCATTGATGAGCTCATCCCAAGTGGTTATCGATCCCAAAGGCAATGAATGGAACCACGCTCGTGTCTTGTCCCTTAACGAAAAAGGAAACAATCGAAGTCATATGGCACTGATTGAAACTTCATTGAACTTCAAGGTATCACACACCTCTAAAAAGACCGAGAATATAGATTTGGATCCTTCATCGGGATTCCTCCAAATTGTTCTTGTTGCACCATGGATATAAGAGCTGGTTTGAGCCTTGAGTTTTTTCCCCTCTCTAACCTTAGTTTCTTTCGCCTTGAACAAAATGTCCTTTTTATCTTAGGATCGAATTCAAAAGGGAAGGGACTTTGCATAAAAGAGAGGAAATCACGCAAGCATCATTACAACCACTGCCAAAGCAAATCAAAATAATAAAAAAAAGAGCTTAGTCAATCTTCAAAGGGCTAACTCAATATTTGACAAGTTGGTCCCCGGCAATGGCATCAAAAACTTAATACACCTCAAGTGCATGGGTGTTGTAGTTTAGATTAAAATATCGTTCCAATAGAGACTAATGCAATATATTGAGTTTTATCCTTGTAAAATGCTAAGCAAAATAAGTGTTGAGTTCGGATATTTTCTAAAAAACTAATCTATCACTAGATGACTGATAATTAATGATATAAGAATTCTATCAATTAAAAATGCCTAGGGATTTGTTTCATCAACAACGAATTAGATCCGATAAATTGAGTATGTGCTTTACTCTTCTTTGGATGAATCAAAGGAGAACAATCATGAATAATTCAATTTTTTCTTTTAACATGAGCTGAATTGTTTAGACTAATCAAGTTCCCATTTTTTCAAAGGTTCTTGAATTAGTTCAAACTAAGGATCTAATTTATTTATTTTTCCTCTCAACATGCAACTTTCTCTTAAAAATTCCTAAGTTGAGTCTAATCTTGTTGATTCCATTAGCGGATTTTTTCCTTCAGTACTTCACCCAACTATTTAATAATTTCAAGCAATTTTGCTCTAAATTACTCACAAAATTCACAACGCAAGATAGATTAAAGCATACCAAATAGATAAAGCGCAATATTGATAAAATTAAGGATCTAACTTCATAGTTTGGCTAACAGCTTCCTAGACTAAAGGAAAACTACTCACGTACGATTATGAAAGTAATAAAAGAGATTAAACAAATCATCAAAAACAACTTAGAAAAATTCTAATGGAGTTCAAAGAGTTGGGAGAAGAAATATCTCAGCAACAATGGAGTTCTTGTTGATTCTTCAATCTTTAAGCCTCCAACTTGCAAATTGCCTTCCTCCTAATCTCCTTCTTGCTCCAAAAATGATAAAAATACTAAACTATTTGAGAGATTTCTAGGAAAGATTGGCTAGGGTTCATCTCTCTTGCAGCTGAGCAGGCCTAGATATAGCAGCCACCAAGCAATCTCAGTAACAAAACCTAGGAAAACGAACAGTTATAGCTGTTACAGGCTTGCCACGGACTGTGGCCTTCACTAGGGGCAATCTATGGGGGCCTCTGTCTCAGTTGTTTCTTATTCTTCTTTCGTTCCATGGACATAAGGGCTAGGGGGCTTTCGTGGTACGTAAAAAACTCATCATATGAGGGCCAATGTTGGGTAAAAAAGGTCACAAAACTTGTAAAAAGCATCAAAGAACTACACCCAAGGGTAAAACGAAAATTTGGGATATAAGCTATAAGATAAAGCTCATAAATCCCCTAAAAATGCAACAAAATGACCCAAAAATTGTATAAACATTAAGCACTTATTAGTAAACACATTCTAATTCAACATTTTTTTCCATTTACACTAAGAACTAGCTTTAAGAAGCATCAAAAGGAATATAAGAAGCCCAATTTATAAGATTATGTATCAAGCTATGGTTTAAACATATGCCCTTTTGCCTTAGCTGTCTGTGATACATTATTTAATCAAGTATTAAAAGATTATTACCTATGAGATTTGACATTCACAAATGAAGTGCTAGAAAATCCCACCCAAATTAGATCGGGTGGATAACCCATATAGTTCCATGAGCATAAACCACCCAGTGAGTTTACCTAGTAAAGTAATTATTGAATTGACTTCTTGAGGTTTATTTTCGTACAAGTGAACCATTTCTAATTTAAGTGTTCATGCTTAAGCTAGAGCATAAGCTTTGACGTTATTAAGGTCAAGTACCATTGATGATTTGTGACCTAGCCATAACAAATTGAAAAAGTGATGCATGAATGGAGGAGGTTTGGTTGACAAGGAAGAAATTAAGTGGTAAGGACACCTCATCTCATGACCATATGAGGTGGATGACACCTCAATTGGCTATTGACGTAGGCCTAGCTTTTGAATTCATTCCCATGGCCAACCTAGGAAGGAAGCATATATGTGAAATACATCGAGCGAAGTGATATAAAATGGAATTGATATAAAAGGGAATCTTCACCGTGTCTTTCTCATCACGTTTGATGTATGACCTTTCTATTCCTCCCCTTCACAATTTTCTACTTCAGCAAGTAAGCAAAGCAAGTGTGCGTGATGGAAACTAAGGTGCATCTCGATTGGGAAGAGGAAAAGACATTTAAAGAGAAAATGACAAGCTAGAGGTTATCAGGATTGGTGGCTAAGAAACCAAACTAAAATATAATCCTAAGGTGAAGAGTGTATGCATACATGAGCGTATTTGGAAGCCTCTCAAAACCTTTCTCCTCCTCTTGTTCATCAAACACTGAGATGGTATAGGCTGGCTCTCTTTTCTCTTATTGAAAGTTTAAATTAGTATAATTCATCAGTTTAAGGAAAAAAGGGATAAAGGGACTATGGCCAAATCATAAGAGGTAACAAGTACACCTGAGTCATAGGAGCCGTTCTTATGCTTATATTGGTACTCTTTTGTGGTATAGGCTCAAAATCAAAAGTTATGCATGATTGAACTCCTCATTAATGGGGCATAGGTTCATTGATAAAATCTAGGAAGCATAGCTTAAGAAGGTTCAAAAAGATGAGGATGTAAGATTAAATTACTAAGTATGTGTTTATGTGTACAAGTCTAGCTCATAGTTAAAGAAAACTAATCAAGTTCCGGTATTGCGAGTACCATTTGTATGCAAGAAAAAACTAAGTGTTTTAAGTGTTTTTCTAATGTTTTCGGCCAAAGACCCAATTACTACAAGAATTATGGATACAAAGACATGAATTGAAATTTTGTTTAATTTTGATAATTTATTAGGTACCCATGACATGGTTTAGTATATATTTTATGGTGGACCTCCTAGGCATTGTTTATGTTGTATGTTATTTGTTTAAGCTCAATTATATACATATGTACATAATATTCTATGGATCAAATTGGCTAATCAAATTTTGGAAATTAATTGATCTGCACTGTGAAAATCTGATTGCTTAAAGTGTGCTTAGTGTGCTAGCTGAAAATCACTTATTCACTTAATTTTCACAAGTACTAGCGAATGTACAAGCTTATGCTAATTTATTATTCTTTCCTTGATCTTTTCCAAATAATTTACTAGAAATTAGGGAAAAGGGAAAGGAAAGGATGGTTAATAATGTGTTAATATACATGGAAGGTCTTAGCGATAAGACTCAAGTTGGTTCTCAAATAGAAATGGGTTAGGCATAGAGATGCAAGTAAAGATGTTCCCTTTGTAGAGCATCATGTGTCATCTGATTTTGTAACCAAACTATGGGTCGATTAAGTTTAATGAATAAAGTAGTTGTGAACTCTATGTCTCCCACACGATTTTAGGGGAATTTTTTTTTAAGCCTTGTGCATTTGAGCAAGTGCTGTAATTCCCTTTGATTTCATTAATTCTTCTGCTGCTAAAGCCTACTTAATTTCGTAATTGGTGTAGTCAAGTAACATATTAATTTGGGGGGGGATTAAACCTTTCGCAAAATAACAACTCATAACATTAGCATGTCATTTATGACCACATTGACTGGAAATGTGGATTGCTTAGCTATAACACGTTTCTTCCATGACCATTCGTTCCTACATGAGACTCAAAATGATGACGCACCCTTAATACCAGCAGGTGATGTGTAATACCCTAGGTTATAGCAGGAATGAATTGAAATGGCTACTTATATCACTGAAGGTGAATCTTTCTTTTCAGAGAGCCTACTTTTAAGAAATTAGCAATTAAGCCTGCATGTTGTAGAGGGGCCTTAGGGTGGATGACCTCTTGGAAATTTTTTTTAATCATCGTGTGAGAGAGGACGGAGCACGATGGAAAGACTTGTCGTAATTTATAGGGGTAGTCAATTATCCTTGAAGCATTCTAAGTAAATATCCATGGCGACGAGAGTTAGGGCATTAGATGAGACACTTTAGTAGGACCCAAAATATGATGAGGAAACAATGATTATAAAGCCCTAACACTTGATAAAATAATCCTAGATGACTAAGGTGTTTTACTTCATTGTTGACTCTACCACTTAGAGGAGTAAGAAGAAGATAAGGAATCAATGGAGGTGATGATAGAAACAGAGCCTGGAGAAGAAAAAACTAAGGATAAGCTCTTATTTATACTACCACTATTATTTGAGAATTCAGCATTGGTCAAATCTGATGAGAAAAGTAACAGTTAACATGGTAACGCTGAAGGATTCCTTGACTAAATCCCTCACCTGTAAATAAGGTGATTACAGTGTCGGGCATAGGAAAGGATTTTTTAATGTGGAATCATAAGGAAGTATGCACTAATCATGTCCACCCCTGGTTGCAAATTCTTTAGGATGTTTAAGCATATTATTATAATAGAAGTATTGAGTAGTATTATTATGTGGTATAATTACTTGTAAGAGGCATAAGAACTACTTAGTGATATGTTTTGAATATCTTTGATATATGTATGTTGTTATACTCTATTTCTATTATTTTTGTTACCTTAAAGGTCTTGTTAGTTAAAATTTGTAAAGATATCATACTAAACTCCTCTTATTTTTGTGACCCTGAATATCCTGTTTAGTTAATACTAGAGCTGTTAACAAAAAACATTACTGTAAAGGCACCTGAATTGAAAGGCTACTCAGCATGGTAGGTAGATGACTAGGATAGAATAAAAGAGTTGATAATTATATGTTGAAGTATAATGAGATGTTTGGCTTTGCTATGACCTTGTCTTTACTAAGAGGTAAAAATGAATCGGTTTGAGTGGAGACCTACATCCCTAGTACAAAAGGGAGAGAATGGTGAGAATTTTTGCCATGTTATCCAAAAAACATTTGATTGCACTACATAAGGAGAAAGGGGTAGTAGGATTGGAAGAAGCATACTACAACCATCTTGACAAACATAAGCAGTGCATACAAAAGAAAACACGTACATGCTGCCAATTGTAACGATCGTGTTTTCATAACTAGGTAAGTAGTTGAGTTTGTTGATTTGATTGATTCTAGACCTACACATGCACATGCTCATATGCTGTATTGTAGCTGGGAACTAAAATTAGCACTTTCCTATGCCCATTATCGTTGTGAGTTACTTTCCTACCAGGGATTCATTGAAGTGTAGAACTATGTTTGAAACTATTCCATCATAGTAGCAGACAATGAATTCTTTACAGGCTTGTTTCTCTTTAACCTATTTGAGATCAACAATATATTAGGTGCAAATTGGCTTCACAAATACTATGCTTAATAGATTGCTACAAGCATAAAGTAACCCTAGGAAGATGAAAAGGAGGGTAGGGTGACTTATAAGGGACCTTCCTATAAGAAGTTTGGGAATCCCCATGGGTGTAAAGTCGCTAGTAGTGGGTGGAAGGTATATATTTACATTGAGAACTGATTAGTTTAAAAGAGTATTGAACAAACTTGGTGATGAGGCAAACTAGGAAATGTGGCATCCTTTACACTTACTATGTGTTTCCACTTTGTGAATTCAATGTGTTTAACCCTCTCTGACAAACAAATATATAAACTTTCTCTGTTCTTATATTTTTGTATATAAGATTACTTTCATTTCTGGGGCAAACTCTTTCCTAAGGAGATGCTTATCATGAAGCAACGCCATCTCTTTGTAAGATCGAGCACTCTCATAAGCCTCAACCCTAATCTCATCAAGCTCACTCAGTTGGAATCGTCTATCCTTACTGGCCTCAGCCAAATCATAATTAAGTTTCTTAATGGCCTACTAAGCTCTATGCTCTATCTCCACAGGGAGATGATAAGGCTTACCATAAACAACCCTATAAGGGGACATACCTAAGGGAGTTTTGAAATTCATCCTATAGGCCCAAAGATCTTCTACAAGCTTGTCAGCCCAATCTTTCCAGTTCCTGCTCACTATCTTCTCCAGAATTTGTTTGATCTAACAATTGGACACTTCAACCGGGCCACTAGTTAGGGGATGATAGGAGGTAGCAATCCTATGGACTATCAAATACCTCTTCAGTAAGGCATCAAAAGATCTATTATCAAAGTGGGTACCCTGATCACTACTGATAGCATGAGGCACGCCAAATCTAGCAAAGATATTCTCTCTAAGGAACTTCACAACCACCTTAGCATCATTAGTCCTAGAAGGGATGGCTTCAACCCACCTAGAAACACAGTCCATAGCTAACAAAATGTACTCATTCCCAAAAGAAGATGGAAATGGTCCCATAAAATGAATACCCCACGCATCAAAAATCTCCACCACAATGATGGGGTTTAATGGCATCATATCTCTCCTGGTTATTCAACCTAACTGCTGGCACCTAGGGCAACTCTTATAGTATTGAAAAGCATCCCTAAACAGAGTAGGTCAGTAGAAACCATATAGAAGAATTTTAGTTGAAGTCTTCCTACGACTAAAATGCCCCCCATATGCCTGGTCATGACAAGAAGAAAGGACACTCCTCACCTCATTGTCGGGAATCCACCTCTTAAACACTTGGTTAGAGCAGTACTTAAATAAATAAGGGTCATCCCAAATAAAGAACTTCATGAGGTGGAATAACCTATCTGTATCATTCTTAGTTCAATCCTCAGGGATCCCACAAGCAACTAGGTAGTTCATAATATTAGCATACCAGGGATTAGGGGGGATACCATATAATTGCTTATCGGGGAAGCACTCAAAAACATTGGACTCACTAGCCCTATTATAGAGAATCCTAGACAAATGGTCAACTAAAAGGTTCTTAGAACCTTTCTTATCCCTAATTTCACAATCGAACTCTTACAAAAGGAAGGTTCATCTCATAAGTCTAGGCTTAGCGTCCTTCTTAGAAAGAAGGTGGTTAAGTGCAGAGTGGTTAGTATAAACAATCACATGAGACCTAATCAGATAAGGTCTAAACTTTTTAAAACCAAAGATCATAGCCAAAAATTCTTTTTCAGTAAAAGTATAGTTCACTTGGGCATCATTTAGAGTGTGACTAGCATAATAAATCACACGGGGCTTCTTATCGACATGCTATCCTAGAATAACTCCAATAGCATAATTAGACGCGTCACACATCAATTCAAATGGTTATCCCCGATGGGAGGATGAAGAACAGGAGCAGAGGTTAGGCTTTCTTAAGCTTAGAAAATGCATCAAAACACTCCTCAGAAAAGTGAAATGGCATATCTTTAGTTAGTAGGTTGGATAAGGGCTTCACTATCTTGCTAAAGTCGTTGATGAAGCAATGATGGAAACCAACATGTCCAAGGAAAGACCTCACCTCTTTCACACGGGTGGAAGGGGGAAGATTAACAATTAGATAAGTCTTAGCCTTGTCTACCTCAATTTCATCTCTAGAAATAATATGGCCTAAGACTATCCCCTTTTTAACCATGGAATGACATTTCCCCCCAGTTCAAAGTCAGGTTTTTTTCCCTACACTTTTCCAACACTTTTCTCAGATTAGGCAAACAATCATCAAAGAAAGACCCAAATGCAGAAAACACATCTGTGAAAATTTTCATGCACTGCTCAACTAGATCTGAGAAAATGAAAATCATACATCTCTGAAAGGTAGCAGAGGCATTGCATAGTCCAAACGACATTCGTCTAAAGGTAGAAGTCCCAAATGGACAAGTAAAAGTAGTCTTCTCCTGATCCTCAGGAGCAATAGAGATCTAAGTATAGCTAGAGTATCCATCTAAAAAGCAATAGAAGGAGTGTCCATCCAACCTCTCTAACATATGATCCAAGAAAAGAAGGGGAAAATGGTTTTTTCTAGTGGTAGCATTCAATTTTCTGTAGCCTCTATAAACACGCCACCCAGATTGAACACGAGTAGGGACTAACTCATTCTTGGCATTCCTAATCGCAATAGCACCGATCTTCTTAAGAATAACTTGAACGGAGCTAACCCACTCACTATAAGGAATAGGATAGATAATCCCATGGTCTAACCACTTCAGTACTTCCTTCCTAACTACTTTATGGAGAGTCAGGTTCAAATGCCTTTGATGGTCACGATAAGGCTTAACATTATCCTCTAAATGAATTCTATGTTGTACAATAGAAGGATTAATACCCTTGATATCCCCTAAAGTCCAACCTAGAGCTTCCTTGTTCTCTCTGAGTAAGGTGATTGGTTTATCCTTTTAGTCCCAGTCTAAGCTAGAAGCAATGATGACCGATAAGGATTCATGGGGTCCTAGAAATACATACTTGAGAGAATCAAGAAGAGGTTTCAATTCAAGAGCAGGAGGGGAAATAGATTCAGAGGTGGATTCAGAAATACTAGTGAGCAGACAATCAGTAGTAGAGCACAAGTCATCAAACTCAAAAACTTATTGTAATTTCCGCAAGTATACGGTTTATCGCTGTAATATTCATAGACGTCGTCCTCAGGGATGAATTATAAAATTAGATTACAACTGGGTTTCAATTAACTACAAAATTGAAGCAATTTCATAAATAAAATACCAAAATTATACTTTACTCATGTAGTACCAACAGTGAAGCTAAGGATTAACTTATCTTATTCAACTAGTTGTACGTCAGCCTAAGTATGTACATCGAATCTAAAATCAGGGTTAACGCCATTAGTAATGAAAATGACTAGAAATCCTTAACTTGAATTGAGCTAAAGTAGAACAAAATTCGAAGTGGAACTAGGAATGACTTGCTCAACTGAAACATCTAGTATAAATAACTCATACTCAGCAGCAAATACATCATCAAAAGCATCGTCAAGTACAGAATCTCCTATCCAATTAAGAGTAGAGAACTTCATATCATCAAAACCAGAAGGCTATCTTTGCATGTTAAAGATGTTCAGCTTTAAGGTCATGTTGCCAAAAGACAATCTCATCATGCCATTCTTGCAATTAATGAGGGCATTGGCATTGGCAGTGGCTAAGAAAGGACGCCCTGGAATTACAGGGACTTGACTAGCTAAGTTGGACAACGTCTCAGTCTCAATCACAATGAAGTCCACTGGGTAAATGAATTCACCCACTCTGATCAGCATATCCTCAACCACACTCCTAGGCAACCAGGTCGATCTATCAGCCAATTGAATAACCATTTTGATAGGTTTTAACTCACCTAACCCTAGCCTCTCATAATGAGTGAATGGTATCAAGTTGACACTGGCCACCAAATTAAGCAAAGCTCTATGAACAAGCTGGTCTCCTATGACTATCAAGGTGGTAGGGCAACCGGGATCCTTATACTTCATTGGGATCTGATGAGAAAGAATAGAACTAGCACTAGAGGCTAAGAAAGCCTTTCTAGGGACATTAATAGCTCTCTTGGTTGTGAACAGATCCTTTAAGAACCTAGCATATGGAAGTATCTGCTGAACAACATCGAGTAAAAGAATGTTGATTTTGACTTGAGAGAAGGTCTCTCTCATCTTCTCAACATGAGCTTGATCTTTCTTCTTAAGCCTATGGAAAAAGGAGGTAAAGGCATATAGACTTTCTTAGAACAAAGAGGAGAAGGAGAAGAAGAACCCTTAGAAGGTGAAGGGTCCACTGAATCAAAGCAGTCTTTCTCTTTAAGCTCCTCTTTCATAGACGATGATACAGGAGGAAGGTGAGTATCAGACACATTGAGGATACCATTAGTGACATCCTCTGGCGCACTGGATGAACTAGTTTCTAGAGAAGAAGAAGAAGAAGAAGAATTTGGGAAGAATTGGTGAGGATACCTGCAGGGTTTATTAGGACTTCATACTTGGTTATCAATCTCTTGACCAGAGCAGAGAGATATAATTGCATTCACTTTCATCACCGGCTCACTAGGGTTACCAAAAGAAGAGAAGACGTGACCCTTAGGGTTCACCTCAGGTTAACGTGGAAAAGTATCTAACTCCCTAAAAGATGATGCTAATTGGAAAAACTATTTAGTCATCATTCTCATCATTCTTTCCATGTTTGTATTAATCATTCTCTCCACATTGTTATTAATTCACATCTCTATTTTATCAATGTCAGTATAATCAGGAGGATGTTGAACTTGAGCAACAGGTGGTGGAGACCTAGGTGCATTAGGCACACCTAGAAAAGCTGGTCTCTAAAGAGAGTTTGGGGGATAAAAGATGGGCTGGGAGTTGTTTCCAAGAAACACTCCAGGTTGGGAGTTAGGAACCACAACATTTGGTCCATTACTCTAAGAGAATTTAGGGTGATTTCTCCACCTTGAGTTGTAATAAGGGGAGACGGGGTCATTCTTAGGTCTCTGGAAGGCCATACTCACTTGCTCTTGTCCAGTTGCTAACCAGTGTGCAAAATAAGGACAAGCACTCGGAGTAATCTAAGGTTTGACAGTGAGAACAAGACACTATAGAAGTCTGAGATAACTAAGGCATTTGGGGAGACAATCCCTTCAACATGTTTTCTAAAACAGCGATCTTAGACTCTAAGTGACTTACATCAGAGACAGAATGCAACCCACCCCTTGCAAATCTAGAACTTAAGCTATCATCACGAGCGGTTTCCCATTACATAAGTTTCTCAGCTAAGTCCTCTAAAAATTCCCAAGTAGCTGTGGTGCTCTTAGAAAGAAAGCCACCTTGACACATGGACTCTACCATGGTTCTAGACCATTGGTCAAGTCCTTCATATACAATCTGGCACAAACGTGCTTGGTCTAAACCATGATGCAGACACTAAGCCAACAAATTCTTGAACCTATCAAAATATTTCCAAAATGATTCTCTATCTATTGGCACAAATTGGTTGATTTCATTCCTTAGCTTAATAGTCTTGGCATTAGGGAAATATTTTCTTAAGAATAATCTCACAAAATCATTCCAAGAAGTTATAGAATTAGCAGCCAAGCTATACATCCAACGTTTAGTAGAATCTTTCAAAGCAAAAGGAATCAATTTCATTTGCACAATATCAATAGGGATATTAGGGAAATACATCATAGAACAAACTTCTTCGAATTCCCTTAAAAATAAATAGACATCCTCTAAACCTGTGAATTTTGGGAGCACATGAATATAGTGAGGTCTTAATTCAAAAGTCACATTGGGTCCAAGGTCAGGCATAGTAAAGCATGATGGAAAAGCAGTCATAGGAGGATAAAAAATATCGCTCAAAGATATTTCTTGTGCCATTTCTTCTAATTCAAGCTTGGGTTCCGATTCGGGTTCTAAGTCACGTTCGGGTTCACTACTAACAAGTCGATGCTTTTCAGGTTTTCTAATCCAACTAGTCATATAAATCCCACACCCTCACCAAAGGTTCTATTTTTGGTCTTTTCTTTTTCTAATTTTTTTGGATTTTGGATTTTTCTATTTTTTTCTCTTTCCTTTTAAGCCACAAAAGAAAATAAGAAAATGAGTCAAACCTAAAAAACAATAAAAAAAGAAAAAATTAACCAAAACTAGAACAAAAACACTAAGACAAAGAAACTAAAATAAAATTACAAAGTGAACTACACCTAAACAACCCAATTAGAAAAATGAAATTAAAACATAAAATAAAACTCCGAAAAGCAGAACTAAATAAACAAAAAATTCCACACAATCACCAAAAACATAAATATATTTTTTCTCGAATTTTTTCTATGCTCAAACTGTGTAGAGAATTGCAAACAGATTATTAAGTTCAAAATTCACCAAAAATCCAGACAATCGTAAACATTCTAGACAAATTTATGCAAACTCTAAAAATTATGTTGAATTTAGAAAAAATATCAGCACAGCAAAAATCACACCAGAAATTCTCCAAAAAAATCAAGCAGAAAGTGAAATTGGTGAAAAATCTGCACTGTGTTATGTCTGGATTAGTTCTACCTTGTTTCTATTTGCTGCACATAAACCAAATTCATTAGTAATGTTTTGTCAGCAGCATACAACCTCTAAAAATTAAAATGAAACTAATCTCAATAAAAATCTAAAATCAAAATCAAAATACTAACTTAATTTCAGAATCAAAAATAAACTAAACTAAAATACTAAAACGAAATAACGGCTAAAAATCACAACGATAAACCTAAAACGAAAATAACTCGAACGACTCGAATAACTAAACTACGACTCAACGCAATCAGATTTCAACAATCCATAGCCAGCAATGGTACCAAAAACTTGTTGTAATTTTCGTAAGTATACGGTTTATCAATGTAATATTCATGGATGTCGTCCTCACGGATGAATTATGAAATTAGATTACAATTGGGTTTCAATTAACTACAAAATAGAAGCAATTGTACAAATGGAATACCAAAATTATACTTCACTCATATAGTACCAACAGTGAAGCTAAGGATTAACACATCTCATTCAACTAGTTATACCTCAGCCCAAGTATGTACATCCAATCTAAACTCAGGGTTGACGCCATCAGTAATGAAAATGACTAGAAATCCTGAACTTGCATTAAGCCCGAGCAGAACAAAATTGGAAGTATAACTGGGAATGAATGGATCAACTCAAACATCCACTAAACTTAAACGAAAACTTGAGCTATTAATCATGAGTGCAACATCAACTCTAATTTGCTTCAATTCTCCAAACCAAAAGCAAATTACAACTTAAATCTGAAATTGGACCAAATGACAAAGAAGAGGAAAAATTAAAGAATTGAAATGAAACATGGGGGAAAACTCTCTGCATTGAACAATAGAGTGGGAGAATTACAATTTTTCAGAACCTAGTTGCTCGAATCTGAAAACAAAAAAAATTTGAAAACTCGAAGCAAATGAAAACTAAAAGCCTAATCTCTACTCTATTTTTCGGCCCCATAAAATGCAGCTTCTTGCCTCGAAGAACAACCCCTTTATTGCTGTAATAGCCCAACCATAATTATGTTTATATATTTAATTACCTTAAGTTCATAATTTTTTTTCTTCTCTCATATTCATTTATTTATTCACCCTGGTGGAAAAATTTTATTTGGGCCCTCACTTGACAATTCGTATTTCAATTGTTTATTTAATTGATTAACGAAAACTTTGGAAGAATTGATAGTAGGCTCTAATAAGTTTAATCTAAGTAATTTATTTTGTTTTCCGTAACATTTCAAAGCTTTAATTTTTAGTTTCATAGAAACATTATCGTTATGAAGGGTTTTATTCCCGAACCCAATTTATTTCGGCCGTTTTGAAGCCCAACAAGTTTGCCTATTAATCCAACTAATTACCAAGGTTAACTTAACCATGGTTAGTCTCAAAAGGTGGCTTTACTAGATGAAAACTCAGTTAAGTGGGAGATTGATTAGTCATCAAAATACAACTCAATCCAAAGCTCACTTTCTCTCTGCTCTGTCTCCTCCAACATGGCAGTTGGAAATTTCACAAAAAAGGATAGAGTTCACGATTAAACTGGTAATGATTGGCCCACTGAAAAATTATGATTTTTTGTCGGCAGATAGTTCAGTGTGGTAGCTTTCAAATTCCCCCTGAATCGCCTTAATCACAGGTCTGTGGAAAACGTTATGGTCATTTTACCGAAACTGTGCAGAATGGACCAAAACTGACATGCTTGGGTTCTAGCCTCATTTAGGGAGTTGTATTGTGGGAATCAAGATTAGCGTTCTGAATGAAAGATTTTTGGGACTTCCTAAGCTTTCTATATTATGGTTTTGAGTCCCAATAAGAGGTCAGATGATTATGTTACGGGGCATTCTTTCTAAGCCTTTGTTATGTTCTTACTTTTCCTTTACTAAATTATTAGTTGTGGTATATATAATTTTGCTAACCGTATGTTCCTCCAACAATAATTTTATATAGACTTCGAGCCTAATCTATCATTCGTTCCACTTTTGTGCATAATATTATGCTGTGAGCTTACATTTAAAAAATTTCATGTACGTTCATTACCTATATGTTTAGAAATCAATACGTATTTATCAAAATTATAATGTTTTAGTAAGTACATTAATGAATCAGTTTAATCAGTGGTTTGTCACATAATTAGTGACCGCATCAGTTATCAGTTACAGCGCATAGCCCTTCAGTTACCCGCGCGGCTTCAGACCAGGTTCCGATCGGCTTGGCAAGTGTACACCTATCTTCAGATCGTAACAGTTACTAGGGGTTCACTATTAGATAATAATTGACAACACAGTTTCATATTTATTTCATTCCCTGTTTTTAATTAAAAATGAATTGCAATAGAGGTCCAACCAATTTTCCATGAACGTTTAACAATACAAAAATGCATGTATTGAGCTTCGGCTCATAGTTCAAAATGTTTTCATCTTTTGTTTTAGGAAAGTGTTCAGTGAATCGCCTTCAGGCAGGCAAGACATCTAAAGATGATAAGTGAGCTGGGAAATCTTTATGGAATTGGGGTGTATCGTTGAGATGTCTATAATACTGTATTGTCATTATTTTGGTCTTGAGATTGTATATTTTATCAGAATTCTATATTTTGGTGTAATCCTTGAGTTGATTGAATGGTTTTGATGTTAGAACAATCTCTACATTTATCTAAAGGATCTTATGGGTTTTGATGTTGTGAGTGTCTTTAACGGTAAATATTAATTATTTATCGTTTACAAGTAAAGCCTTGTCCTTGTTGGATGACGGTAACGCCTAATCATTTGGGTTATCATTTCTAACTGGGGTTATTAAGGAAAGAAATACAAACAATGATTTATGTACATTTGGGGTATTGCAATCCTATAGTTCAGTGTGTTAGCTTTCAAATGCTTCTTGAATCGCCTTAACTCGAGGTTTGTGGAAAACGTTATGGTCGTTTTACCAAAACTGAGCAGAATGGACCAAAACTGACATGCTTGCGTTCTAGCCTGATTTTGGGAATTTTGTTGTGGGAATTAAGCTTGGTGTTCTGAATGAAAGATTTTTGGGACTTCCTAAGCTTTCTATATTGGGGTTTTAAATCTCAATCAAAGGTCATATGATTAAGTTACAGGTCATTCTTTCTACACCTTTGTTTTGTTCTTACTTTTCCTTTACTAAATTATTAGTTATGGTATACGTAATTTTGTCAACCGTATGTTCCAACAATGATAATTTTGTACAAAATTCAGGCCTAATCTATCATTCCTTCCACTTTTGTGCATAATATTATTCCGTGAGCGTACATTTAAAAATTCCAGGTACGTTCATTACCTGTATCTTTAGAAATCAGCACGTATTTATCAAAATTATAATATTTTGGTAAGTACATCAATGAATCAGTTTAATAAGTGATTTATCACATAATTAGTGACCCAATCAGTTATCAGTTATAGGGCACAACCCTTCAGTTACCCACGCAACTTCAGGCCAGGTCCCGATCGGCTTGGCAAGTGTACAACTATCTTCAGATTGTAATAGTTACCAGGGGTTCACCATCAAATAATAATTGACAATACAGTTTCATATTTATCTCATTCCCGGTTTTTAATTAAAAATGAATTGCAATACAGGTCCAACCAATTTCCCATGAACGTTTAACAATACAGAAATAAATGTATTGAGCTTCGGCTCATAGTTCGAAATGTTTTCATGTTTTGTTTTAGGAAAGTGTTCAGTGAATTGCCTTCAGGCAGGCAAGACAGCTGAGGATGATAAGTGAGCTGAGAAATCTTTATGTAATAGGGGTGTATTATTGTTGAGATGTCTATAATACCGTATTGTGATAATTTTGGTATTGAGACTGTATATTTTATCAGAATTCTAGATTTTAGTGTAATCATTAAGATGTTTGAATGGTTTTGATGTTAGAAAAATTTCTATATTTATCTAAAGGATCTGATGAGTTATGATGATGTGAATGTCTTTAATGGTAAACATTAATTATTTGTCATGTACAAGCAAAGCCATATCCTTGTTGGACAATAGTAATGCCTAATCATTTGGGTTATCATTTCTAACATGGGTTTTTAAGAAAGGAAATACAAATAGTGATTTATGTACATTTGGGTCGTTAAAGATTTGGTGTCAGAGCGAAGTTGAGATTTTCTTTGTGGAATGTCGAGTTACGAATAAGAGGGTGAAAATGGTTGGTAGTGAGGGCCTTTGTGTAGTGCTAGAATGATATTAGAAGTGTAGTAAAGATAGTAGGAATGCAAATTGCTTACATTTGCATGTTCTTTAATTATGGTTATGTATGCATCTCATAAATGTCTTTTCTTTGTTAGATGGACCCTTATGGTGTTAACATGATGCCGGGTGCATCTATGGCTGCTCACATTGCACTGCTGCATGCTGGTATGGAGGCCTATGCACAGAACCCTTTCTATGAGTTTCACAGTGTTATGGTCCATGGATATAGACTACTGTGGTCCTTACCCGCAGTTCATCCATAGGTGGAGTTTATGCTTCGTTATCATCACTATATGGTAACGGGGAACCCAGGTTTGGATGGGCCTAGGTTTCAGGCCCAGGGGGCTTGGACAACTATTGCTACAGAGCTGTTATTGAGGGAGGAGTTTGAGCAAAGGGGGTCACCATGGAGACTCTAGTACATGTCTTTCTGTTACGTCAGGCACATCTCCCGCCTGCAGCCCTAACACCAACATAGAGACCACCCTCCCCACCCACACCAGGTACACCACTGATGCCTGACAGTCCTGAGGAGGCACATGTAGTAATAGATCTCCTCGATACACCGGAGATAGTGGTGGTTAGTTCTGAGGACGAGGGCCATCCAGAGGAGGAGGATGATCCCGAGGAGGATCAGGACACTGATGAGGCGGTCGTAGAGCAACAGTGGGGTTAGGAGATTAATAAGATGATAGTGGAGCAACAGGTTGAGCAGGAGCAACAGGTTGAGTAGGAGCCATAGGTTGAGTAGGAGGTTTATGATCCCGAGTCAGAGGTATCAACTAGCAGCTTCGATTTAGGCGAAGAGCCTGATGATGAGTCTGACCCGGATTACAATCCATCTAGGGTTCGGTAGATGGTTCTAGGGGTAGGTGTTAGTAGTTTTCCTTTTGAGCCCTGTTTGTTTATATCATGGTCAGTTTGGATGGATGTATTTTTTGTAGGATATGATATTGTATATAGTCAGTTAGATCCTCTCCGACCACAACGACATGGTTCGTATCTCTTTTTGGTCACGTGGCGGACCTAGTATCTTGGGGCTATTTAGTATTTGGGGTTGAATTAGGAGTTAAAATTGAATTTGCCTAGTCAGTTAGATGTAGTATGTTTTGCTGATCATGTGTATAAACAGGCAGTTATGTATGTAAATAACTAGTTATGAAATGATATAATGAAGTTTTGAGCTTGTTTTGAATAACCCTTGTGTTATATTAAATGTATTTGTTGGGCATGCTTATCTTATATATTTGAGTATTCCAGTGATTGAATTGTTTCATTTCATGTATAATCAGAATATCCGAATTAGTGCACAATAATGAAGAGGTTCATATGGAGGAAATCTTAGATCATGGGCAGGGATCGGGTGATCGAGCCTCCCATCATGTGCCACCAAATTTTGGCCAAATGCCACCAATTCCTTCGGAGTTGGCTAACAATATTGTGGACCCAAACTACTGGCCGACCTTAGTAGCTGAATTGATGAAGCAGATTCACCAGGTACGTACTAAAACCTCTCCTGAAGAGGATAAATTAGCAGATAGGGTAGCACGATGCAACCCCAAAG
This sequence comes from Selenicereus undatus, assembly GCA_017589665.1. Classification (NCBI taxonomy): domain Eukaryota; kingdom Viridiplantae; phylum Streptophyta; class Magnoliopsida; order Caryophyllales; family Cactaceae; genus Selenicereus; species Selenicereus undatus. The sequence goes on from JACYFF010031952.1 coordinate 46,628,005, forward strand.
TTTATGATGGATCTTATGATCCAGTAGTATTGGAAGAATGGATAAGGGGAATTGAAAAAATCTTTACAGTGGTCGAAGTCCCAGAAGAAAAAAAAAGTAAACATTGGGACGTATTATTTGACCGATGAAGTTGACAATTGGTGGAATACTGTTAAGGATAAGCTTGGAGGGCCTGAATTCACCTGGAATAAATTCATGAGTGAGTTGAGGGCAACATTCTACCCAATTGTGGTCCAAAGGCAAAAGGAGAAAGAGTTTATGGAGCTGAAGATGAGTGGTACCATGACTATGATGTAGTAAGCCAATAAGTTCACAGGATTATCTAGGTTTGTTCATGAGTTTGTATCATTTGAAAGGCGGAAGATGAGAAGGTTTGAAAAGGGTTTGGCCTTCTATATTCAGAACCAGTTAGCTGGGCAACTAATTTTGACGTACCAAGAACTATATGAGTGAGCGACTAAAGTCGAACGATTGAAGACAGAGTTGAGAGCACTGAATCCAATCAAGCAAAAGAGAAAGGGGTTTGAGCGAGGAACTCCGAGTGAGAATGTAAACCAGAAGAAGCCTACTCCTGCTCCCCCCAAGAGCCGTCTAGCAGGCTCAACAACATCCTGTGCAAAATGCGGCAGAATAAATCACACCACCTCTAAATGCGGAGTAGGAACTAATAAGTTCATGTGGTGTGGAAGCCCTGAACACCTGATTGCTACATGCCCCCGAAGGATGAAGGCGGTAGACAAAGGTGCAGCAAAACCCTTGGCCCTACCTCACCAAGGGGCCCCACCATCAAGGCCTGCAGCAGTAGGACGGGCGTATGGAATGAGTAAGAAGGAAGCTGCCACCTTTGGTGCAGTAGTAACTGGAAATCTCTTTTTTAATTCAAAGCCATTTTGTGTATTATTTGATTCAGGTGCTACTCATTCATTTATATCCACTCGGTGTGCCATGAAATTGAACCTGGAAGATAGGAGGGCGAAAACCAATTATAGGATCAAGCTACCCAATGCTTGTGGGATTGAATGCCCTATCTCCTATAAACTTGTTCCCATTACCATTGGTGGAACCACTTTCCCTGTGGACTTGATTTAATTTGATTTGTCTAATTTTGACATCATTCTGGGAATGAATTGGTTGCACACCTATGGAGCTAAGATTTACTGTGAGGATCTTAATGTTATTTTGAAAGATAAAAAAGGGAGAGAAGTATCCTTCTATGGGCAGAGAGAGGAAAAATCCTATCCCATTATTTTCGCTATGAAAGTAAGCAAGCTGTTATGTCAAGGGTGTATTGGGTATTAATGTTATGCTATTGACACCCAAACAAAAGAAGAGAAAGCAGAAAATATTCTTACCGTTTGTGACTTTGAGGATGTTTTTCCTAAGGAATTACCAGGTTTACCCCTGCAGCGGGAAATTAATTTTGGAATTGAATTAATCCCAGATGCCCAAAAGCCCTATATTGTATGGTCCCAACTGAACTTAAGGAACTGAAGATTTAGTTAGATGAGCTGTTACAGAAGGGCTTTATTAGGCCAAGTGTGTCACCATGGGGTGCCCCAGTGTTTTTTGTAAAGAAAAAGAATGGAACCTTAAGGCTGTGTATTGATTACAAGGAGTTGAACAAGATCACCATCAAAAATAAATATCCTTTGCTGCGGATAGATGACTTGTTTGAGCAATTATAAGGAGCAGGAGTCTTCTCTAAGATTAATTTGAGGTCAGGGTATCATCAACTCAGGATTAAACCTGAAGATATCCCTAAGACTGCATTTAAGACCAGGCATGGTCATTACGAGTTTACAGTAATGCCGTTTGGCCTTACCAATGCCTCTACAACTTTCGTGGATCTTATGAACAAAGTCTTCAAACCCTACTTAGCCAAGTTTGTGGTGGTGTTCATAGATGACATTCTTATCTATTCTAGGGACAAATATGAACATGCTGATCATTTAAGGATGGTGTTGTAAACCTTGAGGGAGCATCAAATTTATGGCAAATTAAAGAAGTGTGAGTTTTGGTTGGAAGAAGTGGTGTTCTTGGGGTACGTAGTCACAAAAGAAGGAATCAAAGTTGAACCCTAGAAGGTGAAGGCAATCACGGAATGGCGAAGGCCTGCTAACATCACTGAGATTAGAAGCTTTCTGGGTTTAGCAGGTTATTATCGAAGATTCGTCAAGAACTTTTCAAAAATAGCTTCACCCATGACCAATCTGCTAAAGAAAGCGAACAAGTTTGAGTGGACTGAAAAATGTGATAAAGCTTTTCAAGAACTACAGCAGCGACTAACTATCGCCCCAATCCCAACGCTACTAATGGAAGGTAAGGAATATACCATTTATAGTGATGCTTCAAAGAATGGATTAGGGTGTGTTCTGATGCAGGAAGATAAGATAATAGCTTATGCCTTCCGACAACTTAAGCCCTATGAGAAAAATTATCCTACCCATGACTTGGAGTTAGCAACCGTGGTCTTTGCGCTGAAAATCTAGAGACATTACTTATATGGAGTACCATGCAAGATTTATATTGGCCATCAAATTTTGAAATATATCTTCACCCAGAAGGAACTCAACTTGAGGCAACGACATTGACTTGAGCTGCTTAAGGGTTATAATTTGTAAATTCAATATCATCCAAGTAAAGCAAATATTGTAGCAGATGCCTTGAGTAGGAAAGTGCAACATACCTCAAATAATGTGGTAATTACTTAGTTAAGTCTCTTGAAAGAACGTGAGGACTTGAGAATTCAAATCGTGTCTCATGGGCAAACATATGTTCAATTATCAGCACTTACCTTACAGCCTTCCATAGTGGAGACTCACATGAACCAGGAAAGTGGCCCTGAACTCCAAAGAACAAAGCAAAATTTAGAGAAAGAAAAGTCTCCTGGGTTTGCAGTACATGAGGATGGGACCCTGCGATTCCAGAATCACCTTTGTGTACCCTGAATTGAGGAATTAAGGAAACAGATCCTAGAGGAGGCCCACAATACACGCTACTGAATGCATGCAGGAGACACCAAGATGTATAGAGATTTAAGGCAATGCTTCTGGTGAAATAATATGAAAAAGTAGGTTACGGAGTATATAGACAAATGTCTGACCTGCCAGAAAGTTAAAGCAGAGCATCAGTGTCCCGTGGATGAATTGCGACCCCCAGAGATTCCCACTTGGAAGTGAGATTCAATTTCAATGGACTTTGTTATGGGTTTACCCCTTTCTGCCTCAAAGAAGAATGCTATATGGGTTATAGTAGATCGGCTTACTAAGTCGGCCCATTTTCTGCCAATCAAAGATACATGGGGAGTTGTAAAACTAGCCCAGTTGTATGTTAAAGAGATAGTCCGACTACATGGAATCCCCTTAGATATAGTATCCGATAGGGATCAAAGATTCCAAGCTTGTTTTTGGCAAGCACTTCAAAAGGCCTTTGGGACTGAATTGAACTTTAGCAACTCTTATCATTGTGAGACAATGGGCAAACGAAAAGAGTGAATCAGATTCTAGAGGACATGTTAAGAGCTTGTGTATTAGAGTTCCAAGGGAAATGGGAAGATGATTTACCTTTGGTGGAGTTTTCTTATAACAATAGCTATTAGTCCACCATTAGAATGGCCCCATTTGTGGCTCTATATGGGAGAAAATGTAGAACCCCACTGTGTTGGAGTGATTTGGATGAAGCATTGATTTTAGGCCCTGAAATGATCCAGGAAACCGTGGAAACAATAAGAAGGATTCGAGAGCATGTTAAGGTTGCCCAGAGTGGACAAAAGAGTTATGTGGACAAGAGAAGGAGGCCTTTGGAGTTGCAAGTGGGCAATAAAGTTTTTCTGAAGGTATCGCCAACTAAGGGTATCAAAAGGTTCGGGGTACGAGGCAAATTGAGTCCCAGATATATTGGACCATTTGAAATCATTGAAAAGTTGAATCCTATAGCTTATCGTCTGGAGCTGCGAGTAGAACTAGAACACGTGCATAACGTGTTTCACATCTCTCAGCATAGAAAGTATACCCAGATCCAAAGCATGCTATTGTATTTGAACCTATTGAAATCACTGCGGATTTAGTACATAAAGAGCAACCAATCCAAATAATAGATCGCAGGATTAAGCAGTTGCGCAATAAGCAGATACCTCTAGTCAAAGTGCTATAGTCAAATCATACCTCCTAAGAAGCTACTTGGGAGATTGAAGAGAAAATGAAAGCCAAATATCCACAATTATTTGAGGTAATCTTGCATTATATAGAAAAGTCATAAGTTTTGAGGGTGAAACTCTTTAAGGGGGGAAGGCTGTAATAGTCCAAACCTAAAATTATTTAATTATGTTTATATATTTAATTACATCAAGTTCATAATTTTTTTTCTTCTCTCATATTCATTTATTTATTCATCCCGGTGGAAAAATTTTATTTGGGCCCTCACTTGGCAATTCGGATTTCAATTTGTTTATTTAATTGATTAACGAAAACTTTGGAAGAATTGATAGTAGGCCCTAACAAGTTTAATATAAGTAATTTATTTTGTTTTCCGTAGTATTTCAATGCTTTAATTTTTAGTTTCGTAAAAATGTTATCGTTACGAAACGTTTTATTTCCGAACCCAATTTATTTCGACCATTTTGAAGCCCAACAAGTTTGCCTATTAATCTAACTAATTACCAAGGTTAACTTAATCATGGTTAGTCTCAAAAGGTGGCTTTACTGGATAAAAACTCAGCGAAGTGGCAGATTGATTAGTCATCAAAACACAACTCAATCCAAAGCTCATTTTCTTTCTCCTCTCTCTCCTCCAACATGGCAGCAGCATAGCAGCCAGGTCTAGCAATTTTCCGGCCACTTTTCTAGATAGCCTTGGTGGTTTCGAACCCCCCCAACATCCTAGTACCTCAAGCTACCATCCTCCATCATCAAAACTATTAAACCTCATCTCCATCTCTACTTATTTGCAATAAAAGTGAGTAACCTTAAAACTTGATTTTGTTCGTTTTGCTTTTTATTTTAGTTTTGATTCTTCTTTTGATGTTTATGATCTTTGATCATGTTGTTTTGATAAGAAATAAAAGTTATTTTGATGTTGATCATGGTGGAGTTGAAGTTGGTTCATGTTAGGGTTAGGGTTGATGTTAATAATGCAAGCTTGATGTTAAAGTATTGGATTTTGATTGTTTTATCTTTAACTTGGTCATCTTCTAATCTATTAGTGTTTATGATGATGTTTTTGGTGATTTCAAATGAGTTGGAGTGAGTCCAAGTTGGCCATAAGCTAGGGTTTCAGCAATTAATGCATGGTTTAGATTAATATAGCTTTAAGCTTGGTTTATGTGTGTATTTGATTGAAAAATGATCTCTATTGGGTATGATTATGTAGTGAATTTGAGTGTGTTGATTTTGCATGATGTTGGGATGGACCAATGTTTGTTTAAATATCTTTGAGGAATGGTTTAAGTTGAGGATTTTTGTAAAAAGAGAGGAAAAAGCCAAAACATTGAGGGCTGGAAATTTCACAAAAACAGAACAAAGTTCATGATTAAACTGGTAATGATTGGCTCATTGGAAAATTATGATTTTGGTGGGTAGATATTTCAGTGTGTTAGCTTTCAAATGTCTCTTGAATTGCCTTAATTCGAGGTTTGTGGAAAAAGTTATGGTCGTTTTATTGAAACTGCGCAGAACGGGCCAAAACTGACATGCTTGGGTTCTAGCCTCATTTTGGGAATTCTATTGTGGGAATCAAGCTTGGTGTTCTAAATGAAAGATTTTCAGGACTTCCTAGGCTTTTTTATATTGGGGGTTTGAGTCTCAATCAGAGGTCAGATGATTAAGTTACGGGTCATTCTCTCTAAGCCTTTGTTATGTTCTTAGTTTTCCTTTACTAAATTATTAGTTATGGTATATATAATCTTGCTAATCGTATGTTCCTACAACGACAATTTTGTACAGAATTTAGGTCTAATCTATCATTATTTCCACTTTTGAGCACAATATTATTCCATGAGCTTACATTTAAAAATTTCAGGTACGTTCATTGCTTATATCTTTAGAAATCAGCACATATTTATCAAAATTATAATGTTTTAGTAAGTACATCAATGAATCAGTTTAATCAGTGATTTGTAACATAATTAGTGACCCCATCAGTTATCAGTTACATGATATAGCACTTTAGTTACCCGCATGGCTTCAGGCCAGGTCCCGATTGGCTTGGCAGGTGTACACCTATCTTCAGATCGTAACAGTTACCAAGGGTTCACTATCAGATAATAATTGACAACGTAGTTTCGTATTTATCTCATTCCCTATTTTTAATTAAAAATGAATTGTAATACGGGCCCAACCAATTTTCCGTGAACGTTTAGCAATATAGAAATGCATATATTGAGTTTCGGCTCACAGTTCGAAATGTTTTCATGCTTTGTTTTAGGAAAGTGTTCAGTGAATCGCCCTCAAGCAGGCGGGACGACTGAAGATGATGAGTGAGCTGGGAAATCTTTATGGAATGGGGGTGTATTATATATCGTTGAGATGTCTATAATACCATATTATGATAATTTTGGTGTTGAGACTGTGTATTTTATCAGAATTCTATATTTTGGCGTAATCTTTGAGATGTTTGAATGGTTTTGATGTTAGAACAATTTCTATATTTATCTAAAGGATCTGATAAGTTGTGATAGTGTGAATGTCTTTAATAGTAAACATTAATTATTTATCATGTACAAGCAAAGCCTTGTCCTTGTTGGACGGCGATAACGTCTAATCATTTGGGTTATCATTTCTAACTGGGGTTATTAAGGAAAGAAATGTAGACAGTTATTTATGTGCATTTGGGCCATTACAATTGCCCTCAATTATTTCTTGTCACCGCTATGTTGAAGCAAATGATGATGGGAACGATGTGCAACGACAAATGAACTTAATGCACGAATAATGGAGGAAAAGGAAAGGAACAAGGCGGTTATGGAGAGGAACAGAAAGGGGCACGAATGGCTACCCTGTTCTAGCTCTGTTCGTTTCTTCTTCTTTTCGGGTTTGTAGGCTAAGAGGTGAGGAAGAAGAAGAAAGGGATGGGGGGCTGGCTAGATCACGTGTTTTTCATGTGATGGTTTAAATGGGCAATGGGCTGGACCGAGGGAGAGAAAGAACAGAGGCTGGTCTGGGGGAGCCATGGAAACAGATCTGGACCGGGCTACTTGAGAAAGGGAAAAGACGAAAAAAGGGGAGGGAGGGTAGACCGAGTAGAGGGCTGGGCCAGGCCCGCGGTAGGGAAAAAGGCAAGGGGAAAAGAAAGAAAAGATGGCCTTCGCAACTGGGCTTCTATCTGGGCTCGATCCTTTCTGCTCTTCCTCTTCTATCCTTTATTTCTCCACTTGGTCGAATATCAATCATATGAGCATTATTGATTTTTTTCCAACTTTTTTGAAATGCCTACAAAACAAATAAAACAATATTAAAATCCTAACTTAATAATTTATTTTGAGCAACTATTATACAATAACAGGATAGAAAATATTATAATTTATGGTTTAACAGTTGCGCTTGAGGAAGGAAAGGTTCCCTTCAAGGTGGAAGAACAAGCTTATGGCTAGAGGAGGGTCAAAATAAGGTGGTTGTAAACGTGGGAGAGAATGCCTACAAGATAGAGCTTCTGAGAGACATACAAATATCCACCAACTTTAGTGTTGGGGATCTCACGCCTTACTATGAATATGATGAAGAATACAATGAATATTTGAGGGCAAATCCCCTTTAAGGGGGCAGATTGATGCGAAGCGAATCCTAATATTAAACATACTCTCCTAAGCAAGGGTTTTGAACAAAGTGACCACAATATTGACCTTGGGTCGAGGACTTTACTCCCCTTGGTCGTTGTTGACTTGGGACCCTTGAGGAGTCCTAATTAAGCTCAGGAAAGGTGGTTGAACAATTAGTGGCCTAAATAAAGAGCTTACTTACTTTATTATCAAAAACCACTTTATTAGCTAATTTTCATTTTCTGGGCATAACATCTTACCTGATTTCTGGCTCCATTTTGGAAGGTAACATGAGCTCCAATTTGGACAAATTATATATATGTAGATAGCTTTGGAGGTCTTGTTTCTCTCATGTTGTAGAACATCTTCAAATATTAAGTACTGACGACAATATGGGCATAAAATGGACAGGGGTCTGTGCAGGGTTTGGAATTGCACGTTTTTAATTAAGAAATTAATTTGGCTAGTAAATGGATAACTTAAGGGCTAATATTCCTTTGATTGTTGGTGGACTATTTTAGAAGTGACCTACAGGAAAATCTTTCCATGACTTATCCAATTGAGGTAGTGGATAATACGAGCTCAACTATATATTCTATTGGATAGTGCATGACTTAGGGAAAGGGGTACTCTATTATTTATGCACTTGTTCCTTGTTATATTTCTCAAACTTGGATTAATGACATGAGAGCTTGATGCCTAGTATTTTCTCAAAATTCTTCGTCTTGCTATGGAGAGTGATGAAGTTGAGTTCATCCCGTTAATTTAATCCTTGGTGCCTTGGTTTAGAGGATCAAAGGGTGGGTTTAGTTATCTCTTTTGTTCAATTGTTCTCAAGTTGATTCAATCACTAGAGCATAGGGTTTTTCTCTCCCTTGGTTATCTTAGGGGAGATTAATTTTCATCAATATTTGGGGCTCATCATTAAAGGTTCATGCCTTTATTTGGTAAATGGATTTCAATGTGGCTCAAGGATGGTAAGGTTAAGCGCATTCGGTTATGGCCTATCCCAACAAGAAATCATGATGTGTGAAGCATTCACGAACTAGCCTCCCTGCATGGGCAGTTCATTAGGGACTTTAGCACCATTAAAACCCCTATGACCGAGATTATCAAAGATACCTTGTTTAAATGGAATCCAAATACTGAACATGCCATTGTGAAGATTAATGAAAAGCTCACCAAAGCCACGGTTCTAGCCTTGCCATGCTTTGAGAAGGTCTTTGAAATTTAGTTTTATGCCATTGTGGTTGAGATTGGTGAAGTTCTTAAACAAGAGAGTTACACCATTGCTTACTTTTGTGAGAAATTGCGTGACTCCAAGAGGAAATATTCCACCTACGACAAAGAATTTTGTGCCATCATTCAGTCAATTGAGCATTGGAATCACTGCATAATGGCAAATGTGTTCACTCTCTACTCTGATTATGAAGCTCTTAAGTATATTGAAGGCCAACATAACCTCAAAACGCATTATTCCAACTGGGTTGGGTACCGAAAAACCTTCCATGTCACAATCAAGCATAAATCTAGAAAGCTCAACAAGTGTGCTGATGTTCCCTCAAGAAGGTACCTACTTTTGTTCCAATTAGATGCTAGTCTTATTGATTTTGAACATTTGAAGTTTCTTTATGTTGGTGATAAGGACTTTGGGGAGCTTTTCCAAGAATGTCAAAGGCCGCCAAAGGGAGAATTTCAAATCCAACGAGGCTACTTATTCAAGGGCACTGGGGTTTGTGTGCCTAATCGTGGGGCTAGGGAGCTATTGATTTGAGAGATGTATAGAGGCTCCCTACCGAGTCATTTTGATGAAAAGGAGATCACTATCATGCTCAAGAAACACTACTGTTGAACTTGCATGGAAAAGGTTGTGGAAGATGTAATCAACATATGTGTAACTTGTCAAATGACCAAAAGTCACACCCTTCCTCGAGGACTTTACACCTCTTTAGCCATCCCTAGCTTTCCTTGCGAGGATGTGAGCATGGATTTCATGCTAGGGTTTCCATGAACTCAGAGGAGCATGAACTCCATGCTTGTGGTGGTAGATCGCTTTTTAAAGATGGCTCACTTTATTCCTTGCAACAAGACAAATAATACAACTCATGCAGCCGATTTGTACTTCAAAATGGTGGTTAAGCTCCCTGGCAACCGAAGATCAACTATGTTCAATCGAGTTACAAAGTTTTTGAGTCACTTTTGGGTCCTCTTGTGGAAGAAGCTAGGCACTAAGCTAAAGTATAGCACCACTTCCTAAGCACAAATAGATAGGAAAATTGATGTTAAAAATTGAATTTTTGGGGTGTTCTTATGAGCTTGGATCAAGTCCAATGTTAACTCATGGGATAAACTCCCTTCCCATGCACAATTTTCCTATGACAAAGCTCCAAGTAAGACTAAGAGGAATTCTCCATTCAAAGTTATCTCTGGGATTAAGTCATTATCCCCACTTGATCTCACTCATGAGCTATGCATGTCAAACTAAATGTGGAAGTCTCTAAAATAGTTCAAGAAATCTAAGAGCTCCCTAAGAAGATCAAGGAATAGATTGAGCAATCCAATGCCACTTACCAAGCCTAAGCAAACAAACAACGAAGACAAGTCATCTTCACTCCCAGTAATCTAGTATGCATTCACATAAGAAAAAAGTGATTCCTATCCAAGTGCAAGTCCAAGATTATGCCAAGGGCCAAAGGCTATTTGAGCTGTTAGAGAGGATCAACACCAATGCCTACATGCTCAATTTGCCCAGGGATTATAAGGTCTTTACCACATTCAATGTAGCTGATTTTTACCCTTATTTTGAGGGTGATCCCTTGGAGAATTTAAGAGAAAATCATTTTCAGCAAGGGCAGGATGATGGGAATCAAGCTACTGAAGGCTCAATCATTCCAAAAGATGTCGAAAAACTAAAGCTTCAGCTTCTAAGTCATAAGGATTAGCTCAAATATTGTAAAGGATCATAGTGCAAAACTGCCCAAAGAAGAGCTAAACAAACCCAGTTTTGTGAGCTTGGTTGTTCAAGCTTAAACATGGTTTAAGGAGCTCAAATGACTGCAAAAACGAAAAGCACTAAAACTTATCTTGTTTGGACAACTTGCATCTGTTGGCTCATATCTTCCAAACAGAAGATCCATTGTACATTCGACTCATATGAAAGAATAGACCTTACGCTTTCTAGAAACTCTTGTTAAATGCATTTTAGTCAAGTATTTGGACAAATACAACTTTTTCAAATTGGGTATTATGTTTTAAAAGCGATATGTAGCTAGGTCCATTTCAGTTTTTGGGTCTCTTAGTTCTCATCCGCTAGCCTAATTGATAGCCAGGATGTGTCTGACAACTCTAAGGGATTTTACGCCCATATGTATGATTCCTTAGAGTCGTAAAAGACATATTAGAATTTTGATAAAAGCTAAGTATGGCTCCTTCTCTTTTCAAACTCTCCCCCTTGCTGAGATTAAGAGCTCTAGCATTGAATAAGGTGGTGGGTCTTATCCTTAATCAAGCTAGCTTATTTCATTTACTCTTTCTTTTTTTCAATGTTCTTTTGGCTTTTGCTTGTTTCAATCACTTCATCCGATCTTGGTACATCAGTTTTAGTCATGTAGTTTTAATAGTGAGGCCTGCTTATAAGAGTACACTATTACTGACTGTAAGGACAACATCCCGATGTCACCTCTCGAGTGCAATTCCTGCTTGAATCGTTTGACCTGCTTGCTAGGTATTCAAATTCAAAACTTTTTTTTTGAAAGTCATCAAATTGTGGTAGAGTAAGTGGACTAGGTTAGACAACTAGAGCAGAATCTTAATCTAAGAATCCGAGCAGATTCCCAATGCAGGACCAAGTCTAGTCCCTTGGTTTGGTTTTAGATAGAGGTGACTGTTTGACTTGGGGAGCTGGCAGTAGCCTGATCTTATGTATGTTGCTGAACTAGAACTATGCCTAGTTCTTGGTCCAGATAGTGGCACTGTCTTAAATCCCAAACCTATTCGATCTTAATCCAAAGAATTACAAAAATTAAGATGGAAATAGTAAAGTTAATTAATAGAGTCACGAGTAAGTTTTAGAAAAAACTTAGAAATTAATTCACTTTATGAAAGCAGCAATAATCGAAGGGACACTAACGAAATGATAGGTTGATATGAATCATAAATCAAAGTAACGCCGAAAAGGATAACAAGCTCATTTCAAAAAAAAAAATTCAAAAGTCGCCTAAATAACTCATAGTGCAGGGACCATATGACTCTATATGTTTGAACTAAGGATCTAGATTTCGAGGCAAAGGCACAGTACCATGAAGGAATGCATCCCGACATCATCTGCCATCATTGACAACCTCTACTAGTTAATACAGGAAATATAATCTAATTACCCTAAAAACAAACAATCATACAACATATTAGGGTCAATAAGATAATAGAAATATCAATAAGATAACATAAATAAAAAAGTATGATGTCAATGTAGAAGAACTAACAGAAATAATGAAATTAATTACAATGGGCGGGCGCTAAACTCATTAAAGATTGCATCTGTTTTAACCCTAAATTAGATAAGCTAAAGAGAAAGAAAGATGAGAGAAAAAGTGAGAGGAATATTCAATTGCAGCCTTAGGATGACGCACCTAATTCCACTCGAAACCTAGCAGAACAACATAATTTCAAAGATCATTCAATATCTTACTTTTGATGCATTATGAGTGTTAGAGTATTTTCACTCAAATCCTCTCTCAAATTTTTCAACCTCTCGCTAGTGTTTTTCTCTAATTTGTCTAATCCTTCACTCCGATTTTTCATGGTGATTAACCTTAGCGGGCGGCCCCCTTTTTATAGCACTCAAAATAGGTTGAATTAGCTAAGGAAAAGGATTCCTATTTCAAAACTTCTAGTAGACTTAATTAGAATAAGAGCCATATTAAGATCAAAGTCTATGAAGGGAACTTTGGCTTGGTTAAGGAGAGGTAGGATCCGAGAGCTTTTAAGGTAGAGAACTCAGTGGGGTTACACGCAGAGGATCAACCTGGGTTTTAACCCAGGTTAAGCCCATTGGGCCCTGTTCTCCCGTTTCCTTTTTCTTTCTTTTTTCTTTCTTTTTTATTTTTTATTCTTTTCTTTATTTTCGACTCTAAATTTTTGTTTTATTTTGGTTGGCCCCCAATGCATAGGTTGGGGTATAATTTTCACCATCAGGCATTTTATAAAATTAGAGGCGTCATTCTTAGACATCTACAATAACCCTAGAGGAATATGATTGGATTGGTCACTGATTTAATGATGCTAAACTATACTTGTCATAAGATTGTTAATTAGTTTACTTTAATTCGAGGTTTAATAGCGGTAAATTAACATGGTGTGTGCTGCAGACCTTGTTCATATTTTAGAGCCTTCTGTCGTCCTTAATGAGGCACGCTGGTGACACATGTAGGGACAACCTTGAATCATGTTTGGGTTCTAAATAATCTTAAAAAATTAATTAACAATTTGCATTGTTACATGACATTTGTGCATTTCCTAAAATATGCCTTGGTTTGAAAGCATATGGTGCTTTTTATCTCTCTTTAAGGGATACTTGCATCAGCAAAGTTGTTCCTGAGGTCATCCCTTCTTAATCATGTATTTTAATTAAATATGCTCAAAAACCTCTGGTCAACAGTATTTGTGGTAAGCAAGGTTTATGGTCCCCAAGGCCAGTGCCAATTTAAACCAATTGCCAATTAAACTGCCAATAAAAAGAGGTATTACTGATAAGAAACAAACAATAGCCTAATGCTTTACTAAACTAAGCCAACTATTAATGAATGTCTCAAGAGCACAAATGATTTGAATGAAACTACTCTTACTATTACCAAGTTAACCTACTATGAAGCAAGAAATTCAAATAAACTACCTCATAAAATCCATAAATTGCAAGATGGCACACAAAACACAAAAGGGGATCCAAGGGCTTGACATGGCCTCATCATCAACTTCCCAAATTTCACCTCAAACTAGATCACCACAAAAGAAAACACAATCCTAATATCAACAACTAACAGCCCTAATGAAAGCAACAAAAAGGGGGAGGAGAGAGAAAATTACGCATAAAACCCATGAGATACTAATTATGATCCTTGCTTAAAAATAACTCTATCAACCTTTTAACTCCTCCCAAATGTAAAATTCAACTTCAATCAATAAGTTTTGATATGAAATCTCAAGTTAGAGACTATAGGAACCAAAGGTAAACAAGGAGCAAGGGGATTGAAATAGAGCGGGAAAAAGTGATGATTAAGATTATGAGAAGCAAATTAGAGGTTCAAACCCTTAAAGATGAGCTTTTTGTCCCTTTTCACGCTCTTGCTCATGAAAACTCATCATTTTTGGGGTTAATCTTAATGAATAAAAATAGATGATTATGATTAATTTAGGGTAGAGAAAGTGAGATTATGCATTAACCAAGGAATAGGAATTTAAAGAAAGTGAAATCAAATCAAAAGATTGAACTTTTGATTACTTCGATAATAAGCCAACAAGAAAGTATAGAAAAGCTGCTAAAAGTAGATAAAGCCCTAAGAATTAGTGAAAGGATACCTATTGATTGGCCTAAACTTCACTTAAGTACAAAGATGACACAGAAGTGGCATGATCGTGCCATGAATGCCATTTTTCTACCCCTAAGCCTAATGTTTTTCCCTAAAATTTCACATGGCATGGGTATGCCACATGGCATGGTGGGCCTATGCCACATACATAGCTCTATTTCCGCAGCTTCTAATTGGGCATTGTCTGGCTTGATGGACAACACGGTCCAGCCTTTGTCGCTTCTTTATTGCTTTCATCTGCTTACGCTTTACAATTAGCTCCTTAAACACCAATATTGGTACAACCTATGATGACACCTATAAATACATGAAACATGCATAACTGCCTAAGTTAGAGTTCACTTAGGAGGTAAATTAAGCAATAAGGGTACCAAAATTGTATCGATTAGGAGCCGAGAAAATACTCCTACACTTAGATTTTGTTCGTCCTTGAATAAAACAAAAGGAAGCCATCTTACCATTGGTGCAATAGTTACATTTAACATACTCAAGAGTTGCATTTAGCCTATGCAACAAGCCCTTTAAATTCCTTTATTCTTCCAAGTGGATGAGTGTGATCTCATAATGCTTCATGGAAGATGTACACACAAAATCATCAACAAAGAAAAAATGAAAAACAAAAGGAAATATATTTTTGATTTTTCAAACCTTTTTGCAAAGGAACATTAAGGGCAAAGAAATGTACTCCTCTAATATGCAAATCGCCTATGTGATAAGGAAACTCATAGTATGTGTATAAAATGCACAATTAAGAATTACGATCCTCGTAGATGGCAATCACACAATAAGTTCAGCCCACTTTAGTGATGACTAAGTGTTCGTGGTAAAAATATGTTATTTTTACGATAGATTTATGCTGAAAATAATTGTTATATTTAGCTTTTTATTTGATTTGATTTTGTTTTGTAGCTATTGAATAATTCGGAAAAAAGATGAAAAAAATGCCGAAAATGGAACATTGGGCCAGATTAACTCAAACCCAGCCCAAATTCCTTAGCCCATTATCTTTTACAACCCAAAGAAAAGGGAAAACACCTAAATAAATCCAGCCAGACCCCTTCACACATGCATCACATGCCTCCTAATTCCCCCTTATTCCTCATATTCTCTCTCCTAACCAAACCCAGATATCCCAAAACCCCATCCTTTTCTTGACCATCATCTTCATCCTCTCTCCCTCTTCGAACTCCTTTCTCTCTCATTAAAAACCCACACATCACCACACCAGCATCATCCCTCGTCTTCATCCACCTCCAAACCACCATCCTCATCCATACCGAATTTCAGACAACAACAGCCAGCGCACCCATCATCCCATCGTCCATGCGTGTCCAGATCGACAATCGAGAATGGAAGGGCTCAGGTATAAATCAAGGTTGCAGGCAGCTAGGAATGAAGGTGGTTTAATCTAGGTTTAGTCTTAAGTTTTTAGGTTTTAATGTATGGGTTTTTGTTTAAGACGAACTTCAGGAATTTAGGGCTGTTCTTGTTTGGATTTCAAATATTAGATATGTTTTAGCTTTCGAATGCATGTAATTAAGCTAGATTTTGTCAATTCCGAGTTGACTTCGCAAGGATTATGTCAAAATTCAAGAGCTGGGCTCGAGTTTAAGGGGAATTGATGCATGGTTCAAGGACCTGTTTCAATCTTCTACTCTACACCACCAATGTCATCTTCCCATGCTTTGGGTTTGAATTCTATTCTTCACTCATGCTCTGTTCTTGTTGGATGTTGTTGAGATTTCGACATCCCTCTCCTCTGTTGCTTAGTTTTTTTGGTTTTATTAGTTCGGTTGAATCGATTATATCATGATTTAGTTGAGTTAATTTGGTTGATTTTAGCTTAGTGTGGTTGATTATGTTATGAGTCGATTATGTTCTTTTTTTCTTTGTAGTTTGGTTGCTTTTAGTTTAGTTGCTCAGTTGCTCAGCTCTTTGCTTCTCCTCTAATGCCATCTTCTGGGTTTGAAAACTCGAAGGCTCTTATGCGATTGTTGTTCGAGATGATTCCATTGATTATGCTTGGCTTTGATTCGTAGCTGTGAGTTTGAGGGTATTAGTTTTGTATAAATGATTTAAATCGGTTTTGTTGTTGCTTTATCTTAATTCAAGCTTTAGTTTTGGCTTTGCATTTGATGCATTCAAACTTGTTGCCCTCCTCACTCGAACCGATCTTCATTTATTTTGTTCAAATTTGGAATGATCTTACTTGCTTTCTCCAATGGCTTGGCATTTGCAATATTGGGTTGAGGCTGGTGATGGTCAGTTCAATTTGCAATCATAATGGTATTGATTTAGTTATGATGGATTGTGGAGTATATTTCATCCCTGGTTTATGCTGGTATTGATTGCATTTATTATTCGGTTACTTCAATTTGCTATATCTAGATCCTATTAGAGTTTGAGCATAATTAGGGAATTATTTAGAATTTCGTTTGTTTATAATCTATGTTTTATTTCTTTGTTGTTTATTTACCTTAGAGCGGCGTTAGAGTATTTTAAATTCATACTAAGTGACCTTAGTTTCTTCCGTCATCCCTGTGGAGACGATCCTCAAGTACTACGACGATAGTCGTATACTTGCGGCACTCTATTTTTCATTCAAAATTATCGTATAAGTTTTTGGTGCCGGTTCCTGGGATAATGGTATGAGATTATGTCGCATTTTCTTTGATATTTTCTTATGAGTTGCATCTATTTTCTTTTGCTTATTTCGTTATTAATTGTTGCTTAGCTTAGTTATTTCACGAAATTCAAAAATCTAAAAAAATTAGAAAAGCCTAAAATTGAAAAACAAAAATTAGAAAAACTTAAAAACCCCTAAAAATTGAAAACCCCTAAAAACTATAAAAAGAAAAGGGCAAGTTTTCGTTTCCCGCAATATGAGGATGAACCTTTTGGGAGCTATATATCGCGACATAACGATTATCGTGCTCAATTGAGTCAACATTTTTAGAAATCGAAAATTTGTGAGGTCATTGCTGTGGGTCTAAAAGCTGAATCTTGGTGTGATATTGAGTCTATTTATCCAGGGGGTGTTATAGGATTATTATCTAAAGCTCAAGATGAGGTTTAGGATTTCTTTGAAAAACTATCTTGGGATACTTACGAGTTTAAATAAGCTAGAAATAATTTTGGTCACCCAATCATAGTGAGTTTGTGTTTCCTGTTAGTCCTTGCCCACAGGATCACTTTATAGATTCACATGAACCATCTCACTTTTATTTGCCTTCTATTTTGTGCAATTATTGGGAGTCTTTTGATCATGCTGCTTGTCATTGCCTTTATCGTGCTTATGTGGAAGCTACATGTGCACGTGTTCAAAGGAAGATTAATGAATTGACCGATCAAATGGTAGAGACAATGAAAAAGAGAATTGTTGAATATTCTCAATGTTTTAATCAAAGTAGGGAGAATTGTACGGAGCCTGACTCCAGTTTAGGATGTTTAGAACTTACAGTTGGTCTTGATGATGATTTCGATCCGCTTATCAATCTAGGCCACACTTGAATGAAAACATGCCTTTGCCTAATCTAGAACAAGAGAGTGACCTTCCTACGGCTCTATTTCTAGACCTTGCATCCCTCACCAGCTCACCCAAGGATGTCACTTAAGATGTCCTAGCTTATACTGACCCACTCGCCCTTTTTACTCACTCTTGTGAATTTGAGGTTGGTGACGACCTTGAGATCCTTGGTGGGTTCGATATGAGCACTGCAACTAAAGTTAAGCCTCATGATTTAGATGGTTCGGAAGATATTTCACGGGAGTTATGCGCTGAGGTAACTGAACCTACTATTTTGGACTTTGACGATGATATTCTTTCTATGGAATATGAATCTTTTTCATGTGGGTTTGATGTCAATGTAAGTTTGGATGTGGATATATGTGCTGAATATGAATCACTTTCTTTTGATCCTGTCCAAGCCGACCTCCTTTTTGAATATTGCAAGTCTGAAATTGTTGAGTCTAATAATCTTATCAAAAAGAATTTTGATTGAAACCAGACTCTCGTGCTTTTTAATATTATAAGACTTGTGAACTTTTCACCCACTATTTTGCCTAGATTGCTCATTGATGTCGATATAATTTCTAGGACAATGACCTCAGTATTGGCTCATTATGAGTATGTTCATTTCTTTTCTGATTGGGCTCAACTATTTGATAAATTGAAGCGGGCGCTTACTGGTGCTTTATTGGTTAGGTGGATGTACTCTTTCTAGCTCCAACTCACTGTTGTTCACTGTTTCTATGTGATTGAGAGTTGGGCTTCTTTGTTTGATAAACTGCTACGTGCTTTAACGAGTTTTGATTTGAGTATCACTTTTCAGCTTAATATAGAGTGGTCGATGCTCCATAGACCCCTAATAAAGCGGATTTCTAGAGGTATAGCTTAGGTGTACTTTTGCACCTGGCTTGGTATGATCGTTCTAACTTTTCTCTCTTATTCTTTTCGTACTTAGTTATGGATAGGACTGTGATTGTATGGGTGATTGATCTTGAGGAGCAATTTGGGATTGTTGAGTCATGTTGGCTATGATCACCCTTGGCTATGTTATGATTTTGTGAATATTTGTCAGTTGTGGATATCTAGGATTGTTCTTGTGTATAATTTAGTTCCTTTGTTTGATTTCCTTGATTTTGTGTTTTGTTTCCTTGGTTTTGTGTTATGTTTTTCTCATTTTCCATTGTAGCAAGTTTTGGTTTTTCTTTGGTTTAATTTTGATTTAATAGTTTCTTTTTGTTCCCTTTCTGCTATTTTAGTGACTTTGTTTTGGTCTTCCATTTTGTTTTTCTTTTTTTTTTGTATTTTCTTTTGTTTTAGGTTTCGTTTGGATTTAGGTTGGTATTTAGTAGGGCTTTGGTCTTGGCTTGTTTTATTTTGGTGATTATGTTCGTTTTGGTCTTGATCGGTTTTGTTTTCTTTTGTTAGGTTTTGGTTTTTGTTTTGCTTTCTTTTGTGATTTGGTTTTTGGTTTTGTGATTGTGTGTATTTGGTTTTGTTTTGGTTTTAGTGGTGGTTTCGATTGATTTGGTGATTAGGTGTGTTTTGGTCTATTTTTGATTGATTTTGGATTTTGATTTCCTTTCTTCTATGATTTTGGTTTATTTGTGGTTGTTTGTGGTTTTCATTGACGAGGATATTAGCCATCGAATTAGAGTGGGCTGGCAAAAGTGGAAGTCAGCGTCAAGGGTGTTGTGTGACAAGAGAGTGCCCATGGGATTGAAAGGCAAAGTCTATCGGATGGTTGTTAGACCGGCTGTTCTCTATGGATCGAAGTGTTGGCCTCTTAAAAAGACGCAAGTCTAAAGGTTGATGGTAGCTAAGATGAGAATGGTCAGGTGGATGCGTGGTTTTATGAGATTGGACAGAATTAGGAATGGAGTAATTAGGGGTTTAGCTGAAGTGGCCCCCATAGAGGAGAAATTGAGAGAATCGAGGCTCAGATGGTTCGGCCATGTGAAGAGGAGAAGTGTGGCCGCCCCAGTGAGGAGGTGTGAGATGATCAACCCCCCCGGTGGTAAGAGAGGGAGGGGTAGACCGAAGAAGAGCCTAGAAGAAGTGGTTAAAGAGGACCTGAGAGTTGTTGGTCTGATGGAGGACATGACTTAGGATAGGAGACTGTGGCAGGACAGGATTAAGGTCTCTGTTTGTAGGGGACGGGCTCCGTAGGTGGCTGTAGCTTAGGCAGTGTCTGGCGGGTTTTTGGTGTGCTTTGTCTACAGGTCGTACTTTTTTAGGATGTGACGACACCAAGCGCCCCTGGTTTGTTGAGGTATGTCTTTGCTCACTCTCTATTTGCCCACTCTTTATTTGCTTTTCGAATCCTTTTCTCTTCCTCTTTCCCCTACTCGGAAAATGGTTTCGCAATCGTCTTCTCTATACGCCTTTTTCACAAAACTGTTTTTGTGGGTCTTATGGAATCAACCTCTCTATAGGTAGGAATACCAGTAGAGGTAAGGTTGCCTATAGCTGGATCTCCCAGACCCCGCGAAAGCGGGACCCACACTGGGAGTTTGTTGTTGTTGTTGTGATTTCGTGTGGTTTTACGGTTGTATAGCTGATGTGATTGCCTTTTAGTGCCTTAGTTCCCACAATAAGGAAATTGTGAAGGTTTGGTGTGGGGGTGAGGTGCCCATTTGTATATATTTTTAGAAAATTTTGAAAAATAAGAAATTTTTGTTTTTTTGTTTTGGGACTTGTGTGCTTTCTTAGGTAGTTGTGATCCCATATGCTAGGTTATTGAGTTATATGTGAATAGAGTTTGTACGATGAGATGTCCTACTGAGGATATAGATCTGACTTTTCATAATAACCCCGTCTCGTGTGTTTGATTTTGTGCTACCTTGCTCCCCGCATCCTCAATTCTTTGGGTCTTGTTGTTAAGTTAGCATGTGAACCATTTGTTTGTCTAAATTGCCTTTTGAGCTCTTGAAAAATAAAGAAAAAAAAGGTGAAAACAGAAATTGAAAAAAAAAGTCTAAAAAGTGATAAAAACCCGGGCACTAATGTTCGTAGCCACTATCTTTATTTCATATCTTTAAATTGCTTGAATATGTGCTAGTTTACTTGATTTCACATCTGTTTGGGCAATGAAATAAGTGCTTTGCACATTCCAATAATACCCCGTTTTAGGGAAGGTCGGAATGTTTGTAAGTTAAGCGGGTTTAGGGTGTGTGCGTTACAATTGTAAAGGAAAAATGGGGGAAAATGGAGCAAATAAGCCAAACAGGCAAGGAAATAGGGATCGTGTCGATGTTAGAGTCTTGATTCATAAGAGTTGATACATAGTAGCACATGCACCAAAGTGTACATAGCATTGCATATTGAGTGTGGGTTGAAAAATAAGAGTTCGGATACTTCTTTTGACTCGGATGTTTTCTAATTGTGCATTCTATTTGTATATGGCTTGGTGACTTGGTTGATAGCGTGTCGCAATTGCTTGAGTCGTATACATGATTTCCCAATTACTTGTATATCTGTTTCTATGTTTAGAAAAAAAATCAAAAAGATTTTCTTTTGTCTTTGAAATAATTTTGTGGGTATTTCACTTGAAAATCTTCGCGAGACCTCACTCATCCACTTGGAAAACCAAGGGGCTCAAAGGGCTTGTTGCATACGCCAAATGCAACCGTGATTCCCATGACAGTGAGTTAGGATTGTGTTTTTCTTATTTTCAATTTCTTTTTAGTAGTTTAGTTGTTTTACTCGAGGATGAGCAAAATCTTGGTGTGGGGGCATTTGTTCGTGCTTAAAATATGTCATTTTTATGATATCCTTATACCCGATTTATTCTAAAAAAAATATTATATTTCGATTTTTATTTGATTTGATTTTGTTTTGTAGGTATCGAATAATTCAGAAAAAATGCGGGAAAAAGATGAAAAAAATACCGAAAATGGAGCATCGGGCCAGATTAACTCAAACACAACTCAAATTCCTCAGCCCATTATCTTTTATAACCCAAAAAAAATGGAAAAACAGCTAAATAAACCTACCCAGCCCTCGTCACACTCGCGTCACGTACCTCCTAATTCCCACCTTATTCCTCCTATTCCTTCTCCCCTCGGATATTCTCTTTCCTCACCAAACCTAGAAATCCCGAAACCCCCTCCCCTTTCTTGACCATCATCTTCACCCTTTCTCCCTCTTTGAACACCATTCTCTCTCATCAAAAACCCACACATCACCACACTAGCATCATCCCTTATCTTCATCCATCTCCAAACCACCATCCTCACTCATCACCAAATTTCACGCAACAACTACAAGCGCACCCATCATCCCACCATCCACGCGCGTCCAGATAGACGACAAAGAATGGAAGGGCTCAGGTATAAATCAAGGTTGTGGGCGGCTAGGAATGAAGGAGGTTTGATCTATGTTTAGTTTTAAGTTTTTAGCTTATAATTTATGGGTTTCGAATATTAGATCTGTTTAGATGAATTTCAGGAATTTAGGATTGTTCTTGTTTGGATTTCGAATATTAGATCTGTTTTAGGTTTCGAATGCATGTAATTAGGCTAGGTTTTGTCAATTTTGAGTTGTCTTCACAAGGATTGTGTCAAAATTCAAGAATTAGGCTCGAGTCTAAGGGGGGTTCATGCACGGTTCAAGGCCCTATTTCGATCTTCTACTCCACACCATCAATGTCATCTTCCCGTGGTCTGGGTTTGAATTCTATTCCTCACTCATTCTCTGTCTTGTTGGATGTTTTTGAGATTTCAAAATCCCTCTCCCCTGTTGCTGAGTTTTTTAGTTTTATTAGTTTGGTTGAATCGATTATATTCAGATTTAGTTGAGTTAATTTGGTTGATTTTAGCATATTGTGGTTGATTATGTTCTAATATGATTATGTTCTTTTTTTTCTTTGTGGTTTGGTTGGTTTTAGTTTAGTTGCTCAGTTGTTTAGCTCTCTACGTCTCAATTGTTGCCCTCTTATGGGTTTGAAAACTTGAAGGCCTTGATGCAATTCTAGTTCGAGATGATTCCATTGATTATGTTTGGCTTTGATTCGTGGTTGTGAGTTTCAGGGTATTAATTTTGTTTAGATGATTTAAATTGGTTTTGTTGTCGCTTTGTCTCAATTCAACTTTTAGTTTGGTTCTACATTTTCGTTACTCAATTTATGCTTTCATTTGATGCATTTAAACCATCCCCCAGACCTGCTGCCCTCCTCACTCGAACTGGTCTTCTTTTGTTTTGTTTGAATTTGGAATGATCTGACTTGCTTTCTTCAATTGCCTGGCATTTGCAATATTGTGTTGTGGCTGGTGATAATTAGTTTCATTTGTAATCTTGATGGTATTGATTTAGTTATGATGGATTGTGGAGTATATTTGATCCCTGGTTTATGCTGG
>JACYFF010031952.1:46680801-46694339 GCA_017589665.1 Selenicereus undatus
CATTGGTGACAGAGCAGTTGGCATAGAATTCAGCCAACTCAGCCACAGAACACCCTTGGTGGGTGTTTGCAAACAGTTCAAGCTAGCCTTGGACTCGCAACTTATTCAAGAACACCCCCAGACCCTGTTCCTCAAAAAACTGTATGTTCACGACCTTCCCCCTTACAACATTACGCTTAAGGAATTGCGCATGTTTCTCAGACAAGGGAGAGGGAGTGGTCAATTTTGTCTTTTTGATTTGAGGAGCAGGGGATGCAGTTTTGGACAGAGGGGTTGTTTTCAGTTTCCTCTTGAGGGGTGTTTTTAAGGCTGAGGATTTCGTGGAAGTGGTTGGTATTGACGGGTTTTGTTCATCAGAAGGTTCTGAGAACACGGGGGTCCCTTGTTTGAACGAGGGATCCTCAGAGTCAGACCCAGACAAACTTGAGGAGGAGGAAATCTCCTCAATGACCGGAGCAGATGATCTTGAGGTTCTAGGGACTGACTTGAGAGCAATTCTCGCAGATTGGCGAGAAGGCTTGGAAGAAGGAGGAGAAGAGGGAGTTTCAGAGGGCTGAAACCTTGGTTGTGGCCTTGTTCTGGGCGTTCTGCTACGTTTGGCCACAATTTTTATCCTTTTTCTTTTCTCTCCGGTTTGAACAGCCGGAGTGGGGAGTTCGGACTCAGGGAGAGAATTTTTCTCCTGACTTTCCTCGGATGTCTCATCCGGATGCAGATCCTCTACCCACACAGCATTCAAGGATTCGTCCCTAGTTTCTGGTGCTGTTTCTGGAAACAGCCCAAAAGAACAGGGTTCGAATTCACCATAAAGCTCTACAGAAGGTTCCAAGATTTTGTCTTGAGCCCCTGATGGTACATCCTCCGACTCGACTTCAAGAGGGCAAGCAACTGACCCTACCAAAAATACCAATTCCCTTCCACAATTGAAGGGAATGTCATCCATCCCTATCCCTACTGTTGTGAGGGACAAGCTTTTCAGAAATTTGAAAGGCTTGTAAGGAATTGGGCGAGGGGGAGCAGGGATTGAGGACGCAAGAACCAGAGAGTTTGAGTTAGAGGGTTGGTTGGAAGCCATTGTTGCAGAGGAGAGAGATTAGGGTTTTAGAGCTGTTTGCGTGAGAGGACAGACAAGACTGCAGACAGAGCACTTAAGGAGAGAGGGAGAGAGAGAGCAGCCGAGATCTTTTAAAAGATTGCAACGGGTGAAAACATTAAAAGCGAAACACATTCCCTATGTATCGAACAACCAAGGGACATACCTGTTCGAGCTGCCTGTTTCTGAACATGCTTCTCTTATTAGTCTACTCCATTTCTCAAGGTAGCAGTCTTCAAACATGAACTTAGTAGCATATAGACTGCACAAATTCGTTAAGGGTAACAATTTCCAAGCAAGGAGAGATAGCAGGTATTATAGGGTGTTTTTGCCAGCTTGGTCCAACTCTGAGAACAGGTGTTCTCAGGGTGTTTTCACCAACCCCAGTTCCAGTCTGTTTCTCTCGAATTGGTCTCTACTCAGTGCCTTAGTGAATATATTAGCTATTTGATTTTCAGTGGAGCAAAAATTCATTGAAATAAAGCCTTTTTCCACATTATCTCTTAAAAAATGATGTCGAATGTCAATATGTTTTGTCCTTTTGTGTTGACATGGATTTTTGGCAATGTTAATTGCACTTGTGTTATCGTAAAAGATAGGAATGCATCCAGTGTCAACACAAAAATCCTTGAGTTGTTGTCGTATCCACAACAACTGAGCACAACATGAGGCTGCCGCCACATATTCTGCTTCAGCTGTGGACATGGCAACTGAATGTTGCTTTTTGGTTGCCCACGATACCAAACAAGGTCCAAGAAAGTGATCCATACCTGAGGTGCTCTTTCTATCAACTAGGAAACCTGCATAATAAGCATCAGCATATCCAACCAGATTAAAGTTACATCCTTTAGGATACCAAAGAGATAAATCAGGTGTGTGATTTAAATATCTTAGTATCCGTTTAACAGCCTTAAGATGTGATTCTTTAGGGTTAGACTGAAAACGGGCACATAATCCAACACTAAACACAATATCAGGTCTACTTGCAGTTAAGTACAAGAGTGACCTAATCATTCCTCTATAGAGCTTTTCCTCAACTGAGGGACTCCCATCATCAATCACCAATCTAGTTGATGGAGAAATAGGAGTGTCTATGGGTTTGGCCGACTCCATCCCATAACGCTTAAGTAGCTCCTTGATATACTTTTGTTGATGTATCATGGTGCCGTTTGAAGTTTGCTTGATTTGTAAGCCTAAGAAGAAGTTAAGCTCACCCATCATGCTCATTTCAAACTCACTCCTCATCATATCTGAAAATTCATTGCATAAATCATGATGAGTTACTCCAAATATAATGTCATCGACATATACTTGAACAATCAACAAATGTTCCCCCTTAGACTTTAGAAACAAGGTATTGTCTACCTTGCCCCTTCTAAAATCATTTTCAAGTAAAAAGCTTGACAACCGTTCATACCACGCTCTTGGAGCTTGTTTTAAACCATAAAGAGCTTTGTTAAGTTTAAAAACATGATTTGGAAAATCATTATTTTCAAAACCAGGGGGTTGTTTGACATACACTTCTTCTTTAAGGTATCCATTTAGGAATGCACTTTTAACATCCATTTGATATAATTTAATCCCCATATGAGCTGCAAAGGCTATTAAAATTCGAATAGCCTCGATACGAGCAACTGGTGCAAAGGTTTCTTCATAATCAATCCCTTCTTCTTGATTGTAACCTTGAGCCACCAGCCTTGCCTTGTTCCTAGTGACTGTTCCTGACTCATCTAGCTTATTTCGGAACACCCACTTGGTTCCAATGATTGTTCTCTCTGCAGGTTTAGGTTCCAGGTGCCATACTTTGTTTCTTTCAAATTGATGGAGCTCTTCTTGCATTGCCGTGACCCAATCTGAATCTGCAAGAGCTTCATTCACACTTTTTGGCTCAATGTTAGAAAGAAAAGCATAGAAAGCACAAAAATTCTTAAGTTTAGATCTAGTTTGCACTCCAGTATTAATATCTGACAAGATTTGATCAAGAGGATGCGAACTATGGTGCTTCCATGGTCTTGGATTAAGTGGATCCACAGACACATGCTCTACTCTAGTCGGAATATTTGAAGAATCAAGCTCACAAACACCTCCTGAGCCTGTTTCTGCACCTGTTTGTAAGTCTGTTCCTGAAGAACATGGTCCCGAACAGGGTTCAATGGTGTTTCCCCCTGTTTGGTTCTCACCTTGCCTATCATTTTGAGGAACAACTTTTGTACCTGTTTTCTTCAGGGTGTTCTCACATTGTTTTTCTTGGAACAACAATTCCTTTTGGACAAGACCTAATTCAAACTCTTCATCCTGTGCATCATTCTCATTCAAGGAGTTAGATTCACCAAATAACACATGCACACTTTCCTCAACACACAAGGTTCTTTTGTTAAAGACTTTGTATGCCTTACTGTGAGAGGAATAACCAAGAAATATTGCCTCATCACTCCTTGGATCAAACTTTCCTAAGGCATCTTTCCCATTGTTGTGTACGAAACATCTACAACCAAATGTTCTTAGATGCATAATGTTAGGTTTTCTGCCTTTGAGAAGTTCATAAGGAGTTTTGTTCAAAATGGGTCTAATCATGCATCTATTTATAATATAGCATGATGTGTTCAAGGCTTCTGCCCAAAAGTTCCTAGGAAGACCACTAGCAATAAGCATTGTTCTAGTCATGTCTTCTAGGGTACGATTTTTCTGTTCAACCACCCCATTCTGTTGAGGTGTTCTCAGGGCTGAAAAGTTATGATCAACACCATGCTCATTACAATAGTTAGTAAAACTTGCATTTTCAAATTCAGTACCATGATCAGACCTCAAGCTAACCAATGAGTGTCCTACTCTCTTCTCAACCTTTTTGAGAAGGGCAATAAACTTCTCAAAGGTTTCATCCTTGGATGTCAAGAATAGGATCCAAGTAAATCGAGAGTAATCATCCACTATGACAAGCACATACCTCTTCCCACCTCTACTAGCTATCCTCATGGGACCACATAGATCAATGTGTAATAGTTCCAGAGGTCGGGTAGTGCTAACACATCTTTTTGATTTAAAAGAAGATCTGACTTGTTTTCCTTTTGCACAAGATTCACATACCTTGCCATCATTATATTTGATGGAAGGTAGTCCAATGACCAAATCTTTGGAAACAAGTTTGTTTAACAGAGACAGGCTTGCATGACCTAGTCTCTTATGCCATAGCATTATATCATTAGTTCATGCATTTAAACAAGTCAGCTTATTTTGGGGAAGAGTGGAAATACAAACTTTATAAACATTTTGACATCGCTTCCCCCTCATCACAACATCTCCTGTGTCATCATTCACAACCAAGCCACGTGTTTTTGAGAACAGTACTAGGTTGTTCTTGTCACACAGTTGGGACACACTTAACAAATTGTGTTTTAACCCATCAACTAAGTGCACATTATCAATTGAGTGGGAGAGAGTTTTACCAATATTACCTATACCGACAATTGTCCCAGATTTGCCGTTTCTAAATGCTACACTCCCACCATTTAAAGCTGTAAGTGAGAGAAAATTTGATCTTTCACCAGTCATGTGCCGTGAACACCCACTATCGACATACCACAACTGCCTGTTTTCAAGGGTGTTTGTGGGGTTGTTCGTAAGGTTGTTTTCTCTCACTTCAGTCTGCAAAACAAATCACGGGTTAGTTTTGGGAACCCAGATCTACTTGGGTCACATTTCTTTAGACATGTAAAGCTCATCTTTTCTAATCCGGATTTGTTTCACATACTTTTCATTCTTTTCATTGGCATGTTTTCTTAAAGGACAAGTATATCTATAATGACCCGTTTTACCACAATGAAAGCAAACGATGTTTTCAGGTAATCCCACATACTTTCTATGTATTGGGTAAACGGTCCGTTTATGCTTGTAACCAAGTCCCTTTTTGTTTCTACTGTGATGAGTGTTTAACCAATCAAGGGCTTGTGAAGATTTGTTCCAACGTTTGTTTGTAGCAAGGTCGGTTTTCAATTTTTCTATGGTGACATGCAAACTTTCCTTTTTGTCTAGCAAGGATTCAACCATTCCTTCCACCTCAAAGAGTTTTTCTTCTATTTTCGAATAATCTCCATTTTTCAGAAAAAGTTCTTCTCTAAGCTCATTAAAATTCTCATGCAGACCGAGTTTTTCATTTTTCAGAATTTCATTTTCAACTTCTAGATCACGAACTTCTCTTTTTAGATCAGCACAAGTATCTATCAAATTATATAGAAGTTCTTCTAGAGTAGCTTTGTTAAGACCATGTACCTGGTTCTTTAGATCTGAGAAGCTGATTGATGACTCGTCATCTGAGTCTGAATCACTTTGTGCCATAAGTGCTACGGCACCTTCTTCAGCTTCAGAATCTCCTTCATCCTCAGAGGAGTCTCCCCAGGCAGCCAGCATAGCTTTCGAGAATCTCTTGCCCAGATTGTTTACAGGGTGTTTTCGACCCTGTTTTCGAAGGTGTTCGGGCTCCTGATCTTCTCGGAGCAGAGGGAAATTTTTGACTAAGTGATCTGGTTTGCCACACTTGAAACACCCTGTGAGCTGTTCTCTGGTGGTGGTGTTTCTGGACTTACTGAAATCTTTTCTTTTGCTGCTCTCCTTGACCTTTTTGAAGAATTTCTTGATTTTTCTGGACATTAGGGCTATATCTTCATCTTCAAGGTCAGAGTCAGTGTCCTCATGTGCTTTCAAGGCAAGCCCGCGTTCCTTCTTTTGCTCCTCTTTTTGTTATGAGTTCCTTCTGAGTTCATAGGTCTGGAGATTACCAATCAACTCGTCGAGGGTGATTTTGTTCATGTCTTTAGCTTCTTGGATGGCTGTCACTTTGGCCTCCCACGTACGAAGTAAAATTCTGAGGATTTTCCTCACCAACTCTTCAGTGGTGAAAGACTTTCCCTGGGATTTTAACTCGTTCGTGATGTGGGTAAACCGTGTGTTCATATCCATCATAGTTTCACGATCACCCATATCAAACAACTCATATTGTCGCATAAGTAGCTCAATTCTAGATTGTTTAACTTGACTCATACCTTCATGAGCAACTTGTAGGGCGTTCCAGAGAGCTTGGGCTGATTCACACTCAGAGATGCGAGTGTATTCATCTGGACCTAGGCCGAAATATAGTAGTTTCTTGGCCCTGGCATTCTTTTCCATTTTCTTGTAATCTTCAGCATCGAACTCTTTGGGTTCCTTGGGAATCATCTTGCCATCTTCAAGCACCTTGGTGGGGACAAGGGGTCCGTTTTTGATGAGCATCCATAACTCATAATCTTCTGCCTGAATATAGTTCTCCATCCTATTCTTCCACCAACTATAATGTTGACCGTTGAAATAGGGTGGTCGAGTAATGGATTGCCCTTCATGGATTCCTTGTGGTGTACTCATCTTCAGAATCTCTCAAGGTGTTAACCTTTTGTGAGAGAACCCGCTCTGATACCACTTGTTGAATTTATGAGTATACTTCCACAAGAGGGGGGTGAATTGTGGTGTCTGATTTTCGCGTTATAAGTAACAAACACCCTGACAGAGGTTGGTCTCAGATGACGAACACCCTGTTGACTTGTTTGCAGGGGGTGTTTCCAAATATTGCAAATACGAAAATCACCAAGATAAATGCGGAAATAAAGCACACACAATTTTTACGTGGAAAACACCTCTAGCCCAACTGAGGTGTGAAAAACCACGACCTACCTCGTGTAGGCTTTTAACCACTTCACTATAACCGGGCTTAACTCGTTACAAATGTAACACACCTTGTTACAACTTGCAACCACATAACCTTCTTCCCTAAGAACGGTTACACCACGTCCAAATCTCACCAGATTGGACACGTCCAAAGTCCACACGACTGAGGACCACTCACTCACTTTTCTGATCCAAGATCAAGGTTGAAAACACCTTACTGGGGGTGCTTCTCACTAAGCAGATGTAAGGTACACTGAAGATCCTATTATGCCAATGGTTTCAAAACTCAAATTAACACAGCTTGTCACGGTTTTTCTTTGCGAATTGAAGCTCAAGAAATCTTTTCTTACTTTTGAGTAAAAACCGGGTTTTCAAAATTTTCCTTTTTACCACACTGTGTTTTCTCAATATGCGTTCTGTCTTGGAATGGGAGAGAAGAGCTAAGCTTTTAACCAAGAAGATCAACGGTAAAAAAATCAAGGAAGTTGCTGAGAATCTGCCAAGTATGGCATCAAAGGAGATTTCCAAGCAAAGGATTTTCCAAACGGCTAGTGGATAAGAAATTTCCAAAATAAAAGGGATTTGTTTCTAAAAGATAAAAACTTATCCTCTTCGTTTTGAAATAGCCGTGGAGAATTTCAAATAAGGAACCAGAAATCTCAACTTTGAAATTTGAATAAATCACTTCCTAAAATATAGGTGATAAAGATCTTTTGGTTTTGGAAAATATTTAGCAAAATAATTTTGGCAAATCTCCCATAATATTTCGTATCTCAAAAATATCCTTTCCAGGGCTTACTTAGCTATCCTGGGATTTTAAGAAAGTATTTTAGAGCTTTTGGCCAGCGGAAATAAATTTTTCCAAAATAATCGGGCATAGCCGTTTCAGTTCAGAAACACCCTAGGCACCCTGTTTGCAGGGTTGTTCGCAACTGGTGTTCTGAAGCGCTTAGCGCAACATGCCGATTCAAGAGGTGTTTAAAATGATGTTTTCAATATTGGCATATTAACAAGAGTCTAAATAAATAAAACCTATATACCCAAGACTTCTTGTTTTGAACCAGTCATCTTGTCCAAGATTTGTAGAGCTGCTGTGAACACCAAGGCCACCTTGTTTGTTGGAGTTGTTCTTTGCATTGCTAGAGTTCAGGAACACGCCTTACAATCAACTGTCGAGATGGTGTTCTTGACTTAATATAGAATCACCAAGTAGAACCTGTTTCGAAGACTTGTTCTCACATGTAGCAAATCAGTTAATACAATAAAGATCATAACCATCAGCTAGGCCTGTTTGGAGATCGTGTTTGGAGCAACATTACTTGGACAAATTTTTACACTTGGATTTATTATCATCAAAACTAAACATAATAACGCAACAAATTCCCCCTTTTTGATCATGACAAACCAAGTGATCATACTGACAAATATAAAAAAATTTGAAAACCATGCATGCTGATTGATTTGGTTATCCACTAAGGTCCAAGTGTTCCAAATTTAAGGAGTGGTGAATAGTTGTCAAGTTCTTCCCCCTTTTGGCATCATTAAAAAGCAAGAAATGCAAATAAGACATAGAAATTTCAGTGCAGAAAAAATTTTTTATTGCAGATAAGAGGGAAGGAGAGCTAGAGAACGACCTATACAATCAGGGAGCAGGGGGTGGTTTCGTTTGCAGAGGAGGAATGCTGGGGGCAAGATTGGAGAGGAGTGCAAGGAGTTCTTCATGACGTTTTACTGAGATGGCCTTTTATGCTTCGAGAGCAGACTTCACATCCGAAAGCTCTTCTTTGAGGCGTGCATTATCCTCAAGAACAGCTTCAACAGAAGGGCTTGGTGTCTCAGAAACAGGGGGTCGAGGTGGTCGAGGACCCTGTTTGTGAGTTGACCCTTGGCCAACCTCATAGCCACATCCCATAAGGGTGTCCACGCCAATCTCATCAACCAGTTGAGCTGGCACTCTCCGTGTGAGCTCAATACCCGAGATCATGGTTTCGGGTGGTGTTTGTAATTCGCCCAATGTGACGAATCATGATAGCAGGAAGATTTATGGGTTCTTCCCTATACAAGAAGTCGACCAGGCATTGATCAAAAAGGTCGGCTGAGTTTCTCCCCTGACCTCTTGGTATCACGTTCTTGATGATGAACATGAAGAGGAGTTGGTGAAGAGAGGTCAGATCACCCTCTTTTACAGAGGAGGATGTTCTCAGGCCCGGTTTCTGGCTTACCCGCCTAGATATCTCCAGGAGCCGGGCTGGGTCTAGGGCGGTTTTGTCTTCCCTCACATACACGTCAAACCCACGTGAGGGGACGCCCAGTATTTCACCAAGAGTAGCAGCATCGAAGGAAAAATGCCACTCATTGACAGCACTTGTCACCACCCCATTGGTGACAGAGCAGTTGGCATAGAATTCAGCCAACTCAGCCACAGAACACCCTTGGTGGGTGTTTGCAAACAGTTCAAGCTAGCCTTGGACTCGCAACTTATTCAAGAACACCCCCAGACCCTGTTCCTCAAAAAACTGTATGTTCACGACCTTCCCCCTTACAACATTACGCTTAAGGAATTGCGCATGTTTCTCAGACAAGGGAGAGGGAGTGGTCAATTTTGTCTTTTTGATTTGAGGAGCAGGGGATGCAGTTTTGGACAGAGGGGTTGTTTTCAGTTTCCTCTTGAGGGGTGTTTTTAAGGCTGAGGATTTCGTGGAAGTGGTTGGTATTGACGGGTTTTGTTCATCAGAAGGTTCTGAGAACACGGGGGTCCCTTGTTTGAACGAGGGATCCTCAGAGTCAGACCCAGACAAACTTGAGGAGGAGGAAATCTCCTCAATGACCGGAGCAGATGATCTTGAGGTTCTAGGGACTGACTTGAGAGCAATTCTCGCAGATTGGCGAGAAGGCTTGGAAGAAGGAGGAGAAGAGGGAGTTTCAGAGGGCTGAAACCTTGGTTGTGGCCTTGTTCTGGGCGTTCTGCTACGTTTGGCCACAATTTTTATCCTTTTTCTTTTCTCTCCGGTTTGAACAGCCGGAGTGGGGAGTTCGGACTCAGGGAGAGAATTTTTCTCCTGACTTTCCTCGGATGTCTCATCCGGATGCAGATCCTCTACCCACACAGCATTCAAGGATTCGTCCCTAGTTTCTGGTGCTGTTTCTGGAAACAGCCCAAAAGAACAGGGTTCGAATTCACCATAAAGCTCTACAGAAGGTTCCAAGATTTTGTCTTGAGCCCCTGATGGTACATCCTCCGACTCGACTTCAAGAGGGCAAGCAACTGACCCTACCAAAAATACCAATTCCCTTCCACAATTGAAGGGAATGTCATCCATCCCTATCCCTACTGTTGTGAGGGACAAGCTTTTCAGAAATTTGAAAGGCTTGTAAGGAATTGGGCGAGGGGGAGCAGGGATTGAGGACGCAAGAACCAGAGAGTTTGAGTTAGAGGGTTGGTTGGAAGCCATTGTTGCAGAGGAGAGAGATTAGGGTTTTAGAGCTGTTTGCGTGAGAGGACAGACAAGACTGCAGACAGAGCACTTAAGGAGAGAGGGAGAGAGAGAGCAGCCGAGATCTTTTAAAAGATTGCAACGGGTGAAAACATTAAAAGCGAAACACATTCCCTATGTATCGAACAACCAAGGGACATACCTGTTCGAGCTGCCTGTTTCTGAACATGCTTCTCTTATTAGTCTACTCCATTTCTCAAGGTAGCAGTCTTCAAACATGAACTTAGTAGCATATAGACTGCACAAATTCGTTAAGGGTAACAATTTCCAAGCAAGGAGAGATAGCAGGTATTATAGGGTGTTTTTGCCAGCTTGGTCCAACTCTGAGAACAGGTGTTCTCAGGGTGTTTTCACCAACCCCAGTTCCAGTCTGTTTCTCTCGAATTGGTCTCTACTCAGTGCCTTAGTGAATATATTAGCTATTTGATTTTCAGTGGAGCAAAAATTCATTGAAATAAAGCCTTTTTCCACATTATCTCTTAAAAAATGATGTCGAATGTCAATATGTTTTGTCCTTTTGTGTTGACATGGATTTTTGGCAATGTTAATTGCACTTGTGTTATCGTAAAAGATAGGAATGCATCCAGTGTCAACACAAAAATCCTTGAGTTGTTGTCGTATCCACAACAACTGAGCACAACATGAGGCTGCCGCCACATATTCTGCTTCAGCTGTGGACATGGCAACTGAATGTTGCTTTTTGGTTGCCCACGATACCAAACAAGGTCCAAGAAAGTGATCCATACCTGAGGTGCTCTTTCTATCAACTAGGAAACCTGCATAATAAGCATCAGCATATCCAACCAGATTAAAGTTACATCCTTTAGGATACCAAAGAGATAAATCAGGTGTGTGATTTAAATATCTTAGTATCCGTTTAACAGCCTTAAGATGTGATTCTTTAGGGTTAGACTGAAAACGGGCACATAATCCAACACTAAACACAATATCAGGTCTACTTGCAGTTAAGTACAAGAGTGACCTAATCATTCCTCTATAGAGCTTTTCCTCAACTGAGGGACTCCCATCATCAATCACCAATCTAGTTGATGGAGAAATAGGAGTGTCTATGGGTTTGGCCGACTCCATCCCATAACGCTTAAGTAGCTCCTTGATATACTTTTGTTGATGTATCATGGTGCCGTTTGAAGTTTGCTTGATTTGTAAGCCTAAGAAGAAGTTAAGCTCACCCATCATGCTCATTTCAAACTCACTCCTCATCATATCTGAAAATTCATTGCATAAATCATGATGAGTTACTCCAAATATAATGTCATCGACATATACTTGAACAATCAACAAATGTTCCCCCTTAGACTTTAGAAACAAGGTATTGTCTACCTTGCCCCTTCTAAAATCATTTTCAAGTAAAAAGCTTGACAACCGTTCATACCACGCTCTTGGAGCTTGTTTTAAACCATAAAGAGCTTTGTTAAGTTTAAAAACATGATTTGGAAAATCATTATTTTCAAAACCAGGGGGTTGTTTGACATACACTTCTTCTTTAAGGTATCCATTTAGGAATGCACTTTTAACATCCATTTGATATAATTTAATCCCCATATGAGCTGCAAAGGCTATTAAAATTCGAATAGCCTCGATACGAGCAACTGGTGCAAAGGTTTCTTCATAATCAATCCCTTCTTCTTGATTGTAACCTTGAGCCACCAGCCTTGCCTTGTTCCTAGTGACTGTTCCTGACTCATCTAGCTTATTTCGGAACACCCACTTGGTTCCAATGATTGTTCTCTCTGCAGGTTTAGGTTCCAGGTGCCATACTTTGTTTCTTTCAAATTGATGGAGCTCTTCTTGCATTGCCGTGACCCAATCTGAATCTGCAAGAGCTTCATTCACACTTTTTGGCTCAATGTTAGAAAGAAAAGCATAGAAAGCACAAAAATTCTTAAGTTTAGATCTAGTTTGCACTCCAGTATTAATATCTGACAAGATTTGATCAAGAGGATGCGAACTATGGTGCTTCCATGGTCTTGGATTAAGTGGATCCACAGACACATGCTCTACTCTAGTCGGAATATTTGAAGAATCAAGCTCACAAACACCTCCTGAGCCTGTTTCTGCACCTGTTTGTAAGTCTGTTCCTGAAGAACATGGTCCCGAACAGGGTTCAATGGTGTTTCCCCCTGTTTGGTTCTCACCTTGCCTATCATTTTGAGGAACAACTTTTGTACCTGTTTTCTTCAGGGTGTTCTCACATTGTTTTTCTTGGAACAACAATTCCTTTTGGACAAGACCTAATTCAAACTCTTCATCCTGTGCATCATTCTCATTCAAGGAGTTAGATTCACCAAATAACACATGCACACTTTCCTCAACACACAAGGTTCTTTTGTTAAAGACTTTGTATGCCTTACTGTGAGAGGAATAACCAAGAAATATTGCCTCATCACTCCTTGGATCAAACTTTCCTAAGGCATCTTTCCCATTGTTGTGTACGAAACATCTACAACCAAATGTTCTTAGATGCATAATGTTAGGTTTTCTGCCTTTGAGAAGTTCATAAGGAGTTTTGTTCAAAATGGGTCTAATCATGCATCTATTTATAATATAGCATGATGTGTTCAAGGCTTCTGCCCAAAAGTTCCTAGGAAGACCACTAGCAATAAGCATTGTTCTAGTCATGTCTTCTAGGGTACGATTTTTCTGTTCAACCACCCCATTCTGTTGAGGTGTTCTCAGGGCTGAAAAGTTATGATCAACACCATGCTCATTACAATAGTTAGTAAAACTTGCATTTTCAAATTCAGTACCATGATCAGACCTCAAGCTAACCAATGAGTGTCCTACTCTCTTCTCAACCTTTTTGAGAAGGGCAATAAACTTCTCAAAGGTTTCATCCTTGGATGTCAAGAATAGGATCCAAGTAAATCGAGAGTAATCATCCACTATGACAAGCACATACCTCTTCCCACCTCTACTAGCTATCCTCATGGGACCACATAGATCAATGTGTAATAGTTCCAGAGGTCGGGTAGTGCTAAC
Organism: Selenicereus undatus; assembly: GCA_017589665.1. Lineage (NCBI taxonomy): Eukaryota > Viridiplantae > Streptophyta > Magnoliopsida > Caryophyllales > Cactaceae > Selenicereus > Selenicereus undatus. The sequence goes on from JACYFF010031952.1 coordinate 46,694,080, forward strand.
ACATCTTTTTGATTTAAAAGAAGATCTGACTTGTTTTCCTTTTGCACAAGATTCACATACCTTGCCATCATTATATTTGATGGAAGGTAGTCCAATGACCAAATCTTTGGAAACAAGTTTGTTTAACAGAGACAGGCTTGCATGACCTAGTCTCTTATGCCATAGCATTATATCATTAGTTCATGCATTTAAACAAGTCAGCTTATTTTGGGGAAGAGTGGAAATACAAACTTTATAAACATTTTGACATCGCTTCCCCC
>JACYFF010031952.1:46694439-46712669 GCA_017589665.1 Selenicereus undatus
GATGATTTTGAACCTCTTACCAATCTAGGCCCCACTTGAATGAAAACATGGCTTTGCCTAATCCAGAACAAGAGAGTGACCTTCCCACGCCTCCATTTCCAGACCTTGCATCGATCACTAGCTCACCCCAGTATGTCAATAAAGATGCCTTTCCCTAATTTATGGGTTTTTGTTTAAGATGAATTTTAGGAAGTTGGGGTTGTTGTTTGGATTTGGAATATTAAATCCGTTGTAGCTTTCGAATGCACGTAATTCGGCTAGGTGTTGGCAATTTTGAGTTGTCTTTGGAAGGATTAAGTCAAAATTCAAGACTTGCGCTCGAGTCTGATGGGGGTTGATGCACGGTTCAAGGCCCTATTTTGATCTTCTACTCCAAACCACCAATGTAATCTTCCCATGGTCTGGGTTTGAATTCTATTCTTCACTCATACTCTGTTCTTGTTGGATGTTGTTGAGATTTCATTGTCCCTATCCCTTGTTGCTCAACTTTCTGGTTTTATTAGTTTGGTTATCAATTATATTCTGATTTTAGTCGAGTTAATTTGGTTGATTTTAGCTTAGTGTGGTTGATTATGTTTTGATTCATTTATGTTCTTTTTTTCTTCTAGTTTGGTCGCTTTTAGCTTAGTTGCTCAGCTCTTTGCTTCTCCCTTGTTTCCCTCTTCTAGGTTTGAAAACTTGAAGGCTTTGATGCGATTCTAATACAAGATGATTCCATTGAATATGTTTGGCTTTGATTTGTGGCCGTGAGTTTGAGCGTATTAGTTTTGTTTAATTGATTTAAATTGGTTTTGTTGTTCCTTTGTCTTAATTCAAGCCTTAGTTTGGCTATGCATTTTCATTACTCAATTTATGCTTTCATTCGATACATTTATGCCATCCCCCAAACCTGTTGCCCTCCCCACTCAAACTGGTCTTCATTTGCTTCCGTCGAGTTTGGAATGATCTGACTTGCCTTCCCCAATTGCTTGGCATTCGCAATATTGTGTTGGGGTTGGTGACAATTAGCTCCATTTGTAATCCTGATGGTATTTATTTAGTTATGAAGGATAGCGGAGTGTATTTGACCCCTGCTTTATGTTGGTATTGTATGCGTTTATTATTAGGTTTCTTCAATTTGCGATATTTAGATCCTATCAGAGTTTGAGCATAATCACGACATTATTTAGAATTTCATTTGCTTATAATCTATGTTTTACTTGTTTATTGTTTAATTAGCTTATAGTGACGGTAGAGTACTTTAAATTCGTGCTGGGTGACCTTAATTTCTTCCATTGCCTCAAGTACTACGACGACCCTCAAGTACTACGACGACAGTGGCATACTTGTGACACTCTATTTTTCGTGCAAAAATATCGTACAAGTTTTTGGCACCGTTGCGGGGGATGACAGTATGAGATTAGGTTGCATTTTCTTTGATATTTTCTTATTAGTTGAATCTATTTTCTTTTGTTTATTTCATTATTAATTGTTACTTTAGTTATTTCATGAAATTCAAAAATCCAAAAAAAAATAGAAGAGCCTAAAATTGACAAAAAAATTTAGAAAAACATCAAAAACCCTAAAAAGGAAAAACTCTAAAAACTTTAAAAACAAAATGGCAAGTTTCCATTTCTCGCAATATGAGGATGAAAATTTTTGGAGCTATTTATCGCGACTTAATGATTATCGTGCTCAATTGAATCAACATTCTGAGAAGTGTAAGATTTCTGAGGCAATTGCTGTGCGTTTAAAAGGTGAATCTTGGGGTGATATTGAGTCTATTTGTCCTGTTGGTAGTCTAGGATTATTATCTAAAACTCAAGATGAGGTTTGGGATTTCTTGGACAAACTAACTGTGGATACTTACGAGCTTGAACAATCTAGAAATAATTTTGGTTACTCAACTAAGAGTGAGTTTGTGTTTCCTGTTAGTCCTTGCCCACAGGATCCCTTTATAGATTCACATGACGCATCTCACTCTTATATGCCTTGTGTTTTGTGCAATTATTGCGAGTCTTCTGATCATGCTGCTTTTCATTGCCCTTGTCGTGCATATGTGGATGCTACATGGGCAAGTGTTGAAAGGAAGATTAACGAATTGGATGATCAAATGGTACAGACAATGAAAAAGAGAATTGCTGAATATTCTTAATGCTTTATTCAAAGTAGCGAGAATTCTAGTGAGCCTACTCTAGTTTAGGATCTCCTAAACCCGCAGTTAGTCTTCATGATGATTTTGAACCCTCTTAGCAATCTAGGCCCCACTTGAATGAAAACATGGCTTTGCCTAATCCAGAACAAGAGAGTGACCTCCCCACGTCTCCATTTCCAGACCTTGCATCCATCACTAGCTCACCCAAGTATGTCACTGAAGATGCCTTTCCCTAATTTATGGGTTTTTGTTTAAGATGAATTTCAGGAAGTTAGGGTTCTTGTTTGGATTTGGTATATTAAATTTGTTGTAGTTTTCGAATGCACGTAATTCGGCTAGGTGTTGGCAATTTTGAGTTGTCCTTGGAAGGATTAAGTCAAAATTCACGAGTTACGCTCGAGTCTAAAGGGGGTGGATGCACGGTTCAAGGCCCTATTTCGATCTTCTGCTCCACACCACCAATGTCATCCTCCCATGGTCTTGGTTTGAATTCTATTCTTCACTCATACTCTGTTCTTGTTGGATGTTGTTGAGATTTCAATGTCCCTCTCCCTTGTTGCTCAGTTTTCTGGTATTATTAGTTTGGTTATCAATTATATTTTGATTTTAGTTCAGTTAATTTGGTTTATTTTAGCTTAGTGTGCTTGATTTTGTTTTCATTCAATTATGTTCTTTTTTTCTTTGTAGTTTGGTTGCTTTTAGTTTAGTTGCTTAGCTGCTCAGCTCTTTGGTTCTCCCCTATTGCCCTCTTCTTGGTTTGAAAACTTGAAGGCCTTGATGCGATTCTGGTTCAAGATGATTCTGTTGATTATGTTTGGCTTTGATTCGTGGTTGTGAGTTTGAGGGTATTAGTTTTGTTTAGGTGATTTAAATTGGTTTTGTTGTTGCTTTGTCTCAATTCAAACTTAGTTTTGTTCTGCATTTTCGTTACTCCATTTATGCTTTCATTTGATGCATTTAAACCATCCCCCATACCTGCTTCCCTCCTCACTCGAACTGGTCTTCATTTGCTTTGGTTGAATTTGGGATGATCTGACTTGCTTTCTCCAATTGCTTGGCACTTGCAATATTGTGTTGTGGCTGGTGACAATTAGTTCCATTTGTAATCTTGATGGTATTGATGTAGTTATGATGGATATTGGAGTATATTTGATCCCTGGTTTATGCTGGTACTGATTGCATTTTTTGTTAGGTTACTTTAATTTGCTATATTGAGATCCTATCAGAGTTTGAGCATAATAAGGGAATTATTTAGAATTTCATTTGTTTATAATCTATGTTTTACATGTTTATTGTTTAATTAGCTTAGAGTGACGCTAGGGTAGTTTAAATTTGTGCTAAGCGACCTTAATTTCTTCCATCGTCTCCGTGGAGACGACCCTCAAGTACTACGACGACAGTCGTACACTTGCGGCACCGTGTTTTACATTCAAAATTATCACACAACTTTTTGGCGCCACTGCCGGGGATGACAGTATGAGATTAGATCGCATTTTCTTTGATATTTTCTTATTAGTTTCATCTATTTTCTTTTGTTTATTTCATGATTAATTGTTGCTTAGCTTAGTTATTTAATGAAATTCAAAAATTCAAAAAGATGAGAAAAGCCTAAAATTGAAAAAAAAAAATTAGGAAACCTTGAAAAACCCTAAAAACTGAAAAACTCTAAAAACTTTAACAACAAAATGGCAAGTTTCCATTTCTCGCAATATGAGGATGAACATTTTTGGAGCTATTTATTGCGACTTAATGACTACCGTGCTCAATTGAATCAACATTTCGAGAAATGGAAGATTTGTGAGGCCATTGCTGTGGGTCTAAAAGCTGAATCTTGGGGTGATATGGAGTCTATTTGTCCTGCTGGTGTTCTAGGATTATTATCTAAAACTCAAGATGAGGTTTGGGATTTCTTTGAAAAACTAGCTCAGGATACTTACGAGTTTGAACGAGCTAGAAATAATTTTGGTTACCGAACTCATAGTGAGTTTGTGTTTCCTGTTAGTCCTTGCCCACAGGATCAATTTATAGATTCACATGACGCATCTCACTCTTATTTGCCTTCTGTTTTGTGCAATTATTGTGAGTCTTCTGATCATGGTGCATGTCATTGCCCTTATCGTGCATAAGTGGATGCTGCATGTGCAAGTGTTGAAAGGAAGATTAATGAATTGGCTGATAAAATGGTAGAGACAATGAAAAAGAGACTTGCTGAATATTCTTAATGTTTTATTCAAAATAGGGAGAATTGTAGTGAGCCAACTCTAGTTAGGATGTCCTGAACCTGCAGTTAGTCTTGATGATGATTTTTAACCCTCTAATCGATCTAGGCCCCACTTGAATGAAAACATGGCCTTGCCTGATCTAGAATAAGAGAGTGACCTCCCCAAGTGTCCATTTCCAGACCTTGCGTCCATCACTAGCTCAGCCAAGTATGTCACGAAAGATGCCTTTCCCTAATTTATGGGTTTTTGCTTCAAATGAATTTCTGGAATTTAGGGTTCTTGTTTGGATTTCGAATATTAAATCTGTTTTGGTTTTCGAATACATGTAATTAGGGTAGGTTTTGCCAATTTCGAGTTGTCTCTGGAAGGATTAAGTCTAAATTCAAGAGTTGCGCTCGAGTCTAAGGGGGGTTGATGCACGATTGAAGGCCCCATTTCGATCTTCTGCTCAACACCACCAATGTCATCTTCCCATGGTCTGGGTTTGAATTCTATTCTTCACTCATACTCTGTTCTTGTTGGATGTTGTAGAGATTTCAATGTCCCTCTCCCTTGTTGCTCAGTTTTCTGGTTTTATTAGTTTGGTTATCAATTATATTCTAATTTTGGTCGAGTTAATTTGGTTGATTTTAGCTTAGTGTGGTTGATTATGTTTTGATTCAATTATGTTCTTTTTTTCTTTCTAGTTTGGTCGCTTTTAGCTTAGTTGCTTAGTTGCTCAGCTCTTTGCTTCTCCCCTGTTGCCCTCTTCTAGGTTTGAAAACTTGAAGGCTTTGATGCGATTCTGGTACAAGATGATTCCATTGAATATGTTTGGCTTTGATTTTTGGTTGTGAGTTTGAGCGTATTAGTTTTGTTTAATTAATTTAAATTGGTTTTGTTGTTGCTTTGTCTCAATTCAAGCTTTAGTTTGGTTCTGCATTTTTGTTACTCAATTTATGCCGTCATTTGGTGCATTTATACCATCCCCCAAACTTGCTGCCCTGCCTACTCAAATTGGTCTTCATTTGCTTCGGTCGAGTTTGGTATGATCTGACTTGCCTTCCCCAATTGCTTGGCATTCGCAATATTGTGTTGTGGTTGGTGACAATTAGTTCCATTTGCAATCTTGATGGTATTTATTTAGTTATGAAGGATAGTGGAGTGTATTTGATCCCTGGTTTATGTTGGTATTGTATGCGGTTATTATTTGGTTACTTCAATTTGCGATATTTAGATCCTATCAGAGTTTGAGCATAATCACGGAATTATTTAGAATTTCATTTGTTTATAATCTATGTTTTACTTGTTTATTGTTTAATTAGCTTATAGTGACACTAGAGTATTTTAAATCCGCGCTGAGTGACCTTAATTTCTTCCATTGCCTCTGTGGAGACGACCCTCAAGTACTACGACGACAGTGGCATATTTGCTGCACTCTATTTTTCGTGCAAAATTATCGTACAAGTTTTTGGCGCCGTTGCCGAGGATGACAGTATGAGATTAGGTCGCATTTTCTTTGATATTTTCTTATAAGTTGAATATATTTTCTTTTGTTTATTTCATTATTAATTATTGCTTTGGTTATTTCATGAAATTCAAAAATCCAAAAAAATTAGAAGAGCCTAAAATTGAAAAAAAAAAATTAGAAAAACATCAAGAACCCTAAAAAATGAAAAACTCTAAAAAGTTTAAAAACAAAATGGCAAGTTTCCATTTCTCGCAATATCAGTGTTAGTTTTGAGAGCACACAAACACAAGAGGGGGGGAGGGTGAATTGTGTTGTCAAATTTTCGTAGTTTTTTGTGAACAGGCTTAGGCCCTGTTTGGACAGGCTATTTGTAAGACGCGCAGAAATTGAAATGCAGCGAAAATAAGTAGAGGGAAAAGGTGAACACAGGATTTTTACGTGGAAACACCTCTAGCCCAACTGAGGCGAAAAACCACGACCTACCCCTGTAGGATTTTCACACAATTTCACTATACGGGCTAAACACGTTTCAAAGTAACACTCACCGTTAAAACTTGTAACACACACGTAACTGTTTTCCCCAAGACTAGTTACCCCACGTCCAATTGTCCCCTTGACTTGGACACACTCAACTCACTTTTAAACGAGAGTGAACAAGATGAACACCTTACTTTTGAATGCTTCACATAAGCTAGTGTAAGGTACAATTAAGCTCCTAATATGCCAACTTTGAAACCTTTATTTTTGCACACACTTTGCTCGGTTTTCTCTCCAGAACGTTTGCTCATAAAACTCTTGAAAGTTGCTGTGAAAAACCGATGTGTCAATGAGTTGTAGAAAACAACCTTTTATCGAGAACTTTGAAAGGTAAGATGATTTATCTTCTCATATATTTTTTTTCAGATTTGGAAAACAAAATCCCTAAAGGAAATAGAGTCCTTTAGCCGCAAGTAGTGGAGTAACGAGAGTTGAAAAAAAATAATTCTGTAACTGCTTGAGTAAGGCGGTAGTTCTCAGCCATAAGGACTCAACCACTAGCCCATGATTTTCTCAACAAACTTATCCACTTGCAAAAAATTAGAGATTATTTTTATTTCAAAAAGATCTTGCGGATCCCCTTAGTTAAAGGTAACCGTTTGGGGTTAAAATACTCCACAGAAAATCTTGTTTGCGAGTCTCGGAGATGCTACCCAAAATCAGAGAGAGAATCGTGCAAAACCATTTTTCGCAACTTTGGCTTGAAAACACCTTGAACACCTTCTTCTCATAACTGTTCTGAGACAGTGTTCTGAAATTATTTTCAAAGAGAAAAACCACTTCAAAGTGAATTTTAAATCAAGACTTTCTAATTGGCATATTAACAAGAATCTAATAAAATAAAAACCATAGCAAAACAAAGACTCTTGTTGAATCAACCAGACATCTTATAGAAACTTAGCTTGCTGCTCCAAACACACTTAAGAGCTGTTCTTAAGGTTGTTCTGAAGTTCTAGAGAGTCTTTCCAGCAACCTGATCTTGAGTACCTGTTCTTAAGACCTGTTCTTAAGAGAAAAACCATTTCAAAGTGAATGTTAAATCAAGACTTTCTAATTAGCATATTAACAAGAATCTAATAAAATAAAAACATAGCAAAACAAAGACTCTTGGTGAATCAAACAGACATCTTGTAGAAACTTAGCTTGCTGCTCCAAACACTCCTAAGAGTTGTTCTTAAGGTTGTTCTGAAGTTCTGGAGAGTCTTTCCAGCCAACTGATCTTGAGTACCTATTCTTAAGACCTGTTCTTTGAGCATTGTTAACTAAGCAATTTCAAAGTATTCAATATTTGGAACCTGTTCAATCAACACACTCAAGTATATATTACATTTGTGTTTGTTATCATCAAAACCTTACATTACAGAAGGATAGGGTCAACAATTTCCCCCTTTTTGATGATGACAAACCAAATGACCATATTGACATAAAAGGCAAAAGCAAGTTAGTGCCAAACAGTCAAGCCATAGAAGAGATATTTTTTTAAGAAGTCAACTAAGCCAAGTCAGACCAAATCAACCATGATGGTCGTGCCCATCAAAGCAAGGTAGGAAGATGTGTCCAAGTCAAGGGGACTATTGGACGTGGGGTAACTAGTCTTGGGGAAGACAGTTATGTGTGTGTTACAAGTTGTAACGGTGAAGGTTACTTTGTAACGTGTTTAGCCCGTATAGTGAAATTGTGTGAAAATCCTACAGGGTTAGGTCGTGGTTTTTCGCCTCAGTTGGGCTAGAGGTGCTTCCACATAAAAATCCTGTGTTCACCTTTTTCTTCTACTTATTTTCGTTGCATTTCAGTTTCTGGGCGTGTTACAAACAGCCTATCCAAACAAGGCCTAAGCCTGTTCCCAGAAAACTGCAAAAATTTGGCAACACAATTCGCCCTCCCCTCTTGTGTTTGTGTACTCTCAAAACTAACAAGTGGTATCAGAGCAGGTTCTCATTAGAAAGATTAACTTCTTGAGAGATCTTAAACATGAGTACACCCAATGGCATACTTGAGGGGCAATCCATAACTCGACCACCATACTTTAATAGTCAACATTATAGTTGGTGGAAGAATAGAATCGAAAACTACATTCAAGCTGTGGACTACGAGTTATGGATGCTTATCAAGAGTGGACCACTCATTCCCACAAAAGTGATCGAAGATGGAAGTAAAGTTCCCAAAAAGCCTGAAGAGTTCAATGCCGAAGACTTCTAGATGATGGAGAAAAACGCCAAAGCCAAAAAACTCTTGTATTTTGGTCTTGGATCGGATCAGTGCACTCGCATTTCTGAGTGCGAGTCAGCCAAGGACATATGGGACGCCCTTCAAGTAGCTCATGAAGGCACAAATCAAGTGAAGCAATCACACATTGAGCTACTTATGAGAAAATACGAATTGTTTGAAATGGGTGATCGTGAAATGGTGATGGATATGTATACTCGTTTCACCGATATAACAAATGAGTTAAAATCATTAGGAAAGTCCTTCACCACTGAAGTGTTGGTGAGGAAGATCCTAAGGTTTTTGCCTCATTCTTGGGAAGCCAAAGTCACGGCTATTCAAGAGGCCAAGGACTTGAAAAAGATTACCGTGGATGAGCTTATTGGCAATCTCCAAACCTATGAGCTTAGGAGGAATTCTCAAGAGGAGACCAAGAAGGACCGAGGCATTGCTCTAAAGCTCTTGGAGGAGGACAACTCGGACCTTGATGAGGAACAAATGGCTATGTTCACCCGAAAATTCAAGAAGTTTTTCAAGAAGGCCAAGGAAAATTCTAAAAAGAAAAACTACAGTAGGTCCAGGAACATTGATCGGGAACAGTTCTCTGGGTGTTTCAAATGTGGTAAACATGACCACATTGTGAAAAACTGCCCATTGCTGAAAGAGGAACAAGAGCCCGAACAGTTCAGGAAACAAGGCAGGAAACAGGGTGGAAACAGTTCTACCAGGCGTTTTTCAAAGGCAATGCTTGCAGCTTGGGGTGATTCTACCGAGGACGAGGAAGGGACTGAAGAAGAAGATGCTGCTGTAGCTCTTATGGCCAGAAGTGACTCTGACTCAGATGATGAGCCTCTGGACAGCTTAGCTCAACTTAAGGATAAGGTACGTGGTTTAAATAAAGCAAAACTTGAAGAGTTATTACTGACTTTGGTGGATGAGTGTGATGCTATTAACTCTGAAAATTGCATGTTAAAGAATGCATGCTCTGAGTTAAAAGGGGATATTCGAAAATTAGAGCATGAAAACAAAATCCTTAAAAGTGAAAAAATTGAAATTGATATGAAGAACATTGTTTTGCATGAAGATCTCAATAAGTCCAAAGAGACCTTAAGTATGAAAGAAGAAGCTTTTGCTACTGACTTCACTAGGCTTGAAAATGAGTCCCTTGAACTGAAACGGAAGGTTGAATCCCTGCTTACTGAGAACAGTAAATTGCTTGAAAAATTAAAACAAGTAGAATCAGACCTTACTGCAAACAGGCGCTGGAACAAGTCCTTACAGGCGCTGAATTGGCTGAGCGCTCACTTTAACCGAGGCAAAAAAGGATTAGGCTTTGTGACTAAGCGCACTGTTTACCCTGTTAATAGGAAATATGTGGGATTACCTGAAAATATTGTTTGTTTTCATTGTGGTAAAACGGGGCATTATCGGTATGCGTGTCCTATAAGAAAGTATGCCATTTAAAGAAATATGATCTATGTAAAACAAATATGGGTTAGAAAAGATGAGATTTGCATGTCTAAGGGAATGGGACCAAGTGGATATGGGTTCCCAAAACTAAGCCCTAATTTGTTTCGCAGGGTAAAGTGAGAGGAAACAACCCAGCAAACAACCCAGGGAATAGCCAGTTGTGGTATGTTGACAGCGGGTGTTCAAGACATATGACTGGTGAGAAATCTAACTTCCTCTCACTTATAGGCTCAGAAGGAGGGAGTGTCGCATTTGGTAACGGCAAGTCCGGGACAATTGTCAGATTAGGTAAGATAGGTGAGTCACTCTCCCATTCTATTGACAATGTATATCTTGTAGATGGATTAAAACATAATTTACTAAGTGTGTCCTAACTGTGTGACAAAGACAACCTAGTAGTGTCAACACGTTGCTCGGTTGTTAATATGAACACAGGAGATGTCGTGTTGAGGGGGAAGCGACATAAAAATGTTTATAAAGTGCGTATTTCTTCTCTTCCCCAAAATAATCTGACTTGTTTAAGTGCTTTGAATGATGATGTTATGCTTTGGCATAAGAGACTAGGTCATGCAAGTCTCTCTCTTTTGAACAAATTGGTTTCCAAAGATCTAGTCGTCGGCTTACCTTCCATCAAATACAATGATGTCAAGGTATGGAACGCTTGTGCTAGGGGGAAACAAGTCAGAAATTCTTTTAAATTGAAAAATTGTGTTAGCACTACCCAACCTCTCGAAATGTTACACGTCGATTTGTGTGGTCCTATGAGGATCACAAGTAGAGGTGGTAAGAGGTATGTACTTGTTGTAGTGGATGACTACTCTCGTTTCACTTGGACCTTGTTTTTGGCTTCTAAAGATGAAACATTTGAGAAATTTCTTGCACTTCTTAAAAAGATTGAAAAGAGAGCAGGACACTCATTGGTTTGCTTAAGGTTTGATCATGGTACAGAATTTGAAAATTCGAGCTTTATTGACTAATTGTAATGAGCATGTTGTTGATCATAATTTTTTAGCTCCAAGAACACCCCAGCAGAACGGGGTGATAGAGCGTAAAAATCGTACTCTAGAAGACATGACTAGAACAATGTTCATTGCTAGTGGTCTTCCTAGAAACTTTTGGGCAGAAGTTTTGAACACATCATGTTACATTATAAATAGATGCATGATTAGACCTATCCTTAACAAAACTCCTTATGAACTTCTCAAGGGTAGAAAACCCAATATTATGCATTTAAGAGTATTTGGTTGTAGATGTTTTGTGCATAATAATGGGAAGGATGCCTTAGGAAAGTTTGATCCAAGGAGTGATGAGGCAATATTTCTTGGTTACTCCTCACACAGTAAGGCATACAAAGTGTTCAATAAGCGAACCTTGTGTGTTGAGGAGAGTGTGCATGTGCTATTTGATGAAACTAACTCTCTAATTGAGAATGATGCACAGGAAGATGATTACGAACTGGGTGTTGCTAGAAAAGATTTGTTGCTCACACATGAGAAAGGTAAGAATCTTGAGGATGGATCAGGGCCTGGAGCTGTTTCCTTGGAAGGTGGGCAAGGTCTGAACCAGACAGGGGGAAGCTCTGCTGAACCTGGTTTGGATCAAAACCAGCCTAATTCTTCTCGAACATGCCGGGAAACAGGCTCCAGAACAGGCTCAGGAACGGGCTCCAAAACAGGCTCGGAAACAGTTCCTGAACCTGTTTCACTGAGTATTCCAGTAAGAATAGAAAGCGTGTCTGTGGATCCATTTACTCCACGACCATGGAAGCACCGAAGTTCGCACCCTCTTAATCAAATTCTGTCTGACATTAATACAGGAGTACAAACCAGATCCAGGCTTAAAAATTTATGTGCTTTTTACGCTTTTCTCTCTAATATTGAGCCAAAAAATGTTAATGAAGCTCTTACAGATTCAGACTGGGTCACGACAATGCAAGAGGAGCTTCATCAGTTTGAAAGGAATAAGGTGTGGTACCTTGTACCATGGCCAGAGGATAGATCAATCATTGGCACCAAGTGGGTGTTCCGGAACAAGCTTGATGAGTTCGGAACAGTCACTAGGAACAAGGCCTGGCGGGTGGTTCAAGGCTACAACCAAGAAGAGGGCATTGATTATGAGGAAACCTTTGCACCCGTTGCAAGGATTGAGGCTATCCACATTTTGGTAGCCTTTGCAACTCACATGGAAATAAAGTTATATCAGATAGATGTCAAAAGTGCATTCCTCAACGGATACCTTAAAGAAGAGGTGTATGTGATGCAACCCCCTAGTTTGAAAATAAAGAATTTCCTAACCATGTTTTTAAACTTGACAAAGCGCTTTATGGTTTAAAACAAGCTCCTAGAGCTTGGTACGAACGCTTGTCAAACCTTTTATTGGAAAATAGTTTTAGAAGAGGCAAGGTTGATAAGACCTTGTTTCCAAAATCTAAGGGGGAACATTTGTTGATTGTTCAAGTATATGTCGACGACATTTTATTTGGTGCAACACGCAATGATTTATGTGAAGAGTTTTCAAAAATGATGAGGAGTGAGTTTGAAATGAGCATGATGGGTGAGCTTAAGTTTTTCTTAGGCTTGCAAATCAAACAAACTTCAAACGGCACCATGATACATCAACTAAAATATGTCAAGGAATTACTTAAGTGATTTGGAATGGGATGGGCCAAGCCCACTGATACTCCCATTTCTCCTTCAACCAGGTTAGAAATGGATGATGGGAGTCCCTCAGTTGAGAACAAATATTATAGGGGCATGATAAGGTCGCTTCTTTACCTAACTCATAGTAGACCTGACATTGCTTTTAGTGTTGGTTTGTGTGCCCGTTTTCAGTCTAAGCCTAAAGAAACTCATTTAAAGGCTGTTAAACGGATCTGTAGAAATTTAAAACATACACCTGATTTGGCTTTATCGTATCCTAGAGGATGCAACTTTAACCTTGTTGGTTATGCTGATGCTGACTATGCAGGCTTTTTGGTTGATAGAGAAAGCACCTCAGGTATGGCTCATTTTCTTGGACCCTATTTGGTATCTTGGGCAACCAAGAAACAACACTCAGATGCCATGTCCGCAGCAGAAGCTGAATATGTTGTAGCTATTTCTTGTTGTGCTCAAGTGCTGTGGATAAGGCAACAACTCAAAGACTTTTGTGTTGACACGGGATGCATTCCCATTTTTTGTGATAATACAAGTGCAATTAATATTTCCAAAAACCCATGTCAACATAAAAGGACTAAACATATTGACATTCGTCATCACTTTTTGAGGGACAATGTTGAAAAGGGCTTGGTTTCAATGAATTATTGTGCCACTAATAAACAAATTGCTGATATTTTTACCAAGGCACTGAATAGAGAACAGTTTGAGAAGAACATACTGGAATTGGGTCTGATTAAAACAACTTGAGCATGCTCCATTAACCCCCAATGCTTGTCTAGTTAAAAGGTTTTTCAGGTCAAACATTTTGATTCATTGGACGCAGTCAACTTTTGTGTCAAAATTAGCACATGTGTGGATTATAACCTACTGACAATCGTTGAGGTCTGATGATATTGCCCTTATTGTCCTATGTTACCGAACAACTGACCGCAGGAACAAGCACCAAGAACAGGTATGGCCACTGTTTGTCAAACGTGTACAAATCAGGTAGTTAATTCAGTTGTTGAGAATTTTTTTTCTTTCCCCGAAGCGTGCGCGACTGGGAGACTTAATGCTCTTCGTTTTCGGTTGAAAGCCAGTAGACTCTTTAGCTCCCTCGCCCGCACACTTCGCTCATCAGCCACCGAAAAATCTCTCTCTCAATCTCTCTCTCTCAAACCCAAAACCCTAAAAACCCAAGATTCTCCCGACCTCCAAAAAGGCAAAAAAGGCAGCACCCACCACTTCAAAATTGGCCCAATTTCTTCTGAGAAGTGTGGTGCGGGGCAAAATTGTGAAAGTGCCATACTTTCAAGAACAGGGCCTGGAGGTGTTCCTGGACAAGCTCAGGGCCCAGGGGTGGCTAGAACTGTTTGCAAACACTTGCCTGGGGTATTCTGTCCCAGATTTGGCCGACTTTTATGCAAATTGCAATATCACCAATGCTGTGGTGACAAGTGAAGTTAATGGGAAGAAACTGAAATTCAATGCCAAAGATCTAGGTGCAATTTTGGGTGTTCCTGCTGAGGGTTTCGATGTGTATGTCCGGGCGGACAAGACAATGCTTGGGATAGCTCGGCTGCTGCAATTAACTCAAACACTGAGCCAGCAAACAAGGTTGAAAACCCCCCAGTCCGTCAAAAAAGGTGACATGACTTCTCTTCATCAATTGCTCTTTTAGTTCGTTATTAAGAATATCATCCCTAGAGGTCAAGGCAACAATCTCGCGAATGCTATGGATCAATGTTTTATTGACCTTATAGATAGAGGAGAGCAAATTAATCTCCCAGCAATCATGATTCGCCACACCTCCAAGATTGTGAACACCTCAAGAGAACATGATATGGGGTATGGTTTCTTGCTGAATCTTGTGTTTGAGCACTTTGGGATTTCTCTTCAGAAAAAAGTGGGGGTGCAGATGGTTGATGAAATAGGGAATAACACTCTAATGGGGTGCGGGTTCAAATTGGTCAAAGGAGCCCATGTAGCTTCGAAACAGGGGTCTAGAACACCCTTTCCCCCTGTTCCTAGTTCTTCCTCCGGTGAGCCTTCTGTTGATGCCTTGCTACTGGATAAATCCCGGTTGAGGACCGAGCTCGCTGAGGTTAAAGCTACTCTTGCTGAGGAGAAGGTTCTCAATGCCAAGCGCCATGAGGATCTAATATCAATTCTTTCCGTCCTCACCGCCAAAATCTGTTCTCCTCCTCCCTGAATCAGCCCTACCCCCTAATCCCTTCCCTGTTCGGTCTTCCCTTATTTTTCAACTTCTTCTCAACACTGTTCTAAACTGCTTGTCTTTCACGCTCTGATAAATTGTGGTTATCCTAATCTTGGTTGGTTATATTTTCATGATCTGCCTTGCTTGTTTCTTGTTGTTGTTTGTTTGTGCGTGACTCGGATGGCCAATATCATTACCGTACCATATACTTGAGTGTATCGCTGGTTGCCTTCCTCCATTACTCAAGTGGTGGTGATTGCAAACACCCTGACTCTCTCTTTTTGATCTAAAGACCCTTTTTCGATGATGTCCAAAGGGGGAAGATGGGCATGACCATGGTTGATTTAGTGTGACTTGGCTTAAGTTGACTTCTCAAAATTTTTCTCTTCTATGGCTTGACTGTTTTGGCACTAACTTGCTTTCGCCTTTTATGTCAATATGTTTATTTGGTTTGTCATCATCAAAAAGGGGGCAATTGTTGACCCTATCCTTAAGTAATGTAAGGTTTTGATGATAACAAACACAAATGTAATATATACTTGAGTGTGTTGATTGAATAGGTTCCAAATATTGAAAACTTTGAAATTGCTTGGTTAACAATGCTTAAAGAACAGGTCTTAAGAACAGGCACTCAAGATCAGGTTGCTGGAAAGACTCTCCAGAACTTCAAAAGAACCTTAAGAACAACTCTTAGGAGTGTTTGGAGCAGCAAGCTAAGTTTCTACAAGATGTCTGGTTGATTCAACAAGAGTCTTTGTTTTGCTATGGTTTTTATTTTATTAGATTCTTGTTAATATGCCAATTACAAAGTCTTGATTTAACATTCACTTTGAAATGGTTTTTCTCTTTGAAAATAATTTCAGAACACTGTCTCATAACAGTTCTGAGAACAAGGTGTTCAAGGTGTTTTCAAGCCAAAGCTGCGAAAAATGGTTTTACACGATTCCCTCTCTGATTTTGGGTAGCATCTCCGAGACTTGCAAACAAGATTTTCTGTGGAGTATTTTAACCCCAAACGGTTATCTTTAACTAAGGGGATCGGCAAGATCTTTTTGAAATAAAAAGAATCTCTAATTTTTGGCAAGTGGATAAGTCTGTTGAGAAAATCATGGGCTAGTGGTTGAGTCCTTGTGGCTCAGAACTACCGCCTTACTCAAGCAGTTAAGGATTTTTTTTTTCAACTCTCGTTACTCCACTACTTGCGGCTAAAGGACTTTATTTCCTTTAGGGATTTTGTTTTCCAAATCTGAAAAAAAATATATGAGAAGATAAATCATCTTACCTTTCAAAGTTCTCTATAAAAGGTTGTTTTCTACAACTCATTGACACATCGGTTTTTCACAGCAACTTTCAAGAGTTTTATGAGCAAACTTTCTGGAGAGAAAACCGAGCAAAGTGTGTGCAAAAATAAAGGTTTCAAAGTTGGCATATTAGGAGCTTAATTGTACCTTACACTAGCTTATGGGAAGCATTCAAAAGTAAGGTGTTCATCTTGTTCACTCTCGTTTAAAAGTGAGTTGAGTGTGTCCAAGTCAAGGGGACTATTGGACGTGGGGTAACTAGTCTTGGGGAAGACAGTTACGTGTGTGTTACAAGTTTTAATGGTGAATGTTACTTTGAAACGTGTTTAGCCCGTATAGTGAAATTGTGTGAAAATCCTACAGGGGTAGGTCGTGGTTTTTCGCCTCAGTTGGGCTAGAGGTGTTTCCACGTAAAAATCCTGTGTTCACCTTTTCCCTCTACTTATTTTCGCTGCATTTCAGTTTTTGGGCGTGTTACAAACAGCCTGTCCAAACAAGGCCTAAGCCTGTTCCCAGAAAACTGCGAAAATTTGGCAACACAATTCACCCCCCCTCTTGTGTTTGTGTACTCTCAAAACTAACAAGTTAACCAAGCAATTTCAAAGTATTCAATATTTGGAACTTGTTCAATCAACACACTTAAGTATATATTACATTTGTGTTTGTTATCATCAAAACCTTACATTACATAAGGATAGGGTCATCAATTTCCCCCTTTTTGATGATGACAAACCAAATGACCATATTGACATAAAAGGCGAAAGCAAGTTAGTGCCAAACAGTCAAGCCATAGAAGAGAAAAAATTTTAAGAAGTCAACTTAAGCCAAGTCAAACCAAATCAACCATGACGGTCATGCCCATCTTCCCCCTTTGGACATCATCGAAAAAGGGTGGTCAGATCAAACAGGTGAAAATAGGGTGTTTGCAATCACCACCACTTGGGTAATGGAGGAAAAACAACCAGTGATACACTCAAGTATATGGTACGGTAATGATATTGGCCATCCGAGTCATGCACAAACAAACAACAACAAGAAACAAGCAAGGCAGATCATGAAAATATAACCAACCAAGATTAGGATAACCACAATTTATCAGACCGTGCAAGACAAGCAGTTTAGAACAGTGTTGAGAACAGGTTGAAAAACAAGGGAAGACAGAATAGGGAAGGGATCAGGGGGTAGGGCTGATCCAGGGAGGAGGAGAAGAGATTTTGGCGGTGAGGACGGAAAGAATCGATATTAGATCCTTATGTCGCTTGGCATTGAGAACCTTCTCCTCAGCAAGAGCAGCTTTAACCTCAGCGAGCTCGATCTTCAACCGGGATTGATCCAGTAGCAAGGCATCAACAAAAGGCTCACTGGAGGAAGAACCAGGAACAGGGGGAAAGGGTGTTCTAGACCCCTGTTCCGAAGCTACGTGGGCTCCTTTGACCAATTTGAACCCGGACCCCATTAGAGTGTTATTCCCTATTTCATCAACCATCTGCACCCCCACTTTTTTTTCTGAAGAGAACTCCCAAAGTGCTCAAACACAAGAGTCAGCAAGAAACCATACCCCAGATCATGTTCTCTTGAGGTGTTCGCAATCCTGGAGATATGGAGAATCATGAGTGCTGGGAGATTAATTTGCTGTCCTCTATCCATAAGGTCAATAAAACATTGATCCATAGCATCCGCGAGATTATTGCCTTGACCTCTAGGGATGATATTCTTAATAATGAACCAAAAGAGCAATTGATGAAGAGAAGTCATGTCACCTTTTTTTACGGACTGGGGGGTTTTCAACCTTGTTTGCTGGCTCATTGTTTAAGTTAATTGCAGTAGCCAAGCTGTCCCAAGCACAGTCTTGTCCGCGCAGACATACACATTGAAACCCTCAGCAGGAACACCCAAAATTGCACCTAGATCTTTGGCATTGAATTTCAGTTTCTTCCCATTAACTTCTGTTTGAGCCAAAAATGTGATATTTTTAAGGTACTTTTTCACCAATTTTATGCTCGTTTTAACAATATTTTTAGGATTTTTAATTTATTTTATTTTATTTTGCAGATTTT
>JACYFF010031952.1:46722864-46734921 GCA_017589665.1 Selenicereus undatus
ACTCACTCACTTTTCTGATTCAAGATCAGGGTTACAAAACACCTTACCGGGTGCTTCTGACTTAAGCAGATGTAAGGTACAATGAAGTCCTAGTATGCCAATATATTGAAAGCTCAGTTTAAACACAACTTGAGTTGGTTTTACTTTTCTCAAGAGTAGCTCAAAATTCGTCTAGAAAAACCACTTTTTGAAATTTCCCTTTTTCATAAGTTGTGTGTTTCTCAGTTTTCACTCTTTGCTTTTCTTTCTGTCTGTGTGTGTTTATTGTGGGGACGAAAGAGCTGCGGTTTATGCACCACAAAACCAATGGTCAAGAACCAAGGAGAATCACCTAAGTTTGGAAAATGATTTTCAAGAAAAATACTCCCAACGGCTAGTGACAAGTTCTTTCCAAGTTATAAGGGATTTGTTATCTTAAGAGATAACCATTATCTTCCCATAGCCGTGAAGAGGATTTAAAGAAGCGACCAGAAATCTCTTCAGTTTTTGAATACTTATCAAAGCCGAAAATATGGGAAAAAGGAAATCTTTTTAGTTTTGGCAAATCTCCTATTTTCGCAAATCTCCCACAATATTTTCAGAAAAATATCCTTTCCAGAAAAATAGCAAACTTGGAGTTTAAAGAAATTATTCTGGAGATCTTGGCCAACCGAAATGAATTTTCAAAGATAACCGGGTATGGCCACTTTAATTCAGAAACACCCTAGGCACCCTGTTTGCAGGGTTGTTCGCAACTGGTATTCTGAAGCACTTAGCGCAAATACCGATTCAAGAGGTGTTTAAAAAGCATTTTCAATATTGGCATATTAACAAGAGTTTAAATAAATAAAACCTATATACCCAAGACTTCTTGTTTTGAACCAGTCATCTTGTCCAAGATTTGCAGAGCTGCTGTGAACACCAAGGCGACCTTGTTTGTTGGGGTTGTTCTTTGCATTGCTAGAGTTCAGAAACTGATCTTCACATATAATCAACTCATCGAGGTGTTGTTCTTAACTTGATCGTGAGCCATCATGGTATGAGACCTGTTCTTAAGAATTGTTCTCACATGTAGCAAACCAGTTAATACAATAAAGATTACAAACACCAGTTAGGCCTGTTTGGAGAACGTGTTTGGAGCAACATTACTTGGATAGATTTTTACGCTTGGATTTGTTATCATCCAAACATAAAAATAATAACTCAACAAGTTCACCCTTTTTGATGATGACAAACCAAGTGACCATATTGACAAAACAAACAAAAATAAATAAATGCTGATAGGGATCCACGTAAGTCAAAGCTAGGTTTTGTCCCATAGTCAATTGGTTTTTCACTCTTCTTCCCCCTTTTGGCATCATTAAAAAGCAAGAACAACATAGGTAAGAAGAGGAACAACATAGTATAAAGCGTGTAAATCATAAAGGACAACAAGCAAGAGAGATTGCAAGTAGATATTTCATTAATAATTAAGGCAGTACAATTGCAACAAAAAAAACAAAACAAAAACAAAGAAACAGAAAAAAAACAGCCGAGACAATCAGGGAGCAGGAGGTGGTTGCGATTGCAAAGGAGGAATGCTAGGGGCAAGGGTGGAGAGAAGAGGAAGCAAGTCTTCATGACGCTTGGCAGAGAGGGCTTGTTCCGCAGCAAGAGCAGCCTTGACAGCTGAGAGCTCATCCTTGAGATGGGTATTGTCCTCAAGAACAGCCTCAACCTTGATGGAGGGTTGCTCAGAAACAGGTGGTCGAGGTGGTCGACGACCCTGTTTGGAAACTGATCCCCCAATCTCATAGCCACACCCAAGCAGGGTATCAACCCCGAATTCATCAATGGTTTCGGCGGCTACTCTCCTTGTGAGCACTATCCCAAAGTGCTCAAACACCCTTGACAGAAGAAACCCATATCCGAGATCATGTGCCTGGGTGGTGTTCGCAATTCGCCCAATGTGGCGAATCATGATAGTCGGAAGGTTAATTGGTTCCTCCCTATCCAGCAGGTCGACCAGGCACTGATCAAACAGGTCTGCTGAATTTCTCCCTTGACTCCTTGGAATCACGTTCTTAATGACGAACATGAAAAGGAGTTGGTGGAGAGGGATCAAATCACCCTTCTTTACAGAGGAGGGTGTTTTCAGACCCTGTTTGTGACTGAGGCGTTTTGACACCTCGAGGAGCCTGGTTGGTTCCAGGGCAGTTTTGTCCTCCCTCACATACACAGCAAATCCTTGTGAGGGTATTCCCAGAAGTTTTCTAAGTGTGGGCGCATCAATCTTGATGCTTTGCCCATTCACTGAGCTGGTCACCACTCCTTCGGTGACTTTGTAGTTGGCGTAAAACTCAGCCAACTCAGGCACAGAACACCCCAACTGGGTGTTTGCAAACATGTCAAGCCAGCCTTGGGTGCGAAGCTTGGTCAAGAACACCCCCAGACCTTGTTCCGCAAAAAAGCTTACAGACACTACCTTTCCCCTGACGACATGGCGCTTAAGCAACTGCGCATGTCTGTCAGACATAGGAGAGGGAGTGAACTACTTTGGGCGTTTGGAAGCAGGAACAGAGGTGGTAGCTTTTGGTAGGGGGGTTGTTCTGGGCTTTCACTTGAGGGGTGTTTTTGCATGTGAGAGCTTCACAGCAGGTTTAGTGGCTGATTTTGGAGGGGTTTGTTCTTCAGAGGACTCGGAAAACGCCGGTGTCCCCTGTTTGAAGGTGGTGTCTTCAGAGTCAGAACTCGAGGAAATTTCCTCGATGATAGGTGCAGAGGGTTTAGAGTATATGGGGGTCAATCTGGAACCAATTCTCGCAGATTTGCGAGAAGGTTGAGAAGGAGGAGAAGAGGGAGTTAGAGAGGGGCGAGAACTTGATGGTGGTCGTGTTCTTGGAGTTCGGGTGCGCCTAGCCACCATCTTTACCCTTTTTCTCTTCTCTCCAGTCTGAGAGACCAGAGGAACAGAGTCCTCCTTCAGATCCGTGAACAGATCATCAATGAACACATCCCCTGTTCTCCGAGTTGTTTCCGGGAAAGGCGCAGAATAACAGGGTTCAAAAACCTCAATGGTGGTTTCTGGGTTCTCCAAGAATTTATTTTGGAGACCCGAAGAACCAGCATTTGTTGCAGAAGAAGTGGGACAAGGGATTGTCCCCACATACACCACTAACTCCCAACCAAAGGAGTAGGGAATATCGCACAAATCAAGCCCAATGGTTTTGAGGTTTATCTGAGTAAGATACCCGAAAGTTGTATGGGTAATTGGGCGAGAAGGTGCCAAAATTGAAGAGATAATCATCATGCTGTTCTCACAGAGTAATGGGGAATCGGTTTTGGGAGCCATTAATGCAAGAGAGATTTTCGAGTTTTGAGGATTTTGCTAGGGTTTGAAAGCAAGAACAGAGTAGAAAGAGAGAGAGCAAGACGGGGAAGACGCACGCAAGAGGTTTTTAAACTCCTCACCCGTTAAGAAAGATCACCTAGGGAATACCTAGAAGTTGAGCAAGCAGCATACATCAATAACAATCAATGCGTACCTGATCGAGCCGCCTGTTCTTGAACATGCTTCTCCTTTTTCAAATTGTGTCATGATTACTCTTTCTCCATCTCCCAAGATAGTAGTATAACGTCACATTGGCTCACAAGACTACACATATTCTTTAATCAAAAGCCACTGATTTAATAAGAAGAATTTCAAACAAGGGAAGGAACAGGTATTATGGGGTGTTTTTGTCAACTTTGATCAACCTCTGAGAACAGGTGTTCTCAGGGTGTTTTTACTAACCCCAACTCCAGCCTGTTTCTCTCAAATTGATCTCTAGCTAGGGCCTTAGTGAATATATCAGCAATTTGATTTTCCGTTGAGAAAAAATTCATAGAAATTAAACCCTTTTCAACAGTATCTCTCAAGAAATGATGTTGAATGTCAATATGTTTTGTCCTTTTGTGTTGACATGGATTTTTGGCAATATTAATTGCACTTGTGTTATCACAAAAAATAATAATGCATCCAATGTCAACACAAAAATCCTTAAGCTGCTTTCTTATCCACAACAGTTGAGCACAACATGAAGCTGCTGCAACATATTTAGCTTCTGCTGTGGATAGGGCAACTGAATGTTGCTTCTTGGCAGCCCAAGATACCAAACAAGGTCCAAGAAAATGAGCCATACCTGAGGTACTCTTTCTATCAACTAGGAAACCTGCATAGTCAGCGTCAGCATATCCAACAAGACCAAGATTGCAACCTCTAGGATACCATAGAGCTAGATCAGGTGTATGCTTTAAATATCTTAGTATCCGTTTAACAGCCTTAAGATGAGTCTCTTTAGGGCTAGACTGAAAACGGGCACATAAACCAACGCTAAAAACAATATCCGATCTACTAGCAGTTAGGTATAGGAGTGACCCAATCATGCCCCTATAGAGTTTCTCCTCAACTGAGGGACTCCCATCATCCATAACCAACTTGGTTGATGGAGAGATAGGAGTGTCTATGGGTTTGGCCGACTCCATCCCAAAACGCTTAAGTAGCTCCTTGATATACTTTTGTTGATGGATCATGGTGCCGTTTGGAGTCTGCTTGATTTGTAAGCCTAGGAAAAAGTTAAGCTCACCCATCATGCTCATCTCAAACTCACTCCTCATCATATTTGAAAATTCATTGCATAAATCATGATGAGTTGCACCAAATATAATGTCATCTATATATATTTGGACAATCAATAAATGTTCCCCCTTAGATTTTAGAAACAAGGTATTGTCTACCTTGCCTCTTCTAAAATCATTTTCAAGTAAAAGGCTTGACAACCGTTCATACCAAGCTCTTGGAGCTTGTTTTAAACCATAAAGTGCTTTGTCAAGTTTAAAAACATGATTTGGAAAATCACCATTTTCAAAACCAATGGGTTGTTTGACATACACCTCTTCTTTAAGGTATCCGTTTAGGAATGCACTTTTCACATCCATTTGATATAGCTTGATTTCCATATGAGCTGCATAGGCTATTAAGATTCGAATAGCCTCAATTCTAGCAACTGGTGCAAAGGTTTCTTCATAATCAATCTCTTCTTCTTGATTGTACCCTTGAACCACCAACCTTGCCTTGTTCCTAGTGACTGTTCCTGACTCATCTTGCTTATTTCGGAACACCCACTTGGTTCCAATGATTGTTCTCTCTGCAGGTTTAGGTACAAGGTGCAACACTTTGTTTCTTTCAAATTGATGAAGCTCTTCTTGCATAGCCGTGATCCAATCTGAATCTGCAAGGGCTTCATTCATACTTTTTGGCTCAATGTTAGAAAGAAAAGCGTAGAAAGCACAAAAATTCTTAAGTTTAGATCTAGTTTGCACTCCAGTATTAATATCTGACAAGATTTGATCAAGAGGGTGCGAACTATGGTGCTTCCATGGTCTTGGATTAATTGGTTCCATAGACACATGTTCTGTTCTAACTGAAGTGTATCTAGGATCAGATTTAAGAACACCTCCTGATCCTGTTTCTGCACCTGTTTGCAAGCTGGTTCCTAAAGAACATGGTTCCGAACAGGGTTCAACGGTGTTTCCCCCTGTTTGGTATTCACCTTGCCTACTGTTTTGAAAAACAACTTTTGTACCTGTTTTCTTCAGGGTATTCTCACCTTGTTTACCTTGGTTCAACAATTCCTTTTGGACAAGACCTAATTCAAACTCTTGATCCTGTGCATTACTCTCATTCAAAGAGTTAGATTCATCAAACAAGACATGCACACTTTCCTCAACACACAAGGTTCTTTTGTTAAAGACTTTGTATGCCTTACTGTGAGAGGAATAACCAAGAAATATTGCCTCATCACTCCTTGGATCAAACTTTCCTAAGGCATCTTTCCCATTATTATGCACGAAACATCTACAACCAAATGTTCTTAGATGCATAAGGTTGGGTTTTCTGCCTTTAAGAAGTTCATAAGGAGTTTTGTTCAAAATGGGTCTAATCATGCATCTATTCATAATATAGCAAGATGTGTTCAAAGCTTCTGCCCAAAAGTTCCTAGGAAGACCACTAGCAATAAGCATTGTCCTAGTCATGTCTTCCAGGGTGCGATTTTTACGCTCGACCACCCCATTCTATTGGGGTGTTCTTGGGGGCGAGAAGATGTGATCAACACCATGCATATTACAAAAATTTGTAAAGCTTGCATTTTCAAATTCAGTACCATGATCAGACCTCAAGCTAACCAATGAGTGTCCTACTCTCTTTTCAACCTTTTTGAGAAGGGCAACAAAATTCTCAAAAGTTTCATCCTTGGAGGCCAAGAACAAGGTCCAAGTAAATCGAGAGTAATCATCCACTATGACAAGCACGTACCTCTTCCCACCTCTACTTGATATCCTCATCGGACCACATAGATCAATGTGTAATAATTCAAGAGGTCGGGTGGTGCTTACACAATTTTTAGATTTTAAAGAGGATCTGACTTGTTTTCCTTTTGCACAAGCTTCACATACCTTGTCATCATTATACTTGATGGAAGGTAGTCCAACAACCAAATCTTTGGAAACAAGTTTGTTTAACAAAGACAGGCTTGCATGACCTAGTCTCTTATGCCATAGCATTATATCATCAGTTAATGCATTTAAACAAGTCAGGTTATTTTGGAGAAGAGTGGAAATACAAACTTTATAAACATTTTGACATCGCTTCCCCCTCAACACAACATCTCCTGTGTCGTCATTCACAACCAAGCAATGTGTTTTTGAAAACAGTACTAGGTTGTTCTTGTCACACAGTTGGGACACACTTAGCAGATTGTGTCTTAACCCATCAACCAAGTGCACATTATCAATTGAGTGGGAGAGAGTTTTACCAATATTACCTATACCGACAATTGTCCCAGACTTGTCGTTTCCAAATGCTACACTCCCACCATTTAAAGCTGTAAGTGACAGAAAATTTGATCTTTCACCAGCCATGTGCCGTGAACACCCACTATCAACAAACCACAGCTGCCTGTTTTCAAGGGTGTTTGTGGGGTTGTTCGTAAGGTTGTTCTCTCTCACTTCAGCCTGCAAAACAAATCACGGGTTAGTTTTGGGAACCCAGATCCACTTGGGTCCCATTCTTTTAGACATGTAAAGCCCATCTTTTCTAATCCAGATTTGTTTCACATACCTTTCATTCTTTTCATTGGCATGTTTTCTTAAAGGGCAGGTGTATCTATAATGACCTGTTTTACCACAATGAAAGCAAACAATGTTTTCAGGTAATCCCACATAGTTCCTATGTATTGGGTAAACGGTCCGTTTGTGCTTGTAACCAAGTCCCTTTTTGTTTCTATTGTGATGAGTGTTTAGCCAATCAAGGGCTTGTGAGGATTTATTCCAGCGTTTGTTTGTGGCAAGGTCAGTTTCCATCCTGTCTATGGTGGCATTCAAGCTTTGCTTTTCATTTAGCAAGGATTCAACTGTTTCTTCCACTTTAGAGAGCTTTTCCCTTACTTGGGTATAATCACCTTCTTTTAGAAAGAGATCTTCTCTAAGTACGTTAATACTCTCATGTAAACCTAGTTTTTCATTTTTAAGAATTTCATTTTCAAGCTCTAGGTCTCGAACTTCCCTTTTTAGATCTGCACAGGTGTCTATCAAATTATATAGAAGTTCTTCTAAAGTAGCTTTGTTAAGACCATGTACCTTGTTCTTGAGATCTGAGAAGCTGATTGTTGATTCATCATCTGAATCTGAATCACTTTGTGCCATCAGTGCTACGACCTCTTCTTCAGCTTCAGATTCTCCTTCATCCTCAGAGGAATCTCCCCAAGCAGCCAGCATAGCTTTCGAGAATCGCTTGCCCAGATTGTTTACAGGATGTTTTCGAGGATGTTCGGGCATCTGTTCTTCTCGAAGCAGTGGACAATTTTTGATTAAGTGATCTGGTTTGCCGCACTTGAAACACCCTGTGAGCTGTTCTTTAGGGGTGTTTCTGGACTTGCTGAAATCTTTTCTTTTGTTGTTTTCCTTGACCTTTTTGAAGAATTTCTTGAATTTTCTGGTCATTAGGGCCATATCTTTTTTTTCAAGGTCAGAGTCAGTGTCCTCATGTGCTTTCAACGCAAGCCCACGATCCTTCTTTTGCTCCTCTCTTTGTGAGTTCTTTCGGAGTTCATAGGTTTGGAGATTACCAATCAACTCGTCGAGGGTGATCTTGTTCATGTCTTTGGCCTCTTGGATGGCTGTTACTTTGGCCTCCCACGTACGAGGTAGAATTCTGAGGATTTTCCTCACCAGCTCTTCAGTGGTGAAGGACTTTCCCAGGGATTTTAACTCGTTCGTGATGTGGGTAAACCGTGTATACATATCCATCACAGTCTCACGATCTCCCATATCAAACAACTCATATTGTCGCATAAGTAGCTCAATTCTAGATTGTTTAACTTGACTCGTACCTTCATGAGCAACTTGCAAGGCATTTCAGATGGCTTAGGCTGATTCACACTCTGAGATGCGAGTGTATTCATCGGGTCCTAGGCCAAAATATAGTAGCTTCTTGGCATTTTTCTCCATTTTCTTATAATCTTGAGCATCAAACTCTTTAGGTTCCTTGGTAACCGTCTTACCACTCTCAAGCACCTTGGTGGGAACAAGGGGCCCATTCTTGATGAGCATCCATAACTCATAATCTTCTGCCTGAATATAGTTTTCCATCCTATTCTTCCACCAACTATAATGTTGGCCGTTGAAATAGGGTGGACGAGTAATGGATTGCCCTTCAAGAATTCCTTGTCGTGTACTCATCTTCAGAATCTCTCAAGGTGTTAGCCTTTTTGCGAGAGAACCCGCTCTGATACCACTTGTTGAGATCGCGAGTATTCTACCACAAGAGGGGGGGTGAATTGTGGTGTTTGATTTTCGCGTTGTGAGTAGCAAACACCCCTGTGACTTGTTTGCAGAGGGTGTTCTCAAGTATTGCAAATGCAAAAATCACCAAGATAAATGCGGAAATTAAAGCACACACAATTTTTACGTGGAAAACACCTCTAGCCCAACTGAGGTGTGAAAAACCACGACCTACCTCGTGTAGGATTTAACCACTTCACTAAACTAGGCTTAACTCGTTACAAATGTAACACACCTTGTTACAACCTTGCAACCACGTAACCTCCTTCTCTAATGCAGATTATACCACGTCCAAATCTCACCAGATTGGACACGTCCAAAGTCCACACGACTGAGGACCACTCACTCACTTTTCTGATTCAAGATCAGGGTTACAAAACACCTTATCGGGTGCTTCTGACTTAAGCAGATGTAAGGTACAA
Source organism: Selenicereus undatus (assembly GCA_017589665.1). NCBI lineage: Eukaryota > Viridiplantae > Streptophyta > Magnoliopsida > Caryophyllales > Cactaceae > Selenicereus > Selenicereus undatus. The sequence goes on from JACYFF010031952.1 coordinate 46,732,125, forward strand.
TGAAGTCCTAGTATGCCAATATATTGAAAGCTCAGTTTAAACACAACTTGAGTTGGTTTTACTTTTCTCAAGAGTAGCTCAAAATTCGTCTAGAAAAACCACTTTTTGAAATTTCCCTTTTTCATATGTTGTGTGTTTCTCAGTTTTCACTCTTTGCTTTTCTTTCTGTCTGTGTGTGTATATTGTGGGGACGAAAGAGCTGCGGTTTCATGCACCACAAAACCAACGGTCAAGAACTAAGGAGAATCACCTAAGTTTGGAAAATGATTTTCAAGAAAAATACTCCCAACGGCTAGTGACAAGTTCTTTCCAAGTTATAAGGGATTTGTTATCTTAAGAGATAACCCTTATCTTCCCATAGCTGTGAAGAGGATTTAAAGAAGCGACCAGAAATCTCTTCAGTTTTTGAATACTTATCAAAACCGAAAATATGGGAAAAAGGAAATCTTTTTAGTTTTGGCAAATCTCCTATTTTCGCAAATCTCCCACAATATTTTCAGAAAAATATCCTTTCAAGAAAAATAGCAAACTTGGAGTTTAAAGAAATTATTCTGGAGATCTTGGCCAACCGAAATGAATTTTCGAAGATAACCGGGTATGGCCACTTTAATTCAGAGACACCCTAGGCACCCTGTTTGTAGGGTTGTTCGCAACTGGTGTTTTGAAGCACTTAGCGCAAATACCGATTCAAGAGGTGTTTAAAAAGCATTTTCAATATTGGCATATTAACAAGAGTCTAAATAAATAAAACCTATATACCCAAGACTTCTTGTTTTGAATCAGTCATCTTGTCCAAGATTTGCAGAGCTGCTGTGAACACCAAGGCCACCTTATTTGCTGGGGTTGTTCTTTGCATTGTTAGAGTTCAGAAACTGATCTTCACATATAATCAACTCATCGAGGTGGTGTTCTTAACTTGATCGTGAACCATCAATGTATGAGACCTGTTCTTAAGAATTGTTCTCACATGTAGCAAACCAGTTAACACAATAAAGATTACAAACACCAGTTAGGCCTGTTTGGAGAACGTATTTGGAGCAACATTACTTGGACAGATTTTTACACTTGGATTTGTTATCATCAAAACTTAAAAAGAATAACTCAACACCTTGGCTGACTCGCACTCAAAAATGCGAGTGTACTCATCCGATCCAAGACCAAAATACAAGTGTTTTTTGGCTTTGGCGTTTTTCTCCATCATTTTGAAGTCTTCGGCATTGAACTCTTCAGGCTTTTTGGGAACTTTACTTCCATCTTCGATCACTTTTGTGGGAATGAGTGGTCCACTCTTGATAAGCATCCATAACTCGTAGTCCTTAGCTTGAATGTAGTTTTCGATTCTATTCTTCCACGAACTATAATGTTGACCATTAAAGTAAGGTGGTCGAGTTATGGATTGCCCCTCAAGTATGCCATTGGGTGTACTCATGTTTAGGATCTCTCAAGATGTTAATCTTTCTAATGAGAACCTGCTCTGATACCACTTGTTAGTTTTGAGAGTACACAAACACAAGAGGGTGGGTGAATTGTGTTGCCAAATTTTTGCAGTTTTCTAGGAACAGGCTTAGGCCCTGTTTTGACAGACTGTTTGTAACACGCCCACAAACTGAAATGCAGTGAAAATAAGTAGAAGAAAAAGGTGAACACAGGATTTTTACGTGGAAACACCTCTAGCCCAACTGAGGCGAAAAACCACGACCTACCCCTATAGGATTTTCACACAATTTCACTATACGGCCTAAACACGTTACAAAGTAACCTTCACCGTTACAACTTGTAACACATAGGTAACTGGCTTCCCCAAGACTAGTTACCCCACGTCCAATAGTCCCCTTGACTTGGACACACTCAAGTAACTTTTAAACAAGAGAAAACAAGATGAACACCTTACTTTTGAATGCTTCCCATAAGCTAGTGTAAGGTACAATTAAGCTCCTAGTATGCCAACTTTGAAAGCTTTATTTTTGCACACACTTTGGTCGGTTTTCTCTCCAGAAATTTTGCTCATAAAACTCTTGAAAGTTGCTGTGAAAAACCGATGTGTTAATGAGTTGTAGAAAGCAACCTTTTATAGAGAACTTTGAAAGGTAAGACGATTTATCATCTCACATATTTTTTTCAGATTTGGAAAACAAAATCCCTAAAGGAAATAGAGTCCTTTAGCGGTAAGTAGTGGAGTAACGAGAGTTGAAAAAGAAAATCCTTAACTGCTTGAGTAAGGCGGTAGTTCTCAGCCATAAGGACTCAACCACTAGCCCATGATTTTCTCAACAGACTTATCCACTTGCCAAAAATTAGAGATTCTTTTTATTTCAAAAAGATCTTGCAGATCCCCTTAGTTAAAGATAACCATTTGGGGTTAAAATACTCCACAGAAAATCTTGTTTGCAAGTCTCGGAGATGCTGCCCAAAATCAGAGAGAGAATCGTGTAAAACCATTTTTCGCAGCTTTGGCTTGAAAACACCTTGAACACCTTGTTCTCATAACTGTTCTAAGACAGTGTTCTGAAATTATTTTCAAAGAGAAAAACCATTTCAAGGTGAATGTTAAATCAAGACTTTCTAATTGGCATATTAATAAGAATCTAATAAAATAAAAACCATAGCAAAACAAAGACTCTTGTTGAATCAACAAGACATCTTGTAGAAACTTAGCTTGCTGCTCCAAACACTCCTAAGAGCTGTTCTTAAGGTTGTTCTGAAGTTCTGGAGAGTCTTTCCAGCCAACTAATCTTGAGTACCTGTTCTTGAGACCTGTTCTTTGAGCATTGTTAACCAAGCAATTTCAAAGTATTCA
>JACYFF010031952.1:46776874-46866020 GCA_017589665.1 Selenicereus undatus
CCATTGCCACTGTGGAGACGACTCTCAAGTACTACGATGACAGTGGCTTACTTGTGGCACTCTATTTTTCATGCAAAATTATCGTACAAGTTTTTGGTGTCGTGGCTGGTGATGACAGTTTGAGATTAGGTCGTATTTTCTTTGATATTTTCTTATTAGTTGCATCTATTCTCTTTTGTTTATTTCATTATTAATTGTTACTTTGGTTATTTCATGAAATTCGAAAATCCAAAAAAATTAGAAAAGCCTAAAATTGAAAAAATAAATTTAGAAAAACTTGAAAATCCTAAAAAATTGAAAAACTCTAAAAACTTTAAAAACAAAATGGCAAGTTTCCATTTCTCGTAATATGAGGATGAACATTTTTGGAGCTATTTATCGCGACTTAATGATTACCGTGCTCAATTGAATCAACATTTTTAGAAATGGAAAATTTGTGAGGCCATTGCTATGGGTCTAAAAGTTGAATCTCGGGGTGATATTGAGTCTATTTGTCCTGTTGGTGTTATAGGATTATTATCTAAAACTCAAGATGAGGTTTGGGATTTCTGTGAAAAACTAGCTTGGGATACTTACGAGTTTAAACAAGCTAGAAATAATTTTGGTTGCCCAACTCATAGTGAGTCTGTGTTTCCTGTTAGTCCTTGCCCACAGGATCCCTTTATAGATTCACATGACGCATCTCACTCTTATTTGCCTTTTGTTTTGTGCAATTATTACGACTCTTCTAATCATGTTGCTTGTCGTTGCCCTTGTCGTGCATATGTGGATGCTACATGTGCAAGTGTTGAAAGGAAGATTAATGAATTGGCTTATCAAATGGTAGAGACAATGAAAAAGATAATTGCGGAATATTCTTATTCTTTTATTGAAAGTAGGGAGAATTGTAGTGAGCCTACTCTAGTTTAGGATCTCCGGAACTTGCAGTTAGTCTTGATGATGATTTTGAACCCCCTTATCAGTCTAGCCCCACTTGAATGAAAACATGGCCTTGGCTAATCTAGAACAAGAGAGTGACCTCCCCACATCTTCATTTCCAGACCTTGCGTCCATCACTAGCTCACCCAAGTATGTCACTGAAGATGCCTTTCCCTAATTTGCGCGTTTTTGTTTAAGATGACTTTGTGGAATTTGGGGTTCTTGTTTGGATTTTGAATATTAAGTATGTTTTAGCTTTCGAATGCATGTAATTAGGCTAGGTGTTTTCAATTTCAAGTTGTCTTTGCAAGGATTAAGTCAAAATTCAAGAGTTGGGCTCGAGTCTAAGGGGGTTGATGCACGGTCAAGGCCGTATTTCGATCTTCTGCTCCACACCACCAATGTCATCTTCCCATGGTCTGGGTTTGAATTCTATTCTTCACTCAAACTCTGTTCTTGTTGCATGTTGTTGAGATTTAAGTGTCCCTCTCCCTTGTTGCTCAGTTTTCTGGTTTTATTTGTTTGGTTATGAATTATATTCTTATTTTGGTTGAGTTAATTTTGTTGATTTTAGCTTAGTGTCGTTGATTATGTTTTGATTCAGTTATGTTCTTTTTTTCTTTGTAGTTTGGTCGCTTTTAGTTTAGTTGTTTAGTTGCTCAGCTCTTTGCTTCTCTCCTGTTGCCCTCTTCTAGGTTTGAAAACTTAAAGGCTTTGATGCGATTCTTGTTCAAGATGATTCCGTTGAATATCTTTGGCTTTGATTCGTGGCCGTCAGTTTGAGGGTATTAATTTTGTTTAAATGATTTAAATTGGTTTTGTTGTTGCTTTGTCTCAATTCACGCTTTAGTTGGGTTCTGCATTTTCGTTACTCAATTTATGCCTTCATTTGATGCATTTATACCATCCCCCAAAACTGCTACCCTCCTCACTCAAACTAGTCTTCATTTGTTTTGGTCGAGTTTGGAAAGATCTGACTTGCTTTCTCCAATTGTTTGGCATTCGCAATATTGTGTTGTGGTTGGTGACAATTAGTTCCATTTGCAATCTTGATGGTATTTATTTAGTTATGATGGATGGTGGAGTATATCTGATCCCTGGTTTATGCTTGTATTGTATGTGTTTATTATTAGGTTACTTCAATTTGCTATACTTAGATCCTATAAGAGTTTGAGCATAATCAGGGAATTATTTAGAATTTCATTTGTTTATAACCTATGTTTTACTTGTTTATTGTTTAATTAGCTTATAGTAATGCTAGAGTACTTTAAATTTGTGCTGAGTGACCTTAATTTCCTCCATTGCCCCTGTGGAGATGACTCTCAAGTACTATGACGACAGTGGCATACTTGCGGCACTGTATTTTTCATGCAAAATTATTGTACAAGTTTTTGGTGCCGTGGTCGGGGATGACAGTATGAGATTAGGTTGCATTTTCTTTGATATTTTCTTATTAGTTGCATCTATTTTTGTTTTGTTTATTTCATTATTAATTGTTACTTTGGTTATTTCATGAAATTCAAAAATCCAAAAAAATTAGAATAGCCTAAAATTGAAAAAAAAAATTACAAAAACTTGAAAAACCCTAAAAATTGAAAAACTCTAAAAATTGTAAAAACAAAATGGCAACTTTCCATCTCTCGCAACATGAGGATGAACATTTCTGGAGCTATTTATCACGACTTAATAATTACCGTGCTCAATTGAATCAACATTTTGAGAAATGGAGAGTTTGTAAGGCCATTGTTGTGGGTCTAAAAGCTCAGTCTTGGGGTGATATTTAGTCTATTTGTCCCGCTGGTGTTCTAGGATTATTATCTAAAACTCAAGATGAGGTTTGGGATTTCTTTGAAACACTAGCTTGGCATACTTACGAGTTTCAACAAGCTAGAAATAATTTTGGTTACCCAACTCATAACGAGTTTGTGTTCTCTGTTAGTCCCTTCCCATAGGATCCCTTTATAGATTCACATGACGCATCTCACTCTTATTTGCCTTTTGTTTTGTGCAATTATTGCGACTCTTGTGATCATGTTGCTTGTCATTACCCTTGTCATGCATATGTGGATGCTACATGTGCGAGTGTTGAAAGGAAGATTAATGAATTGGCTGATCAAATGGTAGAGAAAATGAAAAAGAGAATTGCTGAATATTCTTCAGGTTTTATTCAAAGAAGGGAGAATTGTGGTGAGCCTACTCTGGTTTAGGATCTCTTGAACCTGCAATTAGTCATGATGATGATTTTGAACCAACTTATCAATCTAGGCCCCACTTGAATGAAAACATGGCTTTGCCTAATCTAGAACAAGAGAGTGACCTCCCCATGTCTCCAATTCCAGACCTTGCGGCCATCACTAGCTCACCTACGTATGTCACTGAAGATGCCTTTCCTTAATTTATGGGTTTTTGTTTGAGATGAATTTCAGGAATTTAAGGTTCTTGTTTGGATTTTGAATATTAAATTTGTTTTAGCTTTCAAATGCATGTAATTAGGCTACGTGTGGCCAATTTCGAGTTGTCTTTGCAAGGATTAAGTCAAAATTCAAGAGTTGGGCTCGAGTCTAAGGGGGGTTGATGCACGGTTCAAGGCCCTATTTCGATGTTCTGCACCACACCACCAATGTCATCTTCCTAAGATCTCGGTTTGAATTCTATTCTTCACTCATACTCTGTTCTTGTTGGATGTTGTTGAGATTTCAATGTCCCTCTCCCTTGTTGCTCAGTTTTCTTGTTTTATTTATTTGGTTATCAATTATATTCTAATTTACGTTTAGTTAATTTGGTTGATTTTAGCTTAGTGTGGTTTATTATGTTTTGATTCAATTATGTGCTCTTTTTCTTTGTAGTTTGGTCGCTTTCAGTTTAGTTGCTTAGTTGCTCAGCACTTTACTTCTCCCCTGTTGCCCTCTTCTAGGTTTGAAAACTTAAAGGCTTTGATGCGATTATGCTTCAAGACGATTCCATTGAATATGTTTGGCTTTGATTCATGGTCGTGAGTTTGAGGGTATTAGTTTTGTTTAATTGATTTAAATTGGTTTTGTTGTTGCTTTGTCTCAATTCAAGCTTTAGTTTGGTTTTGCATTTTCGTTACTCAATTTATGCCTTCGTTTGATGCATTTATACCATCCCCCAAACCTGCTGCCCTCGTCACTCAAACAGCTCTTCATTAGTTTTGGTCGAATTTGGAATGATCTAACTTGCTTTCTCCAATTGCTTGGCATTCGCAATATTGTGTTGTGGTTGGTGACAATTAGTTCCATTTGCAATCTTGATGGTATTTATTTAGTTCTTATGGATAGTGGAGTATATTTGATCCCTAGTTTATGCTGGTGTTGTATGCGTTTAATATTAGGTTACTTCAATTTGCGATATTTAGATCCTATCAGAGTTTTAGCATAATAAGGGAATTATTTAGAATTTCATTTGTTTATAATCTATGTTTTACTTGTTTATTGCGTAATTAGCTTATAGTGATGCTAGAGTACTTTAAATTCGTGCTGATTGACCTTAATTTCTTCCATTGCCCCCTCGGAGACGACCCTCAAGTACTACGACGGTAGTGGCAGACTTGCCGCACTTTATTTTTCATGCAAAATTATCGTACAAGTTTCTAGCGCTGTGGCCGGGCATGACAGTATGAGACTAGGTCGCATTTTCATTGATATTTTCTCATTATTTGTGTCTATTTTCTTTTATTTATTTTATTATAAATTGTAACTTTGGTTATTTCATGAAATTCAAAAATCCAAAAAAATTAGAAAGGCCTAAAATTGAAAAAAAAAATAGAAAAACATGAAAAACCCTAAAAATTGAAAAACTCTAAAAACTTTAAAAACAAAATGCAAGTTTCCATTTCTCACAATATGAGGATGAACATTTTTGGAGCTATTTATCGCGACTTAATGATTACCGTGCTCAATTAAATCAGCATTTTGAGAAATGAAAGATTTGTGAGGCCATTGTTGTGGGTCTAAAAGCTGATGTTTGGGGTGATATTGAGTCTATTTGTCCTGCTAGTGTTCTAGGATTGTTATCTAAAACTCAAGATGAGGTTTCGGATTTCTTTGAAAAACTAGCTTGCGATATTTACATGTTTGAACAAGCTAGAATTAACTTTGGTTACCCAACTCATAGTGAGTGACTGTGTCCAGTTAGTCCTTGCCCACGGGATCCCTTTATAGATTCACATGACGCATCTCATTCTTATTTGCCTTCTGGTTTGTGCAATTATTGTGATTCTTCTGATCATGCTGCTTGTCATTGCCCTTGTCGTGCATATGTGGATGCTACATGTGCAAGTGTTGAAAGGAAGATTAATGAATTGGCTGATCAAATGGTAGAGACAATGAAAAAGAGAATTGCTAAATGTTCTTCATGTTTAATTCAAAGTAGGGAGAATTGTAGTGACCCTACTCTAGTTTAGGATCTCCTAAAACTGCAGTTAGTATTGATGATGATTTGAACCCTCTTATCAGTCTAGGCCCCACTTGAATGAAAACATGGGTTTGCCTAATCTAGAACAAGAGATTGACCTCCCCATGTATCCATTTCCAAACCTTCTGTCCATCACTAGCTCAGCCAAGTATGTCACTAAAGATGCCTTTCCCTAATTTATGGGTTTTTGTTTAAGATGAATTTCAAGGTTCTTGTTTGGATTTCGAATATTAAATATGTTTTTGCTTTCGAATGCATGTAATTAGGCTATGTGTTGCCAATTTCGAGTTGTCTTTGCAAGGATTAAGTCAAAATTCAAGAGTTGGGCTCGAGTCTAAGGGGGGTTGACGCACGGTTCAAGGCCCTATTTCGATCTTCTGGTCCACACCTCCAATGTCATCTTCCCATGGTCTGGGTGTAAATTCTATTCTTCACTCGTACTCTGTTCTTGTTGGATGTTGTTGAGATTTCAATGTCCCTCTCCCTTGTTGCTCAGTTTTCTTGTTTTATTAGTTTGGTTATCAATTATATTCTGATTTTAGTTGAGTTAATTTGGTTGATTTTGGCTTAGTGTGGTTGATTATGTTTTGATTCAATTATGTTCTTTTTCTCTTTTTAGTTTGGTTGCTTTTAGTTTAGTTGCTTAGTTGCTTAGCTCTTTGCTTCTCCACTGTTGCCCTCTTCTAGGTTTTGAAAACTTGAAGGCTTTGATGCGATTCTGGTTCAAGATGATTCCATTAAATATGTTCGGCTTCGATTCGTGGCCGTGAGTTTGAGGGTATTAGATTTGCTTAATTGATTTAAATTGGTTTTGTTATTGGTTTGTCTCAATTCAAGGTTTAGTTTGGTTCTGCATTTTCGTTACTCAATTGATGCCTTCATTTGATTCATTTATACCATCCCCCAAACCTGCTGCCCTCCTCACTCAAACTGGTCTTCATTTGTTTTGGTCGAGTATGGAACAATCTGACTTGCTTTCTCCAATTGCTTGGCATTTGCAATATTGTGTTGTGGTTGGTGAAAATTAGCTCCATTTGCAATCTTGATGGTATTTATGTAGTTATGATGGATAGTGGAGTATAGTTGATCCCTGGTTTATGTTGGTATTGTATGCGTTTATTTTTAGGTTAGTTCAATTTGCGATATTTAGATCCTATCAGAGTTTGAGCATAATCAGGGAATTATTTAGAATTTCATTTGTTTATACTTTATGTTTTACTTGTTTATTGCTTCATTAGCTTATAGTTACGCTAGTGTACTTTAAATCCATGCTGAGTGACCTTAATTTCTTCCATTGCCCCTGTGGAGACGACCCTCAACTACTACGGTGATAATGGCATACTTGCAGCACTCTATTTTTCATCCAAAATTATCGTACAAGTTTTTGGCGCCGTTGCCGGGGATGACAGTATGAGATTAGGTCGCATCTTCTTTGATATTTTCCTATTAGTTGCATCTATTTTTTTTGTTTATTTCATTATTAATTGTTACTTTGGTTATTTCATGAAAGTCAAAAATCCAAAAAAATTAGAAAATCCTAAAATTGAAAAAAAAAAAATAGAAAAACTTGAAAAACCATAAAAATTGAAAAACTCTAAAAAATTTAAAAACGAAATGGCAAGTTTCCATTTCTCGCAATATGAGGATGAACATTTTTCGAACTACTTATCACGACTTAATGATTACGGTGCTCAATTGAATCAACATTTTGAGACATGAAAAATTTGTAAGGCCATTGTTGTGGGTCTAAAAGCTGAATCTTGGGGTGATATGGAGTCTATTTGTCCTGTTGGTGTTCTAAGATTATTATCCAAAACTCAAGTTGAGGTTTGGGATTTCTTTGAAAAACTAGCTTGGGATACTTACGAGTTTGAGCAAGCTAGAAGTAATTTTGGTTACCCAACTCATAGTGAGTTTGTGTTTCCTGTTAGTCCTTGCCGACGGGATCCCTTTATAGATTCACATGACGCATCTCACTCTTATTTGCCTTATGTTTTGTGCAATTATTGCGAGTCTTCTGATCATGTTGCTTGTCATTGCCCTTGTCGTGCATATGTGGATGCTATATGTGCAAGTGTTGAAAGGAAGATTAATGAATTGGCTTATCAAATGGTAGAAACAATGAAAAAGAGAATTGCTTAATATTGTTCATGTTTTATTCAAAGTAGGGAGAATTGTAGTGAGCTACCCTGGTTTAGGATCTCCTGAATCTGCAGTTAGTCTTGATGATGATTTTGAACCCTCTTATCAACCTAGGCCCCACTTGAATGAAAACATGGCTTTGCCTAATCTAGAACAAGAGAGTTACCTCCCCACGTCTCCATTTCCAGACCTTGCGTCCATCACTAGCTCACCCAAGTATCTCACTGAAGATGCCTTTCCTTAATTTATGGGTTTTTGTTTAAGATGAATTTTAGGAATTTAGGGTTCTTGTTTGGATTTCGAATATTAAATCTGTTTTAGCTTTCGAATACATGTAATTAGGCTAGGTGTTGCCAAATTCGAGTTGTCTTTGCAAGGATTTAGTCAAAATTCAAGAGTTGGCCTCGAGTCTAAGGGGGTTGATGCACGGTTCAAGGCCCTTTTTCGATCTTCTGCTCCACACCACCAATGTGATCTTCCCATGGTCTGGGTTTGAATTCTATTCTTCACACATACTCTGTTCTTGTTGGCTGTTGTTGAGATTTCATTGTCCCTCTCCCTTGTTGCTCAGTTTTCTTATTTTATTTGTTTGGTTATCAGTTATATTATGACTTTAGTTAAGTTAATTTGGTTGATTTTATCTTAGTGTGGTTAATTATGTTTTGATTAATTTATGTTCTTTTTTTTTTGTACTTTGGTCGCTTTTAGTCTAGTTGCTTAGTTGCTCTGCTCTTTGCTTCTCCCCCGTTGCCCTCTTCTAGGTTTGAAAACTTGAAGGCTTTGATGCGATTCTGGTTAAAGATGATTCCATTGAATATGTTTGGCTTTGATTCGTGGCCGTGAGTTTGAGGGTATTAGTTTTGTTTAATTCATTTAAGTTGGTTTTGTTGTTGCTTTTTCTCAATTCAAGCTTTAGTTTGGTTCTGCATTTTTGTTACTCAATTTATGTCGTCATTTGGTGCATTTACACCATCCCCCAAACCTACTGCCCTCCTCACTCAAACTGGTCTTCATTTGTTTTGGTCGAATTTGGAATGATCTTACTTGCTTTCTCCAACTGCTTGCCATTCGCAATATTATGTTGTGGTTGGCGACAATTAGTTCCATTTGCAATCTTGATGGTATTTATTTAGTTCTAATGGATAGTGGCGTATATTTGATACCTTGTTTATTCTGGTATTGTATGCTTATTATTAGGTTACTTCAATTTGCAATATTTAGATCCTATCAGAGTTTGAGCATAATCAGGGAATTATTTAGAATTTCATTTGTTTATAATCTATGTTTTACTTGTTTATTGTTTAATTAGCTTATTGTGATGCTACAGTACATTAAATTTGTGCTGAGTGACCTTAATTTCTTCCATTGCCCCTGTGGAGACGACCCTCAAGTACTACGACAACAGTGGCATACTTGCGGCGCTATATTTTTCTTGCAAAATTATCGTACAAGTTTTTGGCGCCGTTGCCGGGGATAACAGTACGAGATTAGGTTGCATTTTCTTTGATATTTTCTTATTAGTTGCGTCTATTTTCTTTTGTTTATTTCAATATTAATTGTTACTTTGGATATTTTATGAAATTCAAAAATCGAAAAAATTAGAACTACCGAAAATTGAAAAAAAAAATAGAAAAACTTGAAAAACGCTAAAAATAGAAAAACTCTAAAAACTTTAAAAACAAAATGGAAAGTTTCCATTTCTCGCAATATGAGGATGAATATTTTCGGAGCTATTTATTGCGACTTAATGATTACTGTGCTCAATTAAATCAACATTTTGAGAAATGGAAAATTTGTGAGGGCATTGTTGTGGGTCTACAAGCTTAATCTTGGGGTGATATTGAGTCTATTTGTCCTGCTGGTGTTCTAGGATTATTATCTAAAACTCAAGATGAGGTTCGGGATTTCATTGAAAAACTAGCTTGGGATACTTATGAGTTTGAACAAGGTAGAAATAATTTTGGTTACCCAACTCATACTGAGTTTGTGTTTCCTGTTAGTCCTTGCCCAAAGGATCCCTTTATAGATTGACATGACCCATCTCACTCTTATTTGCCTTCTATTTTCTGCAATTGTTGTGAGTCTTCTGATCATGCTGCTTGTCATTGCCCTTGTCGTGCATATGTGGATGCTACATGTGCAAGTGTTGAAAGGAAGATTAATGAATTGGATGATCAAATGGTAGAGACAATGAAAAAAAGAATTGCTGAATATTCTTAACGTTTTATTCAAACTAGGGAGAATTCTAGTGACCCTACTCTAGTTTAGGATCTCCTGAACTGGCAGTTAGTCTTGATTATAATTTTGAACCCTCTTATTATTCTAGGCCCCACTTGAATGAAAACATGGCTTTTCCTAATCTAGAACAAGAGAGTGACCTCCCACGTCTCCATTTCCAGACCTTGCATCCATCACTAGCTCACCCAAGTATGTCACTGAAGATGTTTTTCCCTAATTTATGGGTTTTTGTTTAAGATGAATTTCCGGAATTTAGGGTTCTTGTTTGGATTTCGAATATTAAATCTGTTTTAGCTTTCGAATGCATGTAATTAGGCTAGGTTTTGCCAAATTCGAGTTGTCTTTGCAAGGATTAAGTCAAAATTCAAGAGTTGGTCTCAAGTCTAAGTAGGGGAGTTAATGCACGGTTCAAGGCCCTATTTCGATCTTCTGCTCCACACCACAAATTTCATCTTCCCATTGTCTGGGTATGAATTCTATTCTTCACTCATACTCTGTTGTTGTTGGATGTTGTTGAGATTTCAATGTCCCTCTCCTTTGTTGCTGAGTTTTCTTGTTTTATTAGTTTGGTTATCAACTATATTCTGATTTTAGTTGAGTTAATTTGGTTGATTTTAGCTTAGTGTGGTTGATTATGTTTTGATTCAATTTTGTTCTTTTTTTTTTTGTAGTTTGGTCGCTTTTAGTTTAGTTGCTTTGCTGCTCATCTCTTCGCTTCTCCCCTGTTGCCCTCTTCTAGGTTTGAAAACTTGAAGGCTTTTATGCGATTCTGGTTCAAGATGATTCCATTGAATATGTTTGGCTTTGATTCGTGGCCGTGAGTTTGAGGGTATTAGTTTTGTTTAATTGATTTAAATTGGTTTTGTTGTTGCTTTGTCTCAATTCAAGCTTTAGTTATGTTCTGCATTTTTGTTACTCAATTTATGTCGTCATTTGGTGCATTTACACCATCCCCCAAACCTACTGCCCTCCTCACTCAAACTGGTCTTCATTTGTTTTGGTCGAATTTGGAATGATCTTACTTGCTTTCTCCAACTGCTTGCCATTCGCAATATTATGTTGTGGTTGGCGACAATTAGTTCCATTTGCAATCTTGATGGTATTTATTTAGTTATGATGGATAGTGGAGAGTATTTGATCCCTGATTTATGCTGGTATTGTATGCGTTTGTTATTAGGTTACTCCAATTTGCGATATTTAGATCCTATCAGAGTTTGAGCATAATCAGGGAATTACCTAGAATTTTATTTGTTTATAATCTATGCTTTACTTGTTTACTATTTAATTAGCTTATAGTGACGCTAGAGTACTTTAAATCTGTGCTGAGTGACCTTAATTTCTTCCATTGACCCTGTGGAGACGACCCTCAGGTACTACGACGACAGTAGCAAACTTGCAACACTCTATTTTTCATGCAAAATTATCGTACAAGTTTTTGGCGCCGTTGCCGGGGATGACAATATGAAATTAGGTCGCATTTTCTTTAATATTTTCTTATTAGTTGCATCTATTTTTTTTGTTTATTTCATTATGAATTGTTTTTTGGTTATTTCATGAAATTCAAAATTCCAAAAAAGTTAGAAAAGTATAAAATTGAAAAAAAAAAATGAAAAATTTGAAAAACCCTAAAAATTGAAAAACTCTAAAAACATTAAAAACAAAATGGCAAGTTTCCATTTCTCGCAATATGAGGATGAACATTTGCGAACCTATTTATCGCGACTTAATGATTACCGTGCTCAATTAAATCAACATTTTGAGAAATGGACAATTTGTGAGGTCATTGTTGTGGGTCTAAAAGCCGAATCTTGGGGTGATATTGAGTCTATTTGTCCCGCTGGTGTTCTAGGATTATTATCTATGACTCAAGATGAGGTTTCGGATTTCTTTGAAAAACTATTTTGGGATATTTACGAGTTTGAACAAGGTAGAAATAATTTTGGTTACCCAACTCATACTGAGTTTGTGTTTCCTGTTAGTCCTTGCCCACAGGATCCCTTTATATATTCACATGACCCATCTCACTATTATTTGCCTTCTATTTTGTGCAATTGCCCTTGTCATTCACATGACCCATCTCACAAGGTAGAAATAATTATTGTGAGTCTTCTGATGATGCTGCTTGCCATTGCCCTTGTCGTGCATACGTGGATGCTACGTGTGCAAGTGTTGAAAGGAAAATTAATGAATTGGCTTGTCAAATGGTAGAGACAATGAAAAACACAATTGCTGAATATTCTTAATGTTTTATTCAAAGTAAGGAGAATTGTAGTGAGCCTACTCTAGTTTCTGATCTCCTGAACCTGCAGTTAGTCTTGATGATGATTTTGAACCCTCTTATCAATCTAGGCCCCACTTGAATGAAAACATGGCTTTGCCTAATCTAGAACAAGAGGGTGACCTCCCCACGTCTCCATTTCCAGACCTTGCGTCCATCACTAGCTCACCCAAGTATGTCACTGAAGATGCCTTTCCCTAATTTATGGGTTTTTGTTTAAGATGAATTTCAGGAATTTAGGGTTCTTGTCTTGGATTACGAATATTAAATCTGTTTTCGCTTTTGAATGCGTGTAATTAGGCTAGGTTTTGCAAAATTCGAGTTGTCTTTGCAAGGATTAAGTCAAAATTCAAGAGTTGGGCTCGAGTCTAAGGGGGTTTAATGCACGGTTCAAGGCCCTATTTCGATCTTTTGCTCCACACCACAAATTTCATCTTCCCATGGTCTGGGTATGAATTCTATTCTTCACTCATACTCTGTTCTTCTTGGATGTTGTTGAGATTTCAATGTCCCTCTCCCTTGTTGCTCAGTTTTCTTGTTTTATTAGTTCGGTTATCAATTATATTCTTATTTTATTTGAGTTAATTTGGTTGATTTTAGCTTAGTGTGGTTGATTATGTTTTGATTCAATTTTGTTCTTTTTTTCTTTGTAGTTTGCTCGCTTTTAGTTTAGTTGCTTTGTTGCTCAGCTCTTTGCTTCGTTGCCGTGATGCGATTCTGGTTCAAGATGATTCAGTTGAATATGTTTGGCTTTGATTCGTGGTCGTGAGCTTGAGGCTATTAGTTTTGTATAATTGATTTAAATTTTTGTTGCTGTTGCTTTGTCTCAATTCAAGCTTTAGTTTGGTTCTGCATTTTCGTTACTCAATTTATGCCTTCGTTTGATACATTTGTTCCATCCCCCAAACCTGCTGCCCTCCTCACTCAAACTGGTCTTCATTTGTTTTGGTCGAATTTTGAATTATCTGACTTGCTTTCTCCAATTGCTTGGCATTCGCAATATCGTGTTGTGGTTGATGACAATTAGTTCCGTTTGCAATCTTGATGGTATTTGTTTAATTATGATGGATAGTGGAGTATATTTAATCCATGGTTTATGGTGGTATTGTATGCGTTTATTATTAGATTACTTCAATTTGTGATATTTAGATCCTATCAGAGTTTGAGCATAATCAGGGAATTGTTTAGAAAATCATTTTTTATAATCTGTGTTTTACTTGTTTATTGTTTAATTAGCTTAAAGTGAAGCTAGGGTACTTTAAATTCGTGTTGAGTGACCTTAATTTCGTCCATTGTCCATGTGGAGACGACCCTCAAGTACTACGACGACAGTGGCATATTTGTGGAAATCTATTTTTCACGCAAAATTATCATACAAGTTTTGGCGCTGTTACCAGGGATGACATTGTGAGATTAGGCCGTATTTTCTTTGATATTTTCTTATTAGTTGCATCTATTTTCTCTTGTTTATTTCATTATTAATTTTTACTTTGGTTATTTTATGAAATTCAAAAATCCAAAAAAATTAGAAAAGCCTAAAATTGAAAAAAAAAATAGAAAAACTTGAAAAACCCTAAAAATTGAAAAACTATAAAAACTTTAAAAGCAAAGTGGCAAGTTTCGATTTCTCGCAATATGAGCATGAACATTTTTGGAGCTATTTGTCGTGACTCAATGATTACAGTTTTTAATTGAATCAACATTTTGAGAAATGAAAAATTTGTGAGGCCATTGTTGTGGGTCTAAAAGCTTAATCTTGGGGTGATATTTAGTCTATTTGTCCCGCTGGTTTTCTAGGATAATTATCTAAAACTCAAGATGCGGTTTGGGATGTCTTTGAAAAACTAGCTTGGGATACTTACGAGTTCGAAAAAGGTAGAAATAATTTTAGTTACCCAACGCATATTGAGTTTGTGTTTCCTGTTAGTCCTTGCCCACAGGACCCCTTTATAGATTCACATGACCCATCTCACTCTTATTCGTCTTCTGTTTCGTGCAATTATTGTGAGTCTTTTGATCATGCTGCTTGTCATTGCCCTTGTCATGCGTATGTGGATGCTACACGTGCAAGTGTCGAAAGGAAAATTAATGAATTGGCTAATCAAATGGTAGAGACAACGAAAAAGAGAATTGTCGAATATTCTTCATGTTTTATTCAAAGTAGGGAAAATTGCAGTGAGCCTACTCTAGTTTAGGATCTCTTGAACCTGCAGTTAGTCTTGATGATGATTTTGAACCCCCTTATCAGTCTAGGCCCCACTTGAATGAAAACATGGCTTTGCCTAATCTAGAACAAGAGAGTGACCTCCCCACGTCTCCATTTCAAGACCTTGCATCCATCACTAGCTCATCAAGTATGTCACTGAAGATGCCTTTCCTTAATTTATGGGTTTTTATTTGAGATGAATTTCAGGAATTTATGGTTCTTGTTTGGATTTTGAATATTAAATCTGTTTTAGCTTTCGAATGCATGTAATTAGGCTACGTGTTGCCAATTTCGAGTTGTCTTTGCAAGGATTATGTCAAAATTCAAGAGTTGGGCTCGAGTCTAAGGCGTGTTGATGCACGGTTCAGGGCCCTATTTCGATCTTCTGCTCCACACCACCAATGTCAACTTCCCATGGTCTGTGTTTCAATTCTATTCTTCACTCATACTCTGCTCTTGTTGGATGCTGTTGAGATTTCAATGTTCCTCTCCCTTGCTGCTCAGTTTTCTGGTTTTTTTAGTTTGGTTATCAATTATATTATGATTTTAGTTGAGTTAATTTGGTTTATTTTCGCTTAGTGTGGTTGATTATGCTTTGATTCACTTGTGTTCTTTTTTTCTTTGTAGTTTGGTCGCTTTTAGTTTAGTTGCTTAGTTGCTCAGCTCTTTGCTTCTCCCCTGTTGCCCTCTTCTAGGTTTGAAAAATTGAAGGCTTTGATGCGATTCTGGTTCAAGATGATTCCATTGAATATGTTTGGCTTTGATTCGTGACTGTGAGTTTGAGGGCATTAGTTTTTTTTAATTGATTTAAATTGGTTTTGTTGTTGCTTTGTCTCAATTCGAACTTTAGTTTGGTTCTGCATTTTCATTACTCCATTTTTGCCTTCATTTGATGCATTTATACCATCCCTCAATCCTGCTTCCCTCCTCACTCAAACTGGTCTTCATTTGTTTTGGTCGAATTTGGAATGATCTGAGTTGCTTTCTCCATTTGGTCGGCATTTGCAATATTGTATTGTGGTTGGTGACAATTAGTTCCATTTACAATGTTGATGGTATTTATTTAGTTATGATGGATAGTGGAGTATATTTGACCCCTGGTTTATGCTGGTGTTGTATGCGTTTATTATTAGGCTTCTTCAATTTGCAATATTTAGATCATATCAGAGTTTGAGCATAATTAGGGAATTATTTAGAATTTCATTTGTTTGTAATATATGTTTTACTTGTTTATTGTTTAATTAGGTTATAATGGAGCTAAAGTACTTTAAATTCGTGCTAGGTGACCTTAATTTCTTCCATTGCCCCTGTGAAGACGACCCTTAAGTACTACAACGACAGTGGCAAACTTGCGGTGCTCTGTTTTTCTTGCAAAATTATCGTACAAGTTTTTGGCGTCGTTGTCGCGGATGATAGTATGAAATTAGGTCGCATTTTCTTTGATATTTTCTTATTAGTTGCATCCGTTTTCTTTTGTTTATTTCATGATTAATTGTTACTTAGCTTATTTATTTCATGAAATTCAAAATTCCAAAAAAAAATTCAGAAAGCCTAAAATTGAAAAAAACAAATTACGAAAACTTAAAAACCCCTAAAAATTGAAAAACTTTAAGAACTTTAAAAACAAAATGGCAAGTTTCCATTTCCTGCAATATGAGGATGAACCTTTTTGGACCTATTTATCGTGACATAATGATTATCGTGCTTGATTGAATCAGCATTTTGAGAAGTGGAGAATTTGTGAGGCCATTGTTATGGGTCTAAATGCTGAATCTTGTGTTATATTGAGTCTATCTGTCCTGGTCGTGTTCTAGGATTATTATCTAAAACTCAAGACGAGGTTTGGGATTTCTTTGAAATACTAGCTTGGGATGCTTACGAGCTTCAACAGGCTAGAAATAATTTTGGTTACCTAACTCATTGTGAGTTTGTGTTTTAGTTAGTTCTCGTCCACAGGATCCCTTTATAGATTCACATGACCCATTTCACACTTAATTGCCTTCTGTTTTGTGCAATTATTGAGAGTCTTCTATTCATGCTGCTTGTCATTGCCCTTATCGTGCTTATGTGGATGCTTACATGTGCAAGGGTTGAAAGGAAGATTAACAAATTGACTAGTCAAATGGTAGAGTTAAGGAAAAACAGAATTGCTGAATATTTTCAATGTTTTATATCAAAGTAGAGAGAACTGTAGTGAGCTTGACACTAGTTTAGGATCTCCTAAACCTGCAGTTAGTCTTGATATTGATTTTGATCCCTCTTATCAATCTAGGCCCCACTTGAATGAAAACATGCATTTGTCTAATCTAGAACAAGAGAGTGACCTCCCTACGTCTCTATTTCCAGACCTTGCTTCCTTCTCTAGCTCACCCAAGGATGTCACTGAAGAAGTCCTAGCTTATGCTGACCCACCCATCCCTTTTAGTTACTCTCGTGAATTTGAGGTGGGTGACGACCTTGAAATCCTTGGTGGGTTGGATATGAGCACCGCAACTGAAGTTAAGCCTCATGATTTATATGATTCGGAAGATATTTCACATGAGTTATGCGATGAGGTAACTGAACCTACTATTTTGGACTTTGATGATGATATTCTTTCTATAGAATGTGAATCTTTTTCATGTGGGTTTGATGTCAATGTAAGTTTGGATGTGGATCTCTGTGCTGAATATGAATCATTTTCTTTTGATCCTGCCCAAGCTGACCTCCTTTTTGAATATTGCAAGTCCGAAATTGTCGAGTCTGATAATCTTGTCACTAAGAATTTTGATTTAAACCAGATTCTCGTGCTTTTTGATATTACAAGACTTGTGAACCTTGCACCCACTATTTTGCCTAGACTGCTCATTCAAGTCGATATAATTTCTAGGCCAATGACCTTACTACTAGCTCGCTCTGAGTATTTTCATTTCCTTTTTGATTGGGCTCAACTGTTTGATAAATTGAAACGGGCCCTTATTGGCGCTTTATTAGCTAGGAGGATGTACTCTTTCTGGCTCCAACTCACTGCTTTTCGCTGTTTCTATGTGATTGAGAGTTAGGCTTCTTTCTTTGGTAAGCTGCTACGTGATTTAACGAGTTTTGATTTGAGCAGCACTTTTCAGCTTAATATGGAGTGGCTGACGCTACATATACCTCTAACTAAGCGGATTTCTAGAGGTATAGCTTAGGTGTACTTTTGTACTTGACCCGGTATGATCGTTCTAACATTTCTCTCGTATTCTTTTCGTACTTAGTTGTGGATATTTAGGATTGTGATTGTATGGGTGATCGATCTTGAGGAGCAATTTGGGATTTGTTGAGCCGAGTTGGCTATGATCACCCTTGGCTATGTTATGATTTTGTGAATATTTATCAGTTGTGGATGTATAGGAGTGTTCTTGTGTATGTTTTAGTTCCTTTGTTTGGTTTCCCTGATTTTTTGTTTTGTTTCCTTCGTTTTGTGTTTTGTGTTTTTTTTAGTTTAACAAGTTTTTGTCTTTCTTTGGTTTAGTTTTTGTTTAATCGTTTCTTTTTGTTCTCTTTCTGGTGTTTTAGTGACTTTGTTTTGGCCTTCCATATTGTTTTTCTTTTCTTTTGTATTTTGTTTTGTTTTAGGTTTCTTTTGGATTTAGGTTGGTATTTAGTAGG
Source organism: Selenicereus undatus (assembly GCA_017589665.1). Lineage (NCBI taxonomy): Eukaryota > Viridiplantae > Streptophyta > Magnoliopsida > Caryophyllales > Cactaceae > Selenicereus > Selenicereus undatus. The sequence continues at coordinate 46,794,721 of JACYFF010031952.1, forward strand.
TCATTGGTCTTGTCTTGTTTTATTTTGGTGATTATGTTCATTTTGGTCTTGATCGATTTTGTTTTCTTTTGCTAGGTTTTGGTTTTTGTTTTTCTTTATTTTGTGATTTGGTGTTTTGGTTTTGTGATTATGTGTATTCGGTTTGGTTTTGGTTTTAGTGGTGGTTTTGATTGATTTGGTGATTTGGTGTGTTTTGGTCTATTTTTGTCTGATTTTGGATTTTGATTTCCTTTCTTCTATGACTTTGGTTTTGATTTTGCTTTGTTTGTGGGTGTTTGTGATTTTTATTGGTGTCCTATTTGTATAAATTTGTGGTTTGGTATGGTTTTACGGTTGTATAGCTGATATGATTGCTTTTTAGAGCCTTAGTTCCCACAATGAGGATATTGTAAAGTTTTGGTATGGGGGTGAGGTGCCCATTTGTATATATCTCTCAAAAATTTTGAAAAATAAGAATTTTTTAATTTTTTTGGATTTGTGTGATTCCTGAGGTAGTTGTGATCCCATATGCTAGGTTATTGCATTATATGTAAATAGAGTTTGCACGATATGATGTCTAGGTGAGGATATAGATCCGTTTTTTCATAATAACCCACCTCGTATATGTGATTTTGTGCTACCTTACGCTCCTTATCCTCAATTCTTAGGGTCTTGTCGTTAAGTTAGCATGTGAACCATTTATTTGTCTAAGTTGCCCTTTGAGCTCTTGAAAAATAAAGAAAAAAAAAGGCGAAAAACAGAAAAGTGAAAAAAAAGAAGTCAAAAAAGTGAATAAAAACCCGGACACCAATGTTCATAGCCACCATCTTTATTTCATATCTTTAATCGGCTTGAACAAGTGGTAGTTTACTTGATTCCACATTTGTTTGGGCAATGAATAAGTACTTTGCACATTCCAATAATACCCCTTTTCAGGGAAAGTCGGAATATCTGTAAGTCAAGCGGGTTTAGGATGTGTGCGTTATCATTGTAAAGGGGAAAAAAAGGGAAAAATGGAACAAATAAGGCAAATAGACAAGGAAATAGGGATCGTTTCGATGTTAGCAACTTGATTCATAAGAGTTGATACACAGTAGCACATGCACCAAAGTGTACATATCATTACATATTGAGTGTGGGGTGAAAAATGGGAATTGGGATAGTTCTTTTGACTTGGATGTTTTCTGATTATACATTCTATCTGTATATAGCTTGGTGACTTGGTTGTTAGGGTGTCACAATTGCCCGAGTCATGTACATGATTTCCTAATTACTTGTATATCTGTTTTTATGTTTAGGAAAAAAAAATCAAAAACATTTTCTTTTGTCTTTGAAATAATTTTGTTGGTATTTCACCTAAAAACGTTCACAAGACCTCACTCGCCCACTTGAAAAACTGATGGGTTTAAAGGACTTGTTGCATACGCTAAATGCAACCGTGGTTCCTATGACGGTAAATTAGGATTGTGCTTTTCTTATTTTCCACTTCTTTTTAGGTAGTTTAGTTATTTTATTCAAGGACGAGCAAAATCTTGGCGTGGGGGTATTTGTTCGTGCTAAAATATGCTATTCTTGTGATATCTTTATACCCAATTTGTCCTCAAAATAATTGTTATATTTGGATTTTTATTTGATTTTATTTCGTTTTATCGGTATTGAATAATTCGGAAAAAATGCGGCACAAAGATGAAAATAATGACAAAGATAGAGCATTGGGCCAGATTGACTCAAACCCAACCCAAATTCCTTTGCCCATTATCTTTTATAACCAGAAGAAAAGGGAAAACACCTAAATAAATATACCTAGCCCCCTTCACACACGCATCACGTGCCTCCTAATTCCCCCCCCCCCCCCTTATTCCTCCTATTCACTCTCCTCTTGATATTCCCTCTCCTCACCAAACCCAGAGATCCCGAAACCCCCTCCCCTTTCTTGACCATCATCTTCATCCTCTCTCCCTCTTCGAACTCCTTTCTCTCTCATAAAAAACCCACACATCACCACACCAGCATCATCCCTCACCTTCATCCACCTCCAAACTACCATCCTCACCCATCACCGAATTTCACGCAATAACTGCCAGCGCACCCATCATGCCACCGTCCACGCGTGTCCAGATCGACGACCGAGAATGGAAAAACTCAGGTATAAATCAGGGTTGCGGGCAGCTAGGAAAGAAGGAGGTTTAATCTAGGTTTAGCTTTAGGTTTTTAGGTTTAAATTTATGGGTTTTTGTTTAAGATGAAATTCAGGAGTTTAGGGTTGTTCTTTTTTGGGTTTCGAATATTAGATCTGTTTTAGCTTTTGAATGCATGTAATTAGGCTAGGTTTTGTCAATTTCGGGTTTTCTTCACAAGGATTGTTCCAAAATTCAACAGTTGGGCTCGAGTCTAAGGGGCGTTGATTCACGGTTCAAGGCCCTGTTTCGATCTTCTGCTCCACACCAGCAATGTCATCTTCCCATGGTCTGGGTTTGAATTCTATTCTTCAATCATGCTCTGTTCTTGTTGCATGTTGTTGAGATTTCCAAATCCCCCTCTCTTGTTGTTCAATTTTCGGGTTTTATTAGTTTGGTTGAGTCGATTATATTCTGATTTTAGTTGAGTTAATTTGGTTGATTTTAGCTTAGTGTTGTTCATTATGTTATGATTCGATTATGTTCTTTTTTTCTTTGTAGTTTGGTTGCTTTTAGTTTAGTTGCTAAGTTGCTCAGCTCTTTGCTTCTCCCCTGTTGCCCTCTTTTGGGTTTGAAAACTTGAAGGCTTTCATGCGATTCTGGTTATTAGAGATGATTCCATTGATTATGTTTGGCTTTGATTCGTGGCCGTGAGTTTGAGGGTATTAGTTTTGTTTAAATGATTTAAGTTGGTTTTGTTGTTGCTTTGTCTCAAGTCAAGCTTTAGTTCGGTTCTGCATTTTCGTTGCTCAATTTATGCTTTCATTTGATGCATTTAAGCCATCCCCCAAACTTGCTGCCTTCCTCGCTCAAACTGGTCTTCATTTTTTTTGTTCGAATTTCGAATGATGTGACCTGCTTTCTCTAATTGCTTGGCATTTGCAATATTGTGTTGTGGCTTGTGACAATTAGTTCCATTTGCACTCTTGATGGCATTGACTTAGTTATGATGGATTATGGAGTATATTTGATCTCTGGTTTATGCTGGTATTGATTGCGTTTGTTGTTAGTTTACTTCAATTTCCTATATTTAGATCCTATCAGAGTTTCAGCATATTTAGGAAATTATTTAGAATTTCATTTGTTTATAATCTATGTTTTACTTGTTTATTGTTTAATTAGGTTAGAGTGACGCTAGAGTACTTTAAATTCATGCCAAGCGACCTTAATTTCTTCCATCGCCCCTGTGGAGATGACCCTCAAGTACTACGACGATAGTCGTAATACTTGCGACACTCTATTTTTCATGCAAAGTTATCGTACAACTTTTTGGCGACGTTGTCGGGGATGGCGGTATGAGATTAGGTCGAGTTTTCTTTCATATTTTCTTATTAGTTGCATCTATTTTCTTTTCTTTATTTCATTATTAATTGTTACTTAGCTTCATTATTTCATGAAATTCGAAAATTCAAAAAAATTAGAAAAGCCTAAAATTGAAAAAAAAATTTAGAAAAACTTGAAAACCCCTAAAAGTTGAAAAACTCTAAAAACTTTAAAAACAAAATGGCAAGTTTCCATTTCCTACAATATGAGGATGATCCTTTTTGGAGCAATTTATCACGACATAATGATTATCGTGCTAAATTGAATCAACATTTTGAGAAATGGGAAATTTGTGACGTCATTGCTGTGGGTCTAAATGGTGAATCTTAGGGTTATATTGAGTCTATTTATCCTGGCGGTGTTCTAGGATTATTATCTAAAACTCAAAATGAGGTTTGGGGTTTCTTTGAAAAACTAGCTTGGGATACTTACGAGTTTGAACAAGCTACAATTATTTTGGTTACCCAACTCATAGTGAATCTGTGTTTCCTGTTAGTCCTTGCCCACAGGATGCCTTTATAGATTCACAGAACCCGTCTCACTCTTATTGGTCTTCTATTTTGTGCAATTATTGTGAGTCTTCTTATCATACTGCTTGTCATTACCCTTACTGTGCTTATGTGGATGCTACATGTGCAAGTGTTGAAAGGAAGATTAATGAATTGACTGATCAAATGGTTGAGACAATGTGAAAGAGAATTGCTTAATAATCTCAATGTTGTATATCAAAGGAGGGAGAATTGTATTGAGCCTGACTCTAGTTTAATATCTCCTGAACCTGCAATTAGTCTTGATGATGATTTTGATCACTCTTATCAATCTAAGCCCAACTTGAATGAAGACATGCCTTTTTCTAATCTAGAACAAGAGAGTGACCTCCCTATGTCTCTATTTCCAGACCTTGCCTCCCTCACTAGCTCACCCAAGGATGTCACTCAAGATGTCCTAGCTTATGTTGACCCACTCGCCCCTTTTACTCACTCTCGTGAATTGGAGGTGGGTGACGACCTTGAGATCCCTACTGGGTTGGATATGAGCACTGCAACTAAAGTTAAGCCTCAAGATTTAGATGATTTGGAGGATATTTCACAGGAGTTAGGCGATGAGGTAACTGAACCTACTATTTTGCACTTTGATGATGACATTCTTTCTATAGAATGTGAATCTTTTTCATGTGGGTTTGATGTTAATGTGAGTTTGGATGTGGATCTCTATGCTGAATATGAATAATTTTCTTTTGGTCCTGTCCAAGCAGGCCTCATTTTTGAATATTGCATGTCTGAAATTGTTGAGTCTAATAATCTTGTCACTAAGAATTTTGATTTAAACCAGACTCTCGTGCTTTTTGATATTACAAGACTTGTGAACTTTGCACTCACTATTTTGCCTAGATTGGTCATTTATGTCGATATAATTTCTAGGCCAATGACCTTACTACTGGCTCGTTCTGAGTATGTTTATTTCCTTTCTGGCTGGACTCAACTATTTGATAAATTGAAGCGGGCCCTTACTGGTGCTTTATTGGCTCAGTGGATGCACTCTTTCTGACTCCAACTCACTGCTTTTCACTGTTTCTATGCGATTTAGAGTTGGGCTTCTTTGTTTGATAAGCCGCTACGTGCTTTAACGACTTTTGATTTGAGTAGCACTTTTCAGCTTAATATGGAGTGGCCGATGCTCCATAAACCTCTAACTAAGCGGATTTCTAGAGGCATAGCTTAGGTCTACTTTTGCGTCTGACCTGGTATGATCGTTCTAACTTTTCTCTCTTATTCTTTTCGTACTTAGTTGTGGATATTTAAGACTGTGATTGTATGGGTGATTGATCTTGGGGAGAAATTTGGGATTTGTTGAGCTGTGTTGGGTATGATCACCCTTGCTATGTTATGATTTTGAAAATATTTATCAGTTGTGGATATCTAGGATTGTTCTTGTGTATGTTTTTGTTACTTTGTTTGGTTTCCTTGATTTTTTGTTCTGTTTCCTTGGTTTTGTGTTTTGGTTTTTTTTTTTTAGTTTAGCAAGTTTTGGTTTTTCTTTGGTTTAGTTTTTGTTTAATAGTTTCTTTTTGTTCCCTTTCTTTTGTTTTAGTGACTTTGTTTTGGCCTTCCATATTGTTTTTCTTTTCTTTTGTATTTTGTTTTGTTTTAGGTTTCTTTTGGATTTAGGTTGGTATTTAGTAGGTCATTGGTCTTGTCTTGTTTTATTTTGGTGATTATGTTCGTGTTGGTCTTGATCGGTTTTGTTTTCTTTTGTTAGGTTTTGGTTTTTGTTTTGCTTTATTTTGTGATTTTGTTTTTGGTTTTGTGATTATGTGTATTTGGTTTTAGTAGTGGTTTTGATTGATTTGGTTATTAGGTGTGTTTTGGTCTTTTTTTGTTTGATTTTAGATTTTGATTTCCTTTCTTCTGTGATTTTGGTTTTGATTTTGGTTTGTTTGTGGTTGTTTGTGATTTTTGTCAGTGTCTAATTTGTATATATTTGTGGTTTCGTGTGGTTGTATGGTTTTATAGCTGTTGTGATTGCTTTCTAGCGCCTTAATTCCTACAATGAGGACATTATGAAGTTTTGGTGTGGGGGTAAAATGCCCATTTGTACATATTTTTCAAAAATTTTGAAAAATAGGAATTTTTTTTTTGTTTTTGGGATTTTTGTGCTTTCTTAGGTAGTTGCCATCCCATATACTAGGTTCTTGAGTTATACGTAAATAGAGTTTGCACGATGAGATGTCTAATTGAGGATATAGATCCGATTTTCCATGATAACCGCGTCTCATACGTGTGATTTTGTGCTACCTTGCTCACCTTATCCTCAATTCTTGGGGTCTTGTTGTTAAGTTAGCATGTGAACCATTTGTTTGTCTAAATTGCCTTTTGAGCTCTTGAAAAATAAAGAAAAAAAAGGCGAAAAACAAAAAAGTGAAAAAAAGAACTCTAAAAAGTGAATAAAAACTTGGGCACCAATGTTCATAGGTACTATCTTTATTTTATATCTTTAATTGGCTTGAATATGTGCTAGCTTACTTGATTTCACATCTGTTTAGGCAATGAATTAGTGCTTTCCACATTCCAATAATACCCCTTTTTAGGGAAGGTTGGAATATTTGTAAGTCAAGCGGGTTTAGGGTGTGTGCGTTATCATTGTAAAGGAAAAAAAGGGGGGAAATGGACCAAATAAGGCAAATAGGCAAGAAAATAGGGATCGTGTCGATGTTAGCAACTTTATTCATAAGAGTTGATACACAGTAGCACATGCACCAAAGTGTACATATCATTGCATATTGAGTGTGGGGTGAAAAATGAGAGTTGGGATAGTTCTTTTGACTTGGATGTTTTCTGATTGTACATTCTATTTGTATATGGCTTGGTGACTTGGTTGCTAGAGTGTCGCAATTGCTTGAGTCATGTACATGATTTTCTAATTACTTGTATATCTGTTCCTGTGTTTAGAAAAAAAAATATTCAAAAAGATTTTCTTTTCTCTTTAAAATAATTTTGTCAGTATTTCACTTGAAAACCTTCAATAGACCTCACTCGTGCACTTGGTAAATCGAGGGGTTTAAAGGGCTTGTTGCATAAATTAAATACAACCGTGATTCCTACGACAGTGAGTGAGGATTGTATTTTTCTTATTTTTCAATTTTTTTAGGTAGTTTAGTTGTTTTACTCAAGGACAAGCAAAACCTTTGTGTGGGGGTATTTGTTTGTGCAAAAATATGCTATTTTTACAATATCTTGATATCCGATTCATACTCAAAAACAATTGTTATATTTAGATTTTTATTTGATTTTATTTTGTTTTTTAGCTGTTGAATAATTCGGAAAAAATATGGAAAAAAGATGAAAAAAATGCCAAGAATGGAGCATTGGGCCAGATTAACTCAAACCCAGCCCAAATTCCTTAGCCCATTATCTTTTACAAACCAAAGAAAAGGGAAAACATCTAAATAAATCCACCCATACCCCTTCACACGTGCGTCACGTGCCTCCTAATTCCCCCCTTATTCCTCCTATTCTCTCTTCTCTCGGATGTTCTCTCTCCTCACCAAACCCAGAAATCTCAAAACCCCCTGCCCTTTCTTGACCATGATCTTCATCCTCTCTCCCTCTTCGAACTCCTTTCTCTCTCATCAAAAACCTATGCATAACCATACCAACATCATCCCTCATCTACATCCACCTCCAAACCACCATCCGCACCCATCACCGAATTTCACGCAACAACTGCCAGCGCACCTATCATGCCACCGTGCACGCATGTCCAGATTGACAACCGAGCATGGAAGGGCTCAAGTATAAATCAAGGTTGCAGGCAGCTAGGAAAGAAGGAGGTTTAATCTAGGTTTAGTTTTAGGTTTTTAGGTTTTAATTTATGGGTTTTTGTTTAAGACGAATTTCAGGAATTTAGGGTTGTTCTTTTTTGGGTTTCGAATATTAGATCTATTTTAACTTTCGAATGCATGTAAATAGGCTAGGTTTTGTCAATTTTGAGTTGTCTTCGCAAGGATTGTGCCAAAATTCAAGAGTTGGGCTCGAGTCTAAGGGGCGTTGATGCACGGTTCAAGGCCCTGTTTCGATCTTCTGCTCCACACCACCAATGTCATCTTCCGATGGTTTGGGTTTGAATTCTATTCATCACTCATGCTCTGATCTTTTTGGATGATGTTCATATTTCGAAATCCCTCTCCCCTGTTGCTTCGTTTTCGGGTTTTATTAGTTTGGTTGAATCGATTATATTCTGATTTTAGTTGAGTTAATTTGGTTGATTTTAGCTTAGTGTGGTTGATTATGTTCTGATTCGATTATATTATTTTTTTCTTTGTAGTTTAGTTACTTTTAGTTTAGTTGCTCAGCTCTTTGCTTCTCCCCTGTTGCCCTCTTCTGGGTTTGAAAACTTGAAGGCTTTGATACGATTCTGGTTCGAGATGATTCTATTGATTATGTTTTGCTTTGATTCGTGGCCGTGAGTTTGAGGGTATTGGTTTTGTTTAAATGATTTAAATTGATTTTGTCGTTGCTTTGTCTCAATTCAAGCTTTAGTTTGGTTCTGCATTTTCATTACTCAATTTATGCTTTCATTTGATGCATTTAAGCCATCCCCCTGCTACCCTCCACGCTCGAACTGGTCCTCATTTGTTTTGTTTGAATTTGGAATGATCGGACTTGCTTTCTCCAGTTGTTTGGCATTGGCAATATTGTGTTGTGGCTTGAGACAATTAGTTCGATTTGCAATCTTGATTGTATTGATTTAGTTATAATGGATTGTGGAGTATATTTGATCCCTGGTTTATGTTGGTATTGATTGCGTTTATTATTAGGTTACTTCAATTTGCTATATTTAGATCGTATCAGTGTTTGAGCATAATCAGGGAATTATTTAGGATTTCATTTGTTTATAATCTATGTTTTACTTGTTTATTGTTTAGCTAGCTTAGAATGACACTGGAGCAGTTTAAATTCGTGCTAAGTGACCCTAATCTCTTCCGTCGTCCCTTTGGAGATGATCCTCAAGTACTACGACGATAGTCGTATACTTGCGAAACTCTATTTTTCATTCAAAATTATCGCACACTAAGCAAATGGTGATGACTAAGCAAATGGTCACCTCACTTTAGATCAAGTGTAACCGTCCTCTCATGTGTTTAAATGATGACAATGGTTCACTTGAAAGTCATTCCAAATGGCATATCCAGCTATAAGCTTGGCCAAACTCTCTATTCACCACCACTAGGATGCAAATGCACATTAGCAAACTAGAGTAATTTGGAAGGGTCATAATAGGGCTCAAAGTAAAGGGCAAGGGCAGAAAAACGACTTAGGGAAGTGAGGAGCTAAATAGCTAAAAGATTAAGGAGCCACAACTATACAATTCTACCATGTCCCACCAACCTTACAGTTTATATGAGTCCCCTTAAGTCTCTGGTTGGGTTTGTGTTGCTCCCAAGAAAACTTAGTCCCCCTAGAAGAGGTTGAATAGGGTGATCACAAATAATCAAGAGTACAAACTTAATCACAGAATATAGCAGATAATAGCAAGCTCAAGGACGATGAACAATAAAGTTAAAGACACTAAGGAGATAGATCAAAGAAGTTAACCAGTAAAAGATCAATGCTAAAAGTAAAGTACACATTGTTTCTTTTTTTTATCATAAGGTTCACCCCTCTGACTAGGCTATGTCCTCGTCTAAGGTTCCTTCCTTAGAACTCAACCACTCACATTAATGTGTTATGAGATTTACACAATTTTAAGCATCCACCCAAAGATATTAATTGTAACACTTCCTTCAAGACCTTCATTGAAGTGATTTTTCTGAATTCCCACTTAGGCATTATGACACCTCTAGTGAAGCCTCTCGTTTACAAGCAGGATTCTTCCAACCCTTTTGCCTCACAGCAAATCCCAAAATGTGTGTTAAGCTTAAGAGTACAATAAACTTAGTATATGAGTTATGCTCTTTGTGTGTTGCATACTCTCTATGTTCAATAAGGTCTCTACAAATATATAGTCAATGAGAATGGGACAGTTTGAAGATGTTAAAGATGCAACCATTGGATGCTTAGGAATATTCTATTGGATGCTTCTATCCAATGACTACCAGTTGGTTCAAAGGGCGTCCATTCACCTTTTCAACATCTTCTTAGTTAGTTATTGGTGTCTTATATCTTAGAGAGGTGGTTCTTATGTTTTCATTTAATGTCCTAAACATTGTATTCCTCATTAGCTATGACAAATACCACTCCTTCAATCTTTGATGTTAGCATTCTCTAATTCTGGCATGGTTGATAGCAATTGTTCCTTTAAAGAGAAGTGCTTTTAGTCTTTGTGAGATTTGGGATATATTGGAATCTACTTTCCAAGCATGCTAAATATGTCATTAAAAATCATAAAGTTAATCTTGCTTGTTAAAGATTGTGCAATTGAATATTTAGCAAGATAATTTGATTAATTAAATTATAAGTTATCTAATTAATCCAAATTTATGCAGTGTGATAAGATACAACCTCTTAAAAAGCCAAAACACATAGCTAAATTTCAAGCATATGATGAATTCGTTTTGTAAAAAATTTTGTGCTATGTTCCTTTTATCGTTAGGTTGCATATTTATCAACATTTTCAATTCACTAATCAGATACGCAAATTCCAGACATAGGAAACTAACCATAGTGCCATATAATTTATTTAAAGACTAACTAAAGTTGTACTAATTTTATGACTTTTATAGGGGTTTGCATTTGATAAGTCAGTTGAGGTCCTTGATAATAAGAGTTCAAGGCAGTTGAGCTCTTGCTTTGAAGCTCTAGGTTAATAGAACAACAATGCAAAAGTTTCTTGGAGTCAACATTGTCAATGTTAACAGCAAAACATTTCATGCTTTAAATCCTAAGAATAAGGTTTTCCAATTTCAAGGCCAAAGGCATCACATTGAGCATACTAGAAAGTCACTTTGTATACTTTGTCGCATAATGGAGAGATGCTAAGCAAATTAAATTTAAGACCATCAATTAGGTAAACAGTCTCAATTGCGTCAGAAGGACTATTACCAACTTTTCTGACTGCAATGACTCTACCATTCTTATTGTCTCCAAAGATCACATTGCCTTGTTCAAATTCTTCTATTTCAGAGAACACTATACCATCACTAGTCATGTACCTTGAGCATCCACTATCAAGGTACCATAGATTAGTGTTCACTTGAAGCACACCAAAATGTGAAACCTTTGTACTTCTCTTGATAAGAAACTTGTGTCTATAATTTGTAACCAAGTTCAAAGGCCTTAAATCCTTAGGTACCTACACCTAAACAATTCTAGGGCTGGTACCATGTGTGATTCATGGGCTACATAAAGTCACTTGACTAGCATCTTTTATTAGACTTATCTTGGTATCCCTTCCTCATCTTTGGATGATAATAGTGTTTTTTTAACAATTTTTTTAGGGTGCCCTAAACTGCTTTGCCATCATGAGCATCTGTCTCTTTCGTAAAGAAATTTCAGTATGATTTTCTGTTGTTGTTGGGATTATATCCCAGACTTTCTTTGTTGGCATTAAACTCCAAGTAATATGTCTATGTTTTCTTATCCCTTGTAGAGTTTTGAACGAGATTTTTAAAACTAAGATCTTAGCTTCTCAATTTTGTCTTCACCATCATTAAACTTGCCAGCCATATCTGAGTTGAGTCTGAAAACATATCTTGCTTTAATTTATGCTTAAAGCTTTTAATTAAAATTATGCATGGTCACCTTAGTCACCCTTTTGCACGGGTGACTTTGCTTAATTGACAAATCAAGGAAGTTGAAAAAAATAAGTAACATATTGAAATGCATATTATGTATGTAAACAAGGTTCAACCCCCCCCCCCCTAATTGGGTTACGTCCCAGTTAAAGGACCCTTCTTTAGGATTTAACCAACTTAGCAAGGATGACTTTCTTGGTTAATTGTCTTTCTTATTATAAGGTTCTCTCACCCCTTTTATCTCAAAAGGTTAAATGAGGGTACAAAAAATGTAATAATTTAAATTATTGACTCAAGAATATAATAAAACTTAGAATAATAATTGAACTCTTTATGTTCATGTGTTGCTTATTCTTCTTTAGTAAGACATTCTATTTATAAATAGTGAGAATCAAACCATGGTGAATACTAAAGGACGTAACGATTGGATGACATTAGAATATTCTGTTGGTGATTCTCTCTTAAGGTTATAAGCCCATTCAAGAGCCTTGACTGATCTCTATTTTCTCGACAATTGTTGAGTTTTCTCTTTACTTCTTATGGTTTAGAAAAGAGCTCTCTTGACATTCATTTATTATACTAGCTATTACATTCCTCATTTGATAAGGCATATAAGCTCCTTTTTAAGCTTTGTTCTTGACACTTTACATTTATAGCAATGTTAAGTGCGACTATCTTTTTCTATAAATTCCTTTTGACCCCTTTCTTGATTTTGAATACATTTGAATCTTCTTCCATTATTTCATTGTTAAGCTTGTCGAGAGCTACAAATTTAACCACTACTTCGGTTATTAAATACTTTTTATAGCATAGGGAAGTAGGGATCGATCCACGAGGAAAGATTGTTGTAAAAGGCTAGCTTAACCCCAAATGATTTTACTAATCCAATTTATTAAGTCTAATCTTAATAATTCTAAAATAATTAAAATCTAATGAATAAAAATCTAGAAAACTACTCAATGATGCTCCTAAATATTCTAGATCATATTTTGGAAATAAAATAGTAAAAAGATTCCCTAAATAATTTAGAAAATAAAAACAAAATAGTAAAAGAAAAATTAAAAATCAAAACAGCAAATAATAATAAGAAAATAAATATTAAAAATTGCAAATAGTAACCTAAAATATTATTCTCCAGGCATATATGCTTATAACTCTTCAATTATATCCAGATAATTTAAGCAAAATCAAATCAGAAAATTACTACAGAATATCAATGCAGAATATTAAATCTAAGATTATAAATAAAATAATCTGCATAAATATAAATACAAAAATAATTAAGAAAATTACCCTAATTCTAGGGCACAGTTTTCTATACTTAACAATACCTAATAAACGTGAATTAATAATTAAAATCGAAATTTTCAGAATTAATAACCTAAAAACCTGCACATATCAATTTCACAAAATAATTCTGAATAATTATCAAATATCTTCCAAAAATTACGAAATTAAATATGGGCAGACTAGGCCACTCTATAAACTCTAGGAATTGATAAAAATTGAAAAATAACTAAAATAACTATTTTTAGTCTAATTTCTAACAAACCGGTAATTAAATACTAAAACTGAATATAAATCAATCTAAAATTATAACTACTCCAGAAATCAAAATCTATACTATCTAAAATTACCTAGACGCTCCTAAAAGACTATAATTTTGGGGGGGGGGGTTGATTGAAATTATATTGAAGCTAAAAAAATAGAGCAAAAGTTAACAAACTAATCAAATTAACTCTACGCAACAAATAATGATAAAAAGCTGTCAAATTTATGAAGGATACTTAGTACAATCTTAATCTACCATGAAAATTAATATTTATCATCAACACACAAGTTAATTTCATTCATGAGTTAAACTGTAGAAGATATCCACCAACGGTTCTTCCCCGTTTTTCCTTAGATTCTAGTTTACTTAGGTCCAGCCCTAATATAAACCCTACTAATTTGATAATCTTTATATCAGTGCAAAAATTTAACCAAACTAGAGCATTAAGAATTAGAAAAACATCATTTAACACTTTGTAATCAATTTACCAGCAAATCGATTTAACAAAGATCTAAAGCAGTCACCTAATTAAAAGATATGGGTTTAAGCCATCCATGATTAATTAGGGTGATACCTAAGCCTAAAAGACTATAACTTTTACATATTATAGTCTTCTAAACTATAAATCGAAATTGTATTTAATCAACTAGCATGCATTCTAATCGATTTAACACAAATTCGTAAACGATAAACACTAATCACTAAAGAATCATGAATATAAATCAACTAGGCATTAAAGCATAAAACTTGTTTCAAAATAGTAAATTTAGCATGGCTTCAAGAAGATTATACTAAGCATAAAAAAAATTACTCACTCATATTAAAAGTAACATCACAATAATTAACCAAATAATTCATGGTTAATAGTTTAAAGAATTTAAACTAATTAAAGAAAATAAAAATATCTAAATAACAGGCGTGGGGCGGAAGGGTTGATCACGATGATGATGATGATGATGATGATAATTATGGTGAAGGAGAGAGGAAGGTGTGAGGGTGGCGTGATATGGTGTGGTTGATGAAGATTCTAGTGAGTTTGAGGAATAAGTTGATGAATAAGGGTTGATGATGATGCGTGAGGGTGGGGTGTGGTGTGTGGAGATGAGGGATGTGCTGTGGGTTGTTATATGGAGGTGAGAACCGTGGGTTTATATATAGGGAGTGAGGGAGGTTAGGTTTAGTATATTAGGGTTTCCTTCCTCTCTTCCTTAGACTTCTTCTTCCTCAAGACTTCTAACTTTTCACCAACTTTTGAAACCCTAGCCCAATTAAATAATTATGGAAATAATATTCTCCATAATTATTATTTTTGGACTGTCTTTATAGTCAAGCGTGTAAAACCTGAGCTTCGACGTCATCTGTTCTTCTCTTTATCAAATTAATACTAACCATGAAAAATATATAAAATAAAACAAATTAGACGAAATTATATATATAATATAATTGAAATAATTATAAAAATTATGCATGATTTTTGGGTTAACAAATTCACCCACACTTAGACTTTGGACGTCCTCGTGCAAAGAAATCTTAGACTCGACCTAAAGTTGACATCCTTTCTTATAAAATCATGCATACTTATGATATTCATACTAAGTTTGGGCTTGCTTAAGAAAAACAGTGCTATTGAATTAATTAGTTTTTCCTTCAATAAGTGAATACCTGCTAAACATCCAACTATCCTTAGAGAGTTTATTCATCAACCTCACAACATTTTCATAATGAAGTAGCAGAATCAATAATTATACATCCCTTTTAGATATGCATATACCGATCAAGAGGTCTAAAAGTTTATGATAGAAAAATTGATGTACGGTATGGCTATGGAGACAATTGAACTAGATAGAATAACTCATTGAATTTATTCTAAACTTGCCTTGTATTTATTCTTCTCTTCTTCTCTCGTCAAACTCCACTTGTGCACATATTCGAGGCCCATATAGGGTCTTAGAAATTAAACACTCCCTGTCTCACGCTCACCCGAATAGAGGTGCTGGAGCAAACATTTTATTATCGTCATTACTTTTATTTATTTTATGAGCTCACTAGTATGGGAAGCAAGCTTTCCAGTGGCAGTATTGCCTCAAACGATAGCACCCAGTAGCGCATGCCTCAAAGAGGTACTTGTCATTCCCAACTTTGACTCTATGAAAAATAGACAAGTAAAATCACAATTTTAATGAATTATTCAACTAATTCAATAGTCTAGGAGATGGGTCAGGTCATTTTATTGCGTCTGAATCGGATACTTTACATTACTAAATAAGATGGATAATCAAGAGAGTTACTCATTAAAAAGATGTATGAGGATCAACTCAAACTTCTCTAAAGGATAACTATCATGCTTAGAAGTCTTCACTTATAAAAGAATAAACTAAAAAATAGCTAATAAAACAAAAAAAAAATTCTAAACAAGTACGCCTAGCATAAACTCATATCATGCATTATTTATAAGAAAAGAATTTTTTGTTTTTTCGATTTTCTACTTTTTTTTTTTCAAGAATAGAAACTGCATGAATTAAATGCAGGATGCACCCCCCCCCGACACACTTAATTCATGCATTGTCCCTAATGCATGCAAAAAAAAAGAAATAATGAAAATAAAAACAAAATTAAATGGGTACTTCCCTAAAAACGTTAGGTTGCCTCTCAACCAGCGCCTTTGTTTATAGTCGTTGGCTCAACTTCATGAAGCTCCTGGATCCTCTAGCTGGATCTCTTCCAGTAAATCATCATTAATCTGGTAAGGGACTTTTTGAAACTCAGCATGATCAAGAATCTTAGTAAGCATAGTCAAAAATTCATCCTCATTAGATAAGTCATAAATATCTTTAGGCAATTCAGCAGTAACATCAAGTGCATACACGCAACTCACATCAACAGGGATTTTCATGGCATCAAAAATATTAAATTTAATCACTACACCATCAAATTCCATGGTTAATGTTCCTTCATGCACATCAATTTTAGTCCTAGCTGTTTTCAAAAATGGCCTGCCAAGTAAGATAAGAATATCATGACATGCATCACCCATTCTCATCACATAAAAATCAGCAGGAAACACAAGTTCATTCACTTAGACTAAGACGTCCTCTAACACTCCATCTGGGTAAATGCTGCTCCTATCAGCTAACTGAAGCACTACACCAGTTTTCTTTAACTCTCCTAAGTTCAATTTGTCATAAACAGACCTAGGCATAACATTAATGGACACACCCAAATCAAGCATAGCCTTATCAAAGTAAAAATTCCCTATCTTACAAGGAACAGAAAACACACCTGGGTCTTTGCACTTAGGGGGAAGTTTCCTTTGAAAAATTGTAGACACATTTTCCCCCACACTTACCTTTTCATTCCCTACTAATTTTCTTTTAGTAGTATATAATTCTTTCAAGAACTTAGCATAACGAGGCACCTGTTTAATGGCATCAAGGAGAGGTATGCTGATCTCTACCTTCCTAAAAGTCTCTAAAATCTCTTGGTTAGCCTCATTCGCCTTAGATGCAGTGCTTCTAAATCTACTAGGGAAAGGTGGGATTGGCTTGTAAGATTCTCTTTTCTTTTCTCCTAATTCCTTAGTAGTTTGATTAGACTCTATATCTAATTCTGGTTCAGCCCCCTTGCCCTCTAACTCAGGTTTTAATTCTCTACTCTTCCTAGGCTCTTGTAACTCTTTCCCACTCCTAAGTATTATGGTACTAACATTCTCCTTAGGGTTAGGGTAAGGTTGAGATGGTAACCTATTTTGCATTTGAGCCTGCAAGTTGCTAACTATGATATCAGTTGCAGCCTGTCTCTCTTGAACTTGCTTAAGAGCTGTTTCCATACTCTGGAACCTATCATCCATCTTCTTTAGGACTTGTTGTACTAGGAAGTTAGTCCTATTCTGATTAGAAGATTGACGAGATGTTTGGTCAAAACCAGGTGGATTGGCTTGAGGGTCATACCTAAGATTAGGGTAGTCTCTCCATCCTTCGTTATAGGTGTTAGAATAGGGATCATACCTCCTTTGACCTTGGTTAGAATAGACAGCATTAATATTACCCTCTTGAAGTGTATGACATGCATCAGTAGGATGTCCCTCTAGACAACAAATGCCACATCTGACTACTTTTTGAATTCCCCCGGCCAGTAACGATCTTATTTAACATCGCAGTAATGTGAGATAACTGACTCTCTACGGATGAACTAGACCCAATCTCATTGACCCTTTTAACTTGTGAGTCCCTAGCACCAAACTGCGGGGTATTTTGGGCCATTAAATTAAATAGATTTCTAGCTTCAGCTGGGGTTTTATTAACGAGAGCCCCCCCACTAGCAGCATCAACCATATTACGGTCTATAGGAAGTAAACCCTAATAAAAATATTGAATCAATAGTTGTTCAGTTATTTGATATTGGGGACAACTAGCACACAATTTATTAAATCTTTCCCAATACTCACAAAAAGTTTCCCCATTCATTTGGTTGATTCCACATATTTCTTTCCTAATAGATCCAATACGGGATGTAGGAAAAAACTTTTCTAGAAACGATTTATGCAATGCAGTCCATGTAGAAAAAGATCCAGCAGACATATAATATAACCAGTCCTTAGTATTACCAAACAAAGAAAAAGGAAAGCCTCTCAATCTAATTTGATCCTCAAAAATTCCCTCAGGCACCATAGCAGAGCAAGTAATAAGGAATTCACTAATATGTCGGTATAGGTCCTCTCCAGCTAATCCATGAAACTTACGTAATAAATTGATGAATCCAGAGTTCAGTTTCAAGGGTTTATCTAATACAACATAAACAATGGACATGGGTTGGGTTTCTAGGTTAGGGGCAGCAAGTTCCCGAAGAGTGGACATTCTTACCTCTTTAAGCTGAAGACTTACTGGCAATCTGCACAAAAAAAAATAAAAATAAAATAAAATAAAATAAAAACAAAACAATAAAAGTAGTAAAATTAGATAGAAGTAAACTAGCAATTTAATTTTCTTTCCCCGGCAACGGCGCAAAAATTTGTTAAGCTTGTCGAGAGTTACAAATTTAACCATTACTTCGGTTATTAAATACTTTTTATAGCATAGGGAAGTAGGGATCGATCCACGAGGAAAGATTGCTGTAAAAGGCTAGCTTAATCCTAAATGATTTTACTAATCCAATTTATTAAGTCTAATATTAGTAATTCTAAAATAATTAAAATCTAATGAATAAAAATCTAGAAAACTACTCAATGATGCTCCTAAATATTCTAGATCATATTCTTGAAATAAAATAGTAAAAAGATTCCCTAAATAATTTAGAAAATAAAAACAGAATAGTAACTAAAAAATTAAAAATCAAAACAGCAAATAATAATTCGAAAATAAATATTAAACATTGTAAACAGTAACCTAAAATATTATTCTCGAGGTATATATGCTTATAAATCTTCAATTATATCCAGATAATTTCAGCAAAATCAAATCAGAAAATTACCACAGAATATCAATGCAGAATATTAAATATGAGATCAGAAATAAAATAATCTGCATAAATATAAATACAAAAATTATTAAGAAAATTACCCTAATCCTAGGACACGGTTTTCTGGACTTAACAATACCTAATAAACGTGAATTAATAATTAAAATCGAAATTTTCAGAATTAATAACCTAAAAATCTGCACATATCAATTTCACAAAATAATTCTGAATAATTATCAAATATCTTCCAAAAATTACGAAATTAAACATGGGCAGACTAGGACACTCTATAAACTCTAGGAATTGATAAAAATCGAAAAATAACTAAAATAACTATTTTTAGTCTAATTTCTAACAAACCGGTAATTAAATACTAAAATTGAATATAAATCAATCTAAAATTATAAATACTCCAAAAATCAAAATCTATACTATCTAAAATTACCTAGACACTCCTAAAAGACTATAATTTTGAGGGGGGGTTCGATTGAAATTATATTGAAGCTAAAAAAATAGAACAAAAGTTAACAAACTAATCAAATTAACTCTACGGAACAAATAATGATCAAAAGCTGTCAAATTTATGAAGGATACTTAGTATGATCTTAATCCACCATGCAAATTAATATTTATCATCAACACATAAGTTAATTTCATTCATGAGTTAAACTGTAGAAGATATCCACCAGCGGTTCTTCCCCGTTTTTTCTTAGATTCTAGTTTACTTAGGTCCAACCCTAATATAAACCCTGCTAATTTGATAATTTTTACACCAGCGCAAAACTTTAACCAAACTACAGCATTAAGAATTAGAAAAACATCATTTAACATTTTGTAATCAATTTACCAGCAAATCGATTTAACAAAGATCTAAAGCAATTACCTAATTAAAAGAGATGGGTTTGAGCCATCCATGATTAATTAGGGTGATACCTAAGCCTAAAAGACTATAACTTTTACATATTATAGTCTTCTAAACTATCAATCGAAATTGTATTTAATCAACTAGCATGCATTCTAATCGATTTAACACAAATTCATTAACGATAAACACTAATCACTAAAGAATCATGAATATAAATTAACTAGGCATTAAAGCATAAAACTTGTTTCAAAATAGTAAATTTAGCATGGCTTCAAGAAGATTGTACCAAGTATAAAAAAAGATTACTCACTCATATTAAAAGTAACATCACAATAATTAACCAAATAATTCATGGTTAATAATATAAAGAATTTAAACTAATTAAAGAAAATAAAAATATCTAATAAAACAAATAAATTTGACAAAATAACAGGCGTGGGGCGGAAGGGTTGATCACGATGATGATGATGATGATGATGATGATGATGATGATAATTATGGTGAAGGAGAGAGGAAGGTGTGAGGGTGGCGTGATATGGTGTGGTTGATGAAGATTATGGTGAGTTTGAGGAATAAGTTGATGAAGAAGGGTTGATGATGATGCGTGAGGGTGGGGTGTGGTGTGGTGTGTGGAGATGAGGGATGTGCCGTGGGTTGTTGTATGGATGTGAGAACCATGGGTTTATATATAGGGAGTGAGGGAGGTTAGGTTTAGTATATTAGGGTTTCCTTCCTCTTTTCCTTAGACTTCTTCTTCCTCAAGACTTCTAACTTTTCACCAACTCTTGAAACCCTAGCCTAATTAAATAATTATGAAAATAATATTCTCCACAATTATTATTTTTGGACCGTCTTTATAGTCAAACGTGTAAAACCCAAGCTTCGACGTCATCTCTTCTCCTCTTTATTAAATTAATACTAACCCTGAAAAATATATAAAATAAAACAAATTAGACGAAATAATATATATTATATAATTGAAATAATTATAAAAATTAGGCATGATTTTTGGCTTAACAAATTCCCCAATGTGACTAACTGTCAACAATGAAAGCGCACTAGGTTAATGTTGCCCTGGTGATTTGTAACCTGAACATTAGAAACATAATTTTAGTCAATTACATCCGAAATAATTTGATTTGCTTTATTTAGCGTATGTGACACGACACTTCTTTTAATGGCAGATGACATAAATTTTAAGCAAGTAGTCAACAAGTTGCTGCAACAATTTGGAATTAAATATAAGAGAATAATTTTGATTTCACTGAGCATAAGCAGAAATTCCAAATTCACTGCAATTGATTAACATATCATAAATTCATCTTGCACTTAATTCAAGTTGTTGGAATTTTATGATTTAGAGTAGCATCTGTTTTTTATATGTATGTCAAGGTCCTCAAGAATGGGAGTCCAGGGTGGTCAAATTTTAGCATGGAAGTTTTAGCGAGTTAATGACCCATGTAGCTTGATGTAATAGTCTCTTGTGATCAATTAAGCATGTTGATAGAGTGCAAGCAACTATTCATTCTTAATCAAGTGACTTTTAGCTCATATCAACTGTTCCTTGAAATCAAACCATGTAATACCCTCTAATGCATATAATCAAGTCACATAAAGGGGGTCTTCAGTCCTTAAGGAGCTTTATCTACAGCTTCAAAATGGAACGTCCCTCCATCACATATCTGAAACATGACGTAGCCCTTGCAACCTTTTCACTACTAGGAAAGCTCAAAATAACAATGGAATTCAGCGACGGACTAATTTAACAACGGATATGGCAACGGAAAAACCGTATTACAAAAAAGTCAGATTATGTGATAAATTTGGCGACAGATATATATTTCCGTCACCATAATTTACCCCTAGCGACGGAATTTCCGTTGCCTGAATAATTTTTTTTTTAGTTATGGCGACGGAATTTCCGTCGCCCCAACCCCAAAAAAAAAATTTATAAAAAAAATAGGTCTGGTGATGGAATTTCTATCGTTGTTCCATCGCCAGGCCCATTAAGTGAAACTAGATCTCAGTCTGGTTTCACGCATTGTCGCGAAGGAGTTTTGAGCGAGAGAGAGGCGAACGCATGAAGGAACTCTGTCCGACCACCGCCAGCACCACCCAGGCACCGTCGGTGCCCTTCTTCGCCATCGCCACCCTCTCCCCACCACAAGTAGCCGCGGGCCACCCTCCCCTGCCCTTCTTGCCGGTTGTTTTCAACCAATTTGAGGTAAATTTTTCAATTACATTAGTTGTAATTTCTACAAATTTTTGTATTAAATTGTTAGAATTTCATAGTTAGTTCATATTTATGTTGAAATGTGGTATTTGTGAGAGGTTATTGCTCGAATTTGGATCAAGATTTGGACAAATGCGATTCAGGGTTTAGGTTTGGGAGTTTGAAGTTAAAATTTGAGATGGCGGTGGAATGAAATGGTTTAATTGATAATGTTGTTGAAATGTGGTATTTGTATGAGGTTATTGCTCTAATTCGTTAGAAGAATTGGGTAAATGCAATTTAGGGTTGAAGTTTGGTAGTTTGAAGTTACAATTTCATATGTTGGTGGAATGAAAAGTTTTAATTGATAATGTTGTTGAAATGTAGTATTTGTGTGAGGTTATTGCTCTAATTTGGTTGGCGATTTTGCTCAATGCAATTTAGGGTTTAGGTTTGATGATGTGAAGTTGGAAGTTGATATGTTGGTGGAATGAGATGCTTTAGTTTATTTGTCTGAAGTTGTAGCTCTTATTTGTCTTAGGATTTTGTTAAGCCATTAATCATGCATCGTTTTATTAATTATTGTGATTATATTTTACATAGTATTTCGTCTAATTTACTTTATTTTATATATCTTCCAGGTTAGGCATTAATAAAATAAAAAGGAGAAGACAAGACGTCGAAGCTTTGATTTTACACGATTTGTTGAAAAGATGGTCCAATAATAATTCATGGAAAATATTATTTCCATGATTATTTAAGTGGACTAGGGCTTCAAGAGTTGGAATAAGGCTACAAGTCTTGAGGGAAAAGAAGTCTAAGGAAGAGAGGAAGGAGACGCTAATTTACTAAACCTAACCTCCCTCACTTCCTATATATAAACCCACGACATCCCCCTTCTTCAATCACCTCCATCAACCTCACTCCAATCTCCACAAACCCAAAACACCTAACCCACCAACCACGGCAAGCCATCTACACACAGCCCTATCCTCTTCATACTTCACGTTCACCATCATCTTACATCCTCACCATCACACCCTCTTCATCACAATCGTCATCATCTTCTCCACCCACGGTCTTCTTCATAATCCTGCCATCATCATCATCATATAATCCACGCCTAACAGCAACAGTCCACGGTAATCACCCTTTTTTTATTTTTGTTTTGATATTTTTATTTTGTGTTTAGTTCATTATTAAACATGATTTATTTTGGTGAATTTTGTGATTTTAATTTTAATATGAGTGAGTAATTTTCTTGTGCTTAGTATAATCTTCTTGAAGCCATGCTAAATTGACTATTTTGAAACAAGTCTTATGCTTTATTGCGTAGTTGATTCATACTCATGATTCTATAGCAATTAGCGTTTATCGTTTATTATATTCGTGTTAAATTAATTAGAATGTATGCTAGTTAGTCTAATACGATTTCGATTGATAGTTTAGAAGCCTATAATACGTAAAAGTTATAGTCTTTTATGCTTAGGTATCACCCTAATTAATCATGGATGACTCAAACTCATCTCTTTTAATTAGGTAATCGCTTTAGATCTTTGTTAAATCGATTTGCTGGTAAATTGGTTACAAAGTGTTAAATGATGTTTTTCTAATACGTAATGCTCTAGTTTGATTAAATTTTTACGCTGGCGTAAAGATTATCAAATTAGTAGGGTTTACATGAGGGCTAGACCTAATTAAACTAGAATCTAAGGAAAAATGGGGAAGAACCGTTGGTGGATGTCTTTTACAGTTTAACTCATGAATGAAATTAACTTGTGTGTTAGTGATAAATATTAATTTTCATGGTGGATTGGGATTATACCAAGTATCCTTCATAAATTTGACAACTTTGATCATTATTTGTTGCTTAGAGTTAATTTGATTAGTTTGTTAATTTTTGTTCTATTTTTATTAGCTTCAATATAATTTCAATCGACCCCCCTCCAAAAGTATAGTCTTTTAGGAGTATCTAGGTGATTTTAGATAGTTTAGATTTTGATTTTTAGAGTGGTTATAGTTTTAGATTGATTTATATTCAGTTTTAGTGTTTAATTACCGGTTGTTGAAATTAGACTAAAAATAGTTATTTTTGTTCTTTTTCGATTTTTATCAGTTCCTAGGGTTTATATAGTGTCCTAGTCCACCCATATTTAATTTTGTAATTTTTGGAAGTTATTTGATAATTTTTCAGAATTGTTTTGAGAAATTGATAAGTGCAGGTTTTTAGGTTAATAATTCTGAAAATTTTGATTTAATTATTAATTCATGACTATTAGGTATTGTTGTGTCCAGAAAATTGTGTCCTAGAATGTAACGCCCCCAAATTTATATATGTTTCACTGCTTGTATTTTCCTTAATAAATCCCTTAACTATAATCTAGACAACCCAATGATAGGGGCATTACCGCCGTCCAAAAGGACAAGGCTTAAAACATGAGTGCTATAAATAACACAGTTAAGCATAACCTCCACTGTACACATTCACATATAATTATCCATTCACAATCAAGTGTTAACCAATGTAAAGTTTATAAACCATAGTGAGATAATTCACCATGTAATCTACATCTTCATCCACAGAAGAATTCAAAATACAACGTTAGAGTATGCATATACGGCATTACTTCTGATCTATCCGGATTTCCCTGCTTCACTTATTTTGTTCAGTTGATTTGCTGGCATGAGGGCAATACTCTAAGCATTTGCCTAAAACAAAACATGAAAAACATTTCGAACTGTGAGCTGAAGCTCAGTACATGCGTTCCTGAATTGTTAAATCATCATTGGACACTGATTGGGCCCGCTTTGCAATTCATTTTAAGTTAAAACAGTGAATGAAATAAATGTAAAACTGTATTGCTAGTTATTATCTGATAGTGAACCCCTTGATACTGTTACGATCTATAGATAGGTGTACACCTGCCAAGCCGATCGGGGACCTGGCCTGAAGCCGCACGGGTAACTGAAGGGCGAATGCCCTATAGATGATAACTGATGGGGTCACTAATTAACTGATAAATCACTGTGTAAACTGATTCATTGCTGTACTTACCAAAACATGATAACATTGATAAATACACTCTGATTTCTAAAGATACAGGCAATGGACGTACCTGAAGTCTTTAAAATGATATTTCACTTGATAATACTTATGCACAATGGAAACGATAACTAGGCCTCAACTCTGTTTCATAAATGTCATTGTAAGTATATGAAGTCAGTAAATGATCCTTACTCGCCTAATTGAGTAAGTAAAAAAAAATATGTGTAACAGAAATTGAGTAATAAAATGGGATACATAACTTGTGCATTTCAAATAATAAATTAAATCAGTTAGAGTTATTGAACTTGAAATACAACAAATTGAAGTAAAATAGGCCAAATGGAAATGATTGGGTAATAATGAAAAGATTTTAGTTGATATAAATGACACATGGTTTGCTGATATTTCTGAAATTGATAAATGAAAGTGTGAAGCTTATGAAAAAGATAATAGAATGGTTAATGCCTCTGAAGTGGAGAATAGAAGGTTTAATACTTCTGAAATGGGTGACAAAAGGTTTATGCCATAAGGGGTGCTACGAGGTTCATAAAAGCTCACATAACACCCTAACGTGGTCCAAAGGACACTGATTTTGAATTATTAATCTGCTCACTCCCCAAATTTCATTTTCATACTCATGTAACTCAGTTTTCAACCCAAGTAAGCTTCTGTACATAAACCAAATGAACCCACTACACTTTGTAATTTCCTTGCAATACCCATAATTATATAGAAACTTACAACAAAAATTAATTCCAAATGTCACAGTTTCTGTATTCATTCATATTACCGCTTGATGGTCTGCATTAGAAAATTCATATCTTTCACTCCCAACATCAAAATGAGATATAAAACCCCAATATGAAAAGTTCACAATGTCCTCTAAAACTCTTATTTAGGACACAAAGCATGATTCACATAATAAGGTCCCTAAAAGTAGGGTAGAACACAGACGTGCACAATTTCTGATCAATCTGTGCAGTCGTAGTAAAACGACCATAACGTTTTCCAGTGAACTCGGATTAAGGCGATTCAAGAGGCATTTTAAAGAGAACTCATTGATATATCCACACACCAAAAATCACAATTTTTCAATGACCCAATCAATACCAGTTTTCCCGTAAAGTTAGTGTTCCAGTTCAGTTTCCAGTTTCAATGTATTCTGCATAGTCTTGAGTAAATTGGTCATGACTTTGTCCACACAACTCGAAATGGACTAATTCCAAAGCCTATTGAAAGATAACTCGTCAATATATCACTGCACCAAAAATTATGAATTTTGGATGTGCGAAACAGTACCAGTTTAATCCCGAAGTAGCCCCTATTTCAGGTCTGTTGATAGCTTAATAATCACATCTTTGCAATCTTTTCTTCACATAACCACCCACTACAATCATGCTTTAACTCATCCAAAACCTTACCAACATTACCATAATCATTTATGATGATAAATATTACCAAATCAAATACAATATGCCCCAAATCCATCACTTCAAACTCAAACTTGCTTGATTAAGAACAAGCTCACCCTTAGCATGCTTTCATGCTTAACCAACAAATTAACACATCAAAAATAGCTCTTACTTTTATCAAAATAGCATGATCAAGAAACAAAATCAGAATCAAAACCAAAATACAACAACCCAACAAGATAAGGTTAGGGTTTACCTCACTTGGTGATTAAAAGAGAGAGATGAAGATGATGCTTGATGTGGGAGGTGTTTGGGTGGTGGATGGTAGTCAGAGGGTGGCCGGTTGGTGGCTGAAAAACACCACAATAGGGGCTAACGGGGGCTGCTGGCCGTGTGTAGAGAGAAGGAGGAGAGAAGAGAGAGAAAGCCTTGAAAAAGAAGGAAGCCTTGAAGAAGAAGGAAGCCTTGAAGATATCTCTTGCAAACCCTTAAAAACACTTGGATGAAAATGCCCCCATTTACTTGGCTGAGAATTAATCACAAAAACTCAGCTTTTGCTAATGATAATTAGGGATTAATGATGGTATTAGATAAGCAAATGGGTTAGGAACTTGTTGGGCTGAAATTGGGCTTAAAAGACCTCGGGTTGGAAAAAAAAATCAAACCGGGTGCGATAATTAAATTTTTTTTTTTTTCCGAAACTCGAAATTAAATATGATGCCATGAAAAATAATTTAATCATTTAAATCATAATTATTGAGGCCTAATATCAATTTCTCCGAAAAATTATTTTCGGTAAATGAAACTCGAATTGCAAAGTGGAGCCCGAAATGATTATTATTTTTTTTTTTGTATTATTTTTTTTTCAACTGGGAAGATTCAATGAGATAAATAAATGTGAAAAATAAATAACTTCGCTTAATTAAATAAATAAATATGATTTAGGGTCGGGCTATTACATAGAATTAGGGTAATTGTCTTAATTATTTTCGTATGTATATTTATGCAGATTATTTTATTTCTAATTTCAGATCTAATATTTTGCATTGATATTATGTGCTAATTTTTTGATCTGATTTTTCTGAAATTAATTATATACAATTTAGAATTTATAAGCTTATATACCTGAAGAATAATATTTTAGGTTACTGTTTCACATTTTTGAATATTTATTTTCTGATTATTATTTGCTGTTATTGATTTTTAATTAGAATTTCAGTTACTATTCTATTTTTACTTTTCTAAATTATTTAGGGAATCTTTTTACTGTTTTATTTCCAGAATATGATCTAGAATATTTAGGAGCATCATTGGGTATTTTTCTAGATTTTTCTTCATTAGATTTTAATTATTTTAGAATTATTAAGATTAGACTTAATAATTTGATTAGTAAAATCATTTAGGATTAAGCTAGCCTTTTACAACAATCTTTCCTCGTGGATCGATTCCTACTTTCCTATGCTATAAAAAGTGTTTAATAACCGAAGCAGTGGTTAAATTTGTAAGCTCCACGACAAGCTTAACAAATTTTGGCGCCGTTGCTGGGGGGGAGAAAATTAAATTGCTTGTTTACTTCTATTTAATTTTACTACATTTATTCTTTTGTTTTTATTTTAATTTTTGCAGATTGCCGGTAAGTCTTAAGCTTAAAAGGTAAGAATGTCCACTCTTCGGGAACTTGCTGCCCCTAACCTAGAAACCCAACCCATGTCCATTGCTTATGCTACATTAGATAAACCCCTAAATCTGAACTTTGGATTCATCAATCTGTTACCTAAGTTTCATGGATTAGTTGGAGAGGACCCATTCTGACATATTAGTTAATTCCTTATTATTTGCTCTGCTATGGTGCCTGAGGGAATTCCTGAGGACCAAATTAGATTGAGGGCCTTTCCCTTTTCTCTGCTTGGTAATGCTAAAGATTGGTTGTATTACATGCCTATTGGATCTTTCTCTACATGGACTGCATTGCATAAATAATTTTTGGAGAAAGTTTTTCCAGCATCCCAAATTGGATCTATTAGGAAGGATATATGTGGAATTAAACAAATGAATGGGAAAAATTTTTGTGAGTACTGGGAAAGATTTAATAAACTGTGTGCTAGTTGTCCCCAACATCCAATAACTAAACAATTATCGATTCAATATTTTTATGAGGGTTTGCTTCCTATGGACTGTAATATGGTTGATGTTGGTAGTGGGGGGGCTCTATTTAATACAACCGCAGTAGAGGCTAGAAATTTATTCAATCTAATGGCCCAAAATATTCAACAGTTTGGTGCTAGGGAGTCACAAGTTAAGAGGGCTAATGAGATGGGGTCTAGTTCATCTGTAGAGAGTCAGTTATCTCACATTACTGCTATGTTGAATAAGATTGTTGCTGGGGGTGGACAAAAAGCAGTCATATATGGCATTTGTTGTCTAGAGGGGCATCCTTCTGATGCATGTCCTACTTTACAAGAAGGTAATGTTAATGCTCTTTACTCTAACCAAAATCAAAGGAGGTATGATCCCTATTCGAATACTTATAATGAAGGATGGAGAGACCACCCTAACCTTAGGCATGGCCCTAAGCCTAATCCACCTAGTTTTGACCAACCCTCTTGTCAACCTTCTAGTCAAGATAGGACCAATTTCCTCCTAGAACAAGCTCTTAAGAAAATGGATGATAGGTTCCAGAGTATGGAAACCACCCTTAAGTAAGTTCAAGAGAGACAAACAGCGACTGATACCATAGTTAGCAACTTGCAAGCCAAAATGCAAAATAGGTTACCATCTCAACCTTACCCTAAACCCAAGGAGAATGTTAGTGCTATGACACTTAGAAGCGGGAAAGAGTTAAAGGAACCTACGAAGAAGAGAGAAGTGGAAACTGAGTTAGAAGTGAAAGGGGTTGAACTAGAATTAGATACAGAGTCTAATCAAACTACTAAGGAATTAGGAGAAAAGAAAAGAGAATCTTACAAGCCAATCCCACCTTTCCCTAGTAGATTTATAAGCCATGCGTCTAAGGTAAATGAGGCTAACCAAGAGATTTTAAAGACTTTTAGGAAGGTAGAAATTAATATACCTCTCCTTAATGCCATTAAACAGGTGCCTCATTATGCTAAGTTCTTAAAAGAATTATGCACTACCAAGAGGAAGCTCATTGGTAATGAGAAGATAAGTGAGGGAGAAAATGTGTCTGCTGTTTTTCAAAGAAAACTTCCCCCTAAGTGTCAAGACCCTGGTGTGTTTTTTGTTACTTGCAAAATAGGAAACCTTTACTTTGATAAAGCTATGCTTGATTTAGGTGCCTCTATTAATGTTATGCCTAGATCTGTTTATGACAAACTGAACCTAGGCGAATTAAATAAAACTGGCATATTGATTCAATTAGTTGATAGGAGCAACACTTATCCTGATGGAGTATTAGAGGATGTTTTGGTTCAAGTGAATGAACTTGTGTTTCCTGCTGACTTTTATGTAATGAACATGGGTGAAGTATGTCATGATATTCCCATCTTGCTTGGCAGGCCCTTTTTGAAAACTGCTAGGACCAAAATTGACGTGCACGAAGGAGCACTAACCATGGAATTTGATGGTGAGGTTATTCAGTTCAATATTTTTAATGCCATGAGATTTCCCTCTGATGTTAACTACCTATATGCACTTGATGTTTTTGATGAGCTATCTCAAGATGTCTTTGACTTGTCCCATGAGGATGATCTATTTACTATGCTTACTAAGAGCCTTAATCATACTGAGTCTCAGAAAGTGCCATATCAAGTTAATGATAACTTAGATGATATGATAAGGTCCTTGTTTCACTTGCAAGAGCATAATGGACCTAACAAACTTGAATTACCTGAAAATCATGCTAAGTTACTTCCCTCGAGTATCTCACCCCCTAAATTGGAATTGAAACCCTTACCTGAAAATTTAAAATATGCTTGTTTAGGGAACAATGAGACTTTGCCTGTAATTATCTTTAGTGCACTCACCTTGGATCAGGAAGAAAAACTTATTAAAGTGCTTAGAGAACATAGCGAAGGTATAGGGTGGACTTTAGCAGACCTCAAAGGCCTTAACCCTACCTTGTGCTCCCATACTATTACCTTAGAAAAAGATGCCAAGCCTAAGAGGGACCCTCAGAGGAGACTTAATCCACCTATGATGGAGGTAGTCCAAAAAGAGATTCTTAAGCGGTTAATGCTGGGGTGATCTATCCCATTGCTGACTCTGAGTGGGTTAGTCCTATTCATGTGGTTCCTAAAAAGGGGGGAACAACAGTAGTGCAAAACAATGAAGGAGAATTGATACCTAATAGAGTCCAGGGTGGTTGGAGAGTGTGTATTGACTATAGAAAGCTTAACAAGGCCACTAAGAAAGACTATTTCCCATTGCCTTTCATGCACCAAATGTTAGAGAGATTAGCTGGGAGGTCACATTATTGCTTTTTGGATGGCTACTCAGGTTATATACAGGTCCCTATAGCTCCTGCAGATCAGGAGAAGACTACCTTTACTTGTCCTTTTGGCACGTATGCTTTTAGATGTATGCCTTTTGGTTTATGTAATGCACCTGCTACCTTTCAAAGATGTATGATGAGTATCTTTTCTGATTTTATCACTAGGATTATGGAGGTTTTTATGGATGATTTTATTGTACATGGTGATTCATTTTATGAGTGCTTGCATCATCGTACTCTTGTGGTTAGACGTTACATTGAAACCAATTTGGTCTTGAATTTTGAAAAGTGCCATTTCATGGTGGAGTATGGGGTAGTGCTGGGGCATGTAGTGTCATCGAGGGGATTAGAGGTAGATAGAGCTAAAGTCGACATCATCCAGTCTCTACCCTATGCAAAGTGTGTCAAAGATGTGAGATCATTCTTAGGACATGTAGGATTCTATAGGAGGTTTATCAAAGATTTCTCTAAGATTGCTTCTCCTTTATGTACCTTGCTTGCAAAGGATGTCTCTTTTGATTTCAATGATGACTATATGAGGGCTTTTGATAAGTTGAAGTTAACATTGACTTCTCCTCCTATTGTGCAACCCCCACATTGGGCCTCACCTTTTGAGTTAATGTGTGATGCTAGTGATAAGGAAGTGGGGGTAGTTCTAGGTCAAAGAGTTGGGAAGGTACCTCATGTAATATATTATGCTTCTAGAACTCTTGACCTTGCACAGTGTAATTACACCACTATAGAAAAGGAGATATATGATGTTGTTTTTACGTTTGAAAAGTTCCGTCCTTATTTGTTGGGTGTTAAAGTTCCTGTTTATTCGGATCACTCTGCTCTCAAACACTTATTGGAAAAGAAAGATTCTAAGCCCAGGTTAATTAGATGGATGTTATTGTTGCAAGAATTTCAACTAGAAATTATAGATAAGCCTGGAGCTAAGAATTTAGTTGCGACCATCAGAGTAGATTAGAAACAGGGGAGAGTGGTAGCCCTTTTACTGATTGTTTTCCTGATGAGACTCTGTATGCTATGACTAGTAGATTGTCTTGGTATGCTGATATTATAAACTATATAGTCACCAAAACTTTTCCCATTGAGTTGACTAGACCTGAAAAAGAGAAAATAAAAGCTCAATCTAAATATTATATTTGAGATGAGCCATATTTATGGAAGTTTTGCGTTGACCAGATTATAAGGCAATATGTGGATGAGAGTGAAATTCATTCTAGTCTAACCTTCTGTCATTCTTCAGAAAGTGGGGGACACTTTGGACCTAAAAGAACATCACATAAAGTACTTGAGTGTGGTTTTTATTGGCCCACTATTTCTAGTGATACTTATGAATTCTGTAAAAGATGTGAAGTGTGCCAAAAGACTAGAAACTTATCAAGGAGGAATCAAATGCCTTTGTATAATATGTATGTTTGTGAAATTTTTGATATATGGGGCATTGATTTCATGGGACCCTTTCCCCCTTCTTTTGGATATACCTATATTCTTGTGATTGTTGATTATGTATCCAACTGGGTAGAAGTTGTGGCCACTAGGACTGATGATGCTAAGACTGTGGTGAAACATATTAAATCTCTAATTTTGCATAGATATGGAATGCCAAGAGCGATCATCAGTGATAGGGGGACTCATTTTTGTAACAGAACTTTAGGTGCTTTGTTACCTAAATATCATATAACTCATAAGGTATATACTAGTTATCACCCCCAAACTAATGGCCAAGCTAAAATTTCTAATAAAGAGATTAAGGGCATCCTTGAAAAGGTAGTTAAGCCAGATAAGAAGGATTAGAGTCTTAGGTTAGATAAGGCTCTTTGGGCTTATAGGACTGCATATAAGACTCCAATTGGTATGTCACCCTACAGATTAGTCTTTGGAAAGCCGTGTCACCTCCCTGTTGAAATAGAGCATAAATCATATTGGGTTGTGAAGCAATGCAATCTTGATTATGAGTTAGCAGGAAAAGAGCATAAATTGCAACTGCAGGAACTAGAAGAGATACGCTTAGAAGCCTACGACAATTCATTCATCTACAAAGGTAAGGCCAAAGCATTTCACGATGCCAAATTTATTAGGAAAGAATTTCAGGTAGGTGAGAAAGCGCTATTATTTAATTCTAAACTAAGACTTTTTCCCGGTAAGTTAAACTCTAGGTGGCTAGGACCCTTTATGATAGTAAAGACTTATCCCCATGGTGCTGTAGAGATTGAATCCTTTACTACTAACAAGATTTTCAAAGTGAATGGTCACAGGCTAAAGCATTTCTATGAAGGAGACCAGGTATGTTTACTAGAAGAGATCCGACTTGAGGATCCATGAGCTTCATAAAGTCGAGCCAACGACTGTAAACAAAGGCGCTGGTTAGGAGGCAACCCAACGTTTTCAGGGAAGTTCCTATTTACTTTTCCTTTCATTTTCATTATTTCAATATTTTTGCATGCATTAGGGACTATGCATGAATTAAGTGTGGAGGGTCCATCCTGCATTTAATTTTCGCAGTTTTTTTTTTCTTGAAAAAAAAAGTAGAAAAACAAAAAACAAAAAATTCTTTTCTTATAAATAATGCATGATATGAGTTTATACTAGGCTTGCTTGCTTAGAAATTTTTTTGTTTTATTAGCTATTTTTTAGTTTATTCTTTTATAAGTGAAGACTTCTAAGCATGATAGTTATCCTTTAGAGAAGTTTGAGTTGATCTTCATACATCTTTTTAATAAGTAACTCTCTTGATTATCCATCTTATTTAGTCATGTAATACATCTGATTCAGAGGCAATAAAATGACCTGGCCCATCTCCTAGACTATTGAATTAGCTAAATAATTAGTTAAAATTGTGATTTTACTTGTCTATTTTTCATAGAGTCAAATTTGGGAATGACAAGTACCCCTTTGAGGCATGCGCTACTAGGTGCTACCCTTTGAGACAATACTGTCACTGGAAAGCTTGCTTCCCATACTAGTGAGCCAATAAAATAAATAAAAGTAATGATGATAATAAAATGTTGCTCCAACACCTCTATTCGGGTGACTATGAGACAGGGAGTGTTTAATTTCTAAGACCCTATATGGGCCTCGAATATGTGCGCAAGTGGAGTTTGAAGGGAGAAGAAGAGAAGAATAAATACAAGGCAAGTTTAGAATAAATTCAATGAGTTATTCTATCTAGTTCAATTGTCTCCATACCCATACCGTACCTCAATTTTTCTATCATAAACTTTTAGACCTCTTGATCGGTATCTGCATATTTAAAAGGGATGTATAATTATTGATTCTGCTGCTTCATTATGAAAATGTTGTGAGGTTGATGAATAAACTCTCTAAGGATAGTTGGATGTTTAGCAGGTATTCATTTATTGAAAGAAAAACTCAAGACGTCGAAACTCCGATTTTACATGATTCACTGAAAAGACGGTTCAATAATAATTTATGGAAAATATTATTTTCATGATTATTTAATTCGACTAGGGTTTCAAGAGTTGGAATAAGGCTAGAAGTCTTTAGGGAGAAGAAGTCTAAGGAAGAGAGGAAGGAAACACTAATATACTAAACCTAACCTCATTCACTTCCTATATATAAACCCACGGCACCCCCTTTCTTCAATCACCTCCGTCAACCTCACTCCAATCTCTACAAACCCAAAACACCTAACCCACCAGCCACGACAAGCCATCTACATGCAACCCTATCCTCTTCATACTTCACGTTCACAATCATCTCACATCCTCACCATCACGCCCTCTTCTTTACGATCGTCATCATCTTCTCCATCCTGCCATCATCATCATCATATAATCCACGCCTAACAGCAACAGTCCACGACAATCACCCCTTTTTTTGATATTTTTATTTTGTGTTTAGTTCATTATTAAACATGATTTATTTGGGTGAATTTTGTGATTTCAATTTTAATATGAGTGAGTAATTTTCTTGTGCTTAGTATAATCTTCTTGAAGCCATGCTAAATTTACTATTTTGAAACAAGTCTTATGCTTTATTGCGTAGTTGATTCATATTCATGATTCTGTAGCGATTAGCGTTTATCGTTTATGATATTCGTGTTAAATTAATTAGAATGCATGCTAGTTAGTTTAATACAATTTTGATTGATAGTTTAGAAGACTATAATACCTAAAAGTTATAGTCTTTTATGCTTATGTATCACCCTAATTAATCATGGATGGCTTAAACCCATCTCTTTTAATTAGGTGATCGCTTTAGATCTTTCATAAATCGATTTGCTGGTAAATTGGTTACAAAGTGTTAAATGATGTTTTTCTAATACATAATGCTCTAGTTTGATTAAATTTTTGCGCTAGTGTAAAGATTATCAAATTAGTAGGATTTACATTAGGACTAGACCTAATTAAACTAGAATATAAGGAAAAACGGGGAAGAACCGCTGCTGGATGTCTTCTACAGTTTAACTCATGAATGAAATTAACTTGTGTGTTAATGATAAATATTAATTTGCATGGTGGATTAGGATTATACTAAGTATCCTTCATAAATTTGACAACTTTTGATCATTATTTATTACTTAGAGTTAATTTGATTAGTTTGTTAATTTTTTTTCTATTTTTTTTAGCTTCAATATAATTTCAATTGACCCCCCCAAAGTATAGTCTTTTAGGAGCGTCTAGGTGATTCTAGATAGTTTAGATTTTGATTTTTAGAGTGGTTATAGTTTTAGATTGATTTATATTCAGTTTTAGTATTTAATTACCGGTTTGTTGAAATTAGACTAAAAATAGTTATTTTTGTTATTTTTTTATTTTTATCAGTTCCTAGGGTTTATATAGTGTCCTAGTCTGCCCATATTTAATTTCGTAATTTTTGGAAGTTATTTGATAATGTTTCAAAATTATTTTGAGAAATTGATAAGTGCAGTTTTTTAGGTTATTAATTCTGAAAATTTCGATTTTAATTATTAATTCACGATTATTAGGTATTGTTGAGTCCAGAAAATTGTGTCCTAGAATTAGGGTAATTTTCTTAATTATTTTCGTATGTATATTTATGCAGATTATTTTATTTCTAATTTCAGATCTAATATTTTGCATTGATATTCTGCGCTAATTTTTTGATCTGATTTTTCTGAAATTAATTATATACAATTTAGAATTTATAAGCTTATATACTTGAAGAATAATATTTTAGGTTACTGTTTCACATTTTTGAATATTTATTTTCTAATTATTATTTGCTGTTATTGATTTTTAATTAGAATTTCGGTTACTATTCTATTTTTACTTTTCTAAATTATTTAGGGAATCTTTTTACTGTTTTATTTCCAGAATATGATCTAGAATATTTAGGAGCATCATTGGGTATTTTTCTAGATTTTTCTTCATTAGATTTTAATTATTTTAGAATTATCAAGATTAGACTTAATAAATTTGATTAGTAAAATCATTTAGGATTAAGCTAGCCTTTTACAACAATCTTTCTTTGTGGATCGATTCCTACTTTCCTATGCTATAAAAAGTTTTTAATAACCGAAGTAGTGGTTAAATTTGTAAGCTCCATGACAAGCTTAACAGATTTTTCCCAATGCAACATACACTTAGATTTGATAATTTTAAGTTGAAATCTGATATATTGGTGGAATCAAGTGCTCAACTTTGGATGAATTAATAGTTTTATGAAATTCTTAACAATATAAGTGTGTTTGTAGAAATTTTTAAGTTTATTTTTTGGGGGCATGTAGAAATTTATAAATAAACATATGTAATATATAATTGAGTCATTTATGCAATTATTATAATTTTAATTAAAATAAATTCTTATCCAATACCTTATGTATTTATTGTTATTTAAGCAGAATATGAATGGTCCTCCACATCGTACGTGGATGTATAATAGATTACCGCCTGATCGTAGTGGTTATACGCAAGAATTTCTAGATGGAGTAAACCAATTCGATCAATTTGCACGTAGAGAGACAGAGTTTCTGAATGCGGAAAAGTATAGATGTCCTTGTGCCAAATGCAGAAATAGGATGTACTTGACATACGATGAGGTCAAGATGCACCTTATATATAAAGGTTTTGTGAAAGGACATTGGTTTTGGATAAGTCATGGAGAAATAGAACCTCAGCAATATGATTATGGGTATTCAAATAGTAAAACTTCTGA
The DNA here is from genome assembly GCA_017589665.1 of Selenicereus undatus. Lineage (NCBI taxonomy): Eukaryota > Viridiplantae > Streptophyta > Magnoliopsida > Caryophyllales > Cactaceae > Selenicereus > Selenicereus undatus. The sequence continues at coordinate 46,831,571 of JACYFF010031952.1, forward strand.
AGTTGGAGGTTCAAGTTATATTAATAATGACTACTATGAATCCTATGTAGATCGGATGGAGGACATAGTTGATGATGCTATAATAGCAAATCAAAATGTAAGGGAAGAGGGGTCAAGTACTTGCCGAGAACCATTTTATAATATGGTTCAAGTTGCTTAACAACCCTTATACGATGGTTGTTTCACCCACTGCGAGCTCTCTGCTGCGGTGAGACTGCTGAGTATCAAATCTGATTATAACATGTCACAGAATTGTTTCAATGGAATTGTTCAACAAATGAAAGAGATGTGTCCACCTAACAACCGCGTGCCAAACAACTATGGGCAAACGAAGAAGGTTGTCAAAGATCTCGACAACGATGTGGTCCAAATTGATTGTTGCCGGAAAGGTTGCATGCTATTTTATAAGGAGGATGCAAACCTGGATGCATGCAAGTTTTGTGGGCATTCAAGATGGCAAAGGCAAAGGTCATCACAAAAGAATCAGAATCAGAATCCATTGCCATACTCAAGGATGCGTTACTTGTCTTTAAATCCTCGACTACAGAGGTTGTATGCATCAAGAAGTACCGCAGAGCATATGAGATGGCATTATGAACATCGGCGTGAGGACGTTGTTTTATGTCATCGATCAGATGGGGCAGCATGGAAATATTTCGATAACAAGTACCCTAATTTTGCTTCTGGGCCTCAGAATGTGAGGCTAGGCTTATGTGCTGATGGATTTAATCCTTACACTTTGCCTTCAAGATCATACTCCATTTGGCCGGTGCTAGTTACATCTTATAACCTTTCCCCTTAAATGTGTATGACCACTCCATTTGTGTTCTTGACTTGTTTAATCCCTGGCCCGAAAAATCGCAAGAACACAATAGATGTATATTTACGTCCTCTTATTGATGAGTTGAAAGAGTTGTGGGATGTTGGAGTTAAAACTTCTGACATTTCTACAGGGCATATATTTCAAATGAAGGTTGCACTTATGTGGACCATCAATGATTTCCACGCATATGGAATGTTATCTGGGTAGAGTACTAATGGCCAATTGGCATGTCCTGTATGTATGAAACAGCAAACGGCTTTGAGATTGAGAAATGGAGGTAAATTCTCATGGTTCGATTGTCATCGTTGTTTTCTGCCAAGGAATCATACATTCAGAAGAAATAGAACAACATTTAGGAAAGGCAGAATTGTTACAGGGGGTTCTCCTCGTCGCTTATTTGGGGAAGAACTTTATGCCAAGGCAGAAGATTACCCAATGGTAACTATAAATGGTGATTTTTTTCATTCCAGTATTTAAGGAGAATGAGCACAACTGGACAAAGAGGAGCATATCCTAGGAGTCGCCTTATTGGCAACACCAATTGCTCTGCCATAATTTGGATGTGATGCACATTGAGAAGAACTTCTTTGAGAACATCATTAACACTACTATGGATGTCCATGGAAAAACAAACGATAATGCCAAATCAAGAATGGATGCTGCAGAAATGTGTGATAGACAAGAGTTACATTTACATCCGGACTCAAGTGGTAAGCCGGTTAAACCAAAAGCGAAGTTCGTACTTCCTATAGATAAACGAAGAGAGTTGTGTGAATGGGTAAAGAAGCTTCAAATGCCTAATGGATATTGCTCTAATTCAGATAATATCGTGGACCCTAATGACACAAAGTTCAACAACATGAAAAGTCATAATTGTCATGTGTTCATGGAGACTCTTTTACCCATTGCATTTGGTGCGCTCCCAGATGATGTGTTGAAACCTCTCATTGAGGCAAGTCAGTACTTCAAGAACTTATACTCAACAACACTACGAGAGGATATGCTTAAGGAAATGCATCAGAACATTGTTATCATTTTGTGTAAGTTGGAGACGATTTTTCCTCCTGGCTTCTTCAATGTAATGGAGCACCTGCTAGTGCATTTGGCCGAAGAGGCTCAACTTAGTGGTCCAATACAGTACCGATAGATGTATCCATTTGAGAGGTAAATTAGGTTGTACTCCCTGAAACCTTATCTCAATTCTTATGTGTGCAATCACTTACAAGTGAATGCAATTGTGAATTTGTTAGGTTCTTTGGCCGATTGAAGAAAAAGATAAAGCAACAAGTGTGTCCTGAAGGTTCAATCACATAAGCATACCTAGGAGCTGAGAGGACATTCTTAGCCTCCTATAACTTCAGCTCTAATGTGCCCTCCATGCGCAGTAGATGCAAGAGAAATGAGGATGGCGATGAACATAATAATCATTTCCCAACTCTATCTATGTTTGAACTGTAAGGGATCGCTATTGGTCGGGAAACATCTAGATATCTCACAGATGTCGAATATATTGCTGCCCATCTTCATGTGCTGTTAAATTGTGATGAGGTTAAACCTTATATAGGGTCAGTGCTACCTTAACTTCCAGCTGAGATTATCATTTGGAACGCAAGTATATTAATGGCCTTCATAAAATGTGACAAAATTTTTACACAACAAGTCAGAACTGCACGTCCCAATTTCAGTGACGTTAACGTTGACACCATCATCGAAACTCATTTTGTGGATTGGTTTAGTCAGAATGTAAGTATTATAACTCATTACTTCATAATTTTAACATAATAGTTAGGTGCATTGTATTAACTAAAACTACATGTTATGTCCCCTTAGGTGCATTATATTAAACTATTTGACACCCACAAACATTGCCACTTGACACAATTGGCTGCGAAGCCAAATCGGTATGTGTTGGTGTGGATGACATATAGATTTAATGGATTCAAATTCCACACAGAAGCTCGCAACGTCTGGAAGAGAACATATAATTGTGGTGTTGGTGTTTCTGGTACGGGGGAAGACGATATTGGAAATAATTATTATAGCATATTGAAGGATATTGTCCAACTTTAGTATGTGGGTGAACCACTTAAATGATGTGTGCTATTCAGTTGTGAGTGGTTTGATCCCACATTGAATCATGGGACACGATCTCATAAACTAAGCAAACTTATTGAGGTTCACCGTACAAGGAGGTACCGAAAGTATGACCCATTCATCTTCCCAAACACCGTATCACAAGTATACTTCACGCCACATGCAGATCGCTAAAGGGATAGAGCCAATTGGCTTGTTGTCATACCAACCAAACCAAGGGCGACAGTGGATAAGCAGTATACTCTACCTACTGCCTACCAACAAAAGGACATGACGACAATCGTTGAACCTGTGCGTGATGCTATCCTTACATCACTAATGGATGAAAGTGCACCACCCGAAGAGGTTAATGATGAAATGGGGTTTTCATTCATTTAGATTAATGATCAGATAGATAAGGTAGAAGATGATGAGGGTGATGAAGAGAATGAGTGGGATGATGGTGATGAAAAAGATGAAGTATAGGAAAATTTACATTTTGTACGATGATGAAGACAATGACGATGATAATGATGATGATGATGCAGATGATTAAATGCTAATGAATTCTTATGTATTTGAGTACTTTACATGGAAAACTATTGGCTATGATTTCACTTTTGCTGTATGAATGAATTTTGAAAATATGTGTTACCTACGTATTATGACGTCAATGTAAACGGTTGATATGTGCAGTTATTATATATTTGTACTTGGATTTGTTGTCACCTATTTCAAGTATGGATTCTAGTTCTCTTCGAGGTAAGTCCTCCACTCAAGGTAGAGGACGATGGCGTAGGAGCTCCAGAGTAGATCCAACCGCAATGGATGTTGATCCATCTTCCCCCCAGGTACCTCATACCCCAGTTCCCCAGGAGCCACATTGTTTGGTTACATACCAAGCCTTTCAGGACCAATGCCTCCCCTATTTTGGGCTTTCCATCATCATACCTCATACATTCCCAACCAAAGTACCATGTTTAACCAATTTGCCTACAACATTCCTCCAAACCCCCCTTTTGTCAACACTGTGCAGCCTACTCCTCAACCCATTGACCCCAACACAAACCACTCCCAAGACAACATTGCAACTGGAGAAAGTGAAGCACAATCTAGTCATGGGAGCACTCAAGCAAATACTTGGATTGAGCTAGATGGTAACGGGTAAGTCTTCAGTTGTTATATGTTATGAACTTTAACTATTTTGCATCACAAGTAATCAATTTGATGTGTTATGTTCAATTAGGTTTCTCACCAATGAGGGTGTTGTTAGTAGGATTTTGCACATATTTCAAAGCAAATATGACAGAGCCTGGCCTCCTTGGGGTAAAGTGCCCAAACCAGGACGGGATTTGTGGGTTGGAGAGTTCAAGGAAACTAAAGTGTCTACATATTAATAGTTTGTATAAACGTGATAAATTACTATCGTATTATTTGATGTGTTTGCTCTTTTCATAATTGCAGAAGTGGTTTACTTGGAATCCGGGCCATGACGACCGTATAATAAAAAAATTTGAAAACTGAGGTAACGCACACTTGAGAGACTTTCTTGGCAAAGCAAGGAAGCACAAGAAGAAGCCTGTTTGGCTCGGTGATGCTCAATAGTACGGACTCCAAGAATACTGAGCGAACGAAGGTTATAAGAAACTGTGTGAAACAGCCCAGAAGAACCGACTAGGTACTCTAGAAAGTGGTGGCCCATCTCTTCACACCTGTGACTTCATCCCTATGCATGAGCATAGGAGGCGTTTAGTAATTAAATTTGCTATGCATTTCTTCAACTTTAATACTATGGTTTGGGTTGTGGTTGACATAATTATGTGTGACACTTATACAGAGGGAACAACTTGGGACGGCGCCCGCAATTGTCGAATTATTTAGCCGCACTCACAAACTCCATGGTAAAGAAGATACCCCTTGGGTTGACAAGAAATCAAAACAAACATATGTAAGCAATTAACTATTCTCAATCTTTATTGGTAGTTCAACTTGAACTTATATACTTCACTTTCATTAACTGTAATATATATGATTTCTTGTGCATGTTGTGATATTATATGGATCCTTTGAACGTGAATTTCAAAATGTAATCAACTCTCAAGGGACCGGGGATGACACTTCTCAAGATCCAAACCAGCCACTTTTAAACCCAAATGAGTTGTGGGTGAAGACGTACAAGAATAAAAAGGGTTGTATTTATGGCATTAGCAATGACGCTGTCAACATTAGGGAATTCATTTACTTCAGTCCCACTCAAAGAGTTGGTACAGTTTTCATAATAAAGTTTCAATGAACATAGTTATACGATAAGTCCACTTAATTGTAACACTAATACGTACTTCACTTAAATGCCTGTCAGTAGGTACCGGTTATACGTCATTACAACAAGGGCTGAATGACTTAAGGGATGTAGTAACCAACTTGGGGGGTGAGCTAACTTCACAAGCTAAAAGTTACTGGTTGCTTATGGAGAAATGTAAGCAACTGGAGGAATCCAATAAATTGCTCACCCAAAGCGACCAACAACTGAGCCAACAAATGATGAGCATTGATAAGCGCCTGTAAGCTTTCTTCCAAACGCAACAAGCTTCTGGCTCGGGATCTCAGCCACCCTTTACTCATCAATCACAATATCATGAGGATGACGATGAGGATAAGGATAACGAAGAGGAAGAGGAAGAAGAAGAAGAAGATGATGATGATGATCCTCACCTTGGTGATTGAGTTGGTTGCAGTATTCCCCCAACTGGTGGCTCTCCTATTTGGTTCTTGATGGAGTGCACCTCTTGCTGCTTGCTTCCCCTACCCTTGGTGCTTATTTCATTTTCCTCCCTTTGGCGCTTGATTCTCCCTCTTCTGCAAACATAACGTTACTTTTAATTACTAGCAACTTATGATTTGTTTGGACTTGTGCTTTGTGAATTCAAAACCCTTCGTTTGAAGTGTTGCTTTGAATGTGATATTCCACTTTTGTGTGCCTTAGAATTGTTGAGAATGCTTCAAATGAAGTCATACTCGAAGCCATTCGATGTTGATTGAGTGCAAACTTCTTGTAAATTTCTTGCAGGGATTGAAATGCATGTACTAAGGGATACGATCAAAAACAAGCGTTGTTATTTTTAAAAAATTAGAAACTTAGTGACGAAATGGCGATGGCACTGAAGCATTTATTTTTTTATGGGGTAGAAGACAGCGACAAACAGGATATCCGTTGCCACTAGCGACGGAAAATCTGTCGCTATTTCTGTCGTTGGTGGCGAAAGATTTTTCTGTCCATCGCCTCCTGCCCCACCGATTTTTTCCCGCCACAAAAAAGGTATGTCGCAAGATCCATCACTGATTCCGTTGTTTTAGGTGACGAAATTTCGTAATTATGCCGCCAGGTACTCAGCGACGAGTGAAAATCCGACAGTCATTTTCTGTCTCCAATTCCGTCGCTGATATCAAAATTCCATCGCGGATAAGTCTTATTCCGTCACTGATTCCGTCTTTATTTGGTCTTTTTTTTCTAATGTTTAGACTAGGATGATATATCTTACTTTAGGTTATACATATGTCTAAAGAACTTTAAGACCTTTTCAAAAATCCCTAAGAAAACCAAAGTGTATCTCCAAAAGTGATCTTCAAGTAAACTCAACAATTGGATAAAGTAAACATTAGTATAGTGGATATGAGCCATAAAAATAATAAGGAGAAGGAGAAGAAGTTAGGGATGTCTGACCAAATAATAGCAGTATCTTAAAAGGTAATTCTTATGGAAGTCTAACCTAGTCTCTATTGGAAGAACTGAGGTCAATATAACAAAGATTTAGGCTTAGCGATAAGGATAAGTGGTGTGACATTTATAATGATCATGGGCACAATTTCCAAGATTACCAAGACTTAGATGGGTAACTCCAAGTTCTGGCATGCAAAGGACACTTGGAGGATTATTTAAGTTGTAGACCCTACAAGAGGAGGAGGACCCCAAACAATAGGGCCCCCCATAAAGAATACTAACTCTGTAGAGGGTGAGCTCTGAGGAGTGGTGTAGATAATCTCAATAGGTCCTCTTTTAAGCAATATTGTCCAGAAGAGTGTCTAAAGGGCATCTACAAGCCGTGGAAGGAGCACCACCAAGCATGGAGTAAGTAGTTGTGAGCAAACTTCCAAAAATGGAGCACCACCAAGCCAAACCCTTTAATAACTTCCATGATGACACTACTGCGATCAAACTACAAGTGGCCAACTACTAGGTCAATTGGGTCGTGCTCAATACAGGTAGTTTTATTGACTTGATCTTTTGTGATTTTCTTGAGAAGTTGGAACAATAGGACAAGGACTTGGCACCAACCCCCTATTTACCATAGCATTTATAGGATACAGTCTTTGCACAATGGGCCTCATAAAGTTGCCCACCTATGTAGAGAAAGTGGGACCTCAAGGCAACTGAAGGTGGACTTTCTAGTCCTGAGCACTACATCAGCATGCAATATCATCGTAGGATGATTAGTACTAAAGTCTTTGAGGGTTACACTGGCAACCTTCAATCTTGAGATTCAATTTGAGTTTTGGTAATAGATCTATAGGCAAGGCTTGGGAGGATTAGAAGAGTTCTAGGCAATGATATATGATCATGCTAAGAACTTCCAAGCCTATAGAAATATCATGAATATCAAGGAGCTAGAGAACGTAAATACCAAGAACCCTAGACTTCAGCCTAATGGTGACCAGTCATTCTAAAGGGCAAACTCGACAAATTGTCTAAATATGAGGTACCAAGGAGAAGAATTTTCTATGGAATTGAGAAAGTTGTTAGATTCATATGCAGATGTATTTACCTAGTCAGCCTAGTAGATGCTATGAATAAGCCTACATATTATGGTGTACAAACTAGCAATAGACTTAAGGGTAAAACTAGCCACATAGAAAAGGAGGCACTTTGCCTTGAATAGGAACAAGGCTATCTCTTAGGAAGTTAACAAACTGTTGCATGCAAGTTTCATTAGGTAATGCTAATAAATTCTCCGATTGGTTTTAAGACTGAGAGTTCAAGATTAGACTATTAAGCTCAATAAGGAAAAGCAGAAGTAGACAATATATCTGACATTAAAAATTAGAGATCAAGCTATTGTAAAGACAGAACTCTACAAAGCAAAGAATTGTAATATGTACAACATGAGTTTTATCACATGCCCCTCAAGTTAGGAGATTTTGTCTTAAGAAACATAAGTAGTAGGTAAGCCTTCAAGCATGATCGGACCCAGTTGGCAAGGACCATATAATAGCCAAACATAAAAAGAAAAAACTGAAGAAGAAACAAAAAAGCTATCAAATTGTCATATCACCAGCTAAAAATGAAGAAATTAATTAACATAAATGCCCCTTCATTAAAAGAAGGAAAAGTTTCTTCAATTTTCTCACATGGGCAAGGTTAGTAGTTTAAATTTTAAAAGCAGTCTTGTTGATCACTCATTTACCTCAAAGTTTTTCCAACACTGGAAATTTTACTCTTCCCATTAGTGAACAAGCTCTTCTCTTTCCTAAGACCAACAAAATTGTGTTGCGATGTGGATGGTCTTAGAAATCTCTTTGTTTCACTCTTGAACGTAAGAAACGCTTCCTTTTATGGCCTTTGTACATCCTTTTCTAATCCGCACTTGTTTGTTTGCCTGTACAAACATATGCCTTTATGAGCTGACCATGCTTATTATATAGTACAATTGATTTCCCTTCTGATTTAATACACCTAACAAGACAAATTCTAATATCCCGTACAAATTAGGTCTAACTACATTGTCCTCAAATCTAATAACGCAACTTATAATTTCTTGCTTTATTTGTCATTTCCTTTAAAGTAACGTGGATAAGTTTATGTCAAATACTAATCCAAATGCTTCCACCTCAATAAAAGAGATGGTTGAGCTTATAATTTTGAATTTATATTTACTATGAGCATAGATTTGACATAATTATGCCCAACTTCCTCTCGTGCATCTTACCTTCAAAAAAGGTAAAAAGCTATGTGATCTCATGTAATGTTATGAACCTTATCTTGTCTAGAACCCTTTTTTCTCCTTGGTGTACATTATTAAGACTTTGTAAAACACCCATGAGATGGAAGCATTTTACTTGATGTAAAAGTCATAATGATCATGTAATTCTTTATTGCAATCCCTTATTCGACTGCAACGTCTCCCGTTTTCCTTACACTTGTATCAACGGATGCCATCACCCGTAAAAATAGCTGAATAAATTAAATTTTCTTTTGTGGCAAGATAATAGATCTCCCTTTATCATCGTACACTCTTTACGGCCAATCTTCGTTCGATTGCTATAGAATCCTACCATTCTTACGATGAATATAGTACACAAGATGACTAATCAAGGAATTCTTACAAATTTTAAGAAATCCAATCCTCTAGTGGAATGCCTATCATCAAACTACCAATACTAATATATTCCTAGAGCATTGCTACTGCATTTAATATAAAGGGAATACAATCACCCAAAAATGAGTTAAGCATTTGCTAATCCCTGTAGCATGCTTGATTTTTTCCCTAATTATAAGCAAGCATAAGTTTTTGTCTTTCACTTTTAATAATGTAATGAACTTTATTGACTAACACTCTGCAATTTGAATTTATTATTAACAACCAATGTCAGCCTATTGAAGTGTTTTTGGGTGAGTAGGTGGAAGAATTGATCGTCCTCTGAGACGGTGTGGAAATCAAGTCACTAGTTATTTTAGGCCCATTAAATATAATTAACAAAACTATTTTCTCGCAAATTATAATTTAAATGTAATTAATTAAACTAAACTAAAACAAAGCATAATTAACTGAATCAACAAAAATAAAATCATACTTAGTAACAATAACTAGTAAAATATCTAATTAACTAAGAAAACATGAAATTTACTAACTAAAAGAAGAGAGAGAATGGGGACTACCTCAAAACCCTGAAAATCCAACAATGGATGTTGGTCTCCATTGTTGGAGCAAGTGGGTAGTGATTGGAGGTGGATTCTCCCCTTATTCTCATTAATTTAACTCATTTGCTCTTAGTCTAACCCATTGAGAGCCAAAAACTTAACCTTGTAAAACTGGATTTCCAAACCTTGAGATGCAAAAAAGAGACAGAGATTGAAATTTGCATTGTTAAAGAAAGAGAAAGAGAGATTAAGAGTAGACAAGATACTGGAAGGATGATTAGGAAAGGGATGCACAAATTTCAATACATCAACAAACAAAAGCATGTAAATTTGGTAAGTTACACTCATCTAGGTCGACCTCAAGTTGACGATAGTCGTACGAGTGAGGTAACATAAATAGAGGAAATTTTGATAATTGTGCTTGTATCTAGAATGCAATTTCCTGGTTCAGCCCACGATTTGATTTATTGAATTATCATTCTGGTCTCTTTGTCACTTTCTATTTTCAGTGATTATATTTCTTACGCAAGTTGGATTTCAGCAGTTTAATTTGGCGAATCCTATGTCAAAGAGTTTCTCTACTTGTTTCTGAAGTATGGACTAATTTTTCTAGATTATCCGCAGAACATTTTTTGTAAAAATATAAAGCCTTTGAACGTTTCTTATATGTGAATGACATGATTGTAGTCTGTGGTGAGCTCCTAACTATGACATTTTGTGTTTGGGAAGAAGTTAGTTTCAATTGAGCATATGAAAAAAAAAAAAAAACATTATTCAGTCAAATGTGCTTTTCTCATTCCTAAGTCGCAAAGGTTTAAAAAAATGTTCTTTTCCTAAATTTCCAATATTTGATGGTTTAGAACTGCTTACCAATCATGTTGGAGTTTACCAAATATTACCATGTTTTGCATTCTTTTATCATCATATTCGAGTCGGGTAATCTCTGTTGTGTATGGCTAGTCACCACAGGCAACGTTATGAAGATGATTTTAACTCCCGCCTCTCTATCGAATGCTCGGCACTCTATTTTTCTATGTATTCCACCAAACTACTGGACTAAAAGTCACGTTCATGAATCACATTTTCCCTGATTTAATTACAACCATTTTTTAGTATCCTATTTAATGAAATCCTCTTTATTTTGTTTTTTCTTTGGATAAGTGTAAGTCCAGAAAGAAGTTTTACATTGATAAACATTGGGTTTTAAAATACTTTTGTTGCAGCCTAAAAAACAGGAAATCTTGAATTATTTTAGGCATTCATGTATTAAACATTTAGTCCATCGTTTTTCATCGAAGATTTTTGTTTTGTTCTTATCCCTTCTCTATTTTCCTTTGAATTTGTCCTACTAGTGCTTGTTAAGGCACGTTTGTGAGTAGTGTTGTTCATTTTCTATGACAGGTACGATGTTTCCTTTGTCTTTGAAATAGGTTGTTAACTCAGATTTTATGAGGCTTATTACAATCTTGAGTTTAGCCCTTTTTATGAAATAGATTGTATGCTATTATTACTAAATTGTTTGTATGTTTTTCTGGTGTATTATTGAGTTGACCCCACCAACTTTTGAAGTGCTTTGTTTTTGGGTGCGTGCTTTAGTGGGTGATGGATATCAAACTACCAAAGGCTCAATCATTCCCAAAACTACCCAAGAGATTACGACTCACTTGATCAACGTTGTGTTCTGGAAGTGATAGGCAGTCCATCCCTTCCATCTTTTGTACTAACGTACCTTTTGGTTTATTAGCTTTGATTAGTTGCCCTGATTAGCCCCATAGCTTGTTTGTAAAAGCTCTAAGGCTTTCCCCTCAGATGTATCACTCCTTATAGTTGTAAAAGGCATATTTGATGTTCAGTTAGAGTTAAGCAGGGCTCTTTCTCTTTTCAAACTCTCTCTTGCTTATCTTTGTTTTGGCTCAACAAAGTGGTGATCAAGTGAGCCGTAATCTATCGTCGAGTAGGGTGTCTTATCCCTAATAGTGATTAAGTCCCCTAGCATTAGTTAATGTGGTGTTCCTTATCTTTAATCAAGTTGGTTTATCTTATTTGCTCTACTTGTGCTAGTTTTTGACCTCTCTAGTTTTTCCTCTGCTTTTTAGTGCTCTATTAGCTTTTGCTTCTTTCAACCAATTCATACACTCTTAGTATAGATTTTATAGTTAGAGCTACAGACTAGCCATGTCAGATTGAAGCTTTTAATCCCAAACACAACAGATTTGACCCAAACACAAAAACCCACAAAGGATATAAGTTCATTGCATTCACCATGAGTGGTAATGTGATTTTGGAGGAGAGATTTGAGGCCCTAATGAGGAACTATGAAGATATGCAGGACCAAAGTGATTATTTGAGTATATAACTTGTTAGTGCCATGAAGATGAGGACGAAGAACTTCCACATTACTCCCTCTTCCAATTTATCTAAATCCACCCGTCAAGAAGAAAAAGAGGAAAGTAATCCTTTTGCTTCATCAAGTGAGGAAGAATGTAGAAGCCTAAGACGAAAATGAAGAGCCTCTTCTCACTCCCAAGATTTCAAAATTGAGATTCTATAATTTAAAGGTCGTTTAGACCTAGATGAATTCTTGGAATAGCTGTAAATCGTGGAGAAGGTCTTTAAGTACAAGAATGTGCCCACAGATAAGAACGTGAAGCTTGTGGCTCGTAAGCTAAAGAAGCATCTTTGCGGTGGCAAAACATGATAAAAAACAGAGGACGAAGAGGAATAAGCCTTAGATTAGAAGTTTGAAGAAGATGGGGACTAAACTTAAGGACCGGTTCCTTCTTCCATCCTATCTCTAAGATAACTACTCCAAGCTTCACAACCTTTAATAAGGAGGCATAAGTGTGGAAGAATACACTAGGAGTTTTAGAAACTCCTTATTCAATGCGGCCTTGAAGAGAGTGAAGACCAAACGATTGTGAGGTACTTGGGTGGCCTTGATTCAAGGTAGGCCAATGCAATTGAACTCTAATAATAGTCCTCTTTTGATCATGCTCATGTCCTTGCTCACTGAGTTGAACAACAAAAGAAGCCCAAGCCTATTTTACGAAATAGATTTTATGGTGGTATTGCTAAATTACTTTTACGTTTTCGTGGTTGTGTTATTAAGTTAACCCGACTAACTTTTGAAGTGTTCTGTTTTTAGGTGTGTTCTTCAGTGAGTGATAGAGATCAAGCTACAAAAGGCACAATCATTCCCAATGGTGTCTAAGGAAGTCAAGATTCAGATCTTGATTCACAAGGATTACATAGATGTTGTAAAAGATTATAAGCGTAAAAATTGCCTAAAAGGAACGAAGAAACCCGAATTTGTGAGCTTGATTATTCAAGGTTCGACATAGTTTAGGGACCTCAAACTCAACTTTTTGGGAAATATTCTATGTTGCATGTAAGGGCAAAAAAAGATTCTACATTAAATCAAGGGGTAATCGGTAGAATAAAGGCAAAACCCACAAAGCAACAAAACTAATCCAGTTTGGACCACCTACACCTTTTACCTTATATCTTCCAAATAGCATACCCAATGCACATCCAAGTTGAGTCATATAAAAGAAGAGACCATGGGATTTCTAGAATTTCTTCTTTCACCCTTTTTGAGTAAGTATTTCGACAGATATGGGTTTTGAAATTAAGTGTTGTGTTTTGAAAGCAATAGGTGTCCTGTCGTTTTCATCTTCTCTACTAGCTTGCCTTTTGGTCTCTTGGCTCTAATTGGCTAACCTAATTAGCTCCCTAGGAGGTAGATTTGAATATTAATGAAATTTGAATATGGCTCCTTCTATTTTCAAAATCTCTCTTGCTTATCTTTGTTTTGGCTAAATAAATCACTGATCAAGAGAGTATTAATCTATCATAGGGGGCATGCCTTATCAATAATAGTGATTAAGACCCCTAGCATTGTTTAATGTGGTGTGTCTTACCCTTAATCAAGCTAGTTTATCATATTTACTCCACTCATGGTAGTTTTTGACCTCCCAATTTTTTCCTCTTCTTTTAGCTTTTCTTTGTTTGAATCACCTCATCCACCCTTGGTACATCATATTTGGTATCAGAGCTCTTGGGTAACCATCCTAGGCCGACGCTTTTAACCCCAGACATAACCCCTTTAGCCCAAACACAAAACCAACCCACAAAAAACCCAGTTCATTGCTTTCACCATGATTAGTTGTTCGAATTTGGAGAGGTTTGAGGCCCTAATGAAGAACTACGAAGATATGAAGAACCAAAATGAAACAACTTGCTAGCGATATGATGACAAGGAAGATGAACTTTGATGGTGGTCCTTCTTTCAATTCATTTGAATCCGCTCATGACGAAGAAGAGAAAAGCAACCCTTTTTCCCCTTCACATGGGGTAGAACATAGGGGGCCAAGAAGAAACTGAGAAGCCCCTACTCACTCCCAAGATTTCAAAGTTGAGGTTTTATAATTTGAAGGCCATTTAGACCCGGATGAGTTCTTGGAAGGAATCCAAACCATGGAGAGGGTCTTTGAGTATGAAGATGTGCCCGAAGATAAGAAGGTGAAGCTTGTGGCTCTTACACTATGGAAGTGTAGGTCCTTATGTTGGAGAAATGTGATACAAAAAGAGGGCAATGAGGAACTAGCCCAAGATTAGAATTTTAGAGAATATGAGGACTAAGTTCAAGGACCGGTTCCTTCCTCCATTCTATGTCTAAGGTAACTAATGCAAGATTCACAACCTTCAACAACGAGGTATGAGTGCGGAAGAATACCCTAGGGAGTTTGAGAAATGCCTCATCGAATGTGGCCTTTAAGAGAGTGAATGTCTAACTACTGTGAGGTATGTGGGTGGCCTTGATCCATGGTATGTCAATGTCGTTGAACTCTAATAATAGTCCTCTTTTGATGATGCTTATGTCCTTGCTCACCGAGTGGAAGAACAAAAGAAGGCCAAATGCTTTGAGAAGGACCTTTACAAAACCCTATATCTAAGAGCTCACTATTTAACAAGGGGAGCTTCCAACATCCACCCAAGCCTACTACCTCATCTTCCTCTGAACGTCCAAAGAACCAGCTACCACAAAACAAACCTCCTTCTAGTTCTAACTCAAACAGGAGGTTCTAACTCAAACAAGACGTGTTACAAGTGTTGAGGATTAGGCGTATAGCCTCGGAGTGTCCAAAAAATTGTAGGGCCATCAACCTCTCCAATTATGAGGTGCCTCATAAGGAGAAAGAAGAGTAAGACATGAATCTTTATCTAGTGGAAGGAGTAGAGAAAGTTGTGGAGGAGACAGATGAGGGAGAGTTGCTAGTTAGAAAGAGGACTTTAAGTGGCCTTAAGAGCAACTAAGATGAGAAAATGGAGAACATCTTCACTCAAGGTGCACGGTCAAGGGAAAAGTGTGCTCAATTCTCATTGATGATGGGAGTTACAACAAATCCTCAAGCATGGTGAAGAGACTCAACCTCTAAGCTTTTGTTCACCCTCACCCCTACAATATGCAATGGCATAACCAAGGTAAAGGACTTCAAGTCAATTCTATATGTCTCATTTCACTTAGTATTGGCAAGAATTATTATGATAAGCTTTGGTGCGACATTATACCTATGGATGCATGTCATGTCTTGTCGGGAGACCTTGGTTGTTTGATAAGAGGCTTATGCAGGATGGGTATTTGAACACTTACTATTTCACCAAGGACGGGAAGAAAATAACCTTAGCCGCTATCACCCCCATTAAAATCACAAAGGCCAATCTACAAAAACAAACCAAGATTAAACTAACTTGTTCCTTACCCTAGGAGAACCATTTCTTAAGGGCTCACAATGTAAGTTTAAGGCCTTTAGAGATTGCCGCTTCCTCACCCTTGAGGAAACTAAAGCCAATTCTAAACAAATCCATCATTTACCCACTTCACTACTTGAGAAATTTGGCCATGTCTTCCCGGAATATATACCCCACAATTTGTCTTCAATCCCAGATAAACAGGCATACTGAATGAACCACATCGAAACCATAGAGATCCAAAGATAGGTTGAAGAGTTTATAGTCAAGGGTCTTATAAGAAGAGCGTTAGCCTTGGTGCCGTATTCTCCCTTCTTGTGCCAAAGAAGGATAAGTCCATAAGAATGTGTTGTGCCATTAACATGATCAGCATAAAGTATAAGCATCCCATGTCAATAAGAAACCATGGAGATCCAAACATAGGTTGAAGAATTGATAGTCAAGTAGGCTCATCAAGAAGCCTTAGCCGGTTACTTTGGCATTGAGAAGACCCTTGAGATACTCAAGGGACATTTTTATTGGTGTAAGATGGGAGTGGATGTTCATAATGTGATCAAAGGTGCAATATTTATCACATAGCTAAGACTCACTTCTCTCAAGGCCTCTACACTCCGTTTCTGATTCCTACAAGACCCTGGGATGACATTAGCATGGACTTCTCTGTGGTCCCCCCACGGATAACAAGAGGAAAAGATGCTATCGCAGTGGTAGTGGATTGATTCTTTGAGATGGCTTACTTCATTGCTCGCCACAAAAGTGATGATGCTACCTACATTTTAGACCTCTTCTTCTAAGAACTTGCGAGGCTCCATGGTATTCTAAGAACCATCACCTCAGATAGGGACACCAAATTTCTATCTCACTTTTGGAGATCCGTATGGAAAATAGTGGGGACTAAATTGCTCTTTAGCACCACTTGCCACCCCTTAAATCGATGGACAAATAGAGGTGACAAATCAAACTCTCCCAACCTTAGTAAGGGTTAAGGTAAGCAAGAGTTTGAGGGACTAGGATATCAAGCTTGCTCATGCTGAATTCGCTTACAATCGAGCTCCTTCCTATGCTACCTCTCATTCTCCCTTTGAGGTATGCTATGGCTTTGACCCTCTTAGTCCCGTTGATCATATTCCCATTCCTCAATAATTGGAGGTAATTTTTCAGGACAAGGCAAGGATAAGGAGATAAGGAGGTTACATGAGCAGGTGAGGGCATAAATTGAGAAAGTCAATGAGCAAAAAAAGCTAAAGCCAACAAGAACCACACTCATCTTAAGTTCAAGCCAGGAGATCTTGCGTTGATTACACTTGAGGAAAGAAAGGTTCCATTCAAGGAGAAAGAACAAGCATATGGCTAGAGGAGGGTCCATATAAGGTGGTTTCAAAGGTGGGAGAGAATGCCTACAAGATAGAGCTTCCGAGAGACATGCAAATATCCACCACCTTTAATGTTGAGGGTCTCACTCCTTACTGTGAAGGTGATCAAGAACATAATGAATATTTGAGGGCAAATCCCCTTCAAGGGGGGCAGATTGATGCGGAGCGAATCCTAAGATTAGACATACTCTCCCAAGCAAGGTTTTTAAACAAAGTGACCACAATATTGAATTTGGGTCAAGGACTTGACTCTCCTAGGTCATTGTTGACTTAGGACCCTTGAGGAGTCCCAATTAAACTTAGGAAAGGTGGTTGAGAAATTAGTGGCCTAAATAAAGAGTTTACTTACTTTATTCTGAAAAACCATTTCGTTAGCTCATTTTCATCTTCTGGGCAGAACATCTAAGCTAACTTCTAGCTCCATTTTGGAATGGAACATGAGATCTAATTTGGACAAACTATATATGCATAGATGGACTTAGGACCCTTGAGGAGTCCTAATTAAACTTAAGAAAGGTGGTTGAGAAATTAGTGGCCAAAATAAAGAGTTTACTTACTTTATTCTCAAAAACCACTTCGTTAGCTCATTTTCATTTTCTAGGCAGAACATCTTAGCTAACTTCTAGCTCCATTTTGGAATGGAACATGAGATCTAATTTGGACAAACTATATATGCATAGATAGATTTGGATATCTTGTTTATACCATGCTGTAGAAGACCTTCAAATTTCAAGTATTGAGGACAATATGGGCATAAAATGAGCAAGGGTCTATGCAGGGTTTGGAATTGCACATTTTTAGTTGAGGAATTAATTAGGCTAGTAAATGGATAACTTAGGGCCTAATATTTCTTTTATTGCTTGTGGAATATTTTAGAAGTGAGTCACAGGAAAATCTCCTCATGACTCATCCAATTGAGGTGGTGGATCACTCATTTAATTTAGCACTAATGTAGCCATTACTTGATGCCTAGTATATTCTTAAAATTCTTCATCTTGCTAAGGAGAGTGGTGAAGTTGAGTTCATCCCTTTAATTTAATCCTTGGTACCTTGGTTTTAGAGGATCAAAGGGTGGGTTCATTTATCTTTCTAGTTTAATTGTTCTCAAGTTGATTTAATCACTAGAACATAGGGTTTTTCTCTCTCTTGGTTCTCTTAGGGCAAATTAATCTTCATCAATTTCGTGCTCATCATCAAAGGTTTATGCCTTTATTTGGTAAATGGATTTCAATGTGGCTCAGTGAAGGTAAGGTTAAGGGTATTTTAGTTATGGCCTGTCTCAACGAGAAATCATGATGTGCGAAGCTTCCATGAACTAGCCTCCTTGTATAGACAGTTCATTAGCGACTTTAACACCATTATAGCCCCTATGACCGAGATTATCAAAGATACCTTATTCAAATGGAATCCAAATATTGAACATGCCATTGCGAAGACTAATGAAAAACTTACCTAGGCCACGGTTCCAGCCTTGCCATGCTTTGGGAAGATATTTGAAAATTAGTGTGATGCCTTTGTGGTTGAGACTGGTGAAGTTCTCAAATAAGAGAGATGCACCGTTGCTTACTTTAGTGAGAAATTTCATGACTCCAAGAGGAAATATTCCACCTACGACAAAGAATTTTGTGCCATCATTCAGTCAATTGAGCATTGGAGTCACTACTTAATGGAAAATGCGTTCACTCTATATTCTGATTGTGAAGCTCTCAAGTACACTGAAGGCCACCATAAGCTCAAAATGCATCATTCCAACTGGTTTGCGTACCGCCAAACCTTCCACTTCATAGTCAAGCATAAATCTAGAAAGCTCAACAAGTGTGTCGATGTTCTCTCAAGAAGGTACCTACTTTTATTCCAATTAGATACTAGTCTTCTTAGTTTTGAACATTTAAAGTTTCTTTATGTCGGTGACAAGGATTTTTGGGAGCTTTTCCAAGAATGTCAAAGGTGGCCAAATGGAGAATTTTAAATCCAACAAGGCTACTTATTCAAGGGCACTGGGCTTTGTGTGCCTAATTATGGGACTTAGGAGCTATTGATTTGAGAGGTGTATAGAGGCTCCCTACCCGGTCATTTTGGTGAAAAGAAGATCTCTATCATGCTCAAGGAACACTGCTATTAAACCTACACGGAAAAGGATCTGAAAGATGCGATCAACAGATGTGGAACTTGTCAAATGACCAAAAGTCACACCATTCCTCAAGGACTTTACACCTCTTTGGCCGTCCCTAGCTTTCCTTAGGAGGATGTGAGCATGGATTTCATCCTAGGGTTGCCAAGAACTCAAAGAAGCAAGAACTCCATGCTTGTGGTGGTAGATCTCTTTGTAAAGATGGCTCACTTTATTCCTTGCAACAAGACTAATGATGCAACTCATATGGCTGATTTGTACTTCAAAGAGGTGGTCAAGCTGCCGAAGGTCAACTGTGTTCAATTGAGATACCAAGTTTTTGAGACACTTTTGGGTCCCTTTGTGGAAGAAGCTAGGTAGTAAGCTAAAGTATAGCACCACTTACTACCCACAAATAGATGGGAAATTCGAAGCTAAAAATTGATGTTTTAAGGTATTCTTATAGGCTTGGATTTATTCCAATGTTAGATCATGGGATGAACTCCTTGCCCATGCCAAGTTTTCCTGTAACAAAGCTCCAAGTAAGACTAAGGGGATGTCTCCATTCAAAGTTATCTATCGGATTAAGTCCTTATCCCTACTTGATCTCACTCTAAGAGCTATGCATGTCAAACTAAATGTGGAAACCTCTAAAATAGTTCAAGAATTCTAAGAGCTGCATAAGAAGTTCAAGGAATAGATTGAGCAATCCAATGCCACTTACCAAGCCTAAGCAAACAAACAATGAAGATAAGTCATCTTCAATCCCGGTGATATAGTATGCATTCACCTAAGAAAAAAGCGATTCCTATCCAAGCGCAAGTCCAAGATCATGCCAATGGCCATTTAACGTGTCAGAGAGGACCAACACCAACGCCTACATGCTCAATTTGCCCAGGGATTATAGGGACTCTACTACATTCAATGGGGTTGATGTTTCCCCTTATTTTGAGGATGATACCTTGGAGGATTTGAGAGAACATTCTTTTCAACAAGGGGAGGATGATGGGAATCAAGCTATCGAAGGCTCAATCATTCTAAGCGATGTCCTAAAAATAAAGATTCAGCTTCGAAGTTGCAAGGATTGGCTTAAATATAGTACAGGATCATAGTGCAAAAACTACCCGAAGAGGAGCTAAACAAACCCAGTTTTGTGAGCTTGATCATTCAAGCTTAAACATGGTTTAGGGAGCTCAAATGAAGGCAAAACCCAAAATCAGCAAAACTTATCTTCTTTGGACGACCTGCATCTTTTGGCTCATATCTTCCAAACAGAAGACCCAATGTACATTTGAATCATATGAAAGAAGAGACCTTACGCTTTCTAGAAACACTTGTTAAATGCATTTTAGGCAAGTATTTAGGTAGATATAGCCTTTTGAAATTGGGTATTATGCTCTGAAAGTAATATATAGCATGTGTCTCTCACCTTTTGGGTCTCTTAGTTCTCATTGGCTAGCCTAATTAACACCGAGGATGTGTCTGACAACTCTAAGGGCTTTTACGCCCATATGTATGATTCCTTAGAGTTGTAAAAGGCATATTAGAATTTTGATGAAAGTTGACCATGGCTCCTTCTCTTTTCAAACTCTACCGTACTTATCTCTGTTTTGGCCAAACGAAGTGGTGATCAAGTGAATCTTAATCTATCTTAGGGTGGAGTATCTTTTCTCGAAGAGTGATTAAGAGCTCTAGCATTGGTTAAGGTGGTGTGTCTTATCCTTGGTCAAGCTAGATTATTTTATTTACTCTACCTGTGCTAGTTTTAGACCTTCATACCTTTTCTTCTTTTTTTGAGTGGTCTTTTGGCTTTTGCTTGTTTCAATTACTTCATCCACTCTTGGTACATCAGTTTTAGTCATGCACTTTTAGTAGTGAGGCTTGCTTGTAAGAGAGCATTATTACAGACTGTAAGGACAACATCTCGACATCACCTCTCGAGTGCAATTCCTCCTTAAATGGTTAGACCCGCTTGCTAGGTATTCAAATTCAAAACTTTTTTTTTGAAAGTGATCAAATTATGGTAGAGTAGGTCGACTGGGTTAGAGAACTACAACAAAATCTTAATCTAGGAACTCGGTTGGATTCCCAGTGTAGGACCAAGTCTAGTCCCCTGGTTTGGTTCTAGATGGAGTTGACTGTCTGACTTGGGGAGCAGGCAGCAGCCTAATCTTGTGTATGTTCCTAAGCAAGAACTACGCCTAGTTCCTGGTCCAGACAGCGGCACTGTTGTGAATCCTAAACCTATTCTATCTTAATCCAAAGAATTAAAAAAATTAAGATACAAATAGTAAAGTTAATTAATAGAGTCATGAGTGAGTTTTAGAAAAAAACATAGAAACCAAATTCACTTTCTGAAACTAGCAATACGAAGAGACACTAACGAGACGATAAGTCATATGAATCATAAATCAAAGTAACACCAAAAAAGATAACAAGCTCATTTCAAAAAGTTTTCAAAAGGCACCCAAATAACCCATAGTGCAGGGACCATATGACTCCATATGTTTGAACTAAGGATCTAGACTTTGGGGCAAAGGTACGATATCATGAAGGAATGCATCCCGACATCACCCGCCATCACTGACAACCTCTACTAATTAATACAAGAAACATAATCTAATTACCCTAAAAACAAACAATCGTACAACATATTAGGATCAATCAGATAACATAAATAAAAAGTATAATGTCAATGTAGAAGAACCAACAGAAATAATGAAATTAACTACGATGGTTGGGTGCTAAACTCATTAAAGATTGCATTTGTGCTAAACCCGAAATTAAATAAACTAAAGAGAAGGAAAGAAGAGTGAAAAACTTAAGGGAATATTCAATTGCAACCTTTCTCAAATTTTTTAGCCTCCCAATAGTTTTTTTCTCCAATTTTTTTAATCCTTTGCTCTAATTTTTCATGGTGATTAACCTTAGCGGCGGCCCCCTTTTATAGCACTCAAAATAGATTGAATTAGCTAAGGAAAATGATTCCTATTTCAAAACTCCTAGTAGACTTAATTAGAATAAGTGGCATAATCAGATCAAACTCTATGAAGGGAACTTTGGCTTGGTTAAAGAGAGGCAGAACCCAAGAGCTTTTAAGCTTGAGAACTCGATAGGGTTCCACGTAGAGGATCCAACTGGGTTTTAACCCAGGTTAAGCCCATTGGGCCCTCTGCTCCCATTTCCTTTTTCTTTCTTTATTTCTTTTTTCTCCTTTTCTTTCTTTTGGACTCTAAATTTTTGGGTTATTTTGCTCGACCCCCAATGCATAGGTTGGGCCATAACTTTCATCATCGGGCATTTTATAATATTAGAGGCGTCATTTTTAAGCATCTGCACTAACCCTAGAGGAATATGATTGGATTGGCCACTAATTTAATCATGCTAAACTATACTTGTCATAAGAATGTTAATTAGTTTACTTCAATTCAGGATTTGATAACGGTAAATTAACATAGTGTGTGCTGCAGACCCTATTCATATTTTACAGCCTTGTGTCGTCCTTAGAGAGGCACGCTGGTGACACATGTAGGGACATCCTTGACTCATGTTTGGGTTCAAAATAATTTTTAAAAACTAATTAACAATTTGCATTGTTACATGACATTTGTTCTTCTCCTGAAATTTGCCTTGGTTTGAAAGCATATGGCAGTTTTTATCTCTCTTTTGGAGATGCTTGCATTAGCAAAGTTGGCCCTGAGGTCATCCCCTCTTAATCATCTATTTTAATTAAATATGCTCAAAAACCTTTGGTCAATAGTTTTTGTGGCAAGAAAGGGTTGTGGTCCACAGGGTTGGTGCCAATCTAAACCAATTGCCCATTAGACTGCCAATAAAAAGAGGAATTACTAACAGGAAACAAACAATAGCCTAATGCTTTACTAAACTAATCAAACTATTAATGAATGCATCAAGAGCACAAATAATTTGAATGAAACTACTCTTACTATTACCAAGCTAACCTACTATGAAGAAGAAATTCAAATAAACTACCTCATAAAATCCATAAATTGAAAGATGGCACACAAAACACGAAAGGGGATCCAAGTGCTCGACATGGCCTCATCATCAACTTCCCAAATTTCACCTCAAACTAGATCACCACAAAAGAAAACACAATCCTAATATCCACAACTAACTACTCTAATGAAATCAATAAAAAGAGCGGGGAGAGAGAATGAGATACTAATTCTGATCTTTGCTTAAAAATAACTCTATCAACTTTTTAACTCCTCCCTAACACAAAAGTCAACTTTAATCAATCAGTTTTGATTTGAAATATCAAGTTAGAGACTGTAGAAACCAAAGACAAACATGGAAGAATGGGATTGAAATAGAGTAGAAAAAAGTGATGATTAAGATTACAAGAAGCAAATTAGAGGCTCAAAACCCTTAAAGGTGAGTCTTTTATCCCTTTTCACGCTATTGTTCATGAAAACTCATCATTTTTGGGGTTAGTCTTGATGATTAAAAATACATAATTATGATTAATTAGGGTAGAGAAAGTGAGATTAAGCATTAACCAACGAAGAAGAATTTGAAGAAAGTGAAATCAAATCAAAAGATTGAACTTTTAATTACTTCTATAATTAGCCTACAAGAAAGTATAGAAAAGCTACTAAAAGTAGATAAATCCCTAAGAAGTAGTGAAAGGATACCTATTGATTGGCCTAAACTTCACTTAAGTATAAAGTCGACCTAAAAGTGGCACGACCATGCCATGAATGCTATTTTTCCACCCCTAAGCCTAATGTTTTCTCTGAAATTTCACATGGCATGGGCATGCAACATGGCATGGTGGGCCTATGTAACATCCATGGCTCGATTTTGGCAACTTCCAATTTGGCATTGTCTGGCTTGATGGACAACACGGTCTTGCTTTGTAGCTTCTTTCGTTGCTTTCTCTGCATAGGCTTTACAATTAGCTCCATAAACACTAATACTGGTACAACCTGTGATGACACCTATAAATACATGAACCATACATAACTGCCTAAGTTAGGGTTCATTAGGACATAAATTAAGTAATAAGGGTACCAAAATTGTATCGATTGGGAACTGAGAAAATACTCCTACACTTAGATTTTGCTCGTCCTTGAATAAAACGAAAGGAAGCCATGTTACCATTGGTGCAACAGTTACATTTAACTTATTCAAGAGTTCCATTTAACCTATGCAACAAGCCCTTTAAATTCATGTATTCTTCCTAGTGGATGAGTGTGATCTCGTAATGTTTTATGGAATATGTACGCATAAAATCATCAACAAAGAAAAAATGAAAAAAACAAAAGGAAATATCTTTTTGATTTTGCAAAACGTTTTGTAAAGGAACAGTAAGGGGAAAGAAATGTACTCCTCTAATATGCAAATCACCTATGTAATAAGGAAACTCATAGTATGTGTAAAAAATGCACAATTAACAATTACGATCCTCATAGATGACAATCACACAATGAATCCAACCCACTTTAGTGATGACTAAGCAAATGGTCACTTCAGTTTAGATCAAGTGCAACCCTCCTCTCATGTGTTTAAATGATGACAATGGTTCACTTGAAACTCATTCCAAATGACATATTCGGCTATAAGCTTGACCAAAATCTCGATTCTCAACCATTAGGATGCAAATGCAGATTAGAAAACTAGAGGAGTTTGCAAGGGTCATAATAGGGCTCAAAGTAAAGGGAAAGGGGTAGACTAACGACTAAGGGAAGTGAGGAGCTAAATAGCGAAAAGATTAAGGAGCCACAACTACACAATTCTACCACATCCCATCAACCTAACAGCTTATATGAGTGATCCTTAAGTCTCTGCTTGGGTATGTGTTGGTCCTAAGAAAACTTAGTCCCCTTAGAAGAGGTTAAATAGGGTGATCACAAATAATCAATAATACAAACTTAATCACAGAATATAGCAGATAATAGCAAGCTAAAGGACGATGAACAATAAACTTAAAGGCACTGAGGAGATAGATCAAAGGAGTAACGCAGCAAAAGATCAATCTTGAAAGTAAAGCACACATTTTATTTTATTTTTTATAATACGGTTCACCCCTCAGACTAGGCTATGTCCTCGTCTAAGCTTCCTTCCTTAGAACTCAAACACTTACATTAATGTGTTATGAGATTTACACAATTTTTAAGCATCGACCCAAAGATATTAGTTGTAACACATCCTTCAAGGCCATTATTGAAGTGATTTCTCCTAATTCCCACTTAGGCATGATGACACTTCTGGTGAACCCTCTTGCTTACAAGTTGGATTCTTCCAACCCTTTGCCTCATAGCAAATCCCAAATATGTCTTAAGCTTAAGAGTACAATACACTTAGGATATGAGTTATACTCTTTGTGTGTTGCATACTCTCTATGTTCAAAAAAGTCTACAAATATATAGCCACTGAGAATGAGACCGTTGGAAGATGTGAAAGATGTAACCATTGGATGCTTGGGAATATTCTATTGGATGCTTCTGTCCAATGGCTACCAGCTGTTTCAAAGGGCTTGACGTCCATTCACCTTTTCAACATCTGGTTAGTTAGTTATTGGTGTGTTATTTATGTCTTAGAGAGGTGGTTCTTCTTATTTCATTTAATGTCTTAACCATTATATTCCTCATTAGCTAAGACAAATACCACACCTTCAATCTTTGCCATTGGCATTCTCTAATTCTGGCATGGTTGATGGTAGTTGTTCCTTTAAAGAGAAGTGCTTTTAGTCTTTGTGAGATTTGGGATATATTGGAATCTACTTTACAAGAAATGCGAAATATGTCGTTAAAAAACACAAAGTTAATCTTGCTCGTTAAAGATAGTGCAATTGAATATTTAGGAAGATAATTTGATTAATTAAATTATAAGTTATTTAATTAATCCAAATTTATGCAATGTGATAAGATACAACCGCTTAAAAAGCCAAAACACATAGCTAAATTTCAAGCATATGATGAATTCTTTTTGTAAAAAAATTTGTGCTATGTTCCTTTTATCATTAGATTGCTTATTTATGAATAATTTCAATTCACTAATCAGATAAGGAAGTTCCAGGCATAGGAAACTAACAATAGTCTCATATAATTTATTTGAAGACTAACTAAAGTTGTACTAATTTTATGACTTTTATAGGGGTATGTATTTGATAAGTCAGTTGAGGTCCTTGACAATAAGAGTTCGAGGTAGTTGAGCTCTAACTTTGAAGCTTTAGGTTAATAGAACAATAATGCAAATGATTCTTGGAATCAATATCGTCAATGTTAACAGCATAAATATTTCAAGCTTTAGATCCTAAAAATAAGTTTTTCCAATATCAAGGCCAGAGGCATCACATTGAGCATACTTGAAAGTCGCTTTGTATCCTTTGTCGCACAACTGAGAGATGCCAAGCAAATTAAATTTGAGACCATCAATTAGGTAAACACTCTCAATTGAGTCAGAAGGACTATTACCAACTTTTCTAACTCCAATAACTCTACCATTCTTATTGTCTCCAAAGATCACATTGCTTTGTTCAGATTCTTCTATTTCACAGAACACTATACCATCACTAGTCATGTACTTGGAGCATCCACTATCAAGGTACCATAGATTAGTGTTCACTTGAAGCACACCCAAATGTCAAACCTTTGCACTTCCCTTGATAAGAAACTTCTGTCTATAATTTGTAACCAAGTTCAAGGGCCTTGAATCCTTAGGTACCTAGACCTAAACACTTCTAGGACTACAACCATGTCTGACTTTTGGGACACATAAAGTCTCTTAACTACCATCTTTTCTTCGGGTTATCTTAGTATCCCTTCCTCCAACAATTTTTTTAGCGTGCCTTGAACTACTTTGTTGTCATAAGCATCAATCTCTTTCGCAAAGAAATTTTAGTATGATTTCCTATTGTTGTTAGGATTATATCCCAGACTTTCTTTGTTGGCATTAAAATCTAAGTAATACGTCTAAGTTTTCTTATCCCTTGTAGAGTTTTGAAATAGATTTTTAAAACTATGTTCTTAGCTTCTCAATTTTGTCTTCACCCTCATTAAACTTGCCAGCCATCTCTAGGTTGAGTCTGAAAACATATCCTGCTTTAATTTATGCTTAAAGCTTTTGATTAAAATTATGCATAGTCACCCTACTCACCCTTTTGTATAGGTGACTTTGCTCAATTGACAGACCAAGGAAGTTGAGAAAAATAAGTAACATATTAAAATGCATATGACATATGTAAACAAGGTTCACCCCCCCCCCCAATTGGGCTACGTCCCCATTGCAGGACCCCTCTTCAGGACTTAACCAACTTAGTAAGGATGGCTTTCTTGGTTAATTGTCTTTCTTATTGTACGGTTCTCTCATCCCTCTTATCTCAAAAGGTTAAATGAGGGTACAAAAATTATAATAATTTAAATCGCTCACTCAAGAATATAATGAAACTTAGAATGAGAATTGAACTCTTTATGTTCATGTGTTCCATATTCTATTTTAGTAAGATATTCTATTTATAAATTGTGAGAATGAAACCATGGCGAATACTAAAGGACATAACCATTGGATGCCATTAGAATATTCCGTTGATGCTTCTTTCTAAAGGCTACAAGCCCATTCAAGAGCCTTGACTAATCTCCATTTTCTCGACAATTGTTGAGTCCTCTCTTTATTTCTTATGGCATAGAGAGGAGCTCTCTTAACATTCATTTATTATGCTAGCTATTGCATTCCTTATTTGATAAGGCATATAAGCTCCTTTTCAAACTGTTCTCTTGACACTTTCTATTTATAGCATTGTTAATTGCAACCATCTTTTTCGAGAAATTGCTTTTGACCCCTTTCTCGATTTTGAATACATTTGAATCTTCTCCCATTATTTCATAAATGTAACTAGCTTTCAATAATGAAAGCGCACTAGATTAATGTTCCCTTGGTGATTTTTCACCTGAACATTAGTAACTTAACTTTAGTCAATTACATTCGAAGTAATTTGATTTGCTTGATTTAGCATATGTGACATGACACTACTTTTAATGGCAGATGACATAAAGTTTAAGCAAGTAGCAAACAAGTTGCTATAATGATTTGGAACTTAATATAAGAGAATAATTTTGATTTCAATGAGCACATGTGAAAATTCCAAATTCAGTGCAATTGATTAATTTATCATAAATTCATTTGACGCTTAATTCAAGTTGTGGGAATTTTAAGGTTTAAAGTAGCATCTATTTTTTATATGTATGTCAAGGTCCTCAAGAATGGGAGTGTAGGGTGGCTAAATTTTAGCATGGAAGCTTTAGCGAAATAATGGCCCATACGACTTGATGTAATAGTCTCTTGTGATCGATTAAGCATGTTGATAGAGTGCAAGCAACTATTCATTCTTGATCAAGTGACATTTAGCTCACAGCAACTGTTCCTCGAAATCAAACCATATAATTCCAATAATGCATATAGTCAAATCACATTAAGGGAGTCTTCAGTCCGTAAGGAGATTTATCTAGAGTTTCAAAATAAAACGTCCATCCATCACATATCTAAAACATGTTGTAGCCTTCGTAATTGTTTAGACTTGGGTGACATATCTTACTTTAGGATATACATACATCTAAAGAACTCTAAGACCTTTTTAAATATCCTTAAGAAACCAAAGCGTATCTCCAAGTGTGATCTTCAAGTAAACTCAAGAATTGGATAAAGCAAACATAAATATAGTGGATATGAGCCACAAAAATAGCAAGGAGAAGGAGAAGAAGTTAAGGAAGTCCAGCCAGATAATAGGAGTACCTCAAAAGGAAATCCTAATGGAAGTCTAACCAAGTCTCCATTGGAAGAATTGAGGCCAATTGAACAAAGATTTAGGCTTGACGCCAAGGAGAAGTGGTGTGACATTTGTAATGATCATGGACACAATTTACAAGAGTACTGAGACTTAGATGGGGTACTCCAAGTTCTGACATACAAAGGACACTTGGAGGATTATTTAAGTTGTAGGCCCTACAAGAGGAGGAGGACTCTAAATAATAGGGCCCCCCCATAAGGAATACTAACTTTGTAGAGGGGGAGCTCTGAGGAGTGGTGCGGATAATCTCAATAGGTCCTCTTTTAAGCAATATTGTCTAGAAGAGTGTCTAAAGGGCATGTACAAGCCGTGGAAGGAGCACCACCAAGCATGGAGTAAACAGTTGCAAGCACACATCCAAAAATGGTGTTTGAGCAAGCCAAACCCTTGCATAACTTCCCTGATGACACTACTATGATCAAACTACAAGTGGCCAACTACTAGGTCAATCGGGTCGTAGTTAATACAGGTTGTTCTATTTACCATAGCATTTATAGGATACACTCTTTGCATGATGTGCCTCATGCAGTTGACCACCCATGTAGAGAAAAAGGGATCCCATGGCAACTGAAGGTGTACTTTGTAGTCCTGAGCACTACGTCTACCTGCAATATCATGATAGGACGATCAGTCCTAAAGTCCTCGAGGGTTACACTGTCAACCTTCAATCTTGGGATTCAATTTGAGTTTTGTAATAGATATATAGGTAAGGCTTGGGAGGATCAGAAGAGTTCTAGGCAATGCTATGTAGTCATGCTAAGAACTTCTAAGCCTATAGAAATATCGTGAATATCAAGGAGCTAGAGAATAGAAATATTAAGAACCCTAGACTTGAGCCTAATTACAGTTGCAACTAATCACTCTAAAGGGAGAACTTGACAAATTGTCTAAATATGAGGTAGCCAGGGGAAGAATTTTCTATGGAATTAAGAAAGTTATTGGATGTGTATATAGATGCATTTACCTAGTCATCCTAGCAGATGCTATGAATAAGCCTATATATTATGGTGTACAAACTAGCAACAGATTTAAGGGTAAAACTAGTCACGTAGAAAAGGAGGCACTTTGCTATGAATAGGAACAAGGCTATCTCTTAGGAAGTGAACAAACTATTGCATGCCAGTTTCATTAGGTAATGCTACTACATTCCCCGATTGGTTCTAAGACTCAGAGTTCAAGATCAGAATCTTAAGCTCAACAAGGAAAAGTAAAAGCAGACAATATACCTGACATCAAAAATTAGAGATCAAGCTATTGTAAAGACAGAACTCTACAAAGCAAAGAATTCTAATATGTACAACGTGAGTTTTATCACATGCCCCCTCAAGTTAGGAGATTTTCTCTTAAGAAACATAAGCAGTAGGTGAGCATTCAAGCATGATCAGATCCAATTGGTAAGGTCCATACTACAGCTAAACGTAAAAAGAAATAAATATAGAAGAAACAAAAAAAGTTGTCAAATTGTCATATCACCAACTAAACATGAAGAAATTAATTAACACAAATGCCCCTTCATTAAAAGAAGGAAACTTTTCTTTGATTTTCTCACATGGGCAAGGTTGGTAGTTTAAATTTTAAAAGCACAGTCTTGCTGATCACTCATTTACCTCAAAGTTTTTCCAAGACTGGAAATTTTACTCTTCCCATTAGTGAACAAGCTCTTCTCTTTCCTAAGTCCAACAAAATTGTGTTGCGATGTGGATGGTCTTAGAAATCTCTTTGTTTCACTCTTGGACATAAGAAACACTTCCTTTTATGGCCTTTGTACATCCTTTTCTAATCCGCACTTGTTTGCTTGCATGTACACACATATGCCTTTATGAGTTGACCATGCCTATTATATAATACAATTGATTTCTCTTATGATTTAAAGCACCTAACAAGAAAAATTCTAATATCTACTACAAACTAGGTCTAACTACACTGTCCTCAAATCTAATAAAGCAACTTATAATTTCTTACTTCATTTGTCCTTTCCCTTAAAGTAAAGTGGGTCATTTTATATCAACTCCTAATCCAAATGCTTCCTCCTCAATAAAAGAGATGGTTGAGCTTAGAATTTTGAATTTCTATTTACTATGAGTATAGATTTGGCATAATTATGCCCAACATCCTCTCGTGCACCTTACCTTCAAAAAAGGTAAAAAGCTATGTGATCTCATGTAATGTTATGAACCTTATCTTGTCTAGAATCCCTTTTTCCCCCTAGTGTACAATCTTAAGACTTTGTGAAACACCCATGAGATGGACGCATTTTACTTGATATAAAAATCATAATGATCATGTAACTCTTTATTACAATCTCTTATTCGACTACAATGCCTACCGTTTTCCTTAGACTTGAATCAATGGATGCCATCACCCATAAAAATAGCTGAATAACTTAACTTTTCTTTTGTGGCAAGATAATAGATCTCCCTTTATCATCGTATACTCTTTACAGCCAATCTTCGTTCCATCGCTAGAGAATCCTACCATTCTTATGATGAATATAGTGCACAAGACGACTAATCAAGGAATTCTTACTAATTTTAAGAAATCCAATCCTCTAGTAGAATGCCTATCATCAAACTATCAATACTAATAGATTCCTAGAGCATTGTTATTGCATTTAATGTAAAGGGAATACAATCACCCAAAAATGAGTTAAGCATCTGCTAATCCCCGCAGCATGCTTGATATTTTTTAATAATCATATATCTGTAGCTTTCTTGAGAATATTTCTAACTTGATTCGTCTTAGTGATTTCTCACAACTGTGGATCATTTCAGACATGTTCAATGATGTTGAAACTGGTCAACAAGTCATTTAGACTATACTGATTGATTTCCTATAGTCACTATAAAGTGCTAACCTCATATGGCAATTGCTCCCAATGATAACACTAAAACCTATTTATTGCTTCCATGTTTGATTCTCGAAAGGAATTTCAAACTATTCAATTCAATAAGCAACCAACTATATAGAGCCTCTACACCAATATTTAAGGACTTTTCCCACTTGAAAGAGTTAAGCTGCCTTCATGGTCACAATCCTATAAACGTTCCCCATGAACACATCAAATTAACTTCAACTAATGTATCTTTGTTTGTTTCTCCATACTCATGTATCTCCTATGACATAGTATAAGTTCTTCTCCTTCTCTTCCTCTAATTATGAGCAAGCATAAGTTTTTGTCTTTCACTTTTGATAATGTAAAATGAACTTTATTGATTGACACTCTGTAATTAGAATTTGTTATTAATAACCAGTGTCAGCCTGTTGAAGTGTTTTTGGGTGAGTAGGTGAAAGAATTTGTTGTCCTCTGAGACGGTGTGGAAAACAAGTCACTAGTTATTTTCGGCCCATTGAATATAATTAACAAAACTAATTACTCACAAATTATAATTTAAACACAATTAATTAAACTAAACTAAAACAAAGTGTAATTAACCAAATCAACAAAAGTAATCATATTAACTAACAATAACTAGCAAAATATCTAATTAACTAAGAAAACATTAAATTTACTAACTAAAAGAAGAGAGAAAATGAGGACTACCTCAAAACCTTGAAAATCCAACAATGGATATTGGTCTCCATTGTTGGAGGAAGTCGGCAATGATTAGAGGTGGATTCTCCACTTATTCTTATTAATCTAACTCAACTACTCTTAATCTAACCGATTGAGAGCCAAAATTTTCGACTTGTAAAATTAAATTTCCAAACCCTGAAATGGAGAAGAGAGACAGAGTTTGAAATTTACATTCTTAAAAAAACAGAATAAGAGTTTAAGAGTAGATAAGAGACTAGATGGATTGTTAGGAAAGGGACGAACTAATTTCAATCCATCAACGAACAAAAGCATGTAAATTTGGGTATTAAACTAGTAAACCAAACCCAATTAAGAACTCGAATGACAATGAAGATTCAATAGAGAAAAAGAAAGCTAATTGTATCAAAATTTCATTACTCTTGAAATGTAGCTACAAAATGAAACTAAATCTATACTAATCTCTCAAAAATCATATTTTTACACAAATGAGGGAATGGACTTTAAATAGATCCCAAAGCAACAAGTTTAGCACGGTCGTGCCAAGTGGCATGCGCAGACCTTGCCAAATCTCTTGAAGCCAACAACAAAAGCAAGGCATGACAATGGGTGGCATGACCATGCCACTTGGCACGGGCACCCTGTGCCAACCTCTACCCTCTTCTTCTTCCTTATTTTTCCCAGTAGTTTCAGTGTTTACTATCCGGGGTTCGCTCCATGGTTAACCCGGGTTGTCTATTGGAGTAACCCCTGGTCAACACGACCATCTCTCAGTGCATTTTGCTCCCATTATCCACCATTTGGGCAATTCTCTTTATTACCTATAAGACCAAAAAAAAACACTAATAAATAACTAATTGACTAATCCTTATGAGCTAAATCTGGGTAGTATGGGAGTATAAAATTCGCACATTTGGAGCTCGAACAAATATCCACACACCAAAAATTTTCTCGTCCTCGAGCACAACAAAACAAAATAGCTATAACCTAACTCACTTTCATAAGAATCACGATTATGTTTAGCGTACGCAACAAGCCTTTTAAACCCCTTGGTTTTCCAAGCGGACGAGTGAGGTCTCGGCAAGGTTTCAAGTGAAATACCCACAAAAATCTTTTCAAAACAAACGAAAATCTTTTTGGTTTTTCGAGACATGAACATATATGCAAGTAATTGGGAAAATTATGCACACAACTTATCTAATTGCATCACCCTAATAACCAAA
The DNA here is from genome assembly GCA_017589665.1 of Selenicereus undatus. Classification (NCBI taxonomy): domain Eukaryota; kingdom Viridiplantae; phylum Streptophyta; class Magnoliopsida; order Caryophyllales; family Cactaceae; genus Selenicereus; species Selenicereus undatus. Next base: position 46,865,180 of record JACYFF010031952.1, read on the forward strand.
TCACCAAATTATATACAAATAGAATACACAATCAAGAGACAATCTAGCCACAAGAAGCACCCGACTTCCATTTTTCACCCCACATAGTATGCAATGATATGTACACCATGGTTCATGCGCAAAAGTATGTTAATCCGCATAATTCAAGTTGCTAAGGCTAACAAGATCCCTATTTCATTACCCATTGCCTTCGTTGCTCCATTTTTCCTTTTTTGTAATTTTTTTCAGGAATAATAACGCACACACCCTAAACCCACTTAACTTATAAATATTCGGGTCTTACCTAAAAAGGAGTTTTATTAGAATATGCAAAGCGCTTATTTCGTTGCCTAAACAGTTGTGTAATCAAGTATAATAGCACATGTTCAAGCCAATTAAAGATATGAAATAAAGATAGTAGCTTTGAACATTGGTGCCCGGGTTTTTATTCACTTTTTTAGATTTTTTCTTTTTTATCTTTTTTTTGCATTTATCAAGAGCTTAAAAGGTAACTTCGACAAACAAAAAGCTCAAATGCAACTTGACAAAAAGACCCAAACAATGGAGGGTGAAGTGAACAAAATAGGCACAAAATCACCCATATGAGACAGGGTGACTATGGAAAATCAAATCTATATCCTCAACTAGACATTTCATCGTGCAAACTTTATTTACATATAATTCAATAACCTAGCAACTTGGGATTATAATAACCAAAGAAGGAACACCAATCCCCAAAGAAAAAAGAAAATTTTTTTGAATTTTTAAAAAATTTTGAAATATATATATATAAATGTGCAGCTCACCCACACACCAAAACCCCACAATATCCTCCTTGTGGAACTAATGCACCAAAAAAAAA
>JACYFF010031952.1:46872062-46965425 GCA_017589665.1 Selenicereus undatus
GCGTGATATTCATTAAGCGAATACGACAAAACTTCGGGGCTCACAGTGAGATTTGAAATTCAAAACAAAAAATTGTTTTAATTATACTTCATTAGGCATCCTTGCATTAAAAGGTGCTTCCCCATTGAGATTAATAGCTCCTCTAGGTTAAACCCCACTATTACCTACTAAAAAAAAAGTTAGTCACTCAGTGCGTCCATTACGACTTCTAACTAAGTAGGCATATGTTTCACACACTCTTGTCATGCATCTTGCGGATGACAAAGCATTTGGCTTATGAGAGTACTCTTTTAAGGCTTACCTAAACCACTTGTAAATTAGAACTTTGGATTAAGTTAGAATTCATGTGAATGCATGCTTCCATGAATGTTTAAAGGGTTCATGGCTTGATGCTTAAGGGTTCGTAAGGCAATCATTGTGTCTAGGGGCTCAAGTGTGGAAAATCTTGATCTTAGCCAGTTGAGCGGTGGTCGAGGACCTGTAAAAAATTGTCTAGTTTCTAGGCCTCTATTACAACATACCTTAAGGATCAACATCATTAGTCGAGGTCTAAATCACTTTAACTTATGAGCTTGTAAGTGTCATTACGTATTAGGAAAGTCTAAAGGTTATTGTTGGTCCTTAACACATCAATTGTGGGCTACTTAGGTCCAAAGAGTCATGAATCATTTGGTATCATCATACAGAGTCTAAGAGTCCATCTAGGCCCAATGCTCATAATGTAACCCATTAGATGTTTCGAGCCTTAGTCCATGCTAAGTTGCATCTAATTATCCATCTTATTCATAATAGGTTCAATTAAGACCTAGACATTTTGTCTATACATAAGTCCATTTTCCATGCATCACACATCCATCCCCTGGATCTATAATCCATGCATAAGGCCACTTAGATCCAATCTGTACGTCTAAACTAGCCCATTATGGGTAAACTATACCAACGTCATTCTTCATCCCAATATAGGCCAAAATTCATTTGAGATACACCAAACTTAGAGACAAGTCTATGGTAAGGCCCATTGTCATCTAAAACTGGCAGCCTAAATCCATCTATTTGATCCTATCTCTTCCAGCTAACCATTTCCTTCAATCTGTACTCAATGTTGCGGACCGTTCATTTTTATTATTCACCTCTAAAACATTACACTCCTCTAAATCACTGCCTTATTAATCATGATAAAGAAGAGTAAGGTTATATTCTTTTTCGTGATAAGATGTAGTTGTAAGTTGTAAGGAAATGTAAGGAGCTGTAAAAAGCTATAAGAAGCTATAACATGTAAGGAGTTGCAAGAAGTTATAAGCAGCTCTAAGGAGAGATGTAAAGAGCTATCAAATCATTAAAAAGTTGTATACCATAATTTTTTGATGTATTTGTATAATTTTATAACTAATATTTATGAAATAAATTTGATAACATCATTAAATAAATTATATCGTAACATTACACAAAAAAAATTATTTTTCGACAATTATCATTTTGGATAATAAAAAATAATATTGAAATAACATAACTAACGACAATGAACCTTTAAATAAGTGAATTAAATATCAATAAGATAAATACAAGCCTACAAATATGTAGAACCAAATATGTTCCACACTTGAGGTGATTTTTTGGTATTAACATTAGTTTCACCTCCCTACAAGCAAATTAAAAAATAACGATTTTTCTTAGCAAAATTAATTAGAACCCTAAAACTGAAATCCTATTTGAATTAAACATTTTGGAATTAAATTCAATCTAATGTTCAATTGTACGATGATAGCAACCAAGTAGTGATGGACAAAGTTATCGTGAAATAGCTAAAATGCTTTCGTCAGCTACAGTTCCACTATTTTCATGCGTGATTCACGTTAGAGCTCAAACATAAATGTGATTTTTGTATTATAAGTTTGAAACATGTTAAATTATTTTCTCAATAGTGTGAGATATGCTTCATGTCGAAACTCAAAAATTAATTCATATTATTAAATTATGTTTTTAAGCTTAGTACAAATATTATATTCATTAAAAAAACTGTAAGAATTTTCATATTGTTGGTATATAAAAAAAATATACATATTTCTATAAATATAGAAAAAAAATAGATGACAATTTGAATGTTATAAAGAATATATAAGAAGATTTAAGAAAATCTAAGAAGATGTAAGAAGTTGAAAAGGAGGTAAGCTAAATCCTCCCAACCACAGAAAAGAACAGGGCCTACGAAAATATACAAGTAAAGTCCACAAACTGGGAGGCTCGTATCTCGAGAAGAAATTGGGGAAAACTTCGCTTATAGGACCAAAGCCAAAGTCGAAGTTCAATCCTTCACCCATCATGAAGGCAAGCAACGAAATTGCCCAAGTTATCAAAATGCTTGAAATAATACATGCTAGGATGGATGAAAAGCAAACAAAAAAAAAAAAAAAAAGATGGAATGAAGGTTGTTCCACTCTAAACCCTTCTTAAGGACACCCCAAAGGAAGATGGGGAGAAACTTCCCAATAAATAAATTAGAATTTCTAAGGCATCATAGAATAGTATTAGAGCTCTAGGTTTCACCTATAGATTCCCTTGGGATGCTACATCCTGAGGTAGAGTCTTAAACCTCATATGCTTAGGAATTAAATAGAGTGTGAGTGTAATTACGGGTAAAGGGGATTGCATGTACTTTATAAGCATCTTTATGCAAATGTCTCACATCTTCTACATGCTATTTGTTGACTTGAAATGTTAGATGTATGGCTAAAGCTACTAAGTGTTGTGTTTGTGCATGTTTGCAATAATTAACTTGTGGTCGAAAATATTACACAATGAGAATTAATCTTAAATAAAAGTATTTAACGACTTTTCTAGTATTAATGAATTATGTATATGGCCTTGGTTGAAGCTATAGATTGTTATAATGTATATGCCTAGTGGTAGATGCTAGCTTGCTTACTAAGTTCTGGGTGACTATCTGGATGCCTAGGTGATCTTTATAGGCTTATATTCAAGGTGATTTTGGGTTGAACTTGGCCACCAAGGTACTAAATTAAAAATGCTGTCGTAGGGAAGTGTAAGACTAGCGCCCAAAATCGAGGACTGGCTACCCACAATGGTTCAACCTGCTCACTAGATGAGTGTTTGGAGGCTAGGCGAGCGTCTCAATTTATAGCTATAGGAAATGAGGGATTCCTAGGATTTCTTGGGGATTGATGCCATATGGGCTAGAGCTTTTCTCTACTCGATTCGGCAGCTAGGATTTCTTGAAGATAGGCCAGAAAAAATGGATTTTGGTCAAGTTCTTTTAGGTAAAGAAGTTTTTCTGCTGGGTTGCAGACATTACAACTTGCTTCGATCATATCTTTCCCATAAAGTATACATTTTGGGTGATTCCCATACAACTTTCCATGTAGCCTTCGTTTTGAGCCATTTTTTTCCCTGAAAGCTTATTGAGCCTAGTTTCCAACAACACTAATTTCATTATTTTTAGATAAGTGTTGAAGTGGATGTAAGCAAAGTAGTGAATAGGTGTAATAACCCGAACCTAAACTATGCTAATTACTCTGATTAATCTAAATCTAAATTAATTAAGTTGAGCACCACATTTCAATTCATAAATTCAGCATTTGATATATTTATGCCGTTACAAGTTGTGACGACAAAGGAGCTTTGAAATGAAATTTAATCACATTGCATATTAAACCATTTAGAATTTAAAAATAAATGCATAAAGAAATAAATAGAAGTGAGCCCATCCATACAGGTGGATAAATGTTATAATTTCTCATGAAATATATATATATATATATATATATATATACACACACACACGTACAATTTGTTCACATATGCTACGTAAATAAAACCATAATACAAATTAATGGGATATTGGCAAATACAAAATTACAAGTTAATCAAAATAAGTAGATTTTATAATTTTCCTTCACATAAATCATGAAACACTGATAGTAGCCTAAATATTACGACAAATTTATAGCTCAAATATTTGTTGGTCAAAAAGGAGACAACAAATAAGAAATATCAAGATGAATCAAAATCAAATTGATAAAGCAAACTCCGCACCACCATTTCTTAGCCCAGCCACGGGCCCCCCTAGAATTTCCAATCATGCACGCACGCCACACCACCCTTATCCCTTGTTTTTACTCGCTGCCAGCTCCCTGCCCAAGCCACCGCTGTGCATTGCCACCTAGAACACCGTTAGCTGCAACCCAGCCACCATCGGGCCCCTGCAATCACTGACGATTCCACTACATCCCACACACTCCGCCTTGCTTGCCATACTTGGTGTTGAAAAGGTGAATCCCTAAGTCCCCTTCACTTGTTTTTACCATTTTTACTCTCTGAATTTGTTGTTAGATATGTAATTCTGATTTGGGATAACTGTTATCTATATGAAAATATAATTATTATGTTGGTCTCGAGGGTTTACGGTTTGAGTGAATAGGCACCATTTGCGTTTGATAGGAAGAATTTAAGATTTAATATTTTATAACCCCAAGTGCAAGCTTTATCATCAAGTACATAGGGTGTCATCCACTGGGAGTTGGGTTTCAAGTACTGGGACTAGCTCAAGTGTTTCAAGCTAGGCTAAATAAAAAAGAAAGAAAGAAAAACTAAATTAAGCTGACAAACACAATAGAAGAGGCTTGGAGTTATGATTGGGGCAGTTGACAAACCAAATAATTGAGATGAGTTCTAACCTACCCAACCTATACTAGAAACTAGAGATGGTCAGTTCACAATCGAAGATCACTCAAGCATCTCTTAAGGGTTACAACCTAGCCTAATTAGTCTAATCCCCTATTTTATGAGGTTAGCCTAATTATACCACTAGATTGGTAACCCTCCGACCTAGATAGGATCGGGACTATTTCCATGTCCAAATCCCAACTATCCTCTTTCCCACACTAGCTAATTAACATCACCTCTCAGCATATGTCAATCGCCCTAAATACTGGTTGAAAGCTCTCTCAAGCATTTCATCGAACACTTGGTGGGCATGAGAGAAAACTCTAAGCCCAAAGCATAAATTGTGCATGGTTAGACCTAATCCAAGACTTATTAGCTATCAAGAGGCTAATCAGAATCCAAGCCAACCAAAACTAGCTACTAATCATCACACAATCACAATTTAACCCAAAAGTAAACTAAGCTAATAACTAAACTAATCAAGCATATAATAGACAAATAAACCTAGTCTAACTTGGATTAAGATAACCACAAAACATAGAATCACAACAAAAACTAAACACTCAAGCTAAGCATAATCTAAACTAACATGCTCAAATGAAAGAAAATAGAACAAAATATGAAATTGTTAGTAAATTTTCCGCATGCGCACGGTTTATCATCGTAGCATTTACGGGTATCGTCCTCAGGGATAGTTGTGAACTCTGGTTACTAAAAATTCTAAACTAAATTAAAACTTGACACTAAACTAACCAACTCCAAAGTCTAGTTATGTTGACGCAAATTAAGGGACTAAATGAATGCGATTAATTCACAACATTAAGAACAATTAACCAGAACAAGAAGCACTAAACTACAAATGACTTCAACCATTAACACTTTGCCGTACTTGTTTGTTTAGCCATGATTCTATTGAGCTGCATTGTTATTGAAGCAAAGCACACAACACCAGGAGCAAAACTTATACAGAGCCGAGAATCCACAACCAAGCTTCAGAGAATCCTTACTAGAAATTCCAAGTTTGTAAATTTCACACCAAAACTGAATTTTCCATTTGAATTAAATTAATCCAAGAATCAAGGATTACACAAGCATGTGAATTATAACTAGATCTAAGAACGAAAATCAACAAAAACAACAAATGGAAACTGGAAAACTCTACTCTACGCTACCCCCCTTTGACCCCCTGTTCTTCGAATCCCCATTTGAAAGCTCCCAAAAAAAATGCCCTCTGCTTCTTCATTTGCCCTCCTTCATTGCTCTTCATTAATCCTCAAAACAATCCCTTGAAACCGCCCAAAATGATGATGATATTGAAGAGTAACGTAAGGTGGAATTAATGTGACGAACGATAGAAGAGAGAGACAAACGCCATGGTTGTGTGGGGAAGATGAAGCAGCAACTTGGGTTCCATCTGGGCCAGCAAAGAAGAAGACAAAAGGGGTAGCGACAGTTACGGAGGTTGGAGAAGATGAAGAAGCGGAAAGGAAGAACGAGAAGACGAAGAGTTCAGAGGGAACAGCTGCCCTGTTCGTTTCCTCTTCTCTTACAGGCTTCTCTAATTATGGCAACGCTGAAGAAGAAAGGGGAAGGGGAATCGAGTCACTGCAACCCACGTGACCAGGTAAATGAAAGAGAGAGAGGGAGAGATGGGGCTGAACACGCTGGGCCGTTGGGCTCCATTTGGCCTGGTTTTCCTTTTCTTGTTTCTTGCTTTCTTCAACCCGGTCTAAGCCATGCACTTGTTGCTTATTTTTCGAAAGTTTTTCAAATCCTACAAAATAAACATAAACATTATTAAAAATCTAATTTAACAATTTATTGAGAGCAAACATTAGACGATAAAAGGGTATAAAATATCATAATTTTGAATTTAACAAATACCCCCACACCTAAGTTTTGCTCGTCCTCGAGTAAAACGAAACTCAAAATCCTAGAGAAAAGAAAATAAAATTCTAACTCACTTCCGTAGCAATCAGGCTTGCACTTAGCATGTGCAACAAGGCCTTTAAACCCCTAGGTTACCCCTAGTGGACGAGGAAGGTCTCATGAGGGTTTGCAGAAGATATACCCACAAAATCTATAAAAGAAAACATAAATAGAAAATCGAAAATCTTTTTGGGTTTTGTTTTCAAAAATTAATATGCACAAAACTGGGAACAGATATGCACTGATTCTAATCAGCTAAATTAACCATGTAGCAAAGATGTTGGCCTGCATATAAACATACTGTACACATCAAGGCTCTCTACCGCACGAATGACGTTAAAGCACTAATTTTTTACCCCACTGGACATCGAGACTTGGAATCTATCCCTGTCCTCGTGTGTGCATGTGTCTCATCATCCTACGGTTTAGGTTTACCACAACCAAACTCAATCCCACTTTATTAACAGAGGAAGCAAGCTTTCCTAGTAGCAATATTGTCTCAAAGGGTAACACCCAATAGCGCATGCCTCAAAGGGTTACTTGGCATTCCAATTTTATTTCATTTCCGTCTCTTTTTTTTTTCCTTTTCATTGTTTGTTTTTTTTTTTTTCTTTCAAATTTTTGCATTTTCTTTCTTTCTTTTTTTTTCTTTTCAAAAACAAGTGGGAGAGCAGATAATGAAAAACTAAAATCCTAAGACAACGAGGATGATATAAATAGGGATTGGATTACACATCAATGACCAAATGGGGTTAGAATTAGAGCCAAGAATGACATGCCGAGGACAGAGACCTAACATGCTCATCATGCGTATATACAAGCTAACAATCAAAGTACAGGGCATTTAAATTGATCAGAATAGTACTAAACTGCCCCAAAAAGAAACAAAAATCTTTTTAGAATTTTCTTTTTTTTTAAAAAAAATTTCAATTTTTTTTTTCCAAATTTTTCAAAGTTTTCCCACCCGTACACCGAAATCTCACAATGTCCTCATTGGGAGTGAAAAGAAATATAAAATACAACCAAAAAGAAAAATAAATATACAAAAAGAAAAGAAGACTCAAAAGAAAGGAATGTGACAAGACACTAAACCAAAAAAACTTTATGAAAAATAAAACAAAGCAACAAATATATACAAAAGAAAACTTTAAAAAAAGGAGATAAAGATGAACGATTATACCAGGTCAGGTGCAGAAGTACACCTAAGCTATAGCCTCGTGAAATGCACAAATAGAGGCCTAAGGAGCATCAATCACTCCTTATCAAGCTGAAAAGTGCTACTCAACTCAAAACCCATTAGCACACGAAGTAGCTTGTCAAATATAGAATACCAACTCTCGATAAAAGTAATGCAGAAGAAATAAGAAAGTTGGCACCAAATAAAGTACATCCACCATATCAATGTAGCATAAGTAAGGGCCCGTTTCAACTTGTCAAATGTATGGCTCCAAACATCAAACAAGCAGATGTAATGCAAACTAGCCAACTAGTGGGTCATTGGCCTAGAAATTGGATTATCATGAATGAACTGTCTAGGCAAAGCAAAGGGTCCTAAATCCATAAGTCCTTGAACGTCAATGTGCGCAAGAGTCTGGTCTAAATCAAATGTCTCAGTGGCAATGTTCTCAGACTCAACAAATTTAGGCTTGCAGTTTCCAAAAAGGATGTCAGTTTGAATGGGTTCAAAAGAAAAAGATTCATATTCAGCACACAAATCCACATCCAAACCCACATTTGCATCAAATCAAAATGAGTCATATTCAACAAGGAATGATTTAGAAGGTAGTAGAGGGTTAAAAGATAATGATTCATATTCAACACAAAAACCCTCATCAAGAATTGCAGTAATATCAAACCCATATGAAAAAAATTCATATTCCACAGACAGAATATCATCATCAAAGTCCAAAATGGTGGGTGCAATGTCCTGTTCATGTGACTCCTGCGCAATAGCATTTGAGTCATCTAAATCATGAAGCTCAACTACAGATGGGATGCTCATATCTAACTCACCAGTATGCGCAGACTCCTGTCCATCCTCAGACTCAGAAGATTCATCAAAAATGGTGGGTGGGTCGGCATAAACTATGACATTTTTAGTAACATCCTTTTGTGAGTTAGTGTGTGTTGCAAGGTTAGGAGATAGAGACATAGGGAGGTCATCCTCTTGTTCTAAACTAGGCAAAGGCTGGGCATCATTCAAGCTAGGCCTAGGAAGACAAGAAAGCTCAAAATCATCAAAAAGACTAACTCCTGATGTAGGAGAGCCTAAACAAGAGTCAGACTCATTACATTGCTCCCTATTCTGATTAAAACAGTGAGAATGCTCAGTAATTCTCGCTTTCATGGTCTCTACCATTTTAGCAATCAATTCATTAATTCTCTTCTCAACACTAGCTCATTGAGTATCAAAATAGTCACGATATGGACAAGAACAAGCATCATGAGCAGAAGATTCATAATAATCGCACCAAATAGGAGGCACAGAAGCATAAGAGGAGTCATACGAATCTATAAAATGACCTCGGGAGTAAGGATTAGTATAAAAAGCAGACTCAGCAGGAGTTGGGTACGTTAAGTTCATTTTAGCTTGTTCAAACTCATAAGTATCCCAAGCAAACCTTTCAAAGAAATCCCAAACCTCATCTTGAGATCTAGACAATAATCCTAGCAAACCCCCTAAGCACATGGACTCAACAATACCCCTAAATTCAGCATTTAGACCCAAAACAATGACCTCACAAATTTCCCATTTCTCAAAAGTTTGATTCAACTGAGCACGGTAATCGTTAAGTCTAGACAAATAATGCCAGAAAGATTCACGCTCATATTGTGGGAATTTAAACACTGACATTCTTGAAGTCTTTTTTTTACGTATTTTTTTTTAAAGAATTCTCCACTTTTTAGGATTTTCAATTTTTTTAAGGTTTTTTTTTCTTTTTTTGGATTGAAAGAAAAATGACTCTAGGACACTAATTATAAACTAATAACTAAAACGAAAACAAGAGACTGAAATAATCAAGTTAAGCACACAAAATAAACTAACAAAAATAAAACTATGGGACCAAAAGAAAAGAAAGACCAAAGAGACAAATCACAAAGCATGAGCATCTTTTTTTTTCTTTTTTTTTTCTATTATTATATTTTTACCACAAAACAAAACAAAGGAGTAAATTACACAAACAAAATATGAGCAAATCGAAAACTATAAACACAACCACCAACAAACTAAAAGAAAATTAGAAAATAAATAACACCTAAACAACCCAATTCTAAAATAAAATTAAAACAGAAAATATGACTCCTAAAATCAGAATTAAATATACAGCAAAGCCCACAAAATCACAAAGGACATAAATATAATTTTTCTTGAATTTTTTCTCTCCCTGAACAGTGCAGAAAAATGAAAATAGAATATTAATTCTAAAATTCACAGAAAAATGTAAACAGCTCCAACACTTCCAGAACAATTCACACACACTCTAAAAATTATGCTGAATCTAGGAAAAATATTGGCACAGCCGAAATCATACCAGAACAGGTTCAGAAAATTCAAACAGAATGTGAAAATTGGTGAAAAATCTGCACTGTAAATATTTCCGGATCAGTTCAACCTTTGAAGTTTTTCACTGCACATAAACCAAACTGATTAGTACTGTTTTGTTAGAAACACCTAAACATTAAAATTAAACTAATCCTGACACAAACAAAAATCGAAATCAAAATATATACTAAATTCAAAAATAAAACTAAACTAAACTATTAAAACAAAAATTACGACTCAACTAAAACTAAAAATGAAAACAAGTCTAATGACTCTAATAATTAAACTACGACTCAAGGCAACCAAATTCATAACGCCATCCCCGGCAACGGCACCAAAAACTTAGTAGTAGATTTTTCGCATGCGCAAGCTTTATCGTCGTAGCACTTACGGGTATCGTCCTCAGGGATGATTGTGAACTCTGGTTACCAAAAATTCTAAACTAAATTAAAACTTCACACTAAACTAACCGACTCCAAAGTCTAGTTATGTTGACACAAATTAAGGGACTAAATGAATGCGATTAATTCACAAAATTAAGAGCGATTAACCAGAGCAAGAAGCACTAAACTGCAAATGACTTCAACCACTAACACTTTGCCGTAGTTGTTTATTTAGCCATGATTCTGCTGAGCTGTGATGTTATTGAAGCAGAGCACACAACACCAGGAGCAAAACTTATACAGAGCCGAGAATCCACAACCAAGCTTCAGAGAATCCTTACTAGAAATTCAAAGTTTGTAAATTTCACTCCAAAACTGAATTTTCCATTTGAATTAAATTAAACCAAGAATCAAGGATTACAGAAGCATGTGAATTATAACTATATCTAAGGACGAAAATCAACAAAAACAACAAATGGAAACTGGAAAACTCTACTCCACGCGACCCCCCTTCGACCCCCTGTTCTTCGAATCCCTATTTGAAAGCTCCCAAAAAAATGCCCCCTGCTTCTTCATTTGCCCTCCTTCATTGCTCTTCATTAATCCTCAAAACAATCCCCTGAAAATGTCCAAAATGATGATGATATTGAAGGGTAACGTAAGGTGGAATTAATGTGACGAATGATAGAAGAGAGAGACAAACGCCATAGTTGTGTGGGGAAGATGAAGCGGCAACTTGTGTTCCGTCTGGGTAATCAAAGAAGAAGACGAAAGGGGCAGTGACAGTTATGGAGGTTGGAGAAGATGTAGAAGCTGAAAGGAAGAAGGCGAAGACGAAGAGTTGAGAGGGAATGACTGTCCTGTTCGTTTCCTCTTCTCTTTCGGGGTTCTCTGGTTATGGCAACGCTGAAGAAGAAAAGGGAGGGGGAACCGAGTCACTACAACCCACGTGACTAGGTAAATGAAAGAGAAAGAGGGAGAGATGGGGCTGGACACATTGGGCCGGTCTTGTGAGCTGGGCCATTGGGCTCCATTTGGCCTGGTTTTCCATTTCTTGTTTCTTGCTTTCTTCAACCCGGTCTAAGCCATGCAATTGTTGCTTATTTTTCCAAAGTTTTTCGAATCCTACAAAATAAACATAAACATTATTAAAAATTTAATTTAACAATTTATTGAGAGCAAATATTAGACGATAAAAGGGTATAAAATATCATAATTTTGGATTTAACAGAAATAGATAGAGAGATAAAGAGACAAGAAAACATAGTGATTGCTTGAATGGAGATCAAAATCCACATGCTTGAATCCAAAATCCACCCAAATACATCCCAATCTACCTAGGTTATTAACCCCTAGTGGGGTCTTTAGTGGCTAAACCTAAGCTAAAAACTCTACAAAAAACCCTAACAACCCCCTGAGAAACCCTGAAGAAGCCCCCTTGAATACAAATCGAGCCAGGTGAAAAAGGGCCGAGAAGAGCAGCGTGGACCAAGGTCATCGGTTTGGCGACAGGTGGCAGTTGCCACCACCACTAGTGATAAGCTACATGACGGCTAGCCTTTACCAGCCTCTGCAATCCTGTAGGGGTGGCGATGGTTGGGGTTGGCACCACGGCGCCTACCCATCGCCCCCTCTTACTTTGCGATCTTCATCCTTTCTTGTTCCTTCTTTGCTCCTTTTTGAGGCATTGGCTCAATTGAACTTATTATCTATAAAAGTAAACAAAACAAGTAAAAAATCCTAAAGATTGTATTATTATACGAGCCAAAAATTAGGCGATAGAGGCATGTAAAATACGTTAATTTAGTATCAAACAAATACCCTGACACCTATCTTTTGATCATCCTCGAGCAAAACAAAAGAAAAACTATCCTAGCAACCTAACACTTCGTAGGAATCACAGTTGCATTTAAAGTATGCAACAAGCCCTTTGAATCGCTTGGTATTCCCAAGTGAACGAGTGAGGTCCTGTGACAGTTTGCGGAAGATATACACACAAAATCTTTGAAATATTTTTGGACGTTTTTCAAAAGCATAGCATATATACAAGACAAAGCAGAAAATATGTGAACATCTAGATTTGTCCCATCACCCAAAGGCCCCGAACAACCTAGCTACTAAGCCATATACAAGCAAAACGTACATTCAACACACACATAGACTATAAAATGCATCCTGGCTCTTATTTTTCACCCCACGTAACACAATGACACGATTTGTACACCTTGGTACTCCGTGCAAAGTGCATTGACTCTTAATGCTAGGCCAAAATCGGGCAAAAAGTCATCTCCACTTGGCATATGACCCTTTTATTAGGTCTCACTTTTGTTCTCTTTTTTCTTTTTTTTCACTTTTCTCCTTATGCTCCTTCGCCCAGGTGGGTAGTTCTTGGCTTATTAGGCCTTGAACTCCTGGACGAACAACTTAGTATGTATTTGGGTTTCTTCCCTAATTAGGGATGTTACTTGGATGTGCAAAGCACTTATTTAAGCCCAAATAGAGGTATTGGACTAAAGCTAAATTTTACACTCTCATTTTTCTCTGTTTTTTTTTCATTTTGATGACAAAGTCAAAAGTTAATTAACCAAGTACAATGTTCCCTAGCTCACATTTCAACAACGAGCACCGAAAGCCAATGGTCAAGTGCGAGGTAGGCACAAAATCACACATGTGAAATGAAGTTATTATGCATAGCCAGAGATTACATTATCTTACATTGTAGACAAGTGTTCTATCATACATATTCGATCTATGTACAAGCTAGCAACTAAGTTAGTAAAGATCAAAAACCAATCACAAAGACACAAAAGTCCCCTAAAGCTAAAAAGAAAAACTATAACAAAATTTACAAAAATGAAAAAAAAATTTACAAAAATATTCACAAAAAGGTATATGACTTCCCCACCCCTACACCTAAATCTCACAATGTCCTCATTGGGAGTCGAAGAGTCATCGCTAACCACAAAACGCATAAAATACAAAACAAAACAAAACAAAACACAAAATAATACTCAACGAACACACATACACACCAGCTAACACACTTACCCAAAAACACGGCCTCACCCAATCGACAACAAGACCACATATATATACAAAAGCAACACCACTAACAACAAATATATACAAATCCAAGAATGCCACCAATAATAAAACACAACTATGCACAAAAGATGCACAAAGGTGATCATAACCATCAATTGGTTTCACAACATCTCAAGTTTCACCTCAATATTGATCACGTACAAAAACACAACCCAACATCCACAACTAAACAAAAAGAAAAAGAAAGAAAATAAAAATAAGGAAGAAGAGTTAGAATGATTATAATAGGTCGAGTACTGATTCTACCCGAACTATACCTCTCTAAGATAGTGCCTATGGAGGCGTCAGGAGCATCGGCCACCTACCTCATCACTCAGAATTCGAGTCTTGAACTCGAATGCGGTCAACACTCACAAGAGTTTAGCATGTGTCGTTGCATGCATCTCAAAATGATGTGAATAAGAGAACACTAAGAAGATCATAGCAAAAAAATTTAGTTCCCTCTTAAACTTATCAAGTGCCATAGAAAAATCAGAAGTATGATAAAAAAAAGTATCCCACATGATCTTCCTAGGAACGTTCTCTAAGTATGCATAATAAGGGTCTAAAGAGGGATTATACCCTCTAATGTCACCTAGGGACTTGTGAAGTACATGCAAATAAGAGAGGTCGGTAGGAAGCAACGGAAATGAAATGGGGGTGAAGTCAAGTGACTCAATGCAAGTAAGGTTTATAAGCACAAAGCTAGGAACGACACCAACCATCATATGATCATCACATAACTCCTCAAAAGGAGCCTCCTCAAGATGTGGCTTAATCAAGGTAAGTTCTTGCGACCAATTAAGCAAATCATCCTCAACACAACTAGTATCACCCCTAGAAGGCTCACCCATCTCGAACCCCGTGCACTGAGCTAAAGGAAGGGGAGAAGCAAGTAAGGTGAAGTCACCACTGATAGTGTCTCTAAGTGTCCTACATAAGGATGGAGCGATAAATACTAAAGAAATAAAGGGGGGATCAACCACTTCCTCTAGGTTAGTCAAAGGTGTATGATCCATAAAATTGGACTTTAGGGAAAGAGAAGACTTAAAATCGTCATAGATACTAACCTCAATTGTAAAGAAAGATTGACTAGGGTCGGTCTCATGTAGTAAGTCATATTCATTCGTTTCACTAACAAAGTGCATATGTTGCTCATTCATGTCATGGCATTAAGTCTAGCATAGCATCAATTAAAATATCATAACGGGGACAAAACTCTACATCATGGTCAAAAGATTGGCAATAAGAGCACACAACATGAGGTTAAGAAGAATGGTGATGACATGCATCCCTAAATTGATCTATACATGGAGATTGAGCATGCAAATAATAGGGAAGTGGGGAAGGGCACAAAAAAGGCTCACTAGCACACTCATGTTGCCATTGACACCCAGCTAAAGACTCAAACAATTCCCACATATTTTCAACATCTAAGGAGCACATACTACCATAACACATGGAATCGAGGGTGGCTGAAGTCTTATGTATTATCCCCTTAAGCACAACAATACATATTTCACATTTATGGTATGTGAAATGCACACATTGAGCATGATAATCCTTTAATCTAGAAAAATATTGCTAAAAAGGTTCATGCTCAAATTGAGGTAAATGAAAAATAGCCATTTTGAAATATTTTTTCCCAATTTTTGACTTTTAAAATTTTTTGGATTTTTAAAATCCTAGCCTCGAATGATCAAGTAAACCCTGATATTGAAAAGCGCCAACTCCCCGACAAGGGTGCCAAAAACATGATAGGAAGAATTTAAGTTTTAATATTTTATAACCCCAAGTGCAAGGTTTGTTGTTGAGTACTTGGGTGTCATCCACTAAGAGTTGGATTTCAAGTACCGGGACTGGCTCAAGTCTTTCAGGCTAGGATAACTGAAAAGGAAAGAAAGACAAACTAAATTAAGCTAACAAAAACAAAGGAAGAGACGAGGGGTTATGATTGGGCCAATTGACGAACCAAGTAATTGAGTCGAGTCCTAACCTACCTAACCTATAATGGAAACCAGAGATGGTCTGTTGCACCATCTAAGAACATCCAAGTGCTCTCTCAAGAGTCATAACCTACTCTAATTAGTCTAACCCACTAGTTTATGGGGTTAGCCTAACTTGAGCACCTAATTAGCAGCCCATGGACCTAGATAGGATCAGGACTATTTTCACATCAAAATCCTGGCTATCCTCTCTCCCACACTAGCTAATTAACCTTATCTCTCAACATAAGTCAATCACCCTAAAATATGGATGAAAGCTCGCTCAAGCATTTCATCGAACACTTGACGGGCTTGAGAGTAAACTCTAAGCTCAAAACACAAATTGGGTCTGGTTAGATCTATTCCAAGACTAACTAGCCATCAAGAGGCTAATCACAATTCAATCCAACAAAAACTAGCTACTAATCATCACACAATCATAATTTAACCTGAAATAAGTTAAGCTAACAACTAAACTAATCAAGCATAAAATAGAGAAATAAACCTAATATAAATTGGATTAAAACAACTACTAAACACAAAATCACAATAAAAAAAACTAAACATTCAAGCTAATCATAATCTGAACTAACATGCTCAAATAAAAGAAAAGAGAACAAAATATGAAATAGATAGAGAGAGAAAGAGAAGAGAAAACTCAGTGATTGCTTGAATGGAGATCAAAATCCACATCCTTGAATCCAAAATCCACCCAAACACATCCAAATCTACCTATTTTATTTCCTATAATGGGGTTTTTACTGACCAAATCAAAGCTAAAAACTCTTTAAAAACCCCCTAAGAATCCCCCGACAATCCTTGAAAAAGCGCCCTTAAATAGAAATCGAGACGGGTGAAAAAGGCCCGAGAATAGTAGTGTGGACGATGGTCGTCGCCACCACCACTAGCCGTTGCTAGCCCCTGCCATCCTGCAAGGGTGGCGCTACAGCTACCTCTCACTGTTCATGCTTTCTTATTCCTTCTTTGCTCCTGTTGTGGCATTGGCTTGATTGAACTTATTACCTATAAAAGTAAGCAACACAAGTAAAAGTCCTCAAGATTATATTATTATACGAGCTAAAAATTAGGCGCTAAAGGCATGTAAAATATGACAATTTAGTACCAAACAATGTTTATGGGAAGGGATTGAAGGTTGAATATAGATTGTGGGTTGGATGCATATGACGATTGACTCGGTGTAATTTTAGGTAATTTATGCATTGTGTGTGAGTAAGGGATGGGTGTATTGGCTGCTACCATGGAAGAGGGTTGAGGTTCAAGATGGATAGAGGAGGGAAGGAGTCATTTTTGGGATCTTGAAGTTAATTAGACTAATATTAGTTTTGTAGATTAGCTTAGCTTAGAAAGATGGAATGGTGTTTAGTCAGAAATATGAGTAATGGTAGTGATTAAAAGTATTTGTGGAGCTTCAAGTTAAAAAAGAGAAGAAATGAGGGAAATGTTGAATGTGGGGCTCTTGAAATAAATTAGCTTAACCTAAATTTTGGAATTTAAGTTGAGGGATTGAAATGTGATTTTGGAGTTTTTGAAGTAAATTTGTTTGGTGTAAATCTTGAAATTAAATTAAGAAATTGAAATGAATCTTAAACAGTAAATTTCAATGATAGAAATGACTGAAGGCATTTATGAAATTTTATTCTTGTAATTAGAGTTTACTACCGAGATCAGAAGGTGAAAGACAGTCTTGACAATTGCTCAAGTGTTTTGTTAGCTCAAAGAGAGGAATAAAGATTGATTCATGCTTGGGTGATTGAGAATGGTATATAGAAATCAAAGTGCATTTGAGACTTTAATGTAAGTACTTTTTTATTCGAAATGAAGCATCACTACAAAAAAAAGGTCATTCTTCCAGTCTTATTTAACCACGCATGGCTAAGTGTGGAGAGAAAATAGGAAAAATAAATGCTTACAATTTTCCCCACACATAATAAGTGAGGAAAAATATAACTACCGTTATATGAGTGGTAGTACGTAATTCAAGTATGGCCACGCATATTAAGCGTGGAGAGGTGTATCTATTAAGCACGGATAATAAGTGTGGCAGATAATTTTTTTAATTTGTTGAAATAGTTAAATTGCCTAAAAGAGGGGGGACGCGCGTTTCAAGCCTTTCTCTCTGCCTCTTCCTCTTCTCTTCTCAGTCATATTTGCTTGCCCATTGCAGCTATCACAAAACCCTAGGTAGTCGAAACTTTCGGCGGTCGACGATGGGATCTCCGCCGGTCGACGGCGACATTTCGGTGGTGTGGTTGTGCTTGGTTGCTCGTTGGTCACAATTCTGCCCAGAGAACTCGAATTTCGCGCTTGCCTTGCTCTGGTTTTGGAAAGTTTCATCTGAATCAGACAATTCTGGTGGTTTGATTCCGGCGTCTCTCCGGTGACGGTTGTAGTGCATTCCGGCGTCTTGCCTACTCTAGGTATGCTCTTTCTCTCACTTTCTATTGTCCATGTTTCCTACCCGGCCTTCCCTTCTTACTATGTCAAAAAACTACATAATTTTATTGAGGTTTTTATATGCTCAATTGAGTAGGCATGAATTTGCTTCTTTTTGTCTTCTCAGTAGAATTGCATCATGGCATTTGAAAAACAAAATATCTTCTCAGAGTGTTAAAGGTGTCCATTTTCCTCTATTCCTTTGGCTTTTATTGTCCATGAAGTTGCTTGAACGGTTCCTTTGGCTCTTTAGTCCATTTAAATTCTGGGCTGAATTAGAAACAAAGGACACTTCTGGGCAAAATAAACGCTTAAATTCCCTTGTTGAAGGTGTCCATGAAGTTGATTGATCTCTGTCCCCATTATTTGAGATATTTCTAAAATTGTTTGTTTATGTGGTGACTTTTGGATACACGTTCTCATGAGAGTGGATTTGTTATGAGTTGTTTGACAATGTAAAGCTTACATACATCCTTTTACATTTATTTGAACTTTATTGCTACTAGAACGCCTTATCAATATTGTTTAAGTGTGACTATGTGGGCAGCTCATTTACATCATCTGCCTATGCATTTTTCTGGAAGCAAGTAGTAAAGTGAAATTCTTCATTTAAACTAAAGTTCCTGAATATTTCTGCAGAAATCTTAGTTTGGATGTGACTTTGCATCTGTTGACTGCTTAATAACAAACAGCCTTTTAGTTATAATATGAGAAATAGGAATCAGCTCAGATTGTCTGCATTATATTGTTTTTCTTAGTTTATGTTTGATTGGTCCATGTATCTTTCATTTCATATGATGAAAGTTTGCAAACTATATGTTGTTTGAATTTTTACGTTTTTTCATTATATTTATTCTCCGACCATAAACCTATGACAGTAGCTAAAAGATGATGTAACTCAGGAAGGCTGATTTGTTAGGCAATAGAGTGATTGATGTCATGCATGTTGCTACTTAACATGTTTAATTGATCATACTTGCAAATTAAGCAAAAGCGCAGAAATAAATATCCACAAAATCAGCATAATTCACCAAATCAAATCCAAATATTCTCTCTATAATGTTATGTGAGTCCTAATACTATTTCAAACAATTACTTTTTAACTAATTGAAATAACTACTTTCTGTTCTTACTCCTAATGACAGAAATGGACAAAAGTTGGATTGATAGGGATAAGAGATCTGCGAAACATATAAGTGGAATTGAAAAGCTTCTAGATTTTGCTTTTGCCAATGCTGAGGGTAGTAACATGATAGTTTGCCCATGTAATCGATGCAAGCTTGGGCAGAAATGTTGGTTTACTAGAGATGTTTTGACTCATCATCTCATGTTCAATGGATTCTTGCCAATTTACAAAGAATGGGCGCATCATGGTGAATCAATTTTCATGTCGTCTAGTTCGGAAACCTGTAGTGGAAGCCATAGTGACACCAATGCTGAGCCAAATTTGATGGGTCATATTGATACTATGGGAATGTTGAATGATATTTTTGGGGTACATAAGCAAGAAGACATTCTAAATGACATTGGGGATCCTATAATTGGGGAGTATGTTGAATTTGATGATGAACCTGAGTTAAATGACGTACTGAATGAGGCAGAACACATTGAAGATGCCAGATATAGAAGACTAGTTGACCAACCAAGAATTATTTTCGGGGTCAAAATCCTCGAAATTGTCCTTTCTTTTGCATTTATTTCATTTGAAATCCATGCACGGGTGGTTAATTAAGTCCTTTGATATTTTGCTTGAACTTCTGTCTACCATTTTCCCTCAGATTAATCCATTTCCGTCATCTTATGGTAAATGTAAGTTGTTAAGAAAGGATTTGGGACTTTACTATGAAAAAATCCATGCTTATCCTAATGATTGCATTTTGTATTAGGCTGAGAGGGAAAATCAAGAAGAGTGCGATAAGTGTCACACTTCACGATGGAGACTGAAGGGAAAAAAAATTTTGTATAAGGTTTTGCGTTATTTTCCCCTTATTCCGAAGCTACTTAGGATGTACAAGTCCTCCAAAATCGCTGAAGATATAATTTGGCATCATAAATGTAGGGTAAAGGATGACATACTTAGGCATCCTGCAGATGGTAAGGCATGGAAAGATTTTGATGAGAGAAATCCTATTTTTGCGGAAGATCCGCGTAATATTAGATTGGGGCTTGCAAGTGATGGATTTAATCCTTTTCATGTTATGAGTAGTACTCATAGTACTTGGTCAGTCCTGTTAATTCTCTATAATTTTCCACCATGGGTTTGCATGAAACAACCCTTTATAATTCTTTCCATGATCATTCCTGGGGAAAAGGCACCAGGCATGGATATTGATGTTTTCCTTCAACCACTAATAAAGGAGTTGTTACAATTATGGAATGGTGTAGATGCATTTGATGCATACACTAGGACGTAGTTTAAATTGCGGGGAGCTCTTCATTAGACTATTAATGACTTTCCTGCATATGCTAATTTATCTGAATGGAGTACAAAGGGTTGTTTTGCTTGTCCGTCTTATGCAAAAGGTACACAGGTTGTTTTGTTAGAAAATGGATGTAGGTTTTGTTATATGGGACATAGACAATGGTTTCCTGAAGACCATCCAGTTCGATATGATGTTGTTGGATTTGATGGGAATGTTAAGCATGGTTGTGCTCCTGAACCTCTTACTGGAAGTGTTGTGTTAGCAGAGTTAGAGGGAACCACATTTACATATGGTAAGGGTGAAACTCAACTTATGGACACCGCTGAAAAGGACAATCAACAAATACGGAAAAAAAGGAGCATATTTCGTATTGGGAGTTCAACACTCCATAACTTACACGTGATGCATATTGAGAAGAATGTATGTGATAATTTGTTGAGGACATTACTGAACCTCAAGGGAAAATCCAAAGATAAGTTGAAGGCATGAAAAGATCTTCAAGTCATGAAAATAGGGCCAGAGCTTCATCCCATTCTTCTACCAAATGGCAAATACGAACTCCCAAGCGCTCCTTATACTTTGTCACCTGAAGAGAAGACACGACTACTTAGTGTGTTAAAGCATATAAGAGTCCCAGACGGGTATGCAAGCAACATATCTCGTTGTGTTAATTTGAAGGAGCGTAAGTTGTTCAATTTGAAAAGTCATGATTGTCACATTCTTATACAAGACTTGCTTCCGATTACATTAAGGGCGGCAAAGGACAGTGATCTTGTAGATATTATTTGGGCTCTATCAAAATTTATGAAGGAGTTATGTGCCAAAGAGCTTACTATTGAGAAGTTAGATGAAGCTGGAGCCAATGTGGTTGTGACACTATGTAGAATGGAGAAACTGTTTTCGCCTAGTTTTTTCACTATTATGGTGCACCTAATTATGCACTTAACTGAGGAAGCAAAGCTTGGAGGGCCAGTTCTATATAGGTGGATGTATCCAATTGAAAGGTTAGAATTCACACTTTAAATACATACTTACATATTAACTCTGCATATGTATTCATGTGTTCATATGCATGTGTTTCATATAGGTTTTTGGAGTCCTTGAAGCCCTTGTTCGTAATAGGCGCAACCTGAGGGTTTAATAGCAGAAGGATATATTGTCCAAGAGTGTATAACTTTTTGTTCGAGATATTTTCAAGGAGTGGAAACGGTTTTTAACCGACCATAAAGAAATGATGTTGCCAACCCAAATGAGGACATGTATCTATTTGCCACAGCTGGGCGAGCAAAAGGAAAGATGGAAATGGTTGAACTCGATGAATTAAGTCGTAAACAAGCACATCAATATGTACTGCTCCACCTTGATGACATAGATGAATACCATAGGTTTGTACGAATAACTATTTTAGACATATATATATATATATCTTCTAATACCATAAAAAATTGAAATCTCATAATAAATTTCAGGTTGTTTTGAATGAGCGTATGACATCTTACCCTCGTGAGCCAACTGACAAAATTAAGCAAAAGTGGTTGCTAGAAGAATTTCCTAGCTGATTACAAGGGAGGGTAATGGTGATGTTATTTATATAATTTACATTACCTCATTGGCATTATCTATGTGTTCTCATTATTTTTTCTATGTGCAACTTAGGTGTCAAATATGGAGGTTGATGAGCCTGAATCAAGATCCTTTAGAGCAGTTGCTGGTGGTCCTCACCCAATTGTTAAGAGAATGATGCATTTGTCACCAATGGATATCGATTTCACACTCAGAAGAGAGATGAGTCGAAGAAAACTCAAAATTTTGGGGTTATGGTGGAAGCTGATAGCAAGACATATTACGGAAAAATTGTTGATATCATTGAGTTAGATTATTAATCTGAGTGTAAAGTGGTATTATTTCGATGCGATTGGGTGAATGTGAATTCACGGGGTCCAAAGAAGGATAAAAGAGGTTTCACTCTTTTAAATTTCTCACATAGGATACATGAAGGAGGGGCTTTAAAGGATTATCCATATATCTTTTCATCTCAGGCACAACAAGTGTTTTACATAGAAGATGAGAATGATAAGTGATGGGAGCATGTGATCAGCGTAAAACCAAGGGATACTTACCGACTAGGGTCATTGTATGCAGATGAAGAGCTTTACCCCCAATGCATGCCTCCTAACATTTGCAATGAGGATGGATATAGAGACCCAAAGAATTGGGCTACGGTTGAATGAGGGTTCTTAAAACCATGATGGTTAATTAGCTTACGTTTGGGATTTATGAAAGATTGAAATGTGACGTTGTTTTCTTTTTTTGTTTTTGGTTTGGAAGACATTTTATCCCTTTGATATTATTGGTTGTTGTTGTCAATGACTTTGGTTTTTTGGTACTTTGGAAAGAAATATTTGTTTGGAGTTCTATATGATTGTTTTATTTTGCAACGAGTTATATATGTAGGCCGAGTTATTCATTTCATAAAGGATATACGTAATCTAGTTTACTTTTTGTTATAGATGTTATTTGAGCTCTTTCACTGCCTAATACGTGTGCTT
This sequence comes from Selenicereus undatus, assembly GCA_017589665.1. Classification (NCBI taxonomy): domain Eukaryota; kingdom Viridiplantae; phylum Streptophyta; class Magnoliopsida; order Caryophyllales; family Cactaceae; genus Selenicereus; species Selenicereus undatus. The sequence goes on from JACYFF010031952.1 coordinate 46,895,094, forward strand.
CTTGTTCAGGTGTCAAAGATAGTTTGCAATTACGTTTCGTTCTAGGCGCACTTATGAAGAGTATTTGAACTCTGTGCAAAATGACACAGCAGCCCCTGAGCACTTGACTTTGGACTTAGAGAATGATGAGGATATTGATGACGATGATGTCAATGATGATAATGTGGCTCAAATGTATTTTGATCCAGATCTTGTTGATATGCCAGAAGGGTTTAATGATGATGAAGAGGTGTTGGTCATAGGTAATTGTCCTTAGTAGTCAAAAGTTGTGAATTGATTAATTTCAGGAATTTTGGGGTATCCAGTGTCATGCTTGTTTACATTAATTATTTCTCTTTCCACTATAGATGGAGAAGGCAATGTCACCAGACTTAGAGGGAGAGTCAATGTCAAAACTGTGCAGAGTTTGGATACGCCTAAGAAGATTCTGGTGCCATTGAATAAGTACTTGCAACCAGTAAAAAAGGCAGGAAGTGTGTTTAATAGGTTTCTTGCAGATGTGGCTAGGCTGCCTGAATTGTGTCCCCTACACGATAAAGAATGGCGTTTAGTTCCTGGAGTCGTTAAGGATCGAATTGTAGCATATGAGCGGGTGAGTATGTAAAACTTCAAATTATGTGTTTAATTTGACAAGTTTTGCTTATTTCTTATCTACGGTACATGAATTATGAGTATAGTACTAGTTCACTGCAAAACTTGATCAACAATATGCCACGTGATCAAAGAAGCCACGAGTCATGCAGGTCTAGAGATGCCCTTTCAGTTTCGCATGCGCTAGGTAGGCATGTAAAAGTGTATTTTTTAAGGAAGTACAAGATATGTTGGCTTAGTTACATTATAGTGTTATCTAGCTATAAATTGTTTTTTTATTGGTATGTAGTCAAGGATACTCAAAGAGGGTCGACTTTGTCAAAGCATATCAATGTAAAGCCCAGAAAACAACAAAAACCACCAAAAAATATCCAGGTATGTACAAATTACATATTTTAACACATTCTTTATTGTATACATATGTGTTTCACATTTTTATATCGCAAAGTATTTGTCAAAGCCATCAAATCATCCTATAAAAATGGGACATGTTACTCCTGTTGGAGGGACTCCTGCTCGTGAGCAACCTGTTCATAGGGATGGTAGACCTACTCTGGGTGGAGGAACTCCTACTTCAGCTGGCACTTCAATTCCAGGTGGTACTTCCACTCAAAAGGTATTTTTCAAATATGACGTTTGTCATTCCCAACGATATCTTAGTTGCGTATATGATTATCAAGTCTTTTTTTATTTATTTGCTTTGCTAAAGAACCATCATGGAAATGAACAACAAGTTCACTGAGCAAGGAAATTCCAAACGACCAAAGTCAAATGTTGTGTATCCAGTATGTCTACTTTTTAAAAATATTCTGCACCATTCATGTTCTATGCAAATCCTTATAAACATATACAAATTTTGCTAGTTGACTTATGAGGAAGTGACGAAGATAACAGAAAAGGTGTTGAAAAAGAATCCTGAATCAGTAAGAAAGTACGCTCGTGGTGAAAAGAAGGTTTTGACGCTTTGTTATCTTGCGGGCATGGTAAATATGGCCTTATCTTTCATGTCTGCTCAATTTTAATATGATAGATTCAATCACATGTTAGTGAACATGATTACAATAGGTATTGAACGCATGCTATTACAAAGCTGATCCCCAGATGGTTGATGACGTGTTGCTTGAGAGACTTCAAAATGTGAACATTGTGAGTTTAGTTTAAAAGTTTTAAATTACATGTTTTTATGGTATTAAGTTTGATTTGCGTTGTGCATTCGATTTTTTGGATTTATTCATGGCAATGGGTTGGATTTGTGTTGGGTACTCCAGGCGTGTGGCCTATTGAGTTGATTTGCTCCGGCATGTGGCCGTTGAGATTGTGAATAGTTTGTTGTTGTATTTATGACATGTTGTAAAAGGAAAATAGCCAAGTTTTTTGGCGGAACTCTGCCGAAATTTTTTCAAAATTAGGGAATTTACTAAAAAGAAAAACCTAACCATAAGAATATCATATAATGTTTTTAGAGCACGGGTACATAGTTATGGAGGATAATAGTTATATAATATATCTTGCAATATTTTTAGAAGTTTTTTCTTATTAGTGGCGTTGTTTATTGTACTAATTAAGCTCCTATATATGGACTTGGTGATTTTAGATTGAAACGAAGGGCAGCATGTTACAACATCGGATATGAAGCTAATATCGATTTGTGAGGTGTTCACTTGAAGTTATGGAGTTCCATATATATCACCTGATTTGTTCTGTTTTATTTCAATCTTATAGATGTTATTTCAAACAAACGCAACTTTTAGGTAGTGGATGCATACTTTATATGCATGTTGAAATCAATTTTATACTTTTCATTATGTACCTGAACAATAGTTATTTAGGAAATCAATTGATAACAACTTATTATGGTTATAAAGTTTATATACTTTTTGTATCATTTACGCTAAAATCAAATATTTTCTATCGCTTCCTCTACCTTGCCCCTCTCTCTATATATATGTATATAGGATTACAAGACGTTAATGTTAGGAAATATAAACTATTCGCATTTTTAAATATAATGATTATTTGGTTTTTCATTATGAAAATTTTCCCGCCAAAATTAGTTATACGCTTACAACATTTGAAAGTTAGTTATCACATGCATAACGCCACACTTATAAGCGATGGAGTGGTGAAAATGATTTTTGTCCCAAAGGATACTCTAGCCATGGATACAAGCGAGGGTCATGTACCTACACATATAAGCGTGGTAAATAACGCAGTCTTCCACGGATATATGTGTGGGTACTGCACAATCCGCCACGCTTATTAAGCGTGGTGAATTTTTCCCCACTGATACCCTATGCACGCTTACCTTAAGCGTGGCGAATATGCTCTACCACGGATATAAGCGTGGAAAGAGGCAAATTTAAGCGTGGTTAGACGCAACATTTCCTGTAGTGTACTTGACATCAAAAATAACCTTAGGACCACAAACTAAATAGCTAATCCAAACCCTTTTATAGAAAACTGTAATGATGTCACATTTGATAATAATCAGAATAACAATAACAATAATAATAGTAATAATAATGATAATAGCCATAGTGATGATAATGATAACAACAATAGTGAAGGAAACAATACTCAAACCTACGATAACAACGATAGCATTAATATCATCAATTATAAGAACAACGACAATATTAGAAAGAGGGCATAGTACAACCGGGGAGACAAGATCATTTTGTGCGTTCAAGTGATTAGTGATTGGTTTGTTGACAATTAAAGAAATTTCCAAGGAAAACTATGAACTTCTACTAAGGTTGTAATTGATAAAATATACCTGAAGCTATTGACCGTAAAATATTTAATTTTTGAGCAAAACAAAGGCCATCTGTGCCATTTCAATGCCATAGATAATTATTTTACAAAGGGGAGAGATTTCAAAAATTTTGGGTACATTTGTTGTCTATACTCTTTCGAAAATCACATGTTTCTCAAAATTATTCGAATTTCGTACAATATTCATCCAATGAATTAGTTTGAAACAATTTTTTGTAACCTAATTAAGTGGCCCATCACTTGTCAAGCATCCAAGGCTTCTGCCACTCAGTTTACCTGCGCAACTTCAGCTCAGACTTCACGAGAAGCCTAGGAGATGTACACATATCTCAATTATCGTCTCAGACATAAACAGGTGTTCTACTTCTGAATAATTACCGACGAAGTAGTTTTGCTCATATTCTATCAATCTCCTATTTTCGAACTAAAATGAATTGAAATTCGGATGCCCAACTAATTGTTCAAAAAGTTTATTTGACAATATAGGGATAATTTTAAGGGGTTCTACTCATTTCTTGAAAAATAGTTATGTTTTTTGTTTAGGGTAAGGAATCAGTGAATAAGCCTTTCAGTAAGAAACCCGAAGGAAGTAAGGCTCCACAACTTTTGTTGTTTGACGCTATTAGAAGCTCACAATGGATTTTGGCATAGCATGAAGACTTGGTAGAGCTTAAAGGCCATGCTAAGTTATATTTTGAATAGATGTAGCTAATGTGGAGTATTCAAAGACATTTAATATGGTTATATTCTGGTTATGTTAAAGTTAAATTGTTGTTCTAAGTTAACTTGAATTCTTTCAGTTTGATGGGATTTTTAGATATGAAACTGCTTTAATAAAAGTTGTGTAGTAGTCATATGACATTGTCTAACTTAGGATGGTGGTAATTCCTCTAGGCATTGAGAATTCTACTACAACCAGGATATTAAATAATCAGATTGAGCTAATTAAGTAATCAGGGATCGGGGGCATTACAGTTGTGGTATTAGAGCTAGCTTTTAGGGCCACTGTGAGTTATAGGGTGCTTATAAGTTGTGCTAGACTAGTTAAACGAAATATTGGCTATAATTTTAGGCCAGTGCATAATAAGGAAGATTTAGTAAAAATTTACTTGGCGTGTAGCCCTTGGTATTAAGGCCAATGATATACTTAGGTACCACCTTGAGAACTTTATCACTAGGACAATAAAGCAAGGAAGTATTCGATTGACCCCTATTAACATATGTATTTTAGGGAATTTCACAAATCTTATACCAATAATTTTGTAAAATTTAGGGTTCATGTTTGTTTTGTGAGGATCACTTCGATTCGGAGGCTTCATAAGGCACACAAACATAGTTAGTTATTTGCTGATAGTGATTTTGAGACATGATGCAAGGATGTCATCGACAAATTCTTACGTGGTTAATGTAGTACTATACTCCATCTAACTTTCTAGAGAAGGGAAATACATTATATTGTAATATCTTTATGCTGAATCAATATGAATGGCTATTGCAATAATATATGTCTGGGGACCTACCATGTCATCATAGGTGATTTGTAATAATAATTTACTGAAGTGAATTATGTGATGACAGTTCAATCGCTTATGCTATGCTACCTGGCATTAGGTAGGTTGTATGCAGCAAGATAATGTTGCCATGCAAAGGAAGTGTTGTTATTAACTGGTTTCCAGATGATGTGAACTTGTGTGAAGGTTACCATGTGCTAAGCATGTACAAGTAATTACACCTTAAATCATGTTTTACAATTATGTAGGCAATGAAGAGATGAAGGATATTTAGTTACAGGTTTTCATTTGACATTGTGACTTAGGGCCATTGACTCAAGTTATACAAATAAACATGCCTCTACCAAAGTGACAGTAGGTATTGAAAACTTTGAAAGGGTATAGAGGAAAACTCTTTTAGAGGTTCGGGATCGTGTAATTTCATTGAGCCTAAAATGTCTACACTTAAAGGTACATGGAATTACTAAAGGCGGGTTTTAGTGCCAACATATTCATAAGAGATTGTAAGGAAACAATATAAATAGTTCCTTCAATTTTGGTGGATAAGGTGAAGCGATGTTGGGTCTAGTTATGCTTATTAGATTATGTAAAATAAATTAAGCAGAGAGAATTTAATAATGTAGTGTATAAGGTGATTCGATAAGCAGACTCCTTGTGGGTGAACAAGGACAAGACAAAAAGGAAATGGGGGAATAAAGGAAGAAGAAAAGGAGGGCATGAATGAAAAACGTGTTCTAGTCCTTATACTATTAGAAATAGAAGGCTCTAAATTATTGGGAACATAAGAGCATGATGATGTTATATGGAATGATGATCACTAGGGACAATATGAGGAAAAAGAGAGAGAGAGAGAGAGCGAGCGAGCGAGAGAGAGAGAGAGAGAGAGAGAGAGAGAGAGAGAGAGTGAAAAGAGAAGACACTTGGGCAGAAAATTCATAAAAGAAGCAAAAGTGGCGGTTCATAACTTTAAGCATAATCAATTTGTGGAGAACAATTATTTGCACTGGTGGGACCATATGAAAACGGCTTGAGGATGTGCAATATATGTGTACAAATTCTTTACTTTTCTATTTCAGAAATTATATTTGTTACAATTTCTATTCTAGGTAATAAGTGGACAAGCTTCGTGGATAAGATTTGGGGAACAAGTAAATATATGGAGAAGAACAACACAGTAGGATGGTTCTATGGGTTGAACTCAGGGCACTTAAGTTTGAGATATCACAACTCATACTACAACGGAATTGGGAGTGATGGCCCGAGTGCATATATTGCATGAACTTTATAGGATCATTGCTAGTGATTTTATAAGGTTGAGATGTCAAATTAAGAGGGTATTGGCAAGACATAACTCCATGAACAATACTAGAGCATTATGGGACAATAAGATATGGAAAGTGCCTACATAAAGGTAAAAACTCAAGTAACTTTTCTTTTAACATACCAAACCCAAACAACTTTAGCGACATGAATCTCTAGATTGATCTACAAGAGTCTATAGTGACCTTTAGCCAGCTAATAATAGGCCTTACTTGTAAGATACTATTACATGATTGTGTGTCCTTATTAGGAACCCTTGATCTCCTTGGTTACAACCTAAAGCTAGCCACACCCCTGTTATGAAATAACACAATCGAACATGTAATTCTTTTCTTAATCATATTAACCCTCTTTGCTTTTTGGAAATGATTTGATAGTGGATATTTCATTGCATATCTTTCTATTATTGAATTATCTTATAACATCAATCTTTGTGAGGAATCCCCACCACCAAGGAGAGATATGCCCCTCTTGTTCTCAGTAATTATCTCTTCTCAGCTTACTTCTTGGAATCATCCTTTTGGTAAATGTGACTCTCTTGCTCATAATCGACTTTGAATTTTGATATTTTATTTTTGACACTATTCTTGAGCCCACTACATTTACAAGGGTGCCCCTCCTTCATAAAATGAATTCAAATTAAGTATGCCGAGGAACAAAGTTAAGCCTTATTTGTAATTCCTTAAATTATTTTCTTAGCCCTTTCTAGGGTTGCTAATTGTATGTCTTTTTGAGCGGAACTTGAGCTTTTATGGCAACACCTTGAATATAAGATCACCTTGTTCCATACATCACTCATATCCTTCGTATTTATGATCCTGCAAGCTCTCTGTTCAACTTTATAATCATGACCGTTTATTTGTTGTCCTAATCATCAAGGATAAATTGGGAACCATTGCTATATCAGCTGACAGTGATCAACAATCGTTTGAAGGTTGTGATCCTAGGGGTTCCTAAACATCAAAGCCTTATGCAGATGAATAATTTCATTTTCTGATTGTGGGTTAATACCTTTTACCTACTATTCTTTCTAAAGAACAATGCTTGATTTGCCGTTAAGCATTTGATCACCACTTAAATCGCCTATCTTTACAGTTAGTCTGACTTTCAAGCTAATCACAAATGTTCTTGTTCCTATGTGACTAATGTGTGGAACTATTTGACTTGTACATCCCTCTGATCCTGAATTGTTTAAGCTTATAGTTGTTTCCATTCTATCTATTTTATAAAACTACTTCCTTGCCCATCATTTCAAGAACTGTCATTTGTTCTTTTCGTTAAAATCTTTAATCGACAGTATTCTCATTACTTTCAGTCATCGATGTACTTCTCCCTTAGTTATCTTGATTTGTTTATTGGCATCATCTCATTGTCTTTGCATCTCCTTATAATCCAGAACATTTTCCTAAAAGACCTTAACCAATATTAAAATCTTGCCAATTAGAGTTTTCTCTTTTGTTGTAATGCTCTTTCTTTTAGCATTTTCCATATTTATTTGATTTGCCCTATCTTTAATTTTGCTTCTTTACAATGTTATTTAATTTCCCTTTTTTATTCGGAACCTCTAGAGTTTTGTGGATCCTCAAGAGTGCTCATACCTTCTTTCTAGCGTGATCCACACCAAAAGAAAATCTTGTTTTTATAGCATTTGATTTTGCTACAATATGCTAAATTCTCGCTACAATAACGTTTTGTGGCAATTTGAAAATATGATAAAAAGTTGCCACATATACTATGTCACAAAAGGATATTGAGGCAAATTTAGTCGCAAAAAACTATGTAGCTTTTGTGGCAAATTTTAATATGCCATAATTACCAAATTGTTGCAGTAGCTTATACTTTGTAGCAAGTCAACCATTGCCAGAAAAATGCATTTGCTACATAAACATGATATTTGTGGCAGTATAATTAGCTACAAGACAACATTTTGGTGCCAAATTTGAACACATATAGTGGCAATTCATATTGTGCCACTAGAAATGTATAATTATTATATTATATTTTTGTGCATTTGAGTTTTGTCATTAATTTTATGGATATATGTTATGCTATAATTGATATTTGCAATCGGTAATAAAATATAATATTGTAAATAAATATACTTAATAAATAAAAACAAATAAAGGAAACCAAAGACAAAAACTAGAAAGACAAAATCCATTTCATATATAAAAAGTTGACTCACATAGTATTGTTCTTTATAAGTGTACTTTGTTTATAACTTCTAATAGATGAAAAATTCAACAATTCTATAAGAAAAGTTCTTAAATTCGAGAAAACAAAATAGTGCTAACTAATTAAGAAAGCAAGGAGAAAAGTGAGGCCTTCATGATCAACGTCTTATTCCCTTGACCCCATATGCTTGTCCAACACCATACTTTGAATGGGATGCCTATATGAAAGACCAAGTACATAAATAAATAAGCATTAATACTCAGTTATTATTTAGATATAAAAGAATAAGAGAATGCATATTTCTATGATTCTCAAACAAATGAGAAAACGGATCCACACTGTAAGTGTCAATACACTATAATGCTTGATGTGTAACTTAAATATTTGGATAATTGACACAATTCAACTGTTGGGCTGTTGTGAGTGTACCAGCTGCCATTGTCAGACAATTCAGTAGCATCTCCTTGCATAGTTGCACCCACAGCTATTGGATAGCATAGCATGCTTCCTAGATAGCACAATGTGCTACCTGGACAATACAACATGCTACTGTTGCAGGTTCAGTGTGCTGCCTATCTAGTTGTAGTCTGTTGCTTATGCAATTCAACTGTTGCTTCCTGGACAATGCAACATGCTACCTATGCAGGTGTAGTGCTACTTGTTCCTGCTGCCTACACAACGCATCATGCCACCAGTGCAGGGGCAGTGCTGTCCATTCAGTTCAGTCACTCGCTGCTGCCCATACAACACATCATGCTGCATATGCAAGGTGGTCCCTTTCCAGCACAACACTGTGTAAAATAAACCCATAATGCAAAAAAAAATGATATTTTGATAAATATAAAAGTACTAGTTAATCAAAATGGGTAGATTTTATAATTTTCCTCCACATAAATCATAAAACACTAACAATAGCCTAAATATTAGCCCAAATTTTTAGCTTAAATATTTATTGGGTAAGAAGAATTGTTCTACTTCAAGGAAAGTAAAGGAAAAGGAAGATAACAAATAAAAAATATCAAGATGAATCAAAATCAAAATGGAATAAGCAAATTCCCCCTACAATTTGTGACTCTGGGGTACCCTGATTCTATGGAAATAATTTTTAGGGGTTAACTTTTTTAGAATGTATTCCTAAGTACCTACTATTTTATGTAAACTAGTAACAGGGGTTAATATTTTAAGAAATAGTTATTGGCCAAAGTTTTTCTTTGTAACTTAGTCCCTGAACTTTCTGAATTTGCTAGTTTTGCCCAAATGAGGTTTAAAGTGTAAATGCTCAACTTTTTGAGATTTTTAATAAAGCTAAGCTTATATTTTTGTTTGGACTTCTTATAATGACTTTACTGGTCCTAGTTATCACAATCCTACTTATATCATAAATATTATATTTTCTGTGATATCCCACCATACTTAGCAAAATAATTAAAGCTTAATTAGAGTGTTTCAACTATTACCTGAACTTAGTCGGTGCTGGATTCTGGCATTCCTCTAGCTTCTAGTTTACATAGATGGCTAATCTTAACCCCACCTTCCTTAGATTAGGCACACCACAAATCTGTTTCATTTGCTACCTCAGACCATAGTCACTAATGAAGTTTTATATATTTTTAAAGGATAGTGAGACTTTAATCAAGAAATTATAATATTAGGACATAAGGTTCAATTGAATAACGTTCCCTATTAGGAAACTTCTTTTTATTGAAAGCTTGAAAGTGGAAATATTACAATGGAAAGCTTAAAGAGAGACTTAAGCTAAGATCATTAGAGATACTTATTCACATAGAAATGGAGAATCTCAACTTCTCTTTTGCTCAGGAATGCTTAAATGACTGTGTCCCTTCTCAGCACTCGACTTCTCCTTTTATAGAAGAATAGGGGTACATAAGATGTCATATTGGCTACAGTATACACTAATTTTATACATGGCTACAGTACCTTCACATGGCAACAGTAGATTGCCTTATTTTACAAACCTGGCACTTAACCAAATAGTACAAAAATGGAGCAACAACTTTTTGGAGCTTTTAATGATGACAAGACTAATCATCATTACTGAGATTTTGCATGTCATTATCCCCAATTATATCTTTCAAGCCATCATTATCTAGATAATCATCAAAATTTTTATCAAATTGAAGATGCTCAGGGTCCCATTTCTCAAATAATTCAAAAAGATATTTCTTTTCTTTTTCTAATAAGAATTTTCCAGCTCTAACATCAAAGGGATAATCAAAGATATCTTCTAAAACCGCTCCTTCTACCTTCATGTATTCTTTGAACTCATTGTAATAGGCGAAAGTAGTGTTTCCACAATATATTAATGTTTTTCCTTGTTCAATTAATGCCAACTTTGATGATAAATGTTGTCAAAACTTATGGCTCTTACTAAAGCAAGATCAGTAACTATTTCTCGTCAATCTAGAAACCATTCTTGTTGTTGATTGTAGGAATCATTGTAATCAATAATTTGAACAAGATAATGTGCTGGTTTGGTTTTCCCATTTTCATACTCGATTAGTGGACAATGTACCTCCACATATAGGCATCGATTATTTGGATTTTTTGTTGGGCCATCAGGAGATGTTAGAATCCAATGGATCCTTCTGAACATGCATTATTGGAACTTGGTTAATCTTCAAAAAAATGGATACTTTGGATCTGGGATTTCTATAAAGTAAAGTACCATCCCATATTCCCAGACTTTAATGATAGGGTCATTTGGAGAAATTGAATTTGCAAGGAAATTAATACCGCCAACTCTAGACTTATTGGAAAAGTAGATTGTTGTACTTGAAGTCTCCCAAATATCATAGGAATAGTGATGATAATAGTCAATGCAGACTGCATACCACTCATTGAACCATTTTTCTTGAACATGAGAACTTGTTTTTTCTTGGATATCATGAGGACATCTAAGGTAATTAACTTGTAAATTTAGAAGTGAAAATCTTTGGGTTATTAGGTAGGAAGAGGATAGCATACCAAAACGTGATCTACTTTTTGTATGCAATTCCAAATTATCAATAAAAACTTTACTAGAAGAGTAACCCGTTCTAGTAGTAAGGGCATTTCATTATGGATTTTCTCTTTTTCTGGTAGGAGTTCTGCTCTGATGATCACCATTGGTGAGTTCTTGAGTTAAACTATCTGCCTGAGAGTTCTTCTGCCTAAGATTTCTTCAATCCATGTATATGTTTAATAGAGAAGGAAAACTAGTTAAGCCATAATTACCAATGCAGGAGCTACCCTTGCGCTTGCATAATTGATATATTGTTTTTCACAAAACCAAATATTCCTTTGCAATCAGTTCGAATAAGAAAATATTGAGAACTTTTCAATTCCCCTTATGACTGCAAGGATTTCTTTTTCCATCGTGGGATACTTGCATTCTTTATTATTAAAACTTCCACTGTAATATTTCTAGACCCTTCTTTGATTTTGAGTATTGTGCTCCAATGCTTATTGCTAGCATCTATCTCAAGCACTAAATCATCTTCTTCAATAAGCAAATTAAGAATAGGAAGATTTTTACACATCTTTTTGAAATTTGGAACAATCTTTGTATCATTAGTGGTCTATGTCCAACTTACTTCTTTCTTGAGTTTCTGCTAGAATGGCTTTCTCAGTTTAGCTAAATCTTTAATGAAATCTGAAGCCTAGATAAGGAATCCAAGAAACCTTTCTAGTTGTTTCCTATCTTCAATCTTTTCAGGGAAATTCTCTGTTTTTTCTAGAACATGTTTTTGTAGGATGATTTGCCCAACTTTTATCTCTAGGCCTAAGAACTCAATTTCTTATTCTGTATAAATGCACTTGTTCTTTCCAAGTATAATACCATGATCAATGCACCTTTAGGTGATAGCTAAGACATCATCTTTATGTTGTTCTATGGTATTGGAAAACACAATTATATCATCGATGTAAACTAAACAACAATTATTAAGGTCTTTAAAGATATTATCCATTCTTGTTTGGAATATTTGAGGTGCATTTTTAAGACCAAATGGCAATACTATCCACTCATAATGCCCTTATGAGGCACTAAATGCAGTTAAAGGGATACTTTCCTCAACCATTTTTATCTGCCAATAACCACTTTTGCAGTCCATTTTTTAGAACCAAGAGGCACCTTGAACTCTATTGAAAAGGACTATTTTGTTAGGAATGTAATAACCATCAAATACAGTATTATCATTAAGCTTTTTGCACTTGATTACCATTCTTGCTTTTCCTCTCTTCTCTGCAGCATGATTTCTTACCATGAAAGCGGGACTAGTGTGAGGACTCTTACTATTCCTGATTAATCTTTTATTCAAAATTTCTTTAATTTGTTTATAAAAATTCCTTGAGATCCTGTATCGTATACACCATTTGTTTGACTCAAATAATAGTATTGGGATTTAACCGAGTAATTTTTGCAAATGTATTATCCTTATCCCAAAATTTTAGTGGATTCTCATAGTGGAGTTCTTTGCATAATTTAATTTTTCTTGTTGTTAGACAATATGCTCTTTAATAGATAACTCAAGTAATGAGATTGTCAATGTTATCTCACGTTGTGCAGGCATTACTTTTTCACCATGCTGACTGCGTGCAAATTTAATTTTTTGATGAGTCTAAGCCTTGCTCAAGTTTTCAAAGGAACTGAGTGAGTATTGATTGTAAATATTATTTGATTTATGGTCTGTGTGCATGGAGAGTATAGTCTCTGAAAATTATTTTTAATAATCATATCATGAAAGGGTTGATTAGTAGCCCATAAAATTGGTATAATGCATTGGACTCCTCCTAATTCTATGGATACCCCTTCTATGGCTTCATTGTGACTCATAATGTTATTATCTGCTATCCTCACTTGTAAAGGATTTTTAGCTCTTTTCCACATAAACTCTAAAAATAATGATCTTTTTCCAAAGTATACAGAACAACTACTATCTATGTAGGCACATAACTCATATTAGTTATATTCCTCTAAGCATACATTTATTGGGATATAGATGCTAGTAGGATTTGTGTTGGTGACTTCATAACATATCTCCATAGTCATAGTTTTTACTAATTCATCATCGTAAATTGGCTCACTAACAGTTTTTGTTTTGTACCCAACGACTTTCCTATCTAGACTCATACTTCTGTCTACACTGTGTCTTGCGGGTTCAAAATTCATTTTACTCATTTCACCAATCACACTAATTGTATCATCTTCTTTACGCTTTTCTTTGACTAATGAAGATCCTTCTCCCCATTCTGATCTTGCACTAATATTTCTTAATAATTGGGGTTTAATGGTTATTTTACCATTCTCATCAATTTTTATCACATGTTTCTTACTGATTTTTGTAGGGTTGGCAAAGCTTGATATCCATTATTGATAAGTTTCTATCTCCTGTTGATTGGATTTAATCATCTAGATCTTTTGCATAGGGTAGGATTTTCAAATTTTTCTACCCTTATCATTGTGACCTTAGTCTTTGGATCTATAGTAGTATCTAATTTGTAGATAATTTTCCAAAATGTTCTCAATGGATATCCCCCTCTTTTCATGTCTATTTCAGCTGTTTTGATCTTCAGGGATAGGAAATTTTGAGCAAATTCATCCACTAGACTCACATAATATCCAGGCCGACAATTGAATTCTATTGATCCATTATATAAATTAGTCTTAATCCTTGTGATAATTTGATTATTGAATTTGGTATGCCTAATATCATAGAGCAAAGCATAAAGATCAATATCTTTGCCATAATATTGTAATGGAGTGATTTGAACTTGGACATTTCCAACATGGATATACTTATACTTTCTAATGAGACAGCTATGAAGAAAAGTCTCCACACAAAATGCCTTGGGTTTTATAGAATTTAGGGAATACGAATGCCTTAATCCAGTGTCATGTATAGCTTATAGTTATGTGATGAGTCACTTTCTTTTCTTTTCTATCATATGTCTAAGTCTGACATAGTCTTGATTTGTGAATAAAATCATTCCTTCCCTTTGTTGTTTTGTCTTGAATACAATACTTATATCCTATGATGAAACCTAGTTAAACAAAAAAAAAGAAGAAGAAAATAAGAGGGGCTGGCTTGAAAGCCTCACAAAGAGAGTTAGGTAAAAGGAGAAGGACAAAAATAAAATAAATAAAGAGACTAAGTTTTAAATCCATCATCTAAAAAGGGGAAAGATTACTATTTTCTTAACAATAAGTCAAGTAACTTAAGGACACCTAGGATAGTAGGTCACCTTTGGTAACCCACAAATCGGACAAGATCATCACTTCGAACCCCGTTGAGCTTTCAAATAAGCCTATTTCTTTGGTAATCACATTCAACCTAAGTAAGGAGTAGAAATATGTCATCGGTGACATAATATCAAAATCAGCAATCAAAAAAAGAAAGTTCGGACCAAATGGTCCTTATCTAATGAGAATAGAGAAAAAAAAGGAAAAGAAAAGAATGACATGAAGAAAGAAAAAAAGAACCAAAAAAAAAAGAAAAGGTGAAAAGAATCTTGAACAGTAGAAGAATAAAGAAAGGAAAAATTGTTGATATGCATTAATCTAATCACCTATGCACATTTGGGGTTTTAGTTATTTGAGCCTTCATGCCTATTATTTTCCTTTAATACCTTAACCCTATAGGCTATCGCAAAAAATCCTCTTGGACACATCCCTCGTCAAGGTTGCATGTTATTACTCATAAACTACAAGTGACTTAATTCCATATTGGCTACGTAGGTAACCTCTTAGAGGCCCAGTTGTGAAGATTCTTTTCCATGAAGAAACATCTCAATTGAACTCTTTGGTAAACAAAAAAACAAACAAAAACCAAAGAAAAGAATGGCTAGTCCAAAAGCATTAAAAGGTGAGCTAGGCAAAAGGAGAGCAGAAGTAAAATATTAATTTTTTAGGGACAAGAAGCATTCCATTGCATACTCATACCAAACGAGACTTAGACAAATTATTCACCCACTTTACCGTTTCTTCCCAATCATCATAGCGTCTAATCACATCTTCATTCTAAAATTTAGGACTCCTTGTCTTAACCATAATTACAAATTCAAGAGTGGATACTTGCTTTATATTCTTAGCCTTTATTAGTAGGCACACACCCATTATGCAAGATAAGAGACTGTCCTACATTTTCCTACATGGCTAGGATTTCCTTTATAGTAAATATTTCCTAACAAGGAGATAATCGTATTCTTTATGCTAAATTAGGGGCTACACCAAGCAGCACCAACAAAAGTGTTTTCGCTTGCCATATCCCCACACATTTAGGGCTTCTATTACAAAGAGCAAAAATTGGGGACTTTTTCATAACAAGAGCACTTTAATGCAAAATTAAAGGTTACTCTTCCATTAAAAAGAAATATTTCCTATCCTGGGTGACTTATACCTCATGACCTATCCTGACCAAATATTTCACTCAACTTTTTAACCCACATCTTGTAGTATGTTGTAGCTTAAACTACAGAACAAACCTGCGACCAATCTATTAGGCTCTTGTACCTTAATCAGACCTTATCTAATGGACCCCAAACTTAGCATTAGACTTTCACCTACTTGTGTACAAGGTTAAGTCATCAGAGGTTAGCACTGGCAACATAATTAAGTCTATATAACTGGTGTACATGCATAGTCTAACCTAGGCTAATGAGTGCACCTGCATCCATACATGGGTGTTTGGCCTATTTACTAACCTGCCCTCCACCTTGATCACTTGGGAACCCTAGATGAAAAAAGTGCGTATTCAAGTATGATAACAATCCTATAGCAAGGGCACACAACCCTAGTTAGCAATGAATCAATATCGAAGGTTCTTAAGATTGCATCAAAAAATGTCATAGAAGACATATATACTTTGACCCTTACCTCAATCAGCCTTATTTAAACTAAGGGCACCATCCTCAACATGGGCTTTACACAAGTATGATCGCCGTTGTGCAATTCACCAAAATCGTTACGAAAAGGACATTAACTTAAGTTCAGGTTATCAGGTAGCTAACCATGGAGGACACCTCATCCTGTTTATCTCCACGACATCCCAATATTCAACAAGCTACTATCAAAAGGCCATGACATTAAAACCCGAATGACAAAAAGTAAAACTTAAAGACTTGATATTTCAACATCTTACCAAAGACAAGTGAATGATCTAGTTGTAGATCTTCACGCTCTCACCCCACCAAATTCAAAAGGGATTTGGATACAGTTCTTTAGGCTCTCATGCTACCATTTTCATAGTGATTTTTCTACAAGTCTTTAGACTCTCACATTGTCAACTTCACAGGGATCTGGCTGCAGGTTTTCAAGCTCTCATACCGCTAAGTTCATAGGGATTTCGCTACTGGTCTTTATGCTCTCACACTACCAAGTTCACAGGGATATGACTTAGGTTTTCAGGCTCTTACACCACCAAGTTCAAAGGGATTTAGGTGTGGGTCTTTAGACTCTGGCCATACCAAGTTCACAAGGATTTAACTACAAGTCTTCAAGCTCTTATGTTACCAAGTTCACAAGGATCTAGCTACATGTCCTTAACTCCCATGGCACTAAGTTCTCAAGGATTTGGCCATAGATCTTCAAGAACCCATACCACTAAGGTCCATCTCCGGCTTCCTGAACAATAGAAAATTTCACTAACATTGTTGAGTCCTGGAATAGAGGGACATTGTCAACTACTGACAAAATAGGGCACTGCTAGTTCTTAATTTAATAGGACATTCCGACTTTGCTAACTCTTGACAAAATAGGACATTGTTGGATCCTGGCACAATGGCCCTTTTCAACAATACGTTGGCTCTCGGACCAATGGGATATCATAGCTTCCGACACAATAGGACATCATTGACTCGTGGTACAAGGGGACATTTTGATAATAAGCTGGCTCTCGGTATAATGGGACACTGCTGGCTCCCGGCCCAATGGGACATTTGTTGGCTATCCGCTCTCACCACAAAAGTGCCGAGATTTAGGACCCTAAGCAATCAAGTTGAGGCATCACGTCATTATCCTCCCTAAAAACGAAAGCCGATAGGCCCCGGGATTTAAGTCTTCCAGTGACCATGTTTAGGCATCGTCACTTTCAAATAGGTAAGCACAAATAAAGTTCTTTACATTGACCTCGGCCTTACTCAGGCTCAATTAAAGTGGGAGCTAATTGTAGACACCTAGAAAAGTGTCCACCTTTATAAAATGCCCAACTATGATAAACCAATCGAATAAGACTTGTGTCTTCGTCACAACAAAAGTGGCTAGCACCAGGATTCTAGCCTTCCAGTGACCATGTTTGGGCATCGTCACTTTCAAATAGGTAAGCACAATTAAAGTTATTTACATTGACCTCGGCCTTACTCAGGCTCAATTAAAGTGGGGGCTAATTGTAGGCACCTAAAAAAGTGTCTGCCGTCTATAAAATGCCCAATAATGATAAACCAATCGAATAAGACTTGGGAACCCCAAGATATTAAAAATAAACAGCCTTTAAATGTGACAACATCCACTAACCCACACATCCAAACCCAGAGATGCACAGAAAAGGCTAACGAACCCAAAAGTCCATATCTGCCCAAATTGACTGTGTTCACCATCTAATTGAAATTTTCCTCCATTTTCATCACAATCAGGGGTGCATAAAATTATTGTGCTTTGATTAATATTCTTCATTGAATAATCTTTTTAGTGACACATTATGCATTAAAATCCAATAAGCAATGGCAAAGATACAAGTTGATTACTAATACATCTGCTGAAAATGACTCCTATAGTAACGCGCCCAATCTCTAGTCACTTAATTAGCTTAATCAATTATTTAATATTGCAGCTGCAATGAAAGCCTCAATGACTAGATGCATTATCGTCATCCTTAGTCAGACAAGGCCATATCATAACTACATGGCTTTTACTAAAGCACTTTCACATATGCAAATCCCATCAAGCTGAGAGCGTTTGAGTCAACTTGGAATAACAATTTAAATTTAACATAATTAGAATAAAACCATATTGGTGTTTTCGAATCCTATTTGAAATATAATTAAGGATGGCCTTTAAGCTCTGCCAAGTGGTCATGCAATGTCAAAATCCACTATGAGCATCTAACGATGTCAAATAGCAAAAGTAACGGAGTCGTAATTCCGGCTTGTTATATAGGGGCTGTTCTTTGATTCCGTACCTAAAATAAAAAAGACAAATTTTTTTTGGAGAAAAAAGCCGAAGCCCAACATGTTTATCTCGACACTATAGAATATGCTTTTTGAATAATTTAGTTGGGCACCCACATTTCAATTTATTTTAGTTCAAAAACAGGACAGCGAGAGAATATGAGCAAAACTGCTTTATTAATTATCAATTATCTAGAAGTGAAATTCCTATTAATGTCTAAGGTGATCATTGAGATAAGTCTCACCTCTCAGGCCGAGAATCCTGAACTCATGCCGCGCGGGTGAACTGGGATGTGTAAGCCCTTATGCTTGGTAACTAATGGGGCCACTTAATTATGTGACAAAATACTATTTCAAACTGATTCACTACATGAATATTGTATGAAATTTAATAATTTCAAGAAACATATAAATTTTCGAAGAGTATAGGCAACAAACATACCTGAAATCTTTAAAATCACTCTCCTTAATAAAATAATTATTTATGGTGTTGAAACGACAGAAATGACCCTGATTCTGCTCCAAAATATATATTTTTATGCATAGTATAGTTTCAAATAATTTTAATCAATTAAAACCTTAGGTGAACTTCATAATTTCCCTTGGTACTTTCTTCAATTACTAATGAATCCATCACTAATTACTTGAACACACAAAATGATCTTATCTCCTCGTTTATACTACACCCCCTTTCTAATATTGTCGTTATTCTTATAATTGATTACATTGATGTTGTCATTGTTATCTTAGGTTTTAGTATTGTTTCCTTCACTAACATAGTTATTATTAATGTTATTATTATTACCATTACTATGGTTATTATCATTATTATTACTATTGCTATTGTTATTGTTATTATGATTCTTATCAGATGTGATATCGTTGTTAGTTATAGCCACTCATCTATAAAGAGGTTTGGATTAACTAAGTTTGTTTTGTGGTCCTAAGCTTATTTTTTATATCAACTACATGTTTTCGGTCTCAAATTGAAAAGTATTTACTTTTAAAGTGTCAAATGCACTTTGATTTCTAAGATGCCACTCTAAATCCCCTAAGCGTGAATCAATCTTTATTCCTCTCTTTGAGTTACAAAAATGCTTAAGTAATCACCAACATTGTCTCTCACAAATTAATCTCACCATTCAACTCAAATTACAAAAAATCAAAATTTGGAATGGCCTTTAGTCATTTCCATTACTCAAATTTACCCATTTAGATTCATTCCAATTCCTTAATTTAATGTCAACATTTACATCAAACAAATTTACTCCAAAAACTCCCAAATGGCATTTCAATCCGTTCAAGTTAAATTCCAAAAATCATGTTAAGCCAATTTAGTTCAAAACCCCACATTCAACATTTCCCTCCTTTCTTCTATTTTTTTAACTTTAAACTCCCCAAATACTTTTAATTACTACCACTACTCAAATTTCTCACTAAACACTATTCCATCTTTCTAAGCTCAATGATTAAACTAAAATTAGTTTAATTAGTTTCAAGACTCCAAAAAAAATGACTCCTTCCCTCCTCCATCCATCTTTACCTTAACCCACTTCCATGCCTAACCACCAATACAACCACACATCCATCCTTTTATCACACATAACACAAAAATTTTTCAGAATTCAACCAAATCAAACCTTATGGGCATCCAATCCACAACCTATAATCAACCTCCAATTCCTTCCCATAATCACCAACAATATCTATTCACTCAAACCTTAAACCCTCAAGACCAACATAACAATTGTAATTTCAAAAAGATCAACACTTATATCCCTAATCATAATTACATACCTACCAACAAAATTAGAGAGTGAAACTTGTAAAAACAATTGCAAGGGATTTAAGATTCACCTTTTCAACACCAAGTATGGCAAGTAAGATAGAGTCAAAGGGAGGTTTCATGGGCACCAGTGACTGCAAGGCCGAACAGCGGCTGGCTATTGGCCGATGGTGGTCTTGGCAGTAGCGGGCATGGTGGTGGCCTGGGCGGGGAGCCGACAACTTGTGAAAACATGGAAGAAGCGATTGGGATGTGTGCGCCATTGGAAATTTTGGATAGGGCTCATGGCTAGGCTAAAAGATAGGGGGAGGTGGAGGGAAATATCACTGCCAGATACCTTGCTTTGTATGAAAATTATAACTAGTGGATCATGTTATTAGAATATATTTAAAAGGATCAATATTATGTGAAAACTATTTTAAGGGAACCGTTCACTGTTTTCATTTTCATTTGAGCCATAAACTTTTCATCTTTGCATTTTAGCCCAAATCCTTAAAAATTTACTTTTGAAAATCTAAAATTTGTGTATGTGTAATTTTTCTTATAAGTACTACTCGAAGCCCTCTCTAAACTAGTATCAGAGCCACATGACCAAAAAATAATTAGTGCAATTACGCTAATTTAGGATTAATTAAGCTAATTAACTGTGATTAATGCTTGAATCATCACCTTTTTGTCTTGGACCAAATTATTCTCACATTGTCCACTCACCAGAAGGCATTGCTTCAGTAGCACCTCAATTAAACTATTTAACTGATGTAATTTTAGAATTAAAAGCAGAATTAGCTAAAATAAATACCGAAATCAAGGAGTTTAAGAAGCAATTATCTATAAGTCACCTTTCTCTAGTTAACGAAGTAAGACATAACGAAAAAGTTACTTCCAATATTAGTACTCCATTTCAGCATAAATACCCTTTCCAAAACTCAAAAACAAAAATCCTTTTCCTTTGCATGATATAAAAATTCAAAAACAAGTAGGAGAAAAATCGACTGAAAAAGCAGAAAAAGAAGATGATAATGGAGTATAAGCAGTATACTCTTGAAGAACTACAGAATATATTTGAGAAAGAACAAAATCGAAAAGAATTAAATAAAATCATGGGCGTAATTAGTGATAAACATGACATATTATTTGACGATAATGAAGAGACTAATAATGTCCAATTACGAAAAGAAATATACCAGCAGATGAACCTTATTAAACTAGATAATCTTAATGTGTTACCTTTAGAAGAAATTAGAAGAAAATTCGACAAAAAAAATATGGTAAAATAGTTATTGAAGATGAGATTAATGAAATCGGAGAAGAACTTGACCTAAGTGAGATAGAGACCAATCCGGTTAACAATGTTGTTCTTAATCCTGAAAAATTTGGTGAGTCTTCTAGAAGATGTACGCATTTTATAAGACCTAGGTATGTTCCAACAGGACGTACAACCAACTTTTCCTTCGGGTTCATCCCAAGGAAAACTACAGTCTTTGAAGAAGTTGACCTTACTCCGATTAGTCAAATAGGATACATCTTGAACATAGATGGAACTCGTAATAGAAAAGAAATATTTAAACATTAGAAAAGAGGCATGAATAGCGTCTTAAACCTAAATACTACTTGGACTGCTGCAAATTTTCTAAATTACATTGAATATAGTTTTTTTGGCACTGTGGCTGACTAGTAAGATTCATTAAATGAAGATGGTAAAAATATATTAAGAATGATGGAAACACCAGATGTTATGTCTAAAAATTTATGTAAGGAAATTGAAACCGAATTTATCAAAGCTAAACTTGATTCTGAAGAAAAGGCAAAAGAATGTTAGAGAAAGATTAATAATATAGAATTATAGGATATGAGATATCTGAAAAATTATATTGCTGAATTTAGTCAATATTATTACAAACTAATCTTGGTATGTTCTATGACAAATTTTCATATCCGATTAATTCCATAATTAATGAAAAGTACATTGCATGGCTTGAACGTACACATGTCATTGATAACCTTGGTTCGAGAATCTCTTATTTAAGAAAATGGGTCAATGATCAATCCCTTGATCTCCAAAAGTAAAAGAAAATTAAGAAACAATTCCTAACTTGTTGGGATTCACCTCACTAATGAGAAAATGAACCTGAAAGAAGACGAAAAAGAATTTTTTTTAAGAAAAAGAGCTTTAATAAGCAAAGGGGCAAGAAATATAAAAGAAAATATTATAACAAACTAAGTCCTAAAAAATGTAGATTTTTTAGGAAAACAGCTTATTGTCTTGCAAAAAAAAAAAAAAAACTGCAATGCTAGGCATGCGAAGAAGTAGTACATTATGCTAATGACTGCAAAAATAGAAAAAATAACAAGCTTATCGAGACCTTCGGTAGCCTAGATTATGTTGAGCTTAGTGAAGATGGGGCTCTAGACCTAGCCCTAAATAACAACAAAGGAATTGTTGAAATTATATTGTACAATAAATACGAAGAAAGTGATTATGAAGAAATAAGTTATATGATGGAAGGTCGCTCAATTGGTCTTGGTGTTCTTCAAGGAGAAAAGTTTGTGATAGACAATGATCACGAAGAAGTCAAAGAAGAATGGGTCATTCCTATAATTCAGAAAGATATGATCTATAAAAAATTCATCTTTTAATTAATTGGTAAATCAAACCACCCAGCTACTCCGCACCTTATAAGACATTTGGTAATGGAATCATACATATATTTTTTCCTTTTTTTTCTAGAATATCTAATATATAATTTTTTTGCTGAAAAAGTGTGGTGTCAAGTGACGCCTGCTAGGCTAATACAGCTCTGCCCGTGATTACAAGGGATCATCAATAATTGTTATGATCATTTATGAGCTTTTAGTAGTTGTTATAAGCAAATAGTGACCGTAAACTGGTGACATAAACATGTCTTTAAAGTAAAAAAGATGAACAAACCAATAACCTGTTTCTCTCTCTCTCTCTCTCTCTCTCTCTCTCTCTCTCTCTCTCATGTGATTGCAGAAGAGGAGCATCAAATGGAAAGAGGTATTACCTTGACCTTCCCAACTTAGGGCTTGTTCTTTTTGTTGGTAAATACCCTTTTTACCAACTTGAACCAACTTCTGCCAATTTCTACTAATTTTAATAAAAAAATTTCAATCTTTCCAACTTCAACTAACTTTGACCAATTTCTACCAATTTCTAATAATCTCTTTCAAAATTTCTTACAAAGAAATCTCCACTCATTTACATTTCTTGTCAACATTCTCCAACTTCTGCCAACTTCTTTCAATTTTTCTCAATTTTAATCAACCCCTATCAATTATTCTCAAAAAATATCAAATTTTATCTGCTTTTATCAATCTTCATCAAGCGTACCTATTTATCAATTTATATTTATCAACAAAAGAAAGAGTCCCTTAAGGCTTCACCTCCCTCCAAGCAAAGTCGATAATTTATGAGGAAGGCAGGGCATATTTTTTGTGGGGCGGGAGGGTGGAGGCAATGGCAGGCCCATCAATTGGTCAAGTAATATATGAGACCTTACCATATCATCATTTCTCAATTAGCTTAGCAGCCTTGGCCCCTCCTGTGGCCATGCCTTTGTTTTCTTTGCTGATCACATGTTCAAATTTCTTTGTAGCTAATTGTTTTTGCTTTGACTATTGTCAACGTGCTATTCATCTGCTATTCTTATCACTCACTTCTCTCCACACATAATTTTCTTTCACCATTTTTAATTCCCTCGGAGAAAAATAGTCATAAAAGTCTTGCTTTTGCTGTAGTAAGCCATCATTGATTTTGTTCATTATTAGTGTTTTCACGTACATACATCATTGAACATTTTCTATTTCATTACTTATTTCATTAATTACATAAATTTTGTGATTTATTCATTGAAGTTTAAGAGATGCTATTTTTCTATCAATTTAATAACGTATATGTACATATCTATATAGACCAATTAGTTCAATATATAAAACCTACAACTCTACAAAAGTTATTGCCATTTATCATAACTAGTTTGGACCCGTGCTTTGCACGGAGTACATTCAAATAGACATTCTGTAAATATGTTATCGAAATAATAAACAAATAGTTATGGTAGACATGATTAATATTATAATTTAGAAGAGATAATGAAAAAATTCAATGAAAAAGTTAAGTATACAGCAATTTCGTGCATAACTAATTGGATTAATAATTAAAAAGTATATGATTGTGACAAAAGTCTATATAAGTATGATGGAGACAGTAAATAGTAAATTTGTCACAAAGCACGCTAAATTGGGTGATGATAAATCAATCTATGACGCCAATGATAAAAAATCCACCTTCTCTTCTTGTTGTTGAGCAAAAATTTATGAAGTGGCTAATTGTCTAGTGAATTTAGGTAGAAATTATTTTGAAGTCAGTTTAGTTTCAGTTTCACATGTAACAGAAATAAAATCTGTTTTTCAACGAAAATAATTTGAACATTATATTTATGCTAATACATAACTTTTTTTGACTATTTAAAGTGCCCCATTAGGGGGCGCTAATATAATTAAGTATTCATACTTTGTACATTTGGTTTTCATGCCAACTGAATAGTTTCATGGGTTTTGATATAAACTTCCCATGCCCTTATGTTGTCTTGCAAGAAATGAATTGAGTTCAGATTTATGGGTTGAAATATTGCTTAGTTTGAAGAGTTATGCCGATTTAGGGTATTTTATTTTAAACGGTAAAAGATTAATTATAATTTTTGGTGTTTTACGAAGAGAATTTGATTATTGGATTTGTATTGTTTAAAAGAAAACGAAAATTATTTGAATTTTTCTTGTGCGTTAAATAGATTAGATTTTGGTCAATTTATTTGAAATGTTAAAAAATTAATTATACGTTTAAGATTTAAATGAATTAAATTTAATTGTAAGATGTGTATGCTTTGAAACAAAAAGAAAAATAGTTTGTTTATTTTCTTCTGTTAAATAGATCATATTAAATGTGAAAGAAATTCAGCTTCACGGGCCTAATATGATAATTGTGTTTTATTTTTAATTTTTTTTATATTTCATATTCAACCCTCGCAATATGTTATATCATACTTACAATATGTAATTTTTCAGCACAACCCTTACATCTATATGATCATAATTAATATTGACTGTGTTATCAAATTCAAAGAAAAAGATAAGAGCGACGATAACTACAATGACAACAACAACAATAGTAAGAATGGAAATAATCATGGAAATCATATTTATATTTATATTATCTATAATAATACATGCTCAAATGTACATTTATATCAAAAAAGACAAAATAATAATAATAATCATGGAAATAAAAAAATATTTATTATTTCTATATAAATTTGTATATTATATTATGTATTAATAATAAGGTGTCACATAAGGTTTTACAGCTTGTTTAGTAATTACAATTCGGTTTCCTTAAGTTAAAACTTCTAAAACATGAACTTATTCTATAATAATGAAATAATGAAATTTTTTATATCCATTATAATCCCTTAATCTCTCTTTGATAATTAAATGATTATAATTAATATTGACCATATTATCAAATTCAAAGAGAAAGATAAAATTGCCGACAACGACAATGGCGACAATAACAACAATAGTAATAATGGAAATAATCATGGAAATCATATTTATTTTTCTATTATCTCTAATAATACATGGTCAAATTTATATTTGTATCGAAAAATACAAAATAATAATAATAATAATAATAGTAATAATAATAATAATAATAATGAAAATAAAAAATGTTTATTATTTCTTTATAATTGTGTATATTATATTATGTGTTAATAATAAAGTGTCGTATAAGGTTTTATGACCTGTTCAGTAATTATAGTTTCGTTTCGTTAAGTTAAAACTTCTAAAATATGAATGTATTTTATAATAATGGAACTAATAAAAATTTGTATATCTATTATAATCTCTTAATCTCTCTTTGATAATTTGATGATCATTATTAATATTGACTATGTTATCAAATTCAAATGGAAAGGTAACAACGACGACAGCGATAATGACGACAACAACAACAATAGTAATAATAGAAATAATAATGGAAATCATATTTATTATTCTATTATCTTTAATAATACATGCTCAAATTTATATTTGTATTGAAAAATACAAAATATTAATAACAATAATGACGGAAATTAAAAACTTTTTGGTCCGTATGAGCCACAATAGGCAATACAATATAACGAGGGAGGGCGGAATCGAACCTGAGACCTAATGTGCCTAGTAAATAGTAGACCTGGCAAATGGGTCATTCGGTTCGGGTATGGGTCGGGTCAAGTTCGGGTTGAGTCATGTTCGGGTTAAGTGACATTTCGGGTCGTTTCGGTTTGGGTCGGGTCAACCAATTTTTGGTCAAATATGCTCGTCATGCCAAAACAAACAACTTTGTAGAAAATTTCGGGTCGGGTATGATTCGGTTCGGGTCAATTCGGGTTTCGAGTCTACTTTCGGGTGAGCATATTTCGGGTGTCGGGTCGGGTATGGGTCCGGGTCGTTCGGTTCGGGTTTCGGGTCTCGGGTCAGTTTTGCCAGGTCTAGTAAATAGTACAATACAATGAGGGAGTGGGGAATCGAACATGAGACCTAATGGTCAGTAAAGAGAGAGAGGTTATTGTACATGCTATCTATTGAGGCAGTTGTCGAGATAAATCTAAGGGTTAAGATTATTTAAGATTTTGATTCAACGGTTGTGAAGCAACATATACCATAAATTTACTCCCATATTAGCATTTTTTATTTCCTCAATACTCAGTCCATTACATATTTTAACATTTATAATACAAAGATTCAAACTCAGTCTAAAATAATCTTTGCAGTTTATTTATGACAAAAAAAGATAACTCAGCCTAATGAATTTTTCGGGCTCCGCCACTTGAAGGTAGGCGAAAAGAAAGATGCCATTGTCCAAACTTCAAAGGACTAGAAATTGACACATGCGACTCACAATTATTGACGTAGAAGCACTGATTAGTTGGAAACTTCCTACTCACAGCGGCACTAGCACACATTATCTATCAAATACTGCCAGCTGCCCCTCTCCACCCTCCATTTTAAGGACTCCGTATTACACCCTCGCTTTCAAATTCAATTCAAGATTCGCTTTATTTCTCACTCTCCTTTGCTCTCACTCCACTCGGCTTTGAAACCCCATAACCTCTACAACTTCATTTCAGATCTATCACACCCCCAAAAAAAAAAAAAATCGAACAGTGATGTAGATTTCTGTATCAAAGTACATGTGGGTTTCTAGTTTTGGGATGGGAGGAGAAATGATGGATTTCAAGTGGTTCGAGCCAATGACAAGAAGGGTTCCGAGAAGGGTTTGGTTAGGGTTCCAAAAATCAATGGGTCTCCTTGTGGGTGGAAATCACACCTCCTCCAGGTTTTGTACTCGCTAAATTTCTCTCTTCTCTTTGTTTGGCCATTCCTCTCAATCTCTGTTTTTAATCTGCAAGTTTGGGATTAGATATCAGACTTAGAATTTTTGGATCAGATCTGGTGAAATTTGTTGCTAATTCGCCGGAATTACTGCGCAAAACTGTTGAATTACGATAATTATTATGGGTCGCGCAGGGAATTCTACGGCCATTAAGACATTGAAATGGCAAGCCCTTCATGGGTCTTTGGCCAAACGATTGGCTATACGTACTTTGATGTTTGCTGTTGCCATTTCAATGTTGCCGCTAATGCAAATTGTGTATGATGTGGATCCAACAAAGCCCTTCTTATTGAGCTCTGATGGGTGTGATTCTGAGATGGATATTTTGGGTCCGAATTCTTTGTTGGGGAGGGTTCTAGTACCTTTGACACCAATTGCGTTTCCACATTTGAGGTCTGTAATGTGCAAGGAAAATGTGAACTTGACTGCCAATGTGGCTATGGAGCTTATCAGCAAGAACTTGTTGAATTATGGTGCAAAAGCTCTTTGTATTGGCCAGAGGTCGCCCGAGGCCATAATGGCATTGAATGAAATGGGGTTCTCAGATGTTCATTTAGTTCACAGGCACCCATTTTTCACGCTCAAACATAAGCAAGTCATTTGTGAACTTGACTTCAATGACAATTCATTTGATTTTGTCATTATGAGGGATCTTAATGAGGTTTCTGTCCCCGCGCTGTTTGTGAACGAAGTAGAGCGCATTCTTAAGCCTGGCGGGGTGGCAGCTATGCTTGTGGGTGTTCAAGGTTCTAGCCATGATGGCTTGATTAGGGCAGCAACGTCAGTTTCATCATTCCTCAAGAGTTCTACTGTGGTTCATATGGTGAGCTTAGGCTCCTTTAGTTTGGTTGCAATCAAGAAGAGAGCTAATGAATTGGTTCCTTTTGAGGGTTATCGCCTTCCAACGAACTGTCCTTCCATCAAGCGCAACAAGCAGTTTATGAACAACTTGGAAGTTCTCGTTGAGAAGAAATTGCAGGGCAATGATAGGACTATTGCCTATCTACCTAGGTTTGCCAATGTACCCAACATTGGAAACTTGGTTTACATCGATATGGGGGTGAAGGAAGCTGCAAACTTTAGTGGTAGCAATTGGTTTTTGCCCTCTTACCCCATTGAGTCAAGAGCATTCAGCATTTATATCGTTGATCATGATGCATTGGTTTTGTCATCCCATGTGAAAAGCCCTGGTGTTACCTTCATTTATCATCCAGCGCTGGCTGAAAATGCCAGTCTGGAGAAAATGCACACGATCGATGATGAAGAAGTTCTTCTTGGCGAAGATGAGTTCGATTTCTTTGTTTGGTTCAAAGAAACCGTGGAAGTAGCGGATTTTGCAGTGTTGAAGATGAACATGGGCAAATCCGAAATGAATTTCTTATCCAAGCTGTTTGAAAGTGGAGTCATCTGCTTTGTTGATGAGCTATTCCTGCACTGCCCTGAATCAGACCGCAATGTTGCTGGCTGCACCGACATCTTCGAGAGTCTGAGGAGCATTGGTGTATATGTCCATCAGTGGTGGGGGAACTGAGTTCCTTCTAGCCCTTCTATCCACCGTTAGGCTTTGCTTTTCTGTCTGAATAAATTGCCTCCTGGACTAGAGCTTGTTGAGGCGCTCGTTGTTAATGTTTCATGTTAGTTATGATATGATCGAAAGACTATGGTGCGCATCATCATAGATTTCGTTTGTGAGTCAGTGTGTGCACTGAATTCATGTGTGATATGAATGGGTGTTAGTTATTGTGGCACCCATCAGTGTCAAATTGTTATGTATTTGCTATCGTTTGTCATGTATCGGTATACTACGTTGTCAATCTTCTACTATGTTTTAACAAGCGGTGCCGGTTTATAATTAGTACGACATAATAAGAAATAAAAGAAAAAGATCAAGGATATTTTTTTTAATGGCCAGATCAAGAATTTAATGCCATAAATAAAAAAAATCATGGTAAGGTACACTCTATTTTATGAGAACTATTTTAAGGACGTATCAGCCATAATCTGGGGATGAACTATGGAGTATGGTCTATTTATGGAAATTATTTTGAGATATAAAAATATAGCATTGCCCTCAATATTATAAAATACTTTTAATTTTTTGTCAATAAAAACTCAAGAGTTAAAAGCTGCTCTTCTATCCATCTAACCGCCCGGTCATACCCCTCAGCCACCACAATTGGTTGCCAAGGATCCCATGAAATTCAGAAATTGCCCCTACTTATAAATTTGAAATTACAATATAAGAAACGAGATACCAAGTCCCATTTGACAGAATGAGGATCTGTTTTTTTTTTTTAATTGGTAAATAGAAGTTGATAAATGGATAAAGCTAGTAAAGATTGGTAGATGTTGGTGGAGGTTCGTATTTTTTTTGGAAAAATTGGTATGAGTTAGTTAAGGTTGTAAAATATTGGCAGAAGTTGGGGAAGTTGGCAAAAAATGTAATTGAGTGGAAGTTTCTTTGTAAAAGATTTTGAAAGAGATTGATGAGTGTTGGTAGAAGTTTGTTAGAGATAGAAAAGGTTTGAATTTTTTTGTAAGAGTTGATAGGAGTTGGTGATAGTTGATAAAACTGAATTTACCAGCGAAAAGAACAAGCTTGAAGTAAGAGGAAAATAAAATTAAAAATTTTATGCAATTTTCTATAGCTAGCAAGAAAATCAGGAAAAATAAAATAATAAATAATAAATTCCCGTAAAAATCAAACAAGTGTTCTGGTTTTTCTATTTTTTATTCCCTCACATGTTTTTTTAATTTTTAATTTTATAAAAATTCAAAATTCTTTCTAAAAACAAAAATTCAATTGATTTTCCCCTCCTCATCTCCAGCATGCATCATCCCCACACCCGTAAATTATTACGAACAACCGGTTGGACAACTTATCTGTCCACCCGGCCCCACCTCCTGCGTTGCTTATTTCAACTTCTCCCATTCTTGAACTTGCGGTTTGCCGTTTGCCGTTTATCGTATAGTTTTTGAACTTGCGGTTTGCCGTTTTCAACCTCTCCCATTCTTGCAGCCAGTGATCGTTGTTGCAATTGCTTTAGTATTCTGCCAGTTCTTCACGAAATGATTGAATTTGATCTGAACGCTGCTATTGATGTTGAATCTTCAACAAATGCGATTTCGTCGTCAGGTTTGATATCGTTTTTGGTTCTCTGTTTTTGTGCTCGTATGTTGAAGTTGGATGCGTGGATTTTTCATTAGTTAGTTTCGAGTTGTTTGGACTGGTATGCATTCATTGTTGTGGTGTCGTGATCTGACATTATAATGCGATTGTTATCGAGTGTGTTATTTTGCGATTTGTTGTTCTGCATTTTTGGCAGAATGTTTGATTGGAAGAAGATGTATAAGTATAGAAGTTTTTTGTGTTTTGTGTTAATTTCGGTTAATATAGAAGTTTACAGTGATTTTTTGGTTTAATTGTTGAAGATTAGGTGAATATTGGCTGTTGACATATGAGAAGCGATTGCTTATCGTTATGGGTTTTTGGCTCACTAAATATAGTCGTTGACTCACTGGTGGTATATATTTCGCTCACTAAACATAGCAGTTTTTTACTCACTAAAAGTAACGTTTAGCTCACCAGGATTGAAGCGTGGGCTCACCGAGTTTGCATTATAGCTTACCACAAATGCTATGGTTGTTTTTCTATATGATATGTTTACTTACATATGAGAAACAACAACTCACCAATTTGTGTGTTGTGCTCACTACATGTACTCATTGGCTCACTAATGAAAATACCATAAGCTCACTGAGGTTCACATTGTATGCATGAATCATTTATCAGTTTCAGTGCACACGAAATGTAATTCCTACATTCAATTTTGCCCCTATCATGGAACAGAATCTGTTACGTTCGAGCACGGTACATAGCATTCTGTGCTCACTAAGACAAGCTTTTGGCTCACCGGAATGAAGCCTGTGCTCACCAATGGTACATTATAGCTCACCACAAAAAAAAAAAATTATTCATGCAGATGATACTTCGTTTTACACATCTACATTAGATCGTTGCGTTGCTGAGGCAGTTGATGTTGATGATTATGTTAGGATTTTGTGTAACCGTAGTGGTGATTCAAAGGGCAAAGGGGTGGCTTCTGATGATTGTAATTGTGGTGGTGGTGTATCTAACTATGTTGTGATTGATAAGGAGAAATGTGTAGATGGTGATGAATGTGTTGTTGAAATAAAGGAATGTGAAGAATCAGAGCTGATTGGTAAAAGGGTCAGTTCTCTAGATGTTGCATTCGAGGTATACAACGAGTATGCTTTCCGTAAGGGTTTTTCCATTAGGTGTGACAAGTTGCGAAGGAGAGAGGGTTCACAAGAGGTTCGTTCAAGGGAGTTTTGTTGCAGCAAACATGGTGTTAAAAGGTGTCCAGGGAAACAAGACAAGACATTTAGCAAACGGTGCCGGAGGTGTAATTGTAAAGCTAGGGTTATATTTTACATTGAACCAAATGGGGAATGGGTTTGTAAGAAGCATGATATGGTTCATAATCATGAACTGCTTTTGGAAGATGAGGTGCATAAGTTGAGGTCACATAAAAAAGTCGAGAAGGCTCATGTGGACTATTTCCAAAAGATGAGGAGAAATGATATGAAAGTTTCGCATGCGTATCGGCTTCTAAGAAATGAGGCCGGGGCTTCACCATCACTTGGTTTTAGCGAGAGGGATACATACAATAGTGTTGCAAATGAAGTGAAGAGGACCTTAGATGGGGGCGATGCCAACCATTTGATGTGTGTTTTGGAAGCTAGGTGTGGTAATGAACAAGATTTTTTTTATAAGTTTAAATTGGATGCGAATGATTGTTTGACGTGCTTCTTTTGGAGATATACACAAATGAAATGTGATTACATGTTGTTTGGTGATCTCGTTGTATTTGACACAACATATAGGACCAATCGTTATGAGATGATTTGTGCACCTTTTGTTTGTATGAATCACCATGCAAAGAATGTTATGGTGGGATGCGGGTTTTTGATGAATGAGAAGATTGAGAGTTTTGTGTGGTTATTTGAAACATTCTTAGAAGCTATGGGTAATGTTCAACCGAAAACTATAATGACGGACCAAGCATTTTCTATGGCAAATGCTATTGAGAAGGTGTTCCCATTGGCAAAGCATAGGTTGTGTACTTGACACATCTTGGAGAATTTCAAAAAGAATATTGGTCATCTTAGAGTATTGGGTGGATTTGTTGATAAGCTTGACAATGTTCTGATGAGATGTGATACAGAAGCAGAGTTTAACTTTTGTTGGCAGAGGTAAGCCCTGTCTGTGGTTGCTAATTTTTATTTGTGCTCACCAAGTTCTTGCTTTATGCTCACTAATT
Source organism: Selenicereus undatus (assembly GCA_017589665.1). NCBI lineage: Eukaryota > Viridiplantae > Streptophyta > Magnoliopsida > Caryophyllales > Cactaceae > Selenicereus > Selenicereus undatus. The sequence goes on from JACYFF010031952.1 coordinate 46,928,217, forward strand.
TGTAGTGTATGCTCACCAAGGTTATATGTGTTGCTCCCTAGACTATGCCTTCTGCTGACCAGGGTTACATTTTCTGCTCGCTAATTAATTATTTTTTTGGTTACTGGTTTTGTATGTTAGGCTGGTTGAAGAGTATAAATATGCTGAAAATGCTTGGTTGGTTAGACTGTTTCGGTTGAAAGAAAAATGGTGTCTAGCCTATTGCAAGGATTTTTTTCTCTGGTGGCATTTTATCATCACAAAGAAGTGAGTCGACAAATGCTTCTTTGTCAAAGAGAGTCAACCCCACTTGTGGGTTGTTTGATTTTTACAATATATTCTGTGACGTTGTTACTGAGTGGAGGATTAAGGAGAAGGACGAGAATGTGAAAAATAAGGATGGATTTCTCGAAATGTACTTGCCCCATGTTAGCATTTTGCAGCATGCTTCAAAGATCTATACGAACAACTTGTACAAAGTGTTTGAGAATGAGTACATTAAAGGAGAAGGGTGCTGTCAAGATATGCTTAGCTCAAGTCAAACGCCATACGGTACAGAGCATACATATGTTGTGTATGAGAATCGCCTTTCGAAGAAGTTTGGGTTTGTGGTTAGGTTTAATGTACCAGACCATAACATTGTTTGCAATTGTAAAAAGTACAGTGAGATTAGTATTCTCTGATGCCACTGCTTGCGTATTTTTAATGTTCATTGTGTGGCTAAAGTCCCCGATCAATATATTTTGAAATGATGGACTAGGCTAGCAAGACCCCCACAGGCTGTAGAAGAAGCTATAAGCAGTAGTAATGCATCTGGTGTTCCCGGTTCTATATGGAGGGTTCAGATGCATAGGCAGTTTGAGGCTTTGCTTCTTGCAAGTGAATCAAATAGTCAAGCAAGAAAGCTATGTGAAGATGCCTTTGCCAAGCTGAAGGGTTATGTTGGTGTTGTTGTTGGTTCTGTTTATGTTTCTGAGACTGAAAATGATCAACAGTGCAATGCTGGTAACAAAATCATTGGTAACCCTAAAGGTTCGAGGAAGAAATGTGAAAGGAATGTAAGGAGGAAGAGTACAATGGAGAAGATAGCAAACATTGTTAGATCAAAGAAGGCAAGGTTTTGTTCAAGAGATGGAGGAGTTGTGTCTCAAGATCAGGTAAAATTCTATTGATAACATGATTTAATAATGTATATTTCTTATATTAATATCTGTATTTGGCTCACTAATTGTTTTACTACGCTCACTACTATATGGGCTGCGCTCACTAAATGTTTGGATTGGCTCACTACGTTTTTAGTTCTCACACTGTTACTCTTACACATTGCACTCACTCTATTGATACGTTGGCTCACTATATGCATATATATGCTCACTACCAATACGTTTTTTGCTGTGGTGGTTTAGGTTGTTGCTGTAGGTTCGTCCAATGCCCCAGTTTCGTCTAATCCAGTGGTAGACTTTAATGAAATGTATAGGGTTTTTAGCTTGATTTTTGATGAAAGGTTGAGGCAAACAAATGGGGATACGATTCCTAGCAATCAGTTGAATCAATAGTATGACTTGCACAAATTTTTTTACTGTAAATCTGTTTCTTGATTAATAGTGGTCGAATGTGTATTCTTTATCATCATGATGTGTAGTTCTTTGAAGTTTAAGTAAATGATGCTGAATAATTTTGAAGGTTATAGTAGGGTGAATACTATTGACACTCATAATTTGTTGCTCACCGCTGGAGATTCATAGCTCTCTAGTTTTATGTGTTAGGTTACTATTTGCCACAAGACTAATGTAATATTTTTGATGACTTTACATTGTAAAAGAATAGCATTGTATGACAATGACATGCTGAACACTTTAATATTTGAGTTAACATTACAAAGAAAATATCATTGCAGTTTGATTCTGCATGTATTTATAGAATTTAGCATAGTAAAAGATATAGTTCACTGGATTTTGATACGAACTCACTCCATGTGTATTCTAGCTCACTGGAATTTGATATGGTAATCGATTAAATATGTCAAATAGTGAATGTTGTTGACTAGTAGTTCACCATCATTAAATGTATGAGTGGTAACAGTTTAAGTTAAAATTAGTCTAGCTATAAATTAGACTGTAAACATAAGTTTCTACAATTATTCTAAAATTAGTCATGATGTTTGCACTTGAGGTTGGGCTGATTTTGGATTGAGTTCTGCTTGTTGTTTATCGTGGAACTCTTTGGCGAGCCTCTTCACCCTATTTTTATATATGTTGTCTTCATTGTTGACGATTTCATAGCAGTACCTTGCTCGCATTACATCTAGCAGATTTTTGTCCTACAAACGAAACCCCAAAAAAAAAATAAAAAAAATGAACCATTAATTAGTGTTGTATTTATGTTGAACATATTTTTGCAGAGAAAAAATGTTTGGTAAACTTACTTCATTTTTCTTGAAGCCACAATCCCATTTATCTCCTTGTCCAAAATAAGTCTCCATGTGCCTCATGTAAAAAATTCCACAGTCTGTGACATTATCTGTTGTCCTCCATTGCATTCTCATTCGCACTGGTTTCATGTTCTTCACAATTTCATGTTTCGGGTGGCCAACACTCTCTTGAAGAAATCTTCCAAAAGATCTTGTCTATGTAGAATAAATAATTTTGTTCAGCTCACAAGAAATGGGCATTAGCTCACCACAAAAGTGCGTTGGCTCACCAAATATGAGCGTTAGCTTACTATATATACATATGAACTCACCAAATACGTGTGTTAGCACACCAATATTATGTGTTAGCTCACCACAAATGTGCGTTGGCTTACCACATACGTGAGATAGCTCACCAATATTATGTGTTAGTTTAGCAATAATATGTGATAGCTCATCACATTTGTAAGTTGATGTATTATAGAGTAAATGATTCAGTGAGCATTTGAACATACCACTAATAGATGGGTTTGTCCGTATGTGGTTTTGTATGGAGCAGTGATGTGCATGTTGTCCATGATATCAAGCCTGTCCTCCTTCAAATCAAAGCAGAAGATGAAGAAGTGCTTCTTGTGACATACGGGGAAGAACACCTTGAAATCAGAGAATGATTAGTATTATGTAATGTGATGTTTGTTATATACAAATAAAATGTATTATATTATTGCTTACCAGATGCAATTGTTTCCCTGAAATCCATTTGTCACATCTCTGGAATTCTTTTTGAAGAATTGTTTTAAAATCAATGTACCTTGCGTCCATTGATTTTGCTTGATTTATCGAGGGGTCCAAGGTTGACTGAATGTTTGCAGCAGTATAATTAGTTGGTTGATTATGTGCATTTTTGTAGATGTAAAATAAGTATGTACTTACCATTGCATCCACTGGTGCAAAAAATCTTCTTGGAGATCCCTCACTTCTCTTTCTCTCCAAATTGTTGAGGAGAGCAGCCCAAACATTGATCGCCTGGGCATCAATGTATTCTCTTGGATGCATGGTAGACATGTGATAACGATATGCAGCATGTATGTCGTTATCAAAGATTTCTTCACTGGTTCAGTAAGAAAAGTAAAAAAAAAAAACAATGTAAGTTTATATTCATTTTTATTTTAAGTGTTTTTAAGAGTGGTATGTGTCAGAGTTATGTGCTGACTTTGAATCAATGTCCTGTGACGGATGGAATATATATTCAGCTACCATCCTCTCCTCTACTGACAAATCCCCTGTAACCTTGGTTATTCTCTCCACAAAAGGAGAACAGAGGGGCTCTGTCATTGGGCCTTTGTGTCTCCTCGGCCGATGTCTGGGCTTCTTGCTGTGCTCTTTTCCTGCATACATAATATGAGTAAGTGCTCACCAAAATAGTTGTTGAGCTCATTGAAATACTTGTTGTGCTCACTATCATATATGATCTTTATAGTCACACATGGTGACCTGCTGAGTAGCACATGTGTTTTGCTCACTAGAATATAAGTTGTGCTCACTAACATATGTATTCTGCTCACTAAGTTATACAGTATGCTCACTACAATATAACTACTGCTCACTAACTTATGTGTTCTGCTCACCTAGTTATACTCTATGCTCACTAAATTTTATCTTCTGCTCACTAATATATGTTATTTGCTCACCAAGTTATTGGTTATGCTCATTAATATATGGGTTATGCTCACCAAATCACTCACCAATATATGTGTTTTGCTCACCAAGTTATAGAGTATGCTCACTGAAAGTGAAAGTGAAAGCATGGTCAATGTAAATCCTTACCATCCTTTTTTCCCTTTTTCTCCTTTGCTTCTTCTCTGTCTTGAAATTTCTGCTCTCCTTCAGTGATTTTTTGTTTTTCTTCCCCATCTATTTGTGTCTCTCGAATTGGGGGTGGTGCTGGTGTATGAGATGATTCTTGTGGTGGCTGTGTCTCAAGGGTTTGTGAAGGGTGTTGTGGGGCGGAGGGTGATGGTGTTTGATGTGGCTTTGGAGGAGGGGAAGGTGGCAGTGTATGATGTGTTTGTGGATGAGGGGAAGGTGGTAGTGATTGATGTACCCTTGGGGGAGGGGAAGGTGGTGGTGTTTGATGTTCATTTGGAGGGGGGGGGGGGAAGGTGATGGTGTCTGATGTGTTTGTGGAGGAGGGGAAGGTGGTGGTGACTGTTGTGTCTGTGGACGAGGGAAAGTTGGTGGTGTGTGATGTGTCTCAGCTGTGGTGGAGGGTGGTGGTGGTTGATCTACTTTTGCAGGGGGGGATGAAGGTGGTGTGTGAAGTGATGTTGGTGCTGTTGGTGTTGCAGTAGTTTGGCTTTGGCTCTCATCAATGAGCTTAAAACTTGGCATGTCGTTGGCACATTGCCTTGATGCAGATGCTTTGCTGTTGGTGCTGTTGGTCTGTTGTTTCCTTACAAATGCATTCTCCAATTCAATTATGGCCTCAAGTACAGAAGCTTTGTTCCACCATTTATCATCCTGACTGAATGATGGTATCTCAGCAGTTTCATCGCGCTTTCCTCTTTGGGTCATTGGTGGGGACTTGGAGATTTGAGCCTCACAGTAGGAAGTGAACATGCTTATGGCCTTATCTCTTATCTTCTTGAGTGCTTCATTGTTTTGGTACCTTTTGGACAAGTAGTCCATGAATGTTCTGTACCTCTTGAATGCACTAGCTAAAGCCTTTGTTACTTCAGCCACTTCTTCCATATCTTTCTGCAATGTGGACAACATTCAAGTATTTTAAGATGTTAGATACATCTTTGATGAAAATATTTCATTGTCCTTGATTGTTATAAATGAGACAAAGAAATAAACGTTACCTCTAATTCTGATGGTTCATCATCTTCTGGTAAGATATTTTGATGTTCTTCATTTTGTGGCTAAGGTTTCTCTGTTAGAGGTGGGTCAGCATGCATTTCCTTGTATATTTGTATTGGAGGCTCCACTCTTCCCTTTCCAAAGCCCTTTGGCGCTTCTGTTCCAGCAGGTTGATTGGCTTTTCTCTCTTGTCTGACTCTTTCCCTTAGCTTTTTCTGTTGTCCAGCCCTTAATTATTGGGAATCGCCTCTGAGCAGTCCTTCTTATCAAGAGAACCCTGTCAAGATATAGCATCTGTAAGAGAAATATTCTTTGTAATCAGTCTGTATAGCTCACCAAAAGTTTTCGTATGCTCACTAAAATACACCTTCTGCTCACTACAATGAATGTTGCGGTCACTAGAGTATATCCCATGCTCACCATGACATATGTTAAGCTCACCAAAAGTTTTGGATTGCTTACTAAAATACATCTTCTGCTCACTATAATTTATGTTGCCCTCACTGAAGTATATGACATGCTCAATTGAAATATGTTTAGCTCACCAAAATTTTTGGACTGCTCACTAAAATACATCGTCTGCTCACTACAAAGTATGTTTAGCTCACTAATTATATGTGTGTAGCTCACTAAATATGACATTATGCTCACTGAAACCATGATATTTTGATCTAGTATAAATAACTTACCATCAAAAATAGAATAGGGCCATCGAAGTTTGAAGCCCTCTTTTTGACAGATTCACATAATCTGTCAATGGTGTACTGACACGAATCAATTGATGCTATGTCCTCAACATGAGGCACATTCTTAGCAAAATAGGGTGACCAATGTATGTTCTTTGAACCATTGAAGAAGCATGATACCATGTACATTACAAAGTTTCTTTTGAAACTCTCCCCTGCATTAGTCTGGCTGAGAATGTATTGTGGCATTTGGCTTAGTTTAGGGGTCTCATCTTGCAGATCCCAATCTTTTCTCCATGCATCAAGGACTTGATTATATATGGCATCTTTGGGCTTTTTCCCATAATATTCCTCAACTTTCTTTCCACCAATGGGGAGTGCCAATGTGATATGCATATCCATTGGTGTAATCTCAATCCTTTTGTGTTTTGATATGTACAATGTGACGGAGTATGGATCAAATCTATCCACTAGCCATTTGCATAAATCCCCTGGCAGTTCTATGACCTGCAAGTGGAGGAATCCTCCAAAACCCATATGTTGTATTGCCTCTGTCTGTGCCTCATTGAAGTGAGCAATCATGCCAACAAACCCTGACGGTGACATTCTTGATTAGAAGATCTTCTTGTGCTTTGTGTCCCCCTCTGCAGGCTTTGGCACTGATTGCACGGACTTGGGGCCTTCAACAGGTACAACAGCACTTTTTTGGACATGCTGCTTCTGCTTCAGGGATTTATCTTCCTTTTCGTGCTCTGTAACTGAGAGTTGTGCACTTTTTACAGGAGGTTTAGGAATCTTTTTCACATCCTCCTTGTTCCCGGGTTGTGACTTAACACACCTTTTTGCGCTCAGTTGCATTTTCTTTGGCTTGGACTTGGTTCCTTCTTTTATCTTCTTTATTCTCTTAACCAATACTTCATCATCAGAGTTTGATTCATCAACATGTCCAGGGGGAGGCATTTTGTAAGTGGTGTCATCCACCGTGTCATCTGTTTCCTCAAAAGGTTGTTGATGACCGTCAGTAATGGTTTTTTCAGAGCTTTCTTGTGCTGTGTCTTTGCTGTGCATTGTTTTCCTTTTTGTCAGCACGAACTTTAGTCTCTTCCCTAATGCTCTAGTGCTTGGTTGAGGTGGGTTTGCTGGTCTCTGTTGCTGTTGTCCTCCATCTTTCTGGTGAGTAGGCTGTGATGGGTTTCCTCCCTCTTCCTGGTGTTTTTGTTTCTCCTCTGCTGTGGGAGCTTCTAGCTGTTCATCTTCTAAAGTTGGTGGAGTACAAATATTTCTGTTTTTCCTCGCTTCTTGTTTCAGCCTTCTCTTGGTTGCAGTAGTACTTGTTGAACTTGTTTTCCCAGCAGAGGTTGTCTCCATTGCGGTGGATAGGGTTTGCCGATACTTTGATTGAGTTGCGTTGGTCGCCCTTGGCACAGCTGTACATGGTATATTGTATAAGGGAACAAGATGTATAAGTAAATAAATGTGTAATGTTAATTGTAATGTGTGTCTCAATATATATATATTTCAGCTCACTAAAATAAACTGTTAGTTCACAAGAATTATAGGTCAGCTCACTAAACATAGTTGTCTGCTCACCAGAATTATACGTGAGCTCACTAAACGTAGTTGTCTGCTCACTACAATTATAGGTCAGCTCACTAAATATAGGTGTTTGCTCACTACAATTGCAGGTCAGCTCACTAAATACAGTTTTCCGCTCACTGCATTTGCTTATCATCTCACTAGACATTTGTATTGGCTCACCAGTCCATATGTCAGGGCTCAATATTTGACAGATATTAAAATAGAATATAATGTATAAATACCCTGGCCTGACTTGTGAGGAATATCATCTTGAGTTGTTTGGTTTCTTTTGTTTTGATCACTTGGGCTGCAATAAAAAAGGAAAAGAAAATGTTAGCGCAGTGGACTGCACTGTGTTTGTTTTTCATGTATTTGAAGTGGTAATTACCTAATGTTCACTTGCTCACTTGAGATGTCTCTGACAATGTTCTTGATGATGTCTTCAGGGCTTGTGATAGACGCTTTTGTCTTTGACCTATGTTATGAAATATTATTGAATATTATGTTAATATTGCAGGAAATATGATAACATACTAGAATAAAAGGTACTCTCATTAACAATTTAAGGAAGGTAACACTAGGATGTAAACTAAAGCTCACTACATTATAAGAGAGAAGTCACAATAGGATGCATATGTTGCCATAGCTCACTAAAATATATGGCACAACTCACTTGAGCATGAATATGTTGACAGGCATTAGCACATAATATAAAGCTGACCAGATGTTTGTCATGGCTCACTATATACAAGCATTGGCTCACTAAGCATGACACACTATGGTCTAAAGGAAAGGTGACTATATTATAAGATAGATGTTAGTATAGGATGCATATGTTGACAGCTCACTAGAGTTTTATCATGGCTCACTAAAATATATTGCACAACTCACTTGAGCATGCATATGTTTATAGGCACTAGCACATAATCCAGAGCTCACCAGATGTTTGTTATTGCTCACTATATACAATTTTTGGCTCACTAAGCATGGCATACTAGGGTGTAAAGAACAGGTGACTATATTATAAGACAGATGTTATTATAGGATCCACATGTTGACAGGAACTAGCATATTATTCACGGCTCACTACAGTTTTGTCATAGCTCACTATATTCAAGCCATAGATCCCTAAAATATATGGCACAACTGACTGGAGCATGTATACGTTGACAGGCACTAGCACATAACACACAACTCACCAGATTTTTGTTATCGCTCACTACATACAAGCCTTAGCTCATTACATTATAACACACGGCTCACTGTAGCAGACATATGTGTACAAGAACAACTACATAATTCACAGCTCACTAAAATGAAGTTATGGCTCACCACAATACAAGCTACAACTCACTATTGAACAGAACTCTAATAGTTGAGGTAAAAGTGTCTTGGATGTATTAGTGAATATCAAGGTAAACGTGTTCATTATAAATTTGCAGACAAAATGAAGAACAAGCATATACGGCTCACTAGTAATGCACGTTTGCTCAATAACTTTAGGTTTAAGAAGTTTTCAGGCTGTCAACATACCTCTTCTGACGAGTTTTTGATGCATTAGTACCACATCTCTTCTTCGATACTGATGATTGTTGAGCTTCCATCTGCAAACATTTGAAAAACGCGATAATGAATGTGCGATTTTGTTAGAACCTAGAATGTGAAAAGAATTCATCGTTTTCTTTCGATTATGCCAATAAATTTCGAATTTGCTAAAACTTACCTCGATTTTGTTTGCTTGAAACTTCAATGGCGATTTTGCGAAGGTTTCTTGAGAAAATCGGTGAGCAAATGTAGCAGAATTTCTCCAATTGAAGCACGAAGTTGAGTGGGTTTTGGGAGAGAGAAAGTGAGGGAAGTTTTTGGGTCGTGGTGTTTTGAACTTGCAGCAGTTACCATGCTCTGTTTTTAATTTTTTATTTATTTTTAGGCGGCGCGTTATTTTGCATGTTGGGGCGCCAATTAGGCAGTGGGTGGGCCCGGTTGTACAAATGCATTTGTCCACCCGGGTGGACGGTATAATTACTGCCCCACACCCCCCCCCCAACCCTCCCCCCCAAAACGTCCCTCGCAAGCTTGCATTGTCCCCCGGGTACCTATGGGCTTATCGGTGGTCGACTAGTTCAGGGCAGATTTCATGACTTAGAGACCATCCCCTCCACATTGTTCCCATAGAACTTTTTTTTTGGTTTTGAAAAAAGATAAGAATACAATTTAGGTAGCTTTTCTTTTAAGGGTTCTTTCTATATTATTCTCATAGAGTATATGTAGGTGGATGGGGTAAGTTTTTTAAGCTTGGATTGTTATTGATTAAAATTCTTATATAACTTTGTCATAATAAAGACAATACTTTCCTTTGAGGTTAAATATGTAATCTTAAAGTAGTATTCAATAATAAAAAGAATTCACAACACGTTAAATTATAAGACTTTTAAAATAATTTATGTACAAATAAGATGCATTACGATAATTTTTTATATTATAGAGGACTATTTTCGGTGACCAAGGGTTAAAACCACGCCGCTTGGGGCCGCCCCCCCCCCTTTTTCTCAGTTTAAAAAAAAAAAAAGAAACTATGTTCTGGAAGAGAAGGGATTGAGGTTGAGGTTCACCATGGTCTCCTGTGGCATGTAGCATGTGCTCAAAGCGGATCGCTACAGATTGTATTGAACTCGAGCTAGAATCCAAGCTAATCTGGACAAAGAGCGTTTAATTTGATATCATTTCATGGCAAAAATTCTGAGCTGCATGCTAATTCTCGAAAGTCTTGACCCTAAAATCCTTTCACTACTAATTTAAAAGGGTAAAGCAACTACTACGGGCTCCAAAATCGGGATTTGATGTATAATAGACAAAAATCAATGGCCTAATCGTGGGCAAAATGCAAATTATATAATGCATATGATTGCATCACTGATAACAACCACCTCTGCCTTTGATCATTATTAGAAGGTCTGAACTTTTGTACATTGCAGTTCTCTTTCAAGGTGGAGGCTCCCCCCTTCGAGAAATAGTTAATAGCCATACAAAACTGACCCAATATGATTACCAATTCCAAAATTGACATAAAGTTTAGTTTGGGTATAAATTTTCAATCTGTATAATAAAATTGATTGGCACGTTAAACCTGTTTTTAATTAAATGGGTTAGGTTCAGGTCAAGCTTTTTGACACAAAAAGCTACCTCTTAAGACATTTAGTTAAATAGGTTATACAAGTTAGCTCATTTTTATTAAATAATTAAGAATACAAAATTATAACTAAATATAAAAATATAAACTATGATGAATTGGAGAGTTTTAGAGAGTATGCTTAATGTATCGTCCTTTTGAATGCTATGTAATTAAGTATTAGTTGAAGGTATTAAATGAGTCAATCGATAATTAGGGCCTGTTCTTTTCGTGAGTCAATTCATTTTTACCCACTTCAACTAACTTCAACCTACTTCAACCTATTTCAACCTACTTCAACCTACTTCAACCCACTTGAAAAAAAAATACCAACCTCAACCCACTTCAACCTATCTCAACCTACTTCAACCCACTTCAATCAACTTCAACCCACCCCCTTCATAATTTTAATAATTTGTAAAGTATCATGTGAGATTTAGAGCCTGTTGTTTTCATGGGTAAATTGGGTGGGTAAAAGGTGAAGTAGGTTGAGGTGGGTTAAGGTAGGTTGAAGTTGGTATTTTTTTTTTTGAAGTGAGTTAAAATATGTTGAAGTAGGTTGAAGTGGGTTGATGTTGGTTGAAGTTGGTTGAAGTTGGTATATTTTTTATGTGGTGGGTTGAAATGGGATAAAATAATGAGAATGTAATTAATGTGTGATAATTTATGAAGTTATCCAAATTTTGTGAAATTTTTGTTCGTTATTTTTTATTTTTTTGATTTTTAAATTTTAATTTTTAGTTTTTTATTTTTTATTTTCATTTTTCATTTTTCATTTTTTTTGGTTTTACTTTTTTATTTTTTACTTTTATTTTTTATTTTTATTTTTTATTTATTTTTTATTTTCATTTTTATTTTTTTTTATTATTATTTTTTATTATTTTTTTTTTTTTATTTTGATTTTTTAATTTCTTCTTTCATCTTTCTTATTTTTTATTTCTTATTTTTTAAGTTTTTAATCTTTAATCTTTAATTTTTTTCTTTTTTTTTAGTTTTTAATTTTAATTTTTAATTTTTAATTTTCAATTTATAATACTTATAATTTGTTATTTGTTATTTCTTTTTTAAAATTTTTAAATTTTTTATTTTTTATTTTTTGCTTTTAATATTTAATTTTAAAATTTTAATTTATAATTTTTAAAATTTCTTATTTTATACTTTTTTATTTTATACTTTTTATTTCCTAATTTTTTTGGTTATTTTTTAATTTGAATTTTTTTATGTGTTTATTTTTATTTTTTATGTTTTATGGTTTATGTTTTATTTTTTTAGTTTTATTTTTTTTTTACTTTTCATTTTCATTTATTTTTTATTTTTTTTATTTTTTTATGTTTATATTTTCTTATTTATTAAATTTTTTAATTTCGTATTTTTAATTTTTAATTTTTTAAATTTATTTTTTCTTTCTTATTAAAAATAAAAAATAAAAATATAAAATATAAAAAATGAAAAAATGAAACATAAAATATAAATATAAAAACATGAAAAATATAAAATAAAAAATAATATATAAAAACACGAAAAATAAAAAATGAAAAATAAACAATAAGAAATAAAAAAATAAACAATAAGAAATAAGAAATAGAAAAATAAAAACACAAAAACATAAAAAAAACATAAATTATAGAAAATTAAAAAATAAAAAATAAAAAATAAAGAACTAAAAAACTAACAAAATAAACAGTACAAAGTAAAAAATAAAAAATAAAAAATTAAAAAAAATTAAAAATTAAAAAATAAAAAATAAAAAATAAAAAATAAAAAATAAAATTGAAAAATAAAAAAATAAAAACTAAACTTAAAAAATAAGAAAGAAAAACATAAATTTAAAAAAGTAAAAATTAAAAATACGAAATTAAAAAAATGTAAAAGTATAAACATAAAAAAGAAAAAAAATAAAAAATAAAATTAAATAAAAATGAAAAAGGAAAACAAACTACAAAAATAAAACGTAAACCATAAAACATAAAAAATAAAAAAATAAACACATAAAAAAATAAAAATTAAAAAATAACGCAAAAAATTAGGAAATAAAAAATATAAAATAAAAAAGTATAAAATAAGAAATTTAAAAAATTAAAAATTAAAAATTGAAAATTAAAATTAAAAAAAAAGTAACAAGAAATAAAAAAAATAAATAATGAAAAATAAGAATTAAAAGTTAAAAATTAAAAATTAAAAATTAAAAATTAAAAAAAAATAAAGATAAGAAATAAAAAATAAGAAATAAGAAATAAGAAATAAGAAATAAAAAAGAAGCTGAAAAAAAAATAAAATAAAATAAAATAAAATAAAATAAAATAAAATAAAATAAAAAAATAGAAAAATAGAAAATAAAAAAATAGAAAATAAAAAATAAAAAGTAAAAAGTAAAAAATAAAAATAAAAAATAAAAAATAATAGAAAATAAAATAAAAAAATAAAAAAATAAAAATTTTAAAAATTAAAAATTAAAAATTAAAAATTAAAAAATAAAAAAAAATCAAAATCAAAATTAAAAATTAAAAATTTTTTAAAAAAATGAAAAATGAAAAATGAAAAATAAAAAACTAAAAATTAAAAATTAAAAATCAAAAAAATAAAAAATAAAAAATAACAAACAAAAATTTCACAAAATTTGGATAGCTTCATAAATTATCACACATTAATTAGATTCTCATTATGTTAACCCATTTCAACCCACCACATAAAAAATATATCAACTTCAACCAACTTTAACCAACATCAACCCTTTTCAACCTACTTCAACCTATTTCAACCCACTTAAAAAAAATACCAACTTCAACCTATCTCAACCCACCTCAACCAACTTCAACCCACTTCACCCTTTTGACCCACCCAATTTTCCCACGAAAGAAACAGATCCTTAGTTGACTAAATTCTACTTGTTTATCTTAAATAGGTTAAGCAAGTTACGTGAATTAACTTGTTTAAAAATCAAATAGGCATAGATTAAAGTTTTCCAAACCATTTACTAAATAGGCTTGGTTCAGGTTAAGAGATTCTCAACCCGTTTAAGTTCGAAACGAATACGAATACGACCACGATCTGACTTATATCCTAGCTCTAGCCCCACTAACACTAAGAGCCTTTTTTCTCACAACATTTATACCGTAGATTTCGATCTTTACATTTTTGTGTTGATGTAATTTACACCACATAAATTTTACTTTTTTGAAAAGACGCAGCATTGAGCATAGAAAGTGGGTTTTGAAAAATTTTAAAAAATATATCATTTTTAGTAACATGAGTCCGCAGACACAAGTGTACTTAGACCTGTCAGTTTGGGTGGAAAGGCTAAATACGCGTCGTGTGTATTCGGGTTCAGATAAAATACAAATTGGGGTGTATTTCGGGTTCGAGTAAAATATTGGCGGGTGTATTTCATTTTGTGGGTTTTGGGTCAACCCAACGAGGTTTGGAGCGCCTTTTTAGTGAGTTATTTCTTTTTTTTTTGTCAAAATCAAAAACTTGGCATATTTATTACTTAAAATTGCCTATATTTAATGAACAACCATTCTAATTGTAATTTCTTAAAAGAACATAAAAAATATTCAGACTTTTCAATATGATATATGAACGCCATGTACCGGTAGACAGTGAGTCTCATTTGAGTGGCTTGGTCCGTATATTAAACTATTAATAATGGGTCAGGTCATTCATGGGATGACCCATCTAAATCATGATAGGGGGTTGGAGCGGTTTGACTTGTTAATAACGCATTTAGTAATTCGATATTTTGTTAATTAACTTACCATTACCTAATCATGTATGCTTTATTAATTGGTCGATCTTAACACGAACACAAGTTGGTCCATTGCCCAACTGACATCAAGTTCGAGACCAATTAGAAGGAAATCAAATGAAAGAATATTGTAGACGCATAACATATTACAGTTATTTATTAATTATAACATCAAAATTTTAGATTCTTACAGAGTAATATTATTTAAAATGTGATGAGACGTATTCATTTAACTAAGAATATAATGGTACAACTTGAGCATTTTTAATACTTTCTAAATTGATTGTTTTAAAACTAGATATTTCATGCCCATTTTGTAAATTGTTCTATTTATAAATTGTATATGACGTTATTTTATGGGAATGAACTTGGAAAAGAGTGAGTATCATCATCTAATTTGCGAAGGGCTGCAATAGTTATACAATGCCTCTCTAAACTATTCATTATAATAAACTATTATTGTTAAATGGGCAAAATTCAAGAAAAATTAAAAACAAGGATATAACATTCGGGTTGAGCGGCGGGTTTGGGTTTCAGTCGAGTTTGACCAAAAATTTTGTGGGCTTTGTGGGTGCGGTTTATTTTGGGTTCAGGTCCAGAAAATCATGTTCAAAACCTAAAACTTTCGGGCAGGTTCGAGTCAAATTTTCGGATCGGGTCAGTTTTTACCAGGTGTAGGTGTACTATATCATTTGTATTCTTTTCGTGTACCAATATTTACTAATTGGTGTTCTTTTCGTTGACCAATATTTAGCAACTCTTAACAGCTTTCACCATTTTTTTTCCGTATTTTCAAACAATTTAGTCATTTCCAACTCTTATCAAGTCTTTCCAATGCTCACCAATTTCGACCGACTCTTACTAATGCTTTTGAACTTTTACCAATTTCCTAAAATTTTCACAATTTATAAATTGTCATGTGAAAATTAATTATTTTACTATCACATGTATACCTTTGGTTATTTGTTAGGTTGTGTATTCAACAAACACATAGTTAAAATTGCATTCTTTTGTCTAAAGAAAATAATTATAATGTTTTTCATAAGTAAAATGTGCTGAAGATGTTTTTGTATTATTTGTAAAAGTGAAACTATTAGTGTCGTTCACTCATAAGACAAATATAGAAATGAATACAACAATTCATATTTATACATGTTTCAAATATATAAAAATTATACATATAAAAAATCCCATAATCCTTGCATCAAAAAAATGTTTACAATATATTTAAAATTGTGCACATATAAAAATTTAGAACAACACTTATCAAATTATTAAAACAATAATGCAGAAATATTACAAATTCTGGTTACTTTTTAGTTATAAAATATTATGACAAAAATTAAACTAAAACAATATCCCTACTCTTTCCCATTCCTTCAAATATCTTCTAAAATCTTACCAACTCTTCTCAATTCTTATCAACATCTTCCAATATATTTTAGCCTCTCCCGATTTTTGCCACTCTTTCCCAAAAAAGAAAAAAAAAAATCTCAATTCTTACATGTCTTTCCAAATCTTATCAATTTCACCCATTCATTTAGTTCCTATATATTTACCAACGAAAAGACTAGCCTTAAACTATACAAGATTATATTCAATAAATGAATACTTCAATTAGGCCGGGTTTGGTTTCGCTTGACTTTAATTCGAATTATGTTGGACTGGCACAATTTTGTTTGGCCTTCTTTTAGGTTAGATGATGTTTAATTAGATTAGATATTCGGACCAATTTAGTTTGTTTAATAAATTCATCTTCTGAAAAAAAATAAGGAAGAGTTTAGTGGAAACTTTGATCCAAATTTAGTTCAATTTTGTAGTAAGTCAGGTATTGAATTAGTTCAAATCAGGGCTGATACAAATTTGTCTGATTCGATTATCCGAATTTGCTTGATTCGGAAAAAATTGAGTATGGTTACAACATTTTTATCCAAATTTAAAACGCAGACAAGCGGTCATGTTCGAATTTAAATCCGGGTCGGTTTGTGTTTGGACATTCGGGTTCGGGTTGTCCGAATTTTTTAACCATTTCGGATTCGGATAAATTTGGACAGCCGGGTTCGGATAATCGGACAATCGAACAATTTGGTTTATGTGTAATTTTGGTGCAAATTCTCTAGAAAATTTTATAAAAACAACTTCGAACAACTGGATTCGAACATTAAAAAATAGGGTTTGGGTTCAGTCACATAAAATTTCGATCATAATATCCAAAAATCATATCATAAATTCGAACATTCGAACATACGACATTTGGGTCCGAATTAGGATCTGATCCAAATGTCCGATTTAGGATCTAAATAGAATTTGTGCATGAGATTTTTATCTGAATGTCCAATGTATTTGAACATGAATCGATCCAAGCTCAAAATTTTTTCTAACTCTAGACTACTTCAAATCATATCTTCTTCCTTTTTTTTTTAAATACATATGTCCGAATATGAGTTGCCACTTTTCAATTAATGTTGCACGTAGGATTAATTACCTTACTAGGTCTGAAAAAGGTGTAGCCACCGACAACCTGTCTAAATCAGATTCTGATATTTTGGGTTTTGTTCTAAAGGGGGATGAATGCGTTGCGCTCGCCGTTTGACCCACATCCACAATCAGAGGAATGGAGCCATAGTTCATGGGACCCACCTAATAATTGATAACTACAGGAAAGGCAAAGGTGGCACTTAGAGCATTTCCAGCCAAGGAACTCTAGCCTGCCAGGTCAGCAAAAGTTTCACAAATTTGGAATTTGTATTTCATCAATTTTTCAACCTGTGGAACTCTAATTTTAATCATCCAATAAAATATTTGTCAAGGACTCACCTTATAATGCACAGTCTAATTTTTAATTATTTTAAAATTATTTACTTACTCAAAAAAAGAAAAAAGAAAAAAGAAAAAAGAAAAAAGAAATTAAAATAATCAAAAAGTTGCAATGCGAGGAGACACGCACAAGTGTTCTCCCTTGCATGCATCTCTTCTCTCTCTCCTCTCATTTTGTGACATGTGGCATTTGTGGGCAGGCACTCATTCCCTCCCCCCCTGCACTGCTAATGCTCTTAAGGAACTTTTGACTTTTTTTTTTTACCTCGTGGTTTGACAAGTTAATATTTTTAACCCTGAGCTATAACATTTTAATTTTTTACTACATTGTGAAAACATGTTGTAGTTTTTTGATACCCCCCTTACTCTTTTCTTTCACACTTTTAGCGCAAAACCTTTTAGAAATTGTAGAAAGACCCTTAAAATTAGGTAAAGTATACAAATAAGTTATTTTTAAGGGGGTTTTTTTTCCAGGAAATATGCTTGATTTAACTTATTAAACTTCTTATACTGACTTTTCTGATACTAGTTATTTCAATCCACTATTTATATCTTAGATATTACACTTTCTGTAGTTATAGACCCACCATGCTTAGGAAAATAATTAAAACTTAATTAGATAATTTTGACCGCTATCTAAACTTAGTCAGCGTTGGATCCTGGAGGTCCCTAGCATCCAGTTTACAAAAATTGCTAATCTCAACCACACATTCCTTAGATTATATAAGCACAGCACAGATCCGTTTCGTTTTCTACCTCAGACTGTGGTCACTAATTAAGTTCTTTATATTTTAAAGGATAGTGAAACTTTAATCAAGAAATTATAATATTTAAGATATAAGGCTCAATTGAATAACGTTTTGTATTGAGAAACTTCTTTTATTGAAAGCCTGAAAGTGGAAATATTACAATGAAAAACTTGAAGAGTGACTTAAGCTAAGATCATTAGAAATGCTTGCTCCTAGATACATGGAGAATTCCATTTTCTCTTTTGCTCAAGAATACTCAAATGACCATGTCCCTTCTAAACACTCGACCTCTCCATTTATACAGGGGATGGGGGTACATAGAATGCCCTAACGGCTATTACACATACTATTTTTACACATAACTACAGTAAATTCATATAGATATAGTAAACTGCCTTATTTTACACTTATCAAAATAGTGCAATAATAGAGCAACACTTTTCAAAGTTTTTAATGATGACAAGACTAGTCATCATTATTGATATTCTGCATGCCTTCATATCCAATTATATCTTCCAGACCATTGTTATCTAGACAATTATTAAAATCTTCATCAAGTTGTTTAAGATGCTTTGAATCCCATTTTTCTAACAATTCAAGAAGATATTTCTTCCCTTTCTTTGATAAGAACTTTACAGCTCCAACATCAAAGAGATAGTCAAAGATATCTTTTGAAACTGCTCCCTCCACTTTCATGTATTCTTCAAACTCATTATCATAGGCGAAAGTAGTGTTTCCGCAATGTATTAATGTTTTTCCTTATTCAATTAATGCCTAACTTTGATGATAAATATTGTAAAAGTTGATTGCTCTTGCAAAAGTAGGATCAGTAACTAATTCTCGTCGTTCTAGAAACCATTCTTGTCGCTAATCATAGGGATCGTTGTAATCAACGATCTGAACAAGATAATTGGTTTGTTTAGCTTTGCCACTTCCATATTCGATTAGTGCACAATGTACCTCCACATATAGGCATCTATTATATGGAATTTTTATTGGTCCATCAGGATGTGTAAGTATCCAATGGATTCTTCTAAACATGCACTGTTGGAACTTGGTTAATTTTGAGAAAAATGGGTACTTTGGATCTAGGATTCATAAAGTAAGTTATCATTCTGTATTCCCAGGCTTTAATGACGTGGTCATTTGGAGATATCGAATTGGCTGAGAAACTAATACCACCAACTCCAGACTTATTGAAAAAGTAGATCATTGTACTCTAAGACTCCTAAATATCATAGGAATAATGATGATAATAGTCGATGCAGGCTATATATTACTCATTGAACCATTTTTCCTGGACATAAAAGCTTATTTTTTCTTGGATATCATGAGAACATCTAAGGTAATTAACTTGTAACTCTAGAAAGGAAAGTCTTTGGCCTATTAGGTAAGCTAAAGATAGTAGACCAAAGCGTGATCTACTTTTTGTATAGAATTTCAAATTGTCAATATGAACTTTACTAGAAGGAGTAACCCGTTCTAGTAGTAAGGGCATGTCATTATGGATTTCCTCCTTTTTTGGCAGGAGTTCTGCTCTGATGATCACCATTGGTGAGTTCTCGAGTTAAACTATCTGCCAAAGAGTTTTTCAATCCTTATATTTGTTCAGTAGAGAAGGAAAACTGGTTAAGCTATAATTGTCAACGCATGAGTCGGCGTTGCGTTTGTATATTTGATAAATTCTTTTTTACAAAACCAAGTATTCATTTGCAATCAGTTCGAATAAGAAAAGGTTTTGGGACTAAAAAGATTATGAACTTTTCAATTCCCCTTATGGCTGCAAGAATTTCTTTTCCATCGTGGGATAATTGCATTCTGTCGTATTAAAAGCTCCACTGTAATATTTGTAAAGTTTTTATCCTTCTTTGATTTTGAGTATCGCACTCTAATGCTCATTGCTGGCATCTGTCTCAAGAATAAAATCATCTCCTTCATTAGGTAAATTAAGAACAGGAAGATTCTTACACATCTTCTTAAAGTTTTGAATAATCTTTCTATCACTAGTGGTCTGTGTCCAACTTACTTTTTTCTTGAGTTTCTACTACGATGACTTTCTTGGTTTAGCTAAATCTTTAATGAAATCTGAAGCATACATAAGGAATCCAAGAAACCTTTCCAACTGCTTCCTATCTACAATCTTTTTAGGAAATTTTTCTATTTTTCCAAAATTTGCCTTTGTAGGATGATTTGTCCACCTTTATCTTTAAGCCTAAGAACTCAATTTCTTGTTCAACATAAATGCACTTGTTCTTACCAAGTTTGGTATCATGATCAATGCATCTTTAGGTGATAGCTAATACATCATCCTTTTGTTGTTCTATGGTTTGGAAAAGACAAGGATATCATCAATATAAACTAGGCAACAATGATTAAGATCTTTAGAGATGTTATCCATTCTTCTTTGGAATATTTTAGATCAAATGACACTACTATCCATTCATAATGTCCTTGACGGGCACTAAAAGCGGTTAAAGGAATGCTTTCTTCATCCATTTTTATCTGCCAGTATCTGCTTTTGCAATCCATTTTAGAGAACCAAGAGGCTCCATGAATTATATTAAAAAAGATTGTTTTGTTCGAAATATAATAACCATCAAAGATAATATTATCATTAAGCTTTTTGTAATTGATCACAATTCTTATTTTTCATCTCTTTTCTTCAGCACGATTTGTTACCATGAAAGCTGGGTTGATGCGAGGACTCTTACTATTCCCGATTAATCCTTTATCTAAAAGTTCTTTGATTTGTTTATCAAATTCCTAGATATCTTGGTGTGTATACACCATTTGTCTGACTTGGATAATAGCGTTGGGATTTAATAAAGTGATTTTAGCAAATGTCTTATCTTTATCCCAAAATTTTAGAGGATTATCAGAGTAAAGCTCTTTGCATAATTGCTCTTGTTGTTCAGTAATTTACTCTTTAATAGATAACTGAAGTAATGAGATTGTTAATGCTACCTCTTGTTGTGCAGGCATTACCTTCTCATCACACTGGCAACGTGTAAACTTACTTTTCTGATGAATGTAAGCTTTGCTTACGTTTTCAACAGGAACTGAGTGAACATTGATTGCAAATATTATTTGGATTATGGTTTGTGTGCATGGAGAATATAATCTCTTAAAATTATTTTCAATTGTCATATCATGAGAGGGTTGATCAGGAGCCAATAGAACTAGTATAATACATTGAACTCCTCCTAATTCTATGGATAATCCTTCTATAACTTCATTGTGGCTCATAATGCTATTATCAGCCATCCTTATTTGTAAAGGATTTTTGACTCTTGTCCACATAAATTCTGAAAATAATGATCATTTTCCAAAGCATACAAAACAACCACTATATATGTGAGCACATAATTCATATTTATTACATCCCTCTAAATATACCTTTATTGGGATATATATGCTATTAGAATTTGTATTGGTAGCTTCATAACATATCTCTATAGTCATGTTTTTGACTAACTCATCTTCATAGATTTGTTCACTAACAGTTCTTGTTTTGTACCTAACGACCTTTCTATCTAGACTCATACTTTGGTCTACACTGTATCTTATGGGTTCAAAACTCATTCTACTCATTTCATTGATCATGCTAATTGTATCCTTTTTTTAAGCTCTTCTTTAGCTTATGAAGATCATTCTCCCTATTTTGATCTTGGACTAATGGATTTCAATAATTGGAGTTTAATGGCAATTCTGCCATTCTCATCAATTTTTATCACATTTTTCTTATTGATTTTAGTGGGGTTGGCAAAGTTAGAGATCTATGACCTGCCAATCTTTACCTCTTGAGGATTGG
The DNA here is from genome assembly GCA_017589665.1 of Selenicereus undatus. Lineage (NCBI taxonomy): Eukaryota > Viridiplantae > Streptophyta > Magnoliopsida > Caryophyllales > Cactaceae > Selenicereus > Selenicereus undatus. The sequence continues at coordinate 46,950,023 of JACYFF010031952.1, forward strand.
CTTTAATCCTTTGGATTTTTTGCATAGGGGTAGGACTTTCAAATTTTTCTGCCTGTATCATAGTCACCTTAGTGTTCGGATCTATTGTATTATCTAATTTGTACATAATTTTTCAAAATATCCTCAATGGGTATCCTCCTCTTTTCAGGCACATCCCAACTATTTTCATCTTTAAGGATAAGAAGTTTTTAGTAAATTTATCTTTTAGACTCACATAATATTCAGGTCGACAATTGAATGATACTGATCCATTATATAAGTTAGCCTTAATCCCTGTGATAATTTGATTATTAAATTCGGTTTGTTTGATATCACAAAGCAAGGCATAAAGATCAATATCTTTGCCATAATATTGTAATGGAGTGACTTAAACTTGGACACTTCCAACATGGATATATTTGTACTTTCTATCTTTTTGTTATACTTAAGGATATTTTTCCAGTTAATAAGATTAACTTCCCCATATCATACTCATAGTCTTTGATTTCTAGATCTCCTTCCGTATCTCACATACATATTTACTTTTTAACTGAAAGATAGATTTTTTATGCATTATGTCTTTCTGGATTATGGAAAGGATTAAATCTCCTTTGATTTCTTCGTTATCATTATCTACAACAAACTCTTCTCCTTGAAGATCACCAAGACCAATTGAGCCACTTTTCATCATTTGACTTGTTTCTTCATATTCATTATCCAATATAATTTCAAAAATTCCTTTGTTGTTACTTAGGGCCAGGTCTAAAGCCTCATCTTTATTAAGTTCAACATAATCTAGGCTACTCAAGGTTTCAATAAGCTTGTTATTCTTCCTATTTTTACATTTATTAGCATAATATCCTACTTCTCAGCATACCCAACATTTACAAATGTTTTTCCCTACAGGACAATAAGTTACTTTCTTAAAAATTCTTCGTTTTTTAGGACTTGGTTTGTTATAATATTTTCTTCTATATTTCTCTCCCCTCTGCTTATTTAAACTCTTTTTCTTATAAAATTTTCCTTTTCTTCTCCTTTCAGGCTCTTTTCCCTATTGGTGAGGTGAATCTCAACAAGTTAGAAATTGCTTCTTAATTTTCTTTTGCTTTTGGAGATCAAAACATTGATTATTGACCCATCTTCTTGGATAAGATATTCTTGAACAAAGGGTATCAATGACATCTACTTTTTCAAGCCATGTAATGCATTTTTCATTAATTATGGAATTTATAGGATATGACAATTTGTCATAGAACATACTAAGATTAGTTTCATTATGCCTAATTTTGTAATAATATTGATTAAATTCAGCAATATAATTTTTCAGATCTCTCATATCCTATGATTCTATAGTTTTAATCTTTCTCTACCATTCTCTTGCTTTTTCTTCGGAATCAAGTTTATCTATGATGAATTCGGTTTCAATTTCCTTACATAGATTTTTGAACATTCTAGCTGGTGTTTTCATCATTCTTAATGTATTTTTACCGTTTTCATTTAATGAATCATACAAGTCAGATACAGTGCCAAAAAAATTATGTTCAATGTAATTTAGAAAATTTGCAACAGTCAATGTAGTAGGCACTATTCATGCCTCTTTTCCAATGCTCAAATATTTCCTCTCTATTGCGAGCTCCATCTATGTTTAAGATGTATTTCGTTTGACTAATTTGAGTAAGGCCAGTTTCTTTAAAGGTTATAATTTTTCTTGGAACAAACCCAAAGAAAAAATTGGTTGTACGTCCTGCTGGAATATATCTAGCTCTTATAAAATGAGCATTTCTTCTAGAAGGTTCACCAAATTCTTTAGGTTTAGGAACAACATTGTTAACCAGATTTGTCTCTATTTCACCTAAGTTCAGTTGTTCTCCAATTTCATTAATCTCATCTTCAACAGCCATGTTACCATATTTTTATCCAGTTTTCTTCTAATTTCTTCTAATGGTAACACATTAAGATCTTCTAGTTTAATAAGATTCATTTGCTAGTATATTTCTTCTTCTAAATAGACATTATTAATTTTTTCATTATCATCAGATAACACGTCATGTTTATCATTAATTTGCTCATAATCTTGTTTAATTCTTTTGGATTCTGTTCTTTCTCAAACATGTTTTGTAATTCTTCAAGAGTATATTGCTTGTACTCTATCATCTTCTTCTTTTTCTGCTTTCTTAGCGGATTTTTCATATGATTTTTCTCCTATTTCGTTTTGGATTTTTGTATCATGCAAATAAAATGAATTTTTGTTTTTTGGGTTTTGAAAATGATATTTATGCTAAAATGGAGTACTAACTGGAAGTAGCTTTTCCGCTATGCCTAACTTCGTTAAATAGAGAAAGGTGAATTACAGATAATTGCTTCTTAAGTTCCTTGACATCAGTTTTAATTTTGGCTAATTCTGCTTTTAATTCTAAAACTATATCGGTGATATAGTTTAATTGAGGCACTACTAAAGCAATTGCTTCCAGTGAGTGAAAAATATGAGAATAACTCAGACCAGGGCAAACAGGTGACGATTCAAGCATTAATCACAGTTGGTTAGCTTAATTAGTCATTAAGTAGCTTAATTATCTTAATTATTTTTGGTCACGTGGCTCTGATACTAGATGAAAGAGGACCGCAGATACTACAACTGAGAAAAATTACACATAGACAAATTTAAAATTTTCAAAAGTAAGGTTTTAAGGATTGGGGTTAAAATGCAAATTTTAAAAGTTTAGGGGCTTAAGAAAAATGGAGGGTTCCTAAAATTCGGTTAGCAAATATCGAGGTACGAAAATATTCACTCCAAAACCTTAGGGTATGAAAAAATTAATATTGCATACATTGAGGTACTAAAATATTAACCTTCCCCTAAGGTGAAAGCGGATCGTGAATACTACAACTGAGAGAAATTACACATGCACAAATTTAAAATTTTCGAAAGTAAGTTTTTAAGGATTGTGGCTCAAATACAAACTTTAAAAGTTTGGGGGCTTAAGAAAATTGGAGGGTACCTAAAAATTTGGTTAGCAAACGTCGAGGCATGAAAATATTCACTCCAAAACCTTTAGGGTATGAGAAAATTAATGTCGCATACGTGGAGGTACTAAAATATTAACTTTCCGCAATTAAGCCAATTATTATAAAATTATATTTATATTTATATTTATATTTAGGTCATGTTCTGTTTGACTTATTTTGATTGTATTTATTTTAAATTGAATATATTTGAATTTATTCTATACTTATTTGTTGAATTTATTCTGAATTTATTTACTAAATGTATTTTGAAATGAACTTAAGTGAACCTATTCTTCAAAAAATAAGTCAAACAGAATAGGATCTTACGATAACATAAAAACAATGTAGTGATGATATGACTTTTTGAAATTTTCTTATAAATATGAGATTTTGAACTGTTATATTGTTTGAATATATAATCAAAACCATCAGATTTTTTATGAAGATAATCACCGTTATAATTAAAAATATAAAATGTCTTAAATTTTCTCTTTCTTGAGCAATGAAATCTTTCAACTTCCATTCTTTTTAAAAAAACTCCAATACTTATTTAATAAAAAAATCTCATTGCTTTTTCTCTCCATTTCATTGTATAAAAAAAGATCATGCCCACTTTTAAGTAAGTGTTTGGTTGGAGGCAAAATAATTTTCCCAAAACATAGTTTTCAAATTTTCTGTTGATTGGTACAATAAATGACGGAAAGCCATTTTTCAAAGAAAATGATTTTTCTCCCAATGGAGAGAATAATTTATATTTTAAGAAGATAGGAAATTAATCTTCTTTCTTCAACTCTTTGATGATATAGTTAGACGCAATTTAGGTGCAAAATCTAACTCCAACGGTTTGGTTCAAAACTTGACTATCCGATGTGAAAGATTAAAATAAACTCAAATCCAAATTTTGAGCTCAATTGTCTTTCATTTGGTCAATATTTATCTCTGCCATGATAATTCAATTAATATTTTTTGCTACTTAAACGATTCAGTTGAGTCGCTGCTAAACAATTTTAATGATTTGGATCAAAACTTGATCATGAGATAGGAAAGATTTAAATAGACTCAAATCCAAATTTTGAGTTCAACATTCCTTTATTTACTCGACACTTTTCTCCACCACGACAATCCAGTCAACATTTTCACCACTTAAACAATTCAGTCCATATTTTTCACCACTTAAACAATTTCAATTGTTTGGATTGAAATTTAATCATCAAATAAAAAAGATTAAAATAGACTTAAATCTAGATTTTGAGCTCAACATTCTTTCATTGGTCAATATTTTTCTCTGCCACGACAATTCAATCGATTTTTTTTCCATTTAAACAATTTGATTTTTTCGTCACTAAAACAATTTTAACGGCCTAGATCGAAACTTGATTATCTAGTAGGAAATATATAAAAAGCTCAAATATGAGTTTTAAGCTCAATGTTCCTTCAGTTAGTCAACATTTATCTCTGATATGACCATTTAATTGAACATATTTCACTACTGAAATAATTCAATCAACATTTTTCCTTTTTTCCATAGAAAATGATTTATCGTATACTGAGCGATGGAAAATGTGACATGAAGATCAGTTTTCCTTCAGAAAACATTTTTCATGGAAAACGAAAAAATTATTTTCCATGGGAAAATCATTTTGCCTCCAACCAAATACTACCTAACAAAAAATCTTTCACTTGATAAGTTTCACAACAATTAGATTAACTAGGAGGATAATAACCATCATACTTAAAAAAAAAATGATTTTTTACATTGTACTTAAAAAGTATTAAATCTATTAACTTGCCTTATTTGTCAAGAGAATCTCTTAACTTCCCTAAAAAATAATCACCCACCTTAAGAAAATACTTTCGTTTGATAACTTTCCCTATTTATTTCCTTATTGCTTTAAATTTTTCTCTCTTATTATACAATATCATTCACATAATTGAAAAGAAGATGAATTATAACTTTTTTTAGAAAAGCTACTTTTTGCATTATAATTTAAGTTATAAATTTAGTTATTATAATTTAAAAAGCTACTGAAAATCTATTAGCTTTTTCTTTTCGGCACTGAAATCTATTAACTTTCCTTAAAAAAGAAAAATCCATACCCTCCTTAATAAAGTCTTTTCCTTTGATAACTTTTCCTATCTATTTCCTTATTGCTTTGATTTTTGCTCTCTTATTTATGCTATATATTACTGAAATCAAAAAGATTGTGAACTATTATAATTTTTAAATATAAAAATTAAAAAAATTTCACCAATCATAATTTAAAATGTGCTTTCCCATGTTATCCCCTCTCTCTCGCACTACTATTTTTACTTAATTGACCAAATTAATTATATTTACACTGCCCATTGACTCTTCGCAATCATTAAGCGTCCCAAAAACCTTAACTAATAAATTACATATTTTATATTCAAGACATTAATTCATCTAGTTTTTTCTTATTTTTTTTATCAACTATCTATCTGCCGAAGTTTATATATCTAACGGTCAAAATTTGAATGAGAAACGACGGGATTGAATCCTTGGCTCTTTCTACTATTATCCTCTTCTCTAATGATTGCTCTTGAAATACTTTGATAGTTTAAATTTTTGGCCATATAACATTGATCTTTATATAAGCCACACTTACACTATGACGGTTGGCTTCACCAGTAGCAACCCCAATAATTGTCAATGAATCTTATAAATTACACCCATTAATATCCTTTTTCTTGGTTTAATGTGCCTATTTATTTATTTATTTTAAAAAAAAAACCATGAGTAAGCTTTAGAAAACCATAAAAAAATTAATATGTAAGAACTCCAATAAATAACAAGAATAAGATCATCTAACTATCTCTTTTTAGTTTTAGAAAAATCACTGAATATCTAAACATATAAAAAATTTGATTAAAATTCATTTGTTTAGGTTTAGTTTTAGTTGGTATACTTTATTTAATTTTATTTTTTGTGTTGGATTGCTTTGAAAGTGGATTTTATTTATGTAGCTCACGTCTTAAATTTTTTATCTTCATCACACGAATTGTTGTCGTTGATGTGTATGCCAACAATTTGGGGTTGGTGCACTATTTCTTGCTTAAATGGATGGTAGACACAAGAAAATTATTTGTCCAGCCTTGACAGGTAATCCCCCTCCCGAACCATTCCCTATGTTAATTTTGTGATTCATGTGTTTCATGTCTAATCACACACCAAAATTCAGATATAATCTAAAATCTACATGAGCGATCTCTATTGCATTTGTTGATTTGTGACCCCAAATTTATATACCATTTTCATCCGTCTTATTTAGATTTATGTCTTTCTATTTTGTTTCTTTTTTAACAAATATATAAGTTTTTGGTTATAAATTATTGAACATTTTATGTTTATTTCATTTTTTAATTTAATTTATGTTTGATTTAGGGAATTTAACTCCTTCATATTTGCTCTGGGTGTTGATTTTTCCCAAAAATTTATGGGAAGAAGTGCATCTTCATAAGTGAATATCAAATTCTATTCTATCTTAGAATCGAATAATATTCAGTAATATATTCTTGATGTGGTTAAGTGTTAGTATTGACCCTATGAAGATAGCGCTTTTCAAGCATATTGGTTGCTATTGTATTTTTTTCTCTACACAGTAACTTTCTAATTTATAATTTCTCGCACGATAAAAAGAAAGGCACCAAGTTGTATAAGTTTGAGTGGGAGTACCAATTTGATGCGTGAGCCTTGAATGAACCAAGCAAGGAAGCCAGTTTTGCAATCTGATCTTTGAGTAGCCTTGAATCAGCAATGAACCATAATTAAAATAGAGTGACATGAATGGGATAAAGGCCAAGCCACCACCCAAGCTAAGTTATGAATCCACCCTTCAAATCATAAAGATCAAGCCACCAGAACTGTATTAAGGAAACCACTATAATCTAGCAATGAAATGGATTAACAAAAGAGAGATTTGAGAATGTTTGAGCTAAAACTCAAAACTGAGGTTTTTCATTCATTAATGCTGGTTTGAATAAGCGGCCTAGCAAGTATATATACATGTCCATAAGCTAGCAAGCAAGGAACCTAGCACCTAAGCTTAATCAGCCTAGCTTAACTAATTATTTTGTAAAACACTTTTAGCTTAAGCTAATTACAAGAATGAATGTGGTTAATACAATCTATTCAAAACCAATTAAGGACCAAAATATAATCAATTAACCTTAAACAAACCGCTTGCACATGCTGGAGAGAGAAAAGGTAGGGTGCAGGTTGCACTTTGCTGCCATCCAATCCAGGAGCAGGTGGCCATCACTTCAAAGGCCAATTGGCCAAGTGGGTTGCCAAAGCTGCAAGGGTGGTGATGATGATGTTCCTAGTCATCCGAGCAGCTAAGGAACCAAGCTAGTAGGTGAGTAAACCCTCTTGATTAAGGAAAACTTCAAGCAAAGTCAAAACAGCTTATTTCAGCTTAACTAGCCCGGTTGATCACTGAAAATGATCAAGGTGGTTCCCCAGCCTATACTTGACTTGGGGATGATTTTAATGCATGCCATGGATTCTTAGGATGTTAGTGATCATCCCAAATAGGAAAATTAGGCCTGAATTAAGTTTAGGTGGGAGAAACAGCCAAAAACTTAAATCGAGTATGGACTAGCCTCAAACTGCAACACTTGAAAAAATGCAGTTGGAACTCCACGAAGAACTGGTCATGATTTGGATTGATCTCCATGGCTTGATACCTCAGTATGTTGGATAGCATCCTAAGCAAAACTTCTGGCCCTAAATCAGGTTTTAGGTGGTGATGCCACCTAATCTCTCAAGGCGGTAAACTAGACCTTCTCGGTATACCTTCACTGTTTTGGACCAATGTAGCAAAATGCTTATGACATAGGCCAAAAATGAGTTGCCTCCATGAAAATTGATTTCCTAGGGAGTCCAAAAAAGTAGGAGCTATCCATATGAGGTCTTGGAAACGCCCAAAATCATACCATCCAAATGGTGTTTAATTCTAGCTTGGAGTAGGAGAACAAGGTTGAATCTGGCTGAGTGTAATCTGGTTACCTTGATCTCCTTGACCTTGAGTGGAATCTTGGACATGATTTGGATCTTGGGAACTCTTTTTTATTTCATGCCCTACATCAACCTCCCATTTTTCAAAAGGACTTGACCTCAAATTCAATAAGGGTCTTCAAAACAATCCTCAACATAAGGACTTAAGTCTCTCATGTTAAAAGTGGCTGAAATAGTAATATCTCCTGGGAGCTGAAGCTTAAATGCATTGTCTCCCACCTTCTAAATGATCTTGAATGGCCTGTCCTCCCTTAACATAAGCTTGTTCTTCCTCCGAGATGGGAAACTCTCCTTCCTCAGGTGTAACTAGACTAGATCTTCTGGACTGGATTCCATCTTCTTCCTATGCTTGTTTGCCCTTGCCTTATAAGATGCATTGGTATTCTCGAAGTGGTTTCTTATTTGCTCATGCAACTTCTTTATCTCCTTTGTCCTCAGTTGAGCTTCATGATTCACCCTTCACTCACAAGGTAGGGGGCAGCAAGTCAATGGGGTAGGAGGGTTCACCCTATATGTACACTCAAAGGGAGAGTGTTTAGCAGTATACGATGGAGCCTTATTATAGGCAAGCTCAGCATGGGGCAATTTCAAGCCCCAATCTTTTAGGCTTTTACTTACCAAACTCTTACGCAAAATAGTAAGAGTTGGATTTGTTACCTTTGTTTAGCCATCGATTTGAGGATGATAGGTTCTATTAAACAAGAGTTTAGTGCCTAGAAGCTTCCACAAACTCCTCCAAAAGTGGGATAGAAACTTGGAGCCTCTATTAGATACAATGGACTTAGGCAATTTATGAAGCCTAATGATCTGTTTGAAGTATAATTAAGCAATGTAGCTAGCATCATTAGTTTTATGGCATGAAATAATTTGAGTCATCTTGAAAAATTTGTCCACAAACACCATTATTGTATCCTTTCCTATTTGTGTCCTACGAAGGGCCACAATGAAATCCATTCTTACATCATCCCAAGGCTTCAAAGGTACGAATAGAGGGGTGTACAAGCCTTGGTGGAACCGACTCTTGGCTTTGTGGCAGATAGGGCAAGTTGAAATGATCTTGTGAACATCCACCCCATCTTAGGCCAATAGAAATGCTCTTTCAGAATGTCAAATGTTTTGTTTAGGCCAAAATGGCCAGCAAGAGCACCACGATGAGCCTCTCAAACCAGTAACTCCCTTAAGGAACATTTAGGGATGCAAATCTTGTTATACCTTAATAGATAGCCTTCCTAGACAGTGTAGGGGCCATCCTTTGGCACTTCCTAAAATTTAGATCCTCCTTGTAGATAGCTTATATTGAATGAAATCTAAGTACCTTTGCTTCCAAAATAGAAAGTAGGGTATATGTTCTGGATAGGGCATCCGCGACCATATTCTCTTTTCTGCTCTTGTGTTTGCAAGTAAAGTTGAATAATTGGAGGGACTCCGCCCATTTTGCATGCCTAGGATTCAGTTTATGCTTACCATTGATGTACTTGAGAGCCTGATTAGAATATAGGACAAAAGGTCTAGCTTTGAGATAATGACTCCAATGAGTCAAGGCTCTCATAATAGCATAGAACTCTTTATCATAGGTGCTATAGTTGCTTCTGAACCTATTTAGTTTCTCATTGAAGTAGGCAATAGGCCTTCTGGATTGGATTAGAACAACTCCTATCCCCACTCCACTTGCATGACACTCTAGCTTAAATGAATCTTTAAAGTTCGGCAGGACCAAGAGTAGTGGTTGATGAAGTTTCCGTTTGATCTCTTCAAAGGCCTTTTAGGCAGGCTTGGACCACTTAAAAACCCCTTTCTTCATGCACTCAGTAATGGGGGCCATGACTGAGCTGAAATCTCTAATGAACCCCCCATAAAAAGAGGTCAAACCATGAAAACTTCTCATCTTTGTGATTGATTTAGGTTGAGACCAGGACTAGATTGCCTCAATCTTACTTTGATCAACCTAAATGCCTTAGGCTGAAACTACATAACCAAGGAAAGTGACTTGTGGGGTGAAAAACTCACACTTCTCTATCTTGGCATAGAGTTTCTGTCTGCTTAGAACCTTAAAAACGTGCTTAAGATGATCCATATGTTCCCTCTCATCCTGGCTATAAACTAGAATATCATCAAAGTACACTACTACAAAGTGACCAATGAACGGTTTAAAGACTTCATTCATCAGCCTCATGAAGGTGCCAGTGGCATTAAACATTCCAAATGGCATCACAAGCCATTTAGACAATCCTTGCTCCGCTTTAAATGCTGCCTCCACTCATCATCGTCCCTCATCCTAATATGATGGTATCGACTCCTCAAGTCTCTACTAGAAAACACCTTTGAGCCATGCAGTTCATCTAACATATCATTAAGCCTATGAATAGGGTATCTATACTCAATGGTAATATTGTTTATGACTCAACTATGTACACACATTCTCATGGTTCCATCCTTTTTAGGTACAGTTAAGGCTGGAGCAGAACACGGAGTCATGCTCTCCCTTATGTAACCTCTATTAATAAGCTCTTGAAGTTATCTCTAAAGTTCCTTAGTTTCAGTATAGTTACACCCATAGGCTGGTTTGTTTGGTAGGGCAGCTTAAAGTAGTAGGTCTATTTGATGTTCAATGCCTCTAAGTGGAGGCAATCTTGGGGGTAAATGACTAGAAAACACATCCACATACTCATGTATAATGGGCTGAGCAAGGGGATGCGAAGGTATCTCTCCCTATCCTTCTTCCAACACAAGTAAGGCATAAACTTGTTTGCTTTACTTATGGATCTCTCCACCCATGTTTCACTTAGAAATAAGGCTTTCTCACTTGTGTTTCCCTCCCTAAGGCTAGGTTTAGTGTTATGGATTTGGCAAAGGGGGAAAGGGTTGAGGATGTAGTTTCGACCATTGACCTTAAAGGTGTATGCATTGGCTATCCCATTATGAATGACACCTTTGTCAAACTGCTAGGGCCTCCCAGGAAGTAAATGACATGCATCCATAGGTAATATATCACAAAGGACCTCTTCTTTAAAGTCACCTATGTTGTATGTAATTAGGGCTTGTTTGGTTACACAAACCTTATTTCCTTTCTTGAGCCATTATAAGGAGTAATGTCGAGGGTAAGGGACAGTAGGTGGCTTGAGTTTGTCAATCAAATGGGATGAAGGATGAAGCAACGTTGGTACAACTACCCCCATCAATGATTAAACTCCCTACCTTCCATTGAATGGCACATCAAGAGTGAAAGATAAGCTCTCTCTAGTTTTCCTCCTTTGAACTCTCCATGGTGTGTAACACCCTTTTGAGGACCAGAAACTCCGCGACATCAAGAGTTAGGATGGTGTCCTCCTCTTCCTCCTCAACTTCTTATTCATAGGGCTTAATAATAATCTGGTCGATCTCCTCAATCTCCTTGATGGTGAGAGTTCTTCTGTTTGGGCATTCTGCTTAGAGATGACCATATCCTTAACATTTGAAGCACCTTTTTCCATCGAATTGTTTAGGGAATGCCCTAATAACTCTTTTGCCTTTATCTTTGGACAAATCTCTTTTAGCTTGTGTTTCGGGTTTAGGTGGGCAGTTAGTACGAGAATAAGAGCTTGCATATGGATTTTTATTTTTGAAATACTTCTCCATCTTAACAACTAACGTACAAACATTGTCAAAACTCTAACAAGGCTGAAGATTAACCTTCTCAGCTATGCTTTGATCTAGCCCCTTTAGGAACCTAACCACAACTTGTTCTGGTTCCTCCTCTAAACCACTCCTTATCTTGAGTTACTCAAACTCCCTGATATATTCCTCCACCCTCATTCGGCCTTGGTTCAAGGAGGATACTCCAAGGTAGAGATCCCTCTTATAACCATTAGGCAAAAACCTTTTGTTCATTAGTTTTCTCAACTTGGACTAGGTTTTGATACGTGGCTTTCTTTACTTGGCTCGCTGGCTTTTGGTATTTTCATACCATAAGGAAGCATATTTTTTGAGCTTAAGGATTGCTACCTTAAAGGACTTTTCATCAGAATAGCCCTTAACCTTAAAAAAAATCTCTCAACAATTTGAATCCATTCAAGGTACACATGTGGATTCAAAGTTCCTTCAAAATCTAGGGGGACCAAACTTCATATCCCTTAAATCATCCCCGTTGTTCCTGGTTGGCCTTCTTGCACCCCTAGGTGAGTATTCATTATGGGAAGAAGATGAATAAGATGAGGTTAGATCATTCCTAGGCTGAGCTCGTTATCTCCTTATAATCTCTTTGGGATCACCTCTAAATCTAACTAAAACATCAGTATGGCTAGTGTTAAGTGCTTGGACATCTCTCTACAGTTGGAGTATGGTATTTCCTCTCCCTAACTCATGAGTTTCCTCAAGGGTTAATCCCCTAGGTACTCTGATTTGGGAAGGTTCAAGTTCCTTTCTCCTGGCCATGGACTGAAAACAGGTTCTTGGTTGTTTTGTAGAGTTTAAGTTCTTTTATGGTTGGGTGTGTGTTTGGACTTAAAGGGGATCTTTGTAGCTACTGGAAACGTGATTTCAAAGAAGGGGAAGATTGCAAAGTTAATGAAACAGCAAGAATACTCACCAGGTTATGCACTCATACCACTTTAATGCGTGAGCCTTGAATGAACTTAAGCAAGGAGGTCGATTTTGCAATCTGATCTTTGAGTAGCCTTAAATTAGCAATGAACCAGAATTAAAATAGAGTGATATGAATGGGATAAGGTCAAGCCACCAACCAAGCTAAGTTAGTAATCTACCCTCCAAATCATAAACGCCAAGCCACCAGTAATCAGATGGATTGATAAAAGAGAGATTTGAGAGTGTTTAAGTTAAAACTCGAAACTAAGGTTTTTTTTTCACCAATAATGGTTTGAATAAGCTGCCTAGCAAGCATACATACACATCCATAAGCTGAAAAGCAAGGAAGCTAGCATGTAGCCTTAATCATCCTGACTTAAATAAATTATTTTCCAAAACAGTTTTAGCTTAAGCTAATTACAAGTATGAGTGTGGCTCATACAATCTGTTTAAAACCAATTAAGGACTAAAATATAATTAATGAACCTTAAACAAACCACTTGCACATGTTGGAGATAAAAAAGGTAGGTTGAAAGTTGCACTTTGCGGCCATCCAACCCGGGAGCAAGTGGCCATCACTTCAAAGGCTAATTGGCCAAGTAGGCTGCCAAAACTGAAAGGGTGGTGATGATGATCTTCCTAGTCATCCAAGCAGCTAAGGAACCAAGTTAGTAGGTGAGAAAACCCTCTTGATTAAGGAAAACTTTAAGCAAAGTTAAAATAGCTTATTTTAGCTTAACAAGCCCGGTTGATCACTGAAAATGATCAAGGTGGTTCCCCAATCTATACTTGAGGGGGGGCTAATTTTAATGAATACCATGGATCCTTAGGATGTTAATGATCATCCTATATAAGAAAATTAGGCATCAATCAGTTTTAGGTGGGGGAAACGACCATAAACTTAAGTCGAGCCTAGAATAGCCTCAAACTGCAATGGTTGACAAAATGCAGTTAGACCTCCATGAAGAACTGGTCATGATTTGGATTTATCTTCATAGATTAATACCTTAGCATGTTGGCTAGCATCCCAAGAAAAAATTATTGCCCTAAATTAGGTTTTAGGTGGTGATCCTACATAATCTTTCAAGACGAGTGAACAGGACCTTCCTTGTATACCTTCAATGTTTTGGATCAATGTAACAAAATACCTTTGATATAGGACAAAATTTAGCTCCCTCCATGAAAATAGACTTCTTAGGGATTCGAACAAATTAGGACTTGCCCATAGTAGGTCTTGGAAACTCCCAGAATCATATCATCTAAAATGGTGTTTAATTCTGGCTTGTAGCAGGAGAATGAGGTTTGAATCTAGTTAAGTGTAATCTGGTTACTTGGATCTCCCTAACCTTGAGTGACATCTTGGATGTGATTTGGATATTGGGAACTCTCTTGTGTGCCATGCCCTGTATCACAATTCTATTGAGCCTTTATATAATGGTTGATTCTAAATCAATATTATATGCTTGTGTTTTCGCTTTCAAGAATAATATATTGCTGAATTTTCTTAAACGTATTTATGCTTATCATTTTTAGCATGAGCATCATAGCTTATGACATTATGGCTTTGGTTTAGGTTTATTATCTAGTTGTTTATGATCGGAAACATGCATGACTCAAGTATTAGTAAATTCAGGCAACATGGTTATGTAAATTTCTCTTATTATGGTATAGAAAAGTTTGATTCATGCATTGATATAGTTGTGTATACAGTTTTGTTGCGTTTTTTTGTCAACTCTTTTCTTACTTTGGATTGAAGAAATACACAAAGAATTTACAGAAAATTTATCCATTCTATATAAGAATCTGTGTAATGTACATAAGAATCAATATTATATTTTTCTTATTATGTACAATTACAATGATTTCCCCTCTAAATGATTTGTTTGAAGTTGTTTAGGAGTTTTAATTTAATTGTGACATCGTTTTGTAGTATTTTAAGGCACAAGTGTCACTATATTTCAAATTTTGACATTTTTAAGAACATATTACATTTGAAGATAAGTTTTCAAATAACTGAACTACATTTAATTTGTGCAAAAACACTTTGTTTTCTTTAGAAATGGCTCCATATGGCAACATATCTTCTTTTGCTAGCTATATTTAGATGCATGTTTATCTTGCTACTATATTTTACAGAGAAAGTTCAAATATTTCAGATAGGTTTATCTCAGTAGGAATAAGTTTGTATAATTTAAGTTCATAAGCAATAATTCCAACAAGAAAAAATCTTTAAAAAAAATAAAATAGCTAAAGTTATTTCTAATAGGTATGAAGCAAAGAAAATTGTGATAACAATTTATTATGTCTTTAGTTTCATCTTGATCATAGATCATATAGGTTACATTATAAGAAAATTCATACAAATTATGTAGGTTAGACATTAAGAATGTTTGCATGAATTGAAAGAATTTTTTAACACCAATAATTTATATGTAAATTCTTCTAAGTGAAAATTGTCCTACACTATGAATTAACTTATAACTTAATTTTCATATTTATAGTTCAATTGTCCTTCCAATTCATTACTTATTGTCAAGTCTATTTGAGTCAAATCTTTAACCGTTGTAGATTCTCTAAATTAGTAAATGTGCAAAGTGGTTATTCGTATTTCTTATTAATATCTTCTAAAGGTCTTTATCGACCACTGTGCAAAGCATATGTTCATACTAGTTTTGTGTAAATAATGCAGTTGTACTTGCACTGCACTTCCATAGCGGCTTTGTGGGACAATTTCCTAATCTTTAACAATCAATAATGATATACATTTTCTCACTAGTAGTAGTAGTAGTAGTAGTAGTAGTAGTAGTAGTAGTAGTAGTA
>JACYFF010031952.1:46965435-46979647 GCA_017589665.1 Selenicereus undatus
TAGTAGTAGTAGTAGTAGTAGTAGTAGTAGTAGTAGTAGTAGTAGTAGTAGTAGTAGTAGTAGTAGTAGTAGTAGTAGTAGTAGTAGTAGTAGTAATAGTAATAATAATAATAATAATAATAATATGCATTTCTTGTTAAGCCTTCATGTGGCTAGTATGGAAGGATTATCACACAAATTATACTTATGAAAGTATAGTAAATTTCATAAGTCTAAGCTTTAAGCATGTGTGTTCTATATGCATCCAAGTAGTGTGTTTGTTTATTAGTATCTTTTATCATAGTACTTGTGGATAATTGGTTAGTCGACGGTAGGGGGTTTTTCTTTACTTTAATAATGAACATGTGAGAGCATATTTGATGGACCATAGACGAATATGTTGTATAATACTCCATGAACGACTAGTCCGTTAGATTGCTTGTTAAAATTAATTTAATTTTACTTTTAGTCTGAATTTTTAAGTAAAATAGAGTTGCTAGTGAGTTTATCGCTTAAACAATAAAAAACGACCAATTCACTTCTATTATCAAGGCTTAATGTAGGGATAATTGGAGGGTGCAGGCATGACAAGAGAATATTTTTAAAGGGTTCTCAAATAATCCTTGGTATGAGGGCACATGTGACTTCGTTTGTAAAAAGAAAAAGTTCTAGATTTGGAGACAAAATGTACGAGGTTATGATAGGGTGCACCCTTGTGTCACTCCTAGTCACTAACAACCTCTACTAATCAAATTGAAAAAAATTAGAAGAAGTTATAGTAAAATACAAAGCAGGCAACACGATAGCAATTTACAATGCAAAGAATAGTGAAATCCAAAGAAAAGAATATAGAAAGGGAAAGAAAGAGAAAGAAAGAAGAATTCTACAAAATTATAGAAGGGGCCAGAATTTAGATTGATTAATCACACTTACATCTTTACAACTGAGAAAAAGTAGAAAGACAAAAAAAAGGATAGATTGGCCAAGTTTTGTATTGTAATCACTCTAACCAAATGCATGTTTTTGGAATCAAAGGCTGAAATTGTTTAACATTTGTTGTTTATGAATACCCGTATCAAATTTTATGCTCCTGTTGCCAACAGATTCAAAACTCCTAATAGAGTAGGAATTGTGGTGAATGTGTAGAAGGCATGCTTTTTTAAACCAATTAACATCAGCCTCGTAAAGAATTAAATGCTTTTATTTATGCTAATAATAGCCCACCATGTCTCAAATTTATTATAGTTGTCTATTAAACTAAGATTTTTAATGGATATGTACTGCTGCCAATTAGAAAGCACCACATGTCACAAACAATGCTTGAAATAAATGATTATTTTCTTTTCTGTTAAATGAGGATAATTCGAAGGGAACCCCGAAATCTAGTTTCTCTATTAATAGAGAGCTATCTCCTTCATTTAAAAAGTCTGCATTCTAAGTAACTCACAAAAGCTTAAGAATTCTCTCTTGAAGAAGATAATAAGCACTCTAAACGCATGTCATATACTCTCGGAGATCAAATTGTTATTTTGATTGAGACTAAGCCTCTCAGGCTCTCTCTTAATATCAAATTCATTCAAGACTATTTAATAGATCAAATAAGAGGATTTATTACCTTTGTTTTTGTAACAATTTTATAGAGATTGTACCCATTCTTTGATATAACTACAAATTTTTGACATGCTAGGTGGGACCTTCTTTGCCTCTCATTTCTTTTTCTAAAGCACGAACTCTACAATCCTATGAGGATGTATGGCCCCCAAGAATACCATCCCGCAATCTTCAAGGAAAGCCGTCTGATCCACATATTAGGGGTTAACTGGTAATGTTACATCTAGTGGACTCCTACCGAAGGGTATGCCAAAAGTTATCGCTGTGATTGTCATAAAGCAATCGGTTGGGGCAGCACCGTTGCAGTTAAATAAACTTGCCAAAACGAGTCAATCAAATCACTTCATATTCCTTGAAGCAAAAACCTATTGCTAGCTTCAATATACAATAGAGAATTTCTCATGCGACGGATAGGCTCCTAGTCCACTCCAACCCCACCTTTTAGCCTTTCAGTGCAGAAGGTCATGGCTATACTAGCAATGACTCTTCAACTATATCTCCAAGGGAGTTGTTGTTCTTGCAGGCAAAGACCGAGTCCTCTAACACTATTATTATGCTAATCATGGCAATAGAAGAAGCCAACTTAGAAGAATGGCTCACAAGCATAAAGACCATGATGAAAAGATGCCCAACTCAAGCATCACAATGAGCAGATTGCAATTTTACCTAAGACGTTGGAGAGGCAACCATTTGAATCCTCCAATAAAGGCTCGAACGGTGAAGAGTTTGATAATGAGTCTAATTGTAGTGAAGATTGATGTTTAACACACGCCCAGGAAGGATTCTTTGTGGGGCTAAATGGTTATTGAATATATTCAAAGCCTAATTGCAAATGCAATTAAGGGTTAATTAGGATAGGATCTCGCAAGACACATGCGTGTCGAAGCCTTATACAAAAAGAATTAGCATACATTGTATTCCCTATGGCTACTAAACCCTTAAATTCAACCAATTTAATGGTAACGCAATCTTAAACAACATATTGCACATTTCATTGAAATGTGTAGTAACGCCGAGACTGAGGGCGACCAGCTAGTGAAGTAGTTTGTTCAATCTCTTAAAGGAATCGCTTTTGACTGGTATGTGGACTTGGAGCCTGAATTGGTCAATAACTAGGAACAATGGAACATGTGTTCCTTAATAGATTGTATAGCACTTGGTGCACCATTAGTATGATGGAGCCGACAAATACTAAGTAATGGAAGGATGAAATAGTCATTGATTACATCAGTCGTTGGAGATCTCTCATCGTTCAATGTAAAGCTTATATATCCAAAGCCTCTTCTATTGAAATGTGTGCTTAAGGCATCGAAAAGGACTTACTTTATGTTCTACAAATGAGTAAGCTAGGCACTTTTTAGGAATTGACTACTAAAGCTCATGTCGTGGAGATGGCGACAGTAAATCGTCGTGGTAGGTCGACTTCTACATATGAAACAAGAACGATAAAGGTGATTCTAAGAAGAGTTCCAAACTTCTAAGGGCCCCAACAAGGGAAGCCATGATTGTTTCCATCAAAGAATCCAATGCGAATTTAAGGGAAGTCTAAGCTAGAAGGGAATAAGACTTCATAGTCTAAAGAAGCACACATTTAAGGAGCTTTAAGAAAACAACTATCTGCTCCCTAATTCAAACTTGTCAAAAATGTTGGATAACCTGCTTGAGAGCAAGATCATTAAACTTCCCGAACCAAATCAACCAGAAAAGGCTCGAAGGACAACTAACCCATGTTACTGTTGCCATCATAGGGTTGTTAGTCACCCTCTAGAGAAATACATTACTCTCAATGAGCGTATCATGAAACTGGCCAAGGACGGGAAAATCATATTAGATTTGGATGACACCACTAAAACTAATTGCACTTTCATTCAATTGGAGTCCTTTCCTTTACGGCGGCAAAGTCATATGCAAGTTTACAAGCAGAAAAGACCTGATTTGAATCTTGCACTAAGAGTGAAGTTACTGACCCTTTAGTTTGGAAGTTTATAGCACTTGTCATACTGTTGATGGACAAGTGCCTTCTTTAGAAACTAATACCACCCATCAACACCCTGGAGGATAATGAAGAGGGGTGGATCCTTGTCAGTCGATGAAGGGCCAGCAACCAAATGCAAGACTAGAAACTATTTTTGCGTCGCAGAAAGAGGAAATGGAGAAAGAAGACTCCTCAATGTGTGAAAGGGAGAAAGAGGTAAAAAAGCAAACAAGGGGCAGGTAGGTTCAGCCTGTCGACTTATTTGAGCAGGAACCATTTGTTCTTATCACACCATAAGAGTTTTTCCTAGCAGGCTTCTCTAGAAGGTCACTATCAACAAGACTTGTTGTTCTGAGTTGGAAGATGGAGAGGAAGAAAATGAGAAGAATCATCCAAAGGGTGACATACTATTTTAAGGGCCTCATTAGTGTGTATGGGTTGGAAGCAAGGTTTTCACTTATTATAAGAGATGAAAACGCATATTTTACTGCCTTGCACCACCAGGAGCCAGAGCATTATACTAAGAAGGTCAAAGATGATGGGGAATCTTCAAAAGACTTTACTAAGTACAACACTTGTAACACAATTATCACTTTAATTGATGATGACTTGTTACTAGGCTTCAAATGTCACAACCAAGCTTTGTTTGTGACTAGCTATATGAAGGGTCAAAAAGCCAAGTGCATCCTACAAGATGGAGGTTCAGTTGTTAATATTATGCCTAAGTGTATGATAAACAAATTGGGGATCACAGTGGAGAGCTTTCCAAGAGCAAAATGG
Organism: Selenicereus undatus; assembly: GCA_017589665.1. Lineage (NCBI taxonomy): Eukaryota > Viridiplantae > Streptophyta > Magnoliopsida > Caryophyllales > Cactaceae > Selenicereus > Selenicereus undatus. The sequence continues at coordinate 46,969,781 of JACYFF010031952.1, forward strand.
TAATTAAAGGGTTTTTCCTTGAGAGTTCGCATATAACCAACATGATTCACCTTGAGGTAATGATGAGACTTGTCAACATCTTCAATCTTCCATATGATTGACTCTAAAACTTCCTAAAATTATTGGTTGGACACCAATGGCTTTGTAAGCATGGAGTAGTAGCTTCAACCCTCCATTAATGGGTTAAGTATTGCCACAGTGTCGATAAGAAGATCAATGGTGATATCTAGCCATTCACAAAGGCAAGAGTTGCATTTTGCTAATTCTAAATTCTTTGAAGAAGGCATTGCACCTAAGGAGACAATGCCTTTAATGATTTCCACTACAAACAAAGGTTAACCGAAGGCTATAAAGATATGACTATATGAAAGAGTAGCAATGTTGTAAGGAGGATATTGAGCAAGAGACTGTAGCCGAAATTGCTAAACAAGTTGCTAAGCAAGTGGTTGTTTCTACAAATCATATATTGCAAGTTTGGCATTCCTAAAGCTCAACACAAGGAGGGAAAACTACTCTTTAGTTGATGCACAAGTGGAGATGCTGCAACCAGAACTATCAAAAAAGACAACAGTGCTAGCTTGAGTGCCCTTAAAGAAAGTGTTTCATTGTTAATGCAAAAAGTCCATCAAACAAAGGCGAGTAGATCCTCACTGCCTGAGTTTGTCTCTTATTTCAAGACCTTATTAAAAGAATATGAGGACTTGCCAAATGCATGGACTAAGGAGGGATTCTACCCAAATGCATATAAGCTTATGAAGAAGGCTAGTTATGACTTTACTAATCCAGTTGCATTGGGGAAAGTGGTTGAGATTAAAACATGTGGCTTCAAAAAAACACAAAAAAGATTCAAGAGTAACAAGGTTTTGTAGAAGTCTCCAAAGTGGGTCTTCCCCCAGTCAGGATATCAGGGCGATGGAAAGGCAAGCGAGCGTTGCTCAATACATGTCTGTTGAAGAAGCAGATGAGAGTGAGGGTAAGAATGTTTGACCTATCATGAAGCTTATGTGTTTTATAGGTTGCAACCATCTACCTTTAAGACATGCGCAACTATCTTTAGAATAGGAAAAGGACAAAATCTCAAACCTTCTGCATTTTAAATAATAAAAGGTGATGCATAGCAAAACCCTCTGTATCCAATACAATCAAGAACGACGGAAAGTCATCAAAAGCACCATGTCAGGCACTTAAGTGTTCGGTGTTCAATCATCTAAGGCTTGGAAATGAAATAAAAATTTCTATCCCTTCTCGCATAGAGTGATTTTCAAACCTTGATGTGAAGATCGATAATTCACTATGTGTGAAAAAGGCAATGTGATCTTCACGGGGCCAAAAAAGTAACTCCAACTTTGATAAGGAAACTAGGTAAGAGGAAGAGGCATTTTACAACCATGTTACGGTTCAAGATTGCAAAGACTCAGATTCAGAGATAGACCTAGCTGAGACTCCTAAAACTCTCAAAGACTGAGGGCCAGTTATAGTAAGGGAGTTGAATTTAGAACTTCCAAATAGCATCACCCCATCTAGGTAAGCTCATTACTTACAATTGAGGAGGAAAAAGAATACATCGATCCCTTTCAGAGTATAAAGACTTGCTTGTATATAGTTGCAAGGAAGTGCTAGGTTGGATCCAGGAGTTGCAGTTCATTACCTAGCCATTAGGAAGATGTTTTGCCCAAGCAACAACATCAATAGTGTTTCCACCCAAAATTATTAGTTGAAATCGAACAAGAAGTCAGCAAACTTTTAGAGGTAAGATTTATTCGTAAGGTAAAATACCCAACCTAGATTGCAAATGTTGTCCCTATAAGAAATAAGAACAGGTGACTTTGTATCTGTGTAGACTTTCGGGATCTCAATGATGCATGCCCAAAAGTTTGAGTTCCTGTTACCCATCGCCAAGCTCATGCATGATTCAACCATGGGACATGAAGCCTTATCATTTATGAATTGTACCGCATGGTACAATCAAAATTAGACGGTGCTAGAAAACCAATAACCCACATTGTTTCACACACATCGAAGATGTCTTCTGCCACAAAGTAATGTCCTTAGATTTGAAGAATCCAGAAGTGAGACACCAAAGAATGACACAAACTATCTTTGGTGACATGCTACACAAAATAGTGGAGTGTTATGTTCATAATCTTGTGGTTAAGTCAAAAAGAAGGCTAAACCACCTACAAGAGTTTTGTCAGATTTTCAATCGGTTCAAGAAATATCAGCTAAACATGAATTCACTTAACTGTGCATTCCATTTCACTTCAGGGAAGTTCTTAGGCTTTATAGTTTGGCACAGAGGCATCAAGGTTAACCAATACAAAATTAAGGCAATCCAGGAGATACATGCCTTGAGAAAATCAAAGAGTTGTAGGGCCTTCAAGTTTGCTCAACTTATGTAAGAGGGTTCACATCTAACCTCACTGGTCACTGTTATCTATTCGATCACCTCTTGAAGAAAGGCTCAAATGGGATCAATAATGATAAAAATCATTTGAAAGTATCAAGAAACATTTATCAGGTCCACCAGTTTTTGGGGCACCAATCTCAGGTAAGCCTCTTTTACTTTACATTATGACTTAAGAAAGGTCTTTAGGGGAATTATGCACTCAAGAAAATGAGGAAGGAAAAGAAAGAGCTCTATATTACATAAGTCGTACTTTGGTTGGGGCTGAACTAAATTACTCCCCAATTGAAAATATATGTTTTGCTCTCATGTTCACCATTCAAAAGCAAAGGCATCACATGCAAGTTCAAACAGTGTGAGTGATTTCTAAAGCTAATCCCATCAAATATATCTTGTCAAGACTAGTTCTAAGTGGGTGACTTGCAAAGTAGGCTGTAATCTTGAAGCAGTATGACCTTATGTACGTGTTGTAAAAGGCAATTAAAGGGTAAACATTGGCAAAATTTTAGTAGATAACCCAATTTCTATATTTGAGAGCTAAGTGATGATTTACTTGGTGAAGATGTATTCTTCATTGCCATCCTTCCACCTTAGGAAATGTAATTTGATGGAGCCACAAGACACGATGAGGTCGGGGCATGAGTTATCTTTGTCTCTTCTAAAAAGCATATCCTTACATATTCATTTGTGCTTACTCAGAAATGTTGAAATAATATAGCCTAGTATCATGCGCTAATCTTAGGGCTTCAATGGCCACTAAAATGGGAATCAAAGACCTTAACATTTATGGTGCTTGCAGCTAGTCATTGAGCAACTTCTCGAGGAATATCAAGTAAAAAAGATGACCTCTTGTCCTACCACAAATCTACCTTACGATTACCAGGTAAGATTAAAATCATCAAATTAGAGGATGTTCCTAGGAGTGCTAATAAGATAGCTGATGTGCTCGCAAATCATATAGCCACTTAGGCATTGCGGGCAAAAGAAAGAATGAGTGTCTCTATTTGCAACTAGTGGGTTGTTACATCCCTGGATAAAGCACCAAAGGAAGATGATAATGTTGTTAGTGCACACGAAGTGGATAAATAAGATTGGCATCAGCCACTTATTGATTATTTACAACCCATGAAGCTCTTTAATGATCTAAGGCATATAACAAAAATTCAACGAAGAGCTCTTCACTTCCTTTATGTCAATGTATCGCTTCATCAAAGCTTCTTCCTTAGCATTTCATTGCGATGTTTGGATAATGAAGAGGCCAGACAAATAATGGAAGATGCATATTTAGGAGTATTTAGTGCACATCAAGTGGTGCCCAAATTGTATGACCATATGAAAAAGATGGTTACTATTGGCCTATTACAATTTAAGGTTGCATTGACTATGCAAAGCAGTGTCAGGCTTGTCAATTTTATGCCAATTTTATTTAGTAAACCCATAATCCACTCTATCTAACTATGACATCTTGGCAATTTGAAGTTTAGATGATCGATATCATGGGACGTATCACTCCAAAGACTTTCATGGGGCACTTTTACATCTTGGAAGCAGTTGATTACTTTTCGTAATGGGCAAATGCGATCCTTATAAGTGAGGTCAAAAAGGAAAATGTTGCTAATTTTATTCAGATGTACATCATTTGTCACTATGGCACGCCTCAATATATTATTATCAACAATGAAAAACCATTCGTCAACAAGCTGGTGACTAGCCTTTGTGAAAAAGTTCAAATTCGCTTAAAGAAGTCTCCAATATGCAAAGCACTACAAATGGATTAACAGAGGCTATCAACAAGACTATTTACAATCCATTAAGCATACTGATGGCAAAATGCAAGTGAGATTGGCATGAAAGAGTAAGAGAGGCTCTCTGGGCATGCAGTACCATGTAAAAGACGCCAACTCAGTTGAATCATTTCGCTCTTGTATATGGAGCTAAAATAGTGTTCTCGTTAGAGTTTCAAATTTCATAACTTCACATGACCATATAAGAGGGCTTGACCGAAGATGCAAATCACAAGGTTCAGCTAGCAGAGCTAGAGGACATTGATGAAAAAAGATTTCAAGTACAACAAAATTTAGAATGCTATTAAGCTCATTTGTCATGAGCATTGAACAAGAAGATTTAGCCAGGTTCATTTTATGTAGGAGATCAAGTTCTTGTAGTGCGAAGGCTCATCATTATTGTCTGAGATTTTCAAAGAAAAATTATGTGCTATAAGCATACAACTTTTGCTATAGTAATTGAGCATCTTCTTCTCAATGACGTTAGATGAAATTAGGTCACTAAATAAATTGAAACTAGCATATTAGCCAAAACTAATTAAGAATCAAAGAAATAAAGGCCGAAATAATTAAAATAAGCTAATAAATCTATCACATCACCACACTGTCCAAGATTATCAATTAAATAGAATTCATCAAACAAAGTCACAAAATAAATTATTAAATTCACAAAAGCTTGCCTAACTCCCCAAAAATAATCACTTGCCAAACCAAATAAAATAAGAAAATAAGAAATCAGACATGAAATGAAAGCCACCAAACTCCCACTTTTTCATCCGTGGCAGTAATTGCCATGACAAGCTCAGCCTAACTTGTTCAGCTAGCAACCTAGAAAATTCAACAGCATAAAATGAACAACAGCAGATCAGGAGCAATGAAGATGGGACATAGAAACAAAAAATGGAGCTCAAAGGCAATGGAAAAATAAACTTGAAAATCGCCATTACAACCAAGCTCAAATTACAACCAAGCTCAGTACACTCTTGCCTAAGCCATGAACAGCCCTGAATTTCGTACAACTTATACTTGAATTCAAGCATAAGAACAAAAATCTCAAAACCCTTACTAAAATTAACAAAACTAAAGCTAATTGTGCTAACAACTGAATGCACAACTTGATGAAGAACAGGGAAAATCAGGGCATTCTTGCTCTCAGTTCCATTCAAGAATTTACACACTAAAACTCAGGCTAGAAAAACAATCTTTTCACCCCAAAATCAAAGAGAATGAGAACGGGAAAGATGAAACAGGGGCATGAATTGCATAAGGCACAAATTGGAAACGCAGAAAACAAAGCATAATATAGGAGGTGGAAATCGCAAAATTAAATGAAATAAGGACAAATTCAAACCCAAAAATTACAAATTTCAATTCAAAGCTAATTAATTCAAATAAAAATTCGAAGGATTCAAACCAATCTACATGAAACTTCAAATTAAAAATGAGATCTACAAATCAAAAATAAAATAGAGAAATTCGAACTTGAACTAAACCCTAAAATTATACCCTAAAAACGGAACTAAAAACGACCTAAAAACCTAGCCTAAAACCTTCACACCCAAACGGCGTCACTTGTGCTTCATTATATACTCCTGCCCTCTTCCTCTTGACTATTCGATCTGAGGATAGCATGGATGGTGGTGATGGACAATGCATTGGCATTTAGATCGTGGGCAGCTAATTTGGTGATGTGGGCACATGGTGATGACGATGGATGAGGATTAGAGGATAGAGGTAATGGTGTTGAGGTTGGTGGTGTTCCTATTCTGGCTGGAAAACCCGACGAAGAAGACATATGGGAAGTGTCGTGGTCTGTGGAGAGAGAAATGATACAGAGAATGAGGAACAAGAGGCCTGTTTTTGTCTTTCATTCTTTTGGGCTGTATGTTGGGCCAAGGGAGAAATGATCTACTAGACTTGATTTCGTTGAACCCAATTCTCCAATTTCAGTGCCATTTTCACATTTTTCATGAATTATTGCATAACCTACAAAATAATAAAACTCAAACAAAAATCTAAAAATCATAATTATTAGGTGCTAAATCAAGTGTGAAAATTTTATCATAATTTTGGTGCAAACAAATACCCCAATAGCTGGATTTTACTAGTCCTCGAGTAAAATAACCTAAACTACCTAAAAAGAAATGAAAAATAAGAAAAAGAAAATCCTAACTCACTTCCATAGGAATCACGATTGCATGTGGCGTATGAAACAATCCTTTTAAACCCCTTAGCTTCCTAAGTGAATGAGTGAGGTTTATGGAGGTTTTCTAGTGAAATACTCACAAAATCATTCCAAAAACACAAGAAAATCTTACTGATTTTTCAAAACATGAACATGTATGCAAGTAATTGACAAAATTATGTACAAAACTTCGGCATTTGCATCACCCTAGTTACCAAGTCACCAAATTATATGCAAATAGAATATACAATCAGAAAATATCTAAATCACAAGAAGCTTCCTGACTCTCATTTTTCACCACATACATAATATGCAATGATATGTACACCTTGTTACATGTGCAAATGTGTCAATCCTTATGAATCAAGTTGCTAGCATTGATAAGATCCCCGTTTCCTTGCCTAACTGCCATCTTTGCTCTTTTTTGCCCCTCTTTTTTTTTTTAAGAATAATAATGCACACACCCTAAACCCACGCGACTTACAAATATTTGGGCCTTCCCTAAAAAAGAATTTTATTAGATTGTGCAAAGTGCTTATTTCATTGTCTAAATAGATGTGTAATCAAGTAAAAGAGAACATATTTATGCCAATTAATGATATGAAATAAAGATAATACCTTTGAACGTTGTGCTTAGGTTTTTATTCATTTTTAGGCTTTTTCCTTCTTCTTTTTTTTTTTTTCATTTTTTTGCATTTTTCAAGGGCATAGAAGGTCACTTCGACAAACAAAAAGTTCAATTGTCAACTTAAGAACCAAACCAGAAGAAGCACAATCACAAATATGAGGGGATTATTATAAAAAATCAAATCTAAGTCCTCAACTAGACATTTCATCACAAAAACTCTGTTTGCATATGACTCAAAAGTTTCCAACATAGGATCAATCACCTAAGAAAGCACACAAGTTGCCATAGGAAAATAAAAAACTTTTTGAATTTTTCAAAGTTTTTGAAAAATATATACAACTAGACACGTCATCTGCACACCAAAACTCCAGAATGTCATCATTATGGGACCTAAGGCGCCAAAAATCAATCACATAAACTATACAACCGTGAAACAAATACAAACTCACAAGTATATATAAACTAGGACACTAAGAAAACATAAAAGAAAACAAGAGAAAAATAAAATGCAATACAAAACAAAACTGCTGAAAGACAAAAGAAGACAAAAAAATTTAAAACAAAAACAAAACCAAAGAAAAACAAGAACTCACAAAACCAAATAAACAAAACACATAACAAACACATATCACTAATAAACAAAAGCTGCCCAAATTTAACAAGGAACTACTAAATAAAAATCAAACAAAACACAAAAATATAAACCTGAAAGGACTAACAAGTATTCACAAAACAAAATACAGCACTAAAAACTCATGACATAATCAAGGGTGATCATAACCAACTCGACTCAACAAATTCCAACTTTTTCATCAAAATCATTGACCCATACAATCATAATCTAAATATCCACACCTGTGCGCAAAACGAAAGAAAGAAAAGAAAAGAAAAATGAGAATAGGGAAGAGGTGGAACGATCATACCAGGTTGGATACAGAATATACCCAAACTAATGCCTCACTCAGATAATGTCGAGGAGGTCCACGGAGCGTCAGCCACTCTATCTCAACTCACAAGCTGTGACTCATATCAAAACCCACCAAAGCTTGTAGCTACTTATCACACAATCGAGAACAATCGTCACAAAAATGAAAGGAGTGACAAATAGGAGGTGTAGCCCAAATAAAATGCATAAGTGGAATGCAACTCAAGGCTCTCTTGAGCTTATTAAAGCTCTCAGCCCAATCAAAAGAGATATGTGTACATGTAAAATCAGATGCACAAGTCAGTGATTTAATAATCATGTGACTATATGAATGCATAAGTCATCTATAGTGGTCTGAATGGCCTAAATGAAAGGGCAATCAAATGAAAAGTGAAAATCAATGCCCACAGGATGCCCTAAAGTCAAGTCCTTCTCCTCAAAGTAATCCTCAAGTCTCTCTATATCAATATCACTAAGAGTTTGATCTAAACAAGGATTGTTAAGCTTAAAAGTCTCAAATTATACAAAAGTAGACTTAGAAGGGTCTAAGGAAGGGTGAAAAATGGAGAGGGAAGAAGAAAGGGGTCAAATGGGAGGGGTGGGGTCTAAGTTAAGGAAGACTCCATATGAATGGGATCAATAAGCTCCTCAAGAGGTGTGACCTCACTAAACTCCACAACAAATGGCTTATCAAATGAATGCTCCTCTTTAAATGTGTCCTTTAACTCAACAAAGATGCCATACTGATCATTAGAACTAGGATCACTCTCAAATCCATTTCCCTCCTTAAGCTCTCCTAAGGGAGCTATAGGAAGAGACAAATCATGAACGGTCAGACTAACATCAGGGGTGTCACTAATTGTACTAAACTATAGGGAGGGCACAACTGCTAAAAGAGATGAGGGATCACTTGCTTCCTTGAGGTCCTCACAATGTGTATCGTCATGAAAATCATGCCCTAAAGGAATCAGTGTCACACTCCTAACATCAAAGTCACAAGACCTGACCTTAGGAGTATGACAGCCTAAACTAGGATAGGTCTTGAGTAAATTATACAAGTAAAGCTCCCTATTAAAGGTAGTCAATGCCTCTAATCTATGTGATCTACCAAATAGTGGACAAGAATGAACGTCATAATCAAATGAATCACAATAATCATATGAAATAGGAACACATGGAGTATGAATGTGCTAATGAGATATACCCCCAAACTGAATCTCATCTAAAGGTGAAACCTGCATAACATAAGGGTCAGGAATGCGATAACTAAAGGTCTCTCTAGCATTGTTGTACTTCCAAGTATCATGCGCTAAATATTCAAAGACATCCCAAATTTCTTATGGAGTCTTGGTGAATAAATATCCCAAACCACCAGGGTACATAGTCTCAAGATAACTCTGATATTCATCATCAAGACCTTCAAAAATCACTTGTTGAATTTTCCATTTCTCAAATTGTCGATCAACACATTGTGCACGAAATTCATTCATTCTACGTAGGTATTGCCAAAATATTTATCCTCATATTAAGGGATAGAAAATTGCCATCTTTTAAAAAAATTCCATGTTTTTAAATTTTTAGGGGTTTTAAAAAATTTTTCAGTTTTGTTTCCAATATAAAACTTTTCTAATTTCTGTATTCTTTCAGGGAATAAAATGAACTAAGTCAATATTAATAGCAAAATAAATAAAGCAAAACAAATATACGCAACTAATAAGAAAGTAGCAAAGAAAAGGAAAAGTGACCTAATCTCATGCCGCCGTCCTCCAACAGCAGCGCCAAAAACTTGCACGAGATTTTCAAAGTAAAATTTATATGCCACAAGTGTATAGTTTCCGGTGTAATACTTGAGAGTCATTTCCTCAGTGACATTAGCTGAAATTAGGTTACTAAATGTAACGGCCCGAACCTAATCTTCTTTCTAATTACATTAATTGCAAA
>JACYFF010031952.1:46979657-46990003 GCA_017589665.1 Selenicereus undatus
AGTGGTTATGTTAGAATAATCAGACATTAGCAATAGGGGGCGTTACACTAAATAAAGTCAAACTAGCGTACTAGCCTAAACTAATCAGGAATCAAAGAAATAAGGGTATGACTTTTTAGTACCTTAACATAGGTGTCATTGATTTTTTTGGCCCTCATTTTTTTGGCTTAATATTTTAGTACCTTGAGATATGATATTCCGATTTTTTGCTACCTTCCGAATGACTATTTTAATTTTTCAATACCTCCCGTACTATTTCTTTTTTCACTTTTGGCCTAAAACTTTTAGAAATTTCAGAAAGGCCCTCAGAATTGGGTAAAATATACAAATAAACTATTTTTAGGGTTTTCTTTTAGGAAATATATTTCTTTGAAGTGATTAAACTTCTTATAATGACTTTACTGGTATTAGTTATTACAATCTACTACTTATATCATAAATATTATATTTTCTATAGTTATAGGCCCACCATGCTTAGCAAAATAATTAAAGCTTAATTAGAGAGTTTTGACAATTACCTGAACTTAGTCGGCATTAGACCCCAGCGTTTCTTTAGCTTCTAGTTTATAGAGATTGCTAATATCAACCATAGCTGCCTTAGATCTGGCATAACATAGATCCATTTCGTTTACTATCTTAGATCATAGTCACTAATTAAGTTCTTTATATTTTAAAGGAGAGTGGAACTTTAATCAAGAAATTATAATGTCTAAGACATAAGGTTCAATTGAATAACATTCCTTATTGGAAAACTTCTTTCATTAAAAGCTTGAAAGTGGAAGTATTACAATGGAAAGATTTAAAAGGGACATAAACTACTAAGATTATCAGAGTTGCTTGCTCATAAAGAAATGGAGAATCCTGCATTCTCCTTTACTCAAGTATGCTCAAATGACTGTGTCTTGTCTCAGCACTCAATCTTTTTTTTTTAAAGAGGAGTTGGAATACATATGATGCCGTAACGGTTACAGTGCACACTGATTTTACACATGACTACAGTTACATTCACATGCTTGCAGGAGACTGCCTTACTTTACAGACTTGTCACTTATCACAATAGTACAATAATGGAGCAACTACTTTTCACAGTCTTTTAAGGCTGACAAAACTAGTCATCCATACTGAGATTTTCCATGCCTTCATCTCCAATGATGTTTTTCAGTCCATCATTATCCAGATAATCATCAAAATCTTCATTAAGTTGAAGATGCTTTGGATCCCATCCTTCAAATAATTCATGAAGATATTTCTTTCCTTTATCTGATAAGAATTTTCTAACTCCAATATCAAAGAGATAATCAAAGACATCTTCCAAAGTAGCTTATTCCACCTTCATATATTTGTTGATGTCATTATGATAGGTGAAAGTAGTGTTTTTGCAATGCATTAGTATTACTTTTTGCTCAGTCAATGCCCACATTTGATAGTAAATATTGCCAAAACCGATGGCTCTTGCTAAAGCAGGATAAGTTAATAACTCATGTTGTTTCGAAAACCGTTCTTATTGTTGATCTTTGAGATTGTTTAAATCAACTAATTGAACCAAATAATGGGCCAGTTGAGCCTTTCCATTTTGATACTCAATTAAAGCACAATGTACCCCTACATATATGCATCTATTGTATGGAATTTTTGTTGGACCATCAGGAGATGTAAGAATTTAAAGGATCCTTTTGAACATGCACTATTGAAACTTAGTTAGTCTCGAGAAAAACGGGAACTTCAAGTGTGCGATTTTTATAAGGTAAACTACCATTCTGTATTCCCAGGCTTTTACTACAAGGTCATTTGGAGAGATTGAATTTTCTGAAAAACTAACACCACTAACTCCAGACCTATCGGGAAAGTATATTCTAGTACTCCATGATTCTCAAGTATAATAGGAATAATTATGATAATAGTCGATGCAGGCTGCATACCACTCATTGAACCATTTTGTTAAACATGAGAGCTTTTTTTTTTTTTTTTTATCTTGAGGACACCTTAGGTAATTAACTTATAATTCTAAAAGAGAAAATATTTGGGTTATTATGTAGGCAAAAGATAGCAGACTAAAACATGATTTACGTTTTATATGAAATTTCAAATTATCTATAAGGACTTTACTGGAGGGAATAACCCGTGCTAGTAGTAGTGGAATTTCGTATTAGATTTCATTCTTTTTGGCGGGAGTTCCACTTTGATAATCACCATTAGTGAGTTCTCAAGTTAAACTATTTGCAAGAGAGTTCTTCGATCCTTGTATATATTCAATAGAGAAGGAAAACTAGTTAAGCCATAATTACCAACACAGGCGTCACCGTTTGCGCTTGCATATTTGATAAATTCTTTTTCACAAAACCACGCATTCCTTTGCAATCAATTTGAATAAAAAAGGTTTCCGGGCAAAAAAGATTAAGAGCTTTTCACTTCCCCTTATGATTGTAGAGATTTCCTTTTCCATTGCAGGATAGTTGCATTATGCTTTATTAAAACTTCCTAATGGATATCGGCCTATGCAATCCTCAAGTAGCCCTAATCAATTTTTGAACTTGTTTCAGTTTTAAGTTGATTCATCAACTTAAACTTAATTTAACGTTGATTTCTTTGCTAAGAGAGTTTATTAACATCCTAGTAAACTTAACTACGAAATTAAAATAGTTTTAAATTAAGTATTTTTGTTCAAACTATCAAAGGACTTGAAACAGAAGGTTTTGGGTTTAAAGCAGTGCAGCAACCCGATTTTGGGAACCAAATACTTTCAACTTCCATGGGATTTAAGTCCAATATTTTGCCTTGAGCTTGAAATTCAAGAAGTTATCTTTCCAACAAAATAAGTTCCAGCTCATTTGGACTTCATTTAGCCACCCAAATCAGCCATTAAATCCAAACTGTCAAGACTGCCCAGTTGAACCAGAATGTACCCGGTTTTGTGTGCTTAATTACTTAGGCCTCCTTGAGGTTTAAGTTTGATATTTTTTGATATTGTGGTTCCTTAAGATCTTTTAGTTTAGGGCATGTAAAAATATTTGGGTTAAATCATGTAAAAATAGTAGAACCAGGCTGTTTTTATAAACCGTGCAGACTGAACTTAGTTTTGAGCAGTTTGAAGTTTCTAAGGAGTTGGGGCAGCAAATCAAGTCCAAAAGCTGAATTTCCACTTGGAAGAGTTAGAAGACATCTCAAGGTTTCCTCCCATGTAAGTAAATCCAAATCATCCCCTCTTTTTACATGTGAAATATGGTGTCCAAAACCAGCCAGAAAACTTCCTAGTACTGCTGGCTGCTACTGTAGAGAGTTCTCAGCAATCTAAGGGTCAAGTCACATTTAAACAGTTTGCTTAAATTTTTTATACAAGTTTAGACATAATCATGAAGCTTTCTACTCAACCACAAAGGGAACAAATGAGAACAAGTGAAGAAAGGCAGCAAGGTTCCTATTGGCTAGCCGTAAAGTACCAAGGAGACAAGGCTGCTTTTTCACTTTTCTCTCACATAACGGGAGCTGCTTGTGTGCTTGTTCACTTGTTTGCTTACTTAAGCTGATTGTAATCACTATAATCTAGCTTATTTTGGTGCATAAAGTTGTAATTAACTTGATTAAATCATGTTTAGTTGAAACCGGTTTGACTAAGCTAGATTAGGCTAGATTAAGCTAGGTTAGAGGTTTCCTAACTTTGAAGAAACCTCTTAACCCCTTCTAGGCAGCATATGGATGTTTATTTAAAGGCCTTAGGGGCCTCATTTTGTAACAAAGGTTTGAATATCAATTGAAATCAAATTTGAGAGCATTACTCTTGTTTCTCTTAAAACACTAAACTTGCTTATCTCTAACTAGGCCGGTTAGGGTGGTGTTCAAGTGTGGTCTTAAACTTGATTAAGTAGTATTTCTGTATCTTAATCATAGTTTAAGGGCTCTAATCTTGTTCTTGGTGGTGTTTCTGTATTCTGGAACAAGCTTAGTTCTACCTAGATTAGTCTTTGCTGGTGATTTTAGTATCCAAAGATTAGTTTAGTATCTATCCTTTCTTTTCCTTTTCTCATTTAGAATCCCTTGATTCTAAATCCATTCCCCTCCTTACGTTTTAGCTTGTTCACAACCAGCTTTTAACGTGCCTTTCTCTTGAATTTTCCTTGATTGTACTCTCTCTCGGTTTTAAGCTTTTGCTCTTGAATTGAGTTTTAGAATAGACCCTCGGGAGATACATCACATCCACAACAATATTTCCAGAGTTCTACTACTTCTTTGATTTTGAGTACTGCACTCTGGTGTTGATTACTGGCATTGGTCTCAATAATTAAATCATCTCCTTCATTAGGAAATTAAGAATAAGAATATTTTTACGCATCTTTTTAGAAGTTTTGAACAATATTTGAATCACTAGTAGTGCATGTCCAATTTACTTTTTTCTTGAGTTTCTACTGTAATGGTTTTCTTAATTTAACTAGATTTTTAATGAAATTTGAAGCATATGTAAGGCATCCAAGAGTCTTTCTAGCTGCTTCCTATCTTCAATTTTTTCAAGGAAATTTTCTATTTTTTCTAGAATATGCTTTTGTCATATGATTTGTCCTGCTTTTGTCTCTAGACATAAAAATTCATTCTCTTATTCAGCATAAATGCACTTGTTCTTACCAAGCATAATACCATGATCAATGCATCTTTGGGTGATAGCTAAGACATCAACCTTGTGTTATTCTGTGGTCTTGGAAAAGACAAGGATATCATCAATGTAAACTAGGGAACAGTGATTAAGATCTTTAAGATGTTATCCATTCTTCTTTAGAATATTTGACGTGCATTTTTAAGGTCGAATGGCATTACTATCCACTCATAATGTCATCGAGGGGCATTGAAAGCGGTTAAAGAAAGACTTTCTTTATCCATTTTTATCTGCCAGTATCCGACTTTGCTATCTATTTTCGAGAACCAAGAGGCTCCTTGAGTTCTATTAAAAATTACTGTTTTGTTAGGAATGTGATAACTATTAAAGGCACTATTATCATTATGCTTTTTAAAATTGATTACCATTCTAACTTTTTCTCTTTTTTCTTCAACATGATTTCTTACCATGAAAGCGGGGTTGGTGTGAGGACTTTTGTTATTTCTGATTAATTCTTTATCTAGAAGTTCTTTAATTTTTTTTATCAAATTCTTGGATATCCTGACGTGTATACACCATTTGTTTAACTCGAATAATAGTGTTGGGATTTAACAAAGTAATTTCTGCAAATGTCTTATCTTCATCCCAAAATTTTAGTGGATTACAAGAGTAGAGTTCTTTGCATAATTGCTTTTGGTGTTCAATAACTTGTTCTTTAATAGATAACTCAAGTAGTGAGTTTGTTAGTGCAATCTCATGTTGTGCAGGTATTACCTTCTCACCATGCTGGTTGCTTGTAAACTTAATCTTCTGGCGAGTGTGAGCTTTATTTAACTTATCAATGGGTATTGAGTGACCATTTACTATGAATAGTATTTGGTTAATCATCTGTGTACATGAAGAATATAGTATCTAAAAGTGATTTCCAATAATCATATCATGAGAGGGTTGATCAATAGCCCATAGAACTGGTATAGTGCATTGAACTCCTCCTAATTCCATGGATAACTCTTCTATGGCTTCATTGTGGCTCATACTACTATTGTCAACTATCCTTACTTGTAAAAGACTCTTGGCTCTTTTCCACATAAATTTTGAAAACAACGATCTTTTTCCAAAGCATATAGAACAACCGCTAGCTATGTCGGCACACAATTCATATTTATTATATTCCTCTAAAAATACATTTATTGGGATATAGATGCCATGAGGATTTGTGTTGGTGGCTTCATAGCATATCTCTATAGTCATATTTTTGACTAATTCATCTTCGTAGATTTGCTCACTAATAGTTCTTGTTTTGTACTTGATGACTTTTCTATCTAGACTTATACTTCTATGTACACTATGTCTTATTGGATTTAATTTTCTGGATTTTTTTATCTCCTGAGGATTGGATTTAATCTTCTGGATTTTTGTATAAATGGTAGGACTTTCAAACTTTTCTGCTTCTATTATTGTTACCTTAGTCTTTGGATCTATGGTATTATCTAGTTCGTAGGTTATTTTCCAAAATATCCTCAATGGGCAACTTGCTCTTTTCATATCCATTCCAACTGTTTTTATCTTAAGGCATAGGAAGTTTTTAGGAAATTCATCTTTTGGGCTTATATAATATCCAAGTCGACAATTAAATCCTGCTGACACATTGCATAAGTTGGTCTTAATCCCTATGATAATTTGGTTGTTAAATTTAGTATGCTTGATATCACATAGCAGAGCATAAAGATCAATACCTTTTCCATAATACTATACAGGAGTAATTTGCACTTGGATAGTTCCAACATGGATATATCTATACTTCTTATCTTTGTTATGCTTAAGGATATTTCCGAATTGATGAGGCTAACTTCTCCCACATCACACTCACAGTCTTTTATTTTTAGATCTCCTTTCATCACTTCATATATGTACTTACTCTTCAATTAAAAGATGAACTTTTTATAGCTCATGTCTTTCTAAATTATAGGAAGAACGTAATCTCCTTTGGCGTCTTCATTTTTATCGTGTATAGTAAATTCTTCTCCTTCAAGATCACCCAGACTAATTGGGCTACTTTCCATAATATGAATAGTTTCTTCGTAATCACTTTCTTCATATTCATCTTCTACTACAATCTCAACAATTCCCTTGTTGTTTTTAGGGCTAGATCTAACGCTTCATCTTCGCTAAGTTCAAAATAGTCTAGGCTTCCCAAAGTTTTAATAAGCTTGTTATCCTTCATATTTTTACATTCATTTGCAAAATGGCCTACTTCTCCGTATGTCCAACACTTACAATTGTTTTTTCCCTTTACATAACAAGCTGCTTTTCTAAAAATCTTCGTTTTCTAGGGTTTTGTTTATTATAATATTTTCTTTTATATTTTCCCCCTTTGCTTGTTAAAGCTCTCTTCTTATAAAATTTCCTTTTTCTTCTCCTTGAAGATTCCTTTCCCCGTTAGTGAGGAGAATCCCAATAAGCTAGCAATTATTTCTTTATTTTCTTTCACTTTTGGAGATCAAGACATTGATTATTGACCCATTTTCTTAAATAAGAGATTCTTGAACCAAGAATATCAATGACATCTACACTTTTAGGCCATGCAATATACTTTTCATTAATTATGGAATTTATTAGATATGACAATTTGTCATACAATATACCAAGATTGGTTTCATTATGCCCAATTTTGTAATACTATTAACTAAATTCAACAATATAATTTTCCGGATATCTCATATCCCATAACTGTATATTACTAATCCTTCTTTGCCTTTCTCTTGCCTTTTTTTTTTTTATAATCAAGTTTAGCTTCGATAAACTCAGTTTCCATTTCTTTACATAAATATTTGACTATTGTAGCTGGCATTTCCATCATTCTTAATGCATTTATACCATCTTCGTTTAATTAATCATACCAGCCAACTATAGTGCTAGAAAAACTATGCTCGATATAATTTAAAACATTTCATGCCATCCGTGTGGTATTTAAATTTAACACAATATTCATTCCTATTTTCCAGTGCTGAAATATCTCTTTTCTATTACAAGCTCCATCGATGTTTAGAATATACCTTGTTTGGCTAATTGCGGTAAGGCCAGTTTCTTCAAAGATCGTAGTTTTCCTTGGGATGAATCCAAAAAAAATTTTGGTTGTTCGTCCTACTGGAACATATTTAGGTATCATAAAATAAGTATTTCTTCTAGAAGGTTCACCAAATTCTTCAAGTTTAGGAACAACATTGTTAACTAAATTGGACTCAATATGATCTACTTAAGTTCTTCTCTAATCTCAATAACCTCGTCATGAAATACCATTTTACCATATTTTTTACCTAACTTTCTTCTAATTTCTTCTAAAGATACAACATTAAGGTCTTCGAGCTCAGTTAGGCTCATCTGCTGATATATTTCTTCTTCTAATTGAACATTATTTAACTCTTCATATCATCAGATAATACATCTTGTTTATTAACTATTGTAGTCATGCTTTTGTTTAGTTCCTTTGGATTTTGCTTGTTATCAAACATATTTTGTAATTCTTCCATATTAAACTGCTTATACTCCATCCTTCTCTTCTTTCTCCGCCTTTTCAAACGATTTTTCAATTGTTTTTTTTTCTACTACTTTTTGAATTTTTGTACCATGTAAAGGAAATGGATTTTCGTTTTTTGGGTCTAGGAAATGATGTTTATGTTGAAATAGAGTACGAATGCTCAAAGTCAATTTTTCACTATGTCAGATTTCATTAACTAAAGAAAGATGGATTACAGATATTTGCTTCATAATCTCCTTAACTTCAGTCTTTATTTTTGTTAATTCATCTTTTAATTCTAAAATGATATATATATATATATATATATATATATATATATATATAATATAGTTTAATTGAGGTGCTACTAAAGTGATTTTTTCAGGTGAATGAACAATATGTGAATAACTGGGAGCAGGACCAATAGGTGATGATTCAAGCATCAAACACAACAAATTAGCTTAATTAATCATTAATTAGCTTAATAATCTTAGTTATTTTTGTTCGCGTGACTTTCATACCAAATTAAAGAGGACTTCCAGTACTATTAATGAGAGAAATTACATATGCACAAATTTAAAATTTTGAATGTAAGTTTTAAGAATCGGGGTTAATATGCAAATTTCAAAAGTTTAGGGGTCAAGAAAAAACAAAGGGTACCTAAAAATTCAGTCAGCAAACTTTGGGGTACAAAAATATTTGCTCTAAAAGCTTTGGCCTTGAATTATTAATGTCACGTATGTCAGGTGCCTGAGTATCTCAACCCAAGAAATAAGGGTTTAAATTATTAAAATAAGCTAAAGTGATCTATCACGTCACCATAATGTCGAAGATTATCAACTAAATAAAATCCACTAAACAATGTAACAAAATAAATGGCTAAATTCACAAAAGCTTGCCTAACTCACTAAACAATCACCTACCAAACCAAACAAATAAGGAAACAAGAAATCAAACAAATGAAATCCACCAAACTTCCACTTTCAACCATTGCAAAAATTGCCATGACTAAAGCCCATCCTAATTTGTTGAACTAACAACCTAGAAAACTCAGTAGCATGAAATGAGCAATAGCAGATCAAGAGCAGTGAATGGGATATGGAAACCCCAAACAAAGCTCAAAAGCAATGGAAAAATAAACCTAAAAATCACCATTACAACCAAGCTTGGTACACCCTTGCTTCAGCCATGAACAACCCCAAATTTCATATAACTCACACTTCAATTTAGGTCCAAGAATAAACCCTTACTAAAATCAACAAAACTAAAGCTAATTGAGCTAACAACCAATTGTCGCAGAATAGGAGAAATCAGGGCATTCTTGTTCTCAGTTTCATTCAAACATTTACACACCAAAATTTAGGCTACCAAAATAGTTTTCTCACCCCAAAACCAAAGAAAATGAGAATGCAAAAGATAAAACAGAGGCATGAATCTAACCAGGTACAAATCACAAACCCAGAAAACAAAGCACAGAAGAGGAGGTGGACATTGCAAACTTGAACAAAATAAGGAGGAATTCAAACCCAAAAATCTCAAATTTTGATTCAAAGCTAATTAATTCAAACCAAAAATTTGAACGATTCAAACCAATCTACATGAATTAAAAATAAAATCTACAAATAAAAAATAAAACGGAGAAGTTCGAACATGAACTCAGCCCCAAAATTAAACCCTAAAACCCAAAGTAAAAACTATCAAAAAACCTAGCCTGGAACCTTCATACCCTATTGGCGCCGCTTGTGCTTCATTATATACTCCTTCCCTCTTCTTCGTGACTGTCAATTTGAGAATGGTGTGGTGCTGGTGATGACTGTTGTGCTAGCATTGAGATCGTGGGGAGCTGATTAGGTAATGTGGGCGCGTGGTGATGATGGTGAATGGGGATCGAGGTGATGGTTTTGAGGCTGTTGGAGCTGCTATTCTAGCTAGAAAATTGGAAGAAGAAGACATATAGACCTTGCTTGGTGAGGAAAAATGGAATGAAATGGAATCAAGGAATGATCCTTGAGGAATGTAGGGTGGAATTTGATTCCTAAACTCACGTGTTTGGAGAGAAAATGAATGGAATCAAGCTCTAATCCTTATTGTTTCGCTGTACATTATGGAATGGAATCAAATCTGTTTTATTTTAAAAACAAATTATAATAACAACAACAACAACAACAACAACAACAACAACAACAACAACAACAATAACAATAATAATAATAATAATAATAATAATAATAATAATAATAATAATAA
>JACYFF010031952.1:46997016-47027285 GCA_017589665.1 Selenicereus undatus
TATATATATATATATATATATATATATATATATTTATGTTTGTATGTATGTGTTGGCCGGGCCTATTAAGTGAGGCCTGACGGCCACAAAGTGTTGCCTAGGGTAACAACCCTAGCTGCCCCCCCATAACCTATAAAAGGAGGTTTTGCCGAGGGGGGTCAGCCAGTGAGGTACACACACCAGACACATCTATTAAACTCTCCTCCCCCCTCCCCACGGTTGCCCTACCATCGCTGCCAGACATTCGGGTTTAGGACGTGGACACCTCTAAGGCGACTCTGGTGGCTAACCCTTCATTGCTAATTCGTGGACTATCCCTGACAGTCGTTTCTACGTCCAGGTTAGTCCTAGTTTATCCAACAGTGGTATAAGAGCTAGAATTGTTCGGATTAGTCCTAATTAATAGGATTAATAATCTGATTTATTAAAGCATGCTCGTCTATATGATTAATTGCCTAATTTTTGTAATTATGCAAATTAATAGCATGCTTCTATGTCTGTTGCCCAGAATCAAGAACAAATTGAGTTTTGTTTTATAACTCAGATTGATGGCTAATATGTTTCTATGCCCTGGACCCTATTTTTTTGTGACTGATGATATGAATTGCTCAAAATTATGCATGACTCATGAATCTGGAATATTAGACAAAATTCATGCTTCCGTGATTCTGATGTCTCAAACTGACTAAAAAAATTTTGAATGTTTAGTCCTAATAACCGAAGAACTCATGCCCAGAATACAGATTACACCATGTTTTTTTCCAGATTGCTTGAAAATTCATACAAATTATAGGATTTTGTGTTTGTTTGCTTGTGCCCAAACTAATATACGTGGAATATGATTAGTTGGTTAATCATCATCATTGTGCAATCAGAAAGCATGAATCTTTATATTACTGAGTGTAATCATAATGAATTAGATTCAAGAATACATATGCCTTGTAATACTAGCATGTTCTGTTTATTATCTTTCATCAAAAAGGGAACAATTTTTCGATAACTCGTGAACCAAATATGTGATTTGGTCTATGCACAGTGTCTTGCAAGCATTTTTCCTTTAATTTGAGATGAATGTTAGCATGTTGCATAATTAAATTTAGATGAACGCTATGCCCAGACCTATAGTCCTATTCCCCCTGTACCTGAGATTCGAACCCCGGCTACAAAAAAAATAAAATAAAATTTAAGACTAAGCAGAAATAGGCGAACTCGAACCATACCCATCAGAAAACACAGCGGAGGGGTGGCGCGTGACCGTTACACACCGCTGACGAAGGTCGTTTCATGATCTTCTTCCTCCCAAAACTCCTCCTCATCGCCGATCTATGCAACCTTGAGAAAACGGAGCCGGAAAACACCATTTCAGGAGGCGCATGAGACCACGCACCACCGCCTCAGTGGCTTGTCTGGCGCGTGGGCGTCTTCCTTAAGCTCAGATTAGGCCGATCTACACCGTGGTACCCTCGGTTCTTGCTGGATTAGCGTAGATCAAGGCTCATGTGGTCGGCAGTGATTTTTGCATCACTTGGGCGTTTTTTTTAGAAAACCCACAACGGCGGCGGCGGCTGCAGTGCTTGTGGTGTCGAGGAAGGAGCTTAGTGCCCCATTTCCTTGGCCACGGCACTGGGAGAGCTAAAGAGATAGAGATGGGAAAGAGGTCGAAAAGGGGTGGAGAGAGAATTTGAAGACAGGTAGAGGAACACCTAGAAGAAGAGAGAGAGAGACTCAAATCAGAATTAGGGTTTTGGGGGGGGGGGGAAAGTGGGTTCCCTCACTTATAAAAGGGTCTCCCCCCCCCGCCCCCCGGTTTTTAGGCCGTTTTTTTATCACTTGATTTTTGGACCGTTTTCTTTGGATTTAAATTCATGAGGGTTGGTTTAAAAATAAAAGGGGGTCACCTTTTATGGGACGTTTTTTTTTGTTTTGGCCCAGAAATATTTGTTTGGCCCAAAATGTTTGGACTGTTTTAGTTGGGATGATTTTGATTCGGTTTGGGATATAGAATATCTGCTCCCATGTTCATATAAATTTGTTTTATATGTTGGAAATGGCCATTGTTTTTGTTATAAGTTGTATTTTTGGCCCTTATCTCATATTATCATTGGTTATGGTATGATATTTTCAGGTTGATCATATAACTTTGTGTTATATATATTAAAAAAAAATGAAGTTGTGTTAAACGAATTAGTTTCGTAAACATTAACTAAATATATATTTACGTAATTAAAAGTGAATATCTTCGTGATATTCACTGAATTAAAATGTTAATTAGTTTAACAAAACCTTTAAGAAAATTCTATGAAGTTAATAATCAAATTAAAGAAGCTCTAAAATTCGTAACTGTACGTGATGATTATATGCTTAGCGAAATTTTCGAACGTATATTATGAATGATGGGATCTTCTACATAATTTAATTATTAAACAATATGTCTAATAGATAAAATATACTTCCAGATATGGCAGCTAGAAACATGATAGGTTGTATGCAGTCTGATGACAAACTGGATTGTTCGAACTATGACGTCTACCATATGAAAATCTAGTTCTATTTAAACAATGTTGATATGCTGGACCTGTTGACCTCTTCCATGGCTCCTCCGGCTAAAAAAGATGAACAAGGCAGGGGTATTATTGCAACTGAGGAGTACAAAGAAAACCTAAAGGCATACGAAGCATGGTTCAAACGCGATCGTTATGCATGCTACACTATGATGTCTTGTATGCGGGACGATCTCCTGGGTGAGTTTTAACACTTCCACACTACTAAGGACATGTGGACGCAGCTTAAAGTTAGGTTCCGGCAGACATCTGCTACAAGGTTGCGTCACTTGCAGCTGAAATGGATGCAGTATACTATTGACTCAAGTCGTAATATCTCCGAACACCTTCGAACTATGAGTGCTATGGTTCGAGACCGTAAGGCTGCAGGGCAAGAGGTTTCTGAGGAAGAACAGGTCCTGAATGTGATTAGGTCTCTTCTTAATGATAATGAACATTGGAAGAGTTTTAAAGTATTCATGACACACAGTGAGCACATCAAGACTTTCGAGGCAATCTCCAAACACCTCAAAATGGAGGAAGAGCGTTTAAAGTTATATGCGCCTCCTAGTGTGGCATCCATTGCCAAAGGATCGGGGCCCAAGGGCAGGAAACCTTACCGTGGTAAGAAACCTAAGAAGGGCCCCCGTCCTCCTCAGAACTCTCGCTCCAATACTGGTGCTGCCAAGAAGCATAGGGCTAAGGGCAAAGGAGCTAAGGATATGGCACATGTGAAGTGCTATAACAGTGGAAAGAAGGGCCATTTCACTTGGGATTGTCTTGAGCCAGCCAAGGGAACTACTTCCACTAAAACTCCTGAATTATATGTTTGTTCCCATGCATTTGTTGCTACCTGTCTTCCTCAATGGATTGTAGACAAGGGGGAAACAAAGCACATAGTTTAGGATAGGGTTGAATTCATGGAGTTCGATCACTACCCAGTGGGTTCACAGACTGTCGTATTGGGGAACGATAGTGAATAAGATGTCCTTGGAGTAGGAACATACCAGCTCAAACTCCGTGGAGGAAATAAGCTGCTTCTTCATGACACCCTCTATGCATTTGGGGTGTGATGCTCCTTAGTTTCTTATGTTTCTTTAATAAGATTAGATTTTACTTTTGGTTTTCGTCCAGACGGTTTAGATTTGTTCTACAATGACAATTTGTTTGGGCAAGCAACTTTGAAAAGAGATTTCATTGTTTTGGATTTGGATGATAACTATAATAATATATCCTCTGCTTATGTTTCTTACTTTGACTCCAATTGTGAATGTGTTAAGTGGCATGCTAGACTTGGCCATGTGGGCCAAGATAGGATAAATAGGCTAGCTCAAGAAGGTCTTCTATATTGACTCACTAGGGTTAAGCTGCCTAGGTGTGAGTTATGTTTAGCTGGAAAGGCAACAATGAAGCCTTTCGGTAAGGCCACGAGAGCATCTAGTCCCTTATAATTAATCCACTTAGACATATGCAGATCCATGAATGTTAAAGCACGACATGGGGCTATCTATTTCATTACTCTCATAGACGATTATTCACGATACGGGTATGTGTACCTATTATCTCATCGCTACGAGGCACTTGATGTATTCAAATGCTTCGCAACGAAAGTAGAGACTCAATTGGAATGTAGGGTTAAGATCCTTCGAATTGATCGAGGTCGTGAATACCTCTTTGATATGTTCAAGGAGTTCTGTGAGGAAAAAGGTACACAAAGACAGCTAACGATTCCATGCACCCCACAACAAAATGGTGTTGCGGAACGCAGGAATCGTACATTGCTTGACATGGTCAGGTCAATGATGGCACATGCTAACCTCCCAATTAGTGTTTGAGGGGATGCGCTACTTGCGGCAGCCTACATACTCAACCGTGTGCCAAGCAAAAGTGTACCTGCCACACCGTATGAGTTATGGTTTGGTAAGAAGCCATCCTTGGACCATTTGCGCCCATGGGGTTCGGCCGGCTATGTGATAATCCAACCCACAAACATGGAAAACTTGGTCCAAGGGCCACTAAGATGGTGTTCATTAGGTATCCCGCATATTCTAAAGGGTATGTGATGTACGGGGAAAACCCAAATGGTGGTATGATAGAAATAGATTCCCGCAATGTCGATTTTCTCGAGGTTGAGTTCCCGACCATTGGTGAAGTAAAGAAGGATGTCGAACTATGTGAGTCACAGCAAAACATCCAACCATCATTCGGTGAGGGGGAGAATTTGGATTCTAACCAAGTCACCGAAGATGGTATGCCTCCCCTATCCGAAGGGAGTGGGGGAGCCTTGCCTGCCGAAGAGAACGAGATTTGTCCTCGATCTCCTGTACATAAGGAAAGTCAACCTATGAGTGAAGTTCATCCCTAATCTCTAGTTCTTGAACATGCAGTTAGTCTACATGCTCGGGATCCCATGCCCCAGAGGGATAGTGGGAGCAACTCTCTACTTGCTCAGGGTCCCACACCTCTTAGAGAAAGGGGGAGGGATGCCTCACCCAAGCAGTCAAACAAGGAAGGCCCCAAGCTCCGAAGGAGTGAGCATGGAAGAATTCATTGACGATATTTCCAAATCGAAGAGGAAACATTCCTATGCACTCCCTTGGAAGTTGAGGAGCCTACCTCTTATCAAGAGGCAATTGACTCACCAAACCACAAAGAGTGGATGCATGCCATGAGGGACGAGATGGACTTGATGGCAAGAAACAAGGTTTGGGAACTAGATGATCTCCTACCCCAGCGAAAGTCTATTGGAAACAAGTGGGTTTTCAAGATAAAACGCCGGACAGATGGATCGATCAACAAGTTCAAAGCCCGTTTAGCAACGAAAGGGTTTACACAAATTGAGGGTGTAGACTATGAAGAGGCATTTTCTCCTGCGGTGAGATTTGCCTCTATTCGCCTACTCCTAGCCATGGTTGTCCATTTGGACTTAGAGTTGTTTCAAATGGATGTAAAGACTACTTTCCTCAATGGTAGCCTTGAGGAAGAGATCTATATGGACCAACCCATTAGTTTTGTATCAAAGGGACAAGAGGACAAGGTGTGTCGACTTAAAAGGTCCATATATGATCTTAAGTAGTCTTCCAAGTCTTGGTACTTAAGATTCCATGAAACTATAACTTTGTTTGGCTTATCCATGGTTTTGGAGGACCACTATGTGTATGTCAAAAGATCAACCGAAGGGATTATGTTCCCTACCCTATACGTTGACGACATACTACTGGCTGGGAACAATTTGGAGATGATCGAAGCCACTAAGAAGTGGTTGTTCTCCGTCTTTCAGATGA
This sequence comes from Selenicereus undatus, assembly GCA_017589665.1. NCBI lineage: Eukaryota > Viridiplantae > Streptophyta > Magnoliopsida > Caryophyllales > Cactaceae > Selenicereus > Selenicereus undatus. The sequence continues at coordinate 47,002,841 of JACYFF010031952.1, forward strand.
AGGACATGGGTGATGCCAGGTATGTTCTAGACGTGGAAATAATAAGGAATCGTCCTAAGAAACTTTTAGGTATAAGCCAACAGGCATATATCAAGAAAGTCTCAGAACGGTTCCGTATGCATTATTCCAAACCCGTAGACACTCCAGTTGAGAAGGGTTTAACCTTGAGCCTCGACCAATGCTCAAAAACAGACAAAGAAAATGAAGCCATGAGCAATGTCCCCTATGCTAGTGCTGTAGGAAGCTTAATGTACGCCATGTTGTATACACGATCGAACATTTGCTTTGCTGTTGGTCTGGTAAGTCGTTACCAAAGCAACCCAGGACAGGCTCATTGGCAAGCCGTCAAGAGAATCATGCGTTACCTTCGAGGTACAACTGACTTGGCCCTATGCTACCAAGGCGGGGACCTTAAGTTGAGAGGATATTCAGATGCCGATTGGGGTGTTGACCTGGATGAGTCCAGGTCAACCTCAGGATATGTGTTCACCCTGGGTGGGGGAGCCCTATCATGGTGCAGTAAGAAGTAAGACTGTATAGCTTTGTCGACCAGGGAGGTAGAATATGTCGCTTGTAGCCTAGCCACGCAGGAGGCAACGTGGCTTAGGAGCTTCCTCCAGATTCTCAACCTCACGCCCAGAGTTGATGATCCTGTAGAGATGTTATGTGACAACACAGCCGCCATCCAGTTCGCCAAAGATTCGAAGTTCCATTAGAAGACCAAGCACATCAAGAGGCGTTATCACTTCGTGCGAGACACCATAAAGACCAAGGAGGTTGCTATCAAGTATATACCCACTAACAAGATGATCGCTGATCTATTAATTAAGTCGATTTCTAGAGATACTTTCAAAGCACATTTATTGAGTCTAGGACTTCACAAAGTTTAGTGTTTGGATAGAATCTTGTTATGTATGACAGATACATTCTTCATGTAATAGGCATTTATGAAATGAAGATTAAATGTTCTTTTCCTAAATGGTTTGTGATTTATCTGTTAGACATGTTGAAATGTCATAGGCTTCTGATTGGCCTAGTCACACAGGCAATCGCCCTGACGCTTGAGTAGCGGGCAGGATGAGAAATAATCATATTGGCACTAGGTGTGAAGTATTGATAACTCATACTAGAAGTGTATGAATGAGAAATAGTGGCCTTAGTAAGTCTAAGATGAGATCCGAGGGAGTCGAATATGAGACATGATTTCATATTGAAGCCTTAAAAGTCGAATCTTGAGTATCAAAATTAGCATTTAGTATGTTAATCTAGTGGCTCATGTTAGATTTTTTCAGTGAAAATATAGACTAATGATTCGCATGGCATATAGAGTGACGATCCCAAGTAAGTGGGAGCTATGTCATGACACACATTTCATACTGTGTATGCTTAAAAGACGACCATATACGGAGTGACAATTGACCTCCCTATCTCTTGTCACTGTGTGACCCTACAGGCGATAACCCTTTTGACTTAAAGCTATGATACGAAGTCAAAACTTGATGTAGCTACTTTAATGTGTTTCTCAAGAACCACGATGTATACGGTTTAGCGAGAACATGTTAGGAAAGTTGTTAAGCTAAGATGTAGTATCATGAGTGTTTAACGAAAAGTCTATCTGTCATTACCAATATAAGCCCGAACGATTATATTGAGTGTATAATCAAATGATATATCATGGCATAAGGGATTAGAAATGCCACTGGTGATGTTTAGGATGACTTGGGGTATCGCATTCTGTGAAAGTGTTATATTAGTTAGATGGTAACTTAATGTAGCACTGCTTGTTATTTTTCAGTCGCACGTCCTATTCCCAGTATGAAGCGTGGGGAGTTGTGATTCGTGGAGACCATGTGTTTGCGGCCTTTGTGGCTGAGTGGGAGTTATTGGTCGGGCCTATTAAGTGAGGCCCGACAACCAAAAGGTGTTGCCAAGGGCAATAACCCTAGCTACCTCCCCCCTAACCTGTAAAAGGAGGTTTGCGCGCGCGCGGGGGGGGGGGGTCAGCCAAAGAGACACACACCAGACACATCTATTACACACCAGACACATCTACCATCGCTGCCAGGCATTCGGGTTTAGAACGTGGACACCTCTAAGGCGACTCTGGTAGTCGCCCCCTCTTTGCTAATTCGTGGACTATCCCCGACAGTCGTTTCCGGATATAGGTAAGTCCTAGTTTATCCAACAATGTGTGCGTGCGTGCGTGTGTGTGTGTATGTGTGTGTGTGTGTGTATACATAGATATATATACATAGATATATTTATATATATACATAGATATATATTCATATATATATATATATATATATATACATACATAGATATATATTCATAGATATCTATATATATATATATTTATATATATATATATATATATATATATATATATATATATTCATATATATGTATATATATTCGGGTATTAGAGGAACAGGATCTGGCAAAGCTTAAAATTTAGTATATCTTGAGATTCTTGAGATGAGAATTCTCGAGGAAAATATTGTCTGGTTATCAACTAAGGAAAAAGGGTTTGAGGAGCAACCAAAGGGGACTTTATCATATCATCAAACTGATTCTACATGGTCAACTTTCAAAATTCAATTGGGTTTCTCATCTAAGATAATAATTTTTTTTAAAGAAAAAATAGTTCTAGTGAATTTTAAGATCCATTTTTGAATTATTGGACTAATTTTTTCTGCTACCCTATCAAGGTGCATATAACCTAGTTGCTGAGCATATTAAGTTGTGATACCTAAAAATTAGTTACCATCTAAAGCAAAATCAACACAAATATGTCTAAAGAAAGAGAAAACATATTCAAATTTGTCCCGATGGAACTCTTAGCCAAAAAAAAGGGAATTATTGATAATTATTGTTGGCGACTCTATGAAGTCAAGAAGATAGAGTTAGTTTTCGAGAGACGACCACACCAATCATAGTTCAAAGTTACAGGACAACCAACTCTCAAGAGCGCAATTGTAGAATTCAATTTTTAACCAATCAAGATTCACCACATGAAAAATTAAATATTTTTATTTCAACCAACAACAGTTTGCCAAGTGTCATTGGTCACAGTGGTCCATTAAATTAAAATATATAATGGTTATGTATGTGGCCAATTAGAAAACGCCATGTGTCATTAATGACGTAGAAAATAAATGATTATTTTCTTTTGTTTTAAATAGGGATAATTAGAAGGGAAACCCAAAATCCAATTTCTCTAGAAATAGATAGCTTCCTCATTTAAAGGGTTTTGAAGAATTTACAAGAGCTTAAGAATTTTCTATAGAAGAAGACAACTAGTATTCTAAACACATGCTATCTACTCTTAGAGATCAAACTCTTGTCTTGAGATTAAACTTCTTACGCCATCACTCAAGATCAAATCATTTGAGACTATTCAAAAGCTATTGAATGAGACGATTTATTATACTTGTTTCTAACAATAATATAGATATTGTATCCATTCTTTGAGATAAGTACAAAATTAAATTTGTTTCTTATTTTATTATCTAATTTATTTTAGTCTCAAAATTTGTGCATACAGAGTGGTACTAACTAGTTCAAATGTTGAAGACTTCAAGATCAAGGGGAGCAAGATTTATGATATTTTAAATGCATTTATGCGGATAGATAGGAATGATAGAGTTTTGGGCACTGGTAGGTGGACCATAGATTATTTTGCAAATAGAAAATTATTTGATGTCAATGTGAATATAGAAAAGAACAAGAGTAGAAAAAAGTTCTTGAAAGGCTATGTAATCTTAGGTTTACATGACATACTTTGTAAGTGAATTTCAGTTGGATAATAGGTAATCACATTTTACCTTTTTTATAAAAAAAAAGAAATCGAAACAAATAGCTTAATTTGAATCTTAAAGGTTGTCTAGTTCAGTTTGTTCATTTTGTCTCATTTATTTGAGTTTCATAAGTGAACATACAACAACAACAACAACAACAACAACAACAACAACAACAACAACAACAAACTCCCAGTGTGGGTCCCGCTTTCGCGGGGTCTGGGTGAGTTTCATAAGTGAACATAGGAGGATTAATTATGATTTGGTACCTTAAGTTTTGATATGACTCTTTTAAGGGTCCTCATGTCTAGAACAAATTATAAGGCGCCTTTGCTTTCGATGGAAATATTTTATGGGTTTTAAAAGAGTGATTTTACCCTCATTGAAATGAATAATTTAGAAAAATTTATATGTCACTGGAATATGTAATAAAAAGATGAATTAATAAAAAATATATCTATAAAGAAATCAAGAACTAATCAAACTTGACTAAAAAATTTACAAAGTTTACCATAATATGAAAACTAATAGTAATTAAGTCAAATTAAAAAATCAAATTAAAAAAAATCCCAAATATCTAAATCTTGTGCAAAATATGAGAAAAGTATATTAATAATTAAGACCTTTATTAAAACCATTAAAAAGACATTGTATAAATAATCACATACATTTATTTCATTTGTAGAAAATGCCAATTATGCCATCCTATGGGGTAGGGTCCAACAGAACTGTTTCAACAAAGGTAAGGTACTAGTAATTAGTTTCAGAAAATAAGGGTTCCTAACATAATTATATCCAAAGTTAGGGTAGGATTATTTCTATTTCTAATCCACAACAAGCTGTTTGAGTGAAATTTCTCCACATCAAATTTATCATAATTCCAAAAAATAAAATTCTGTAAGAAATAACAAACTATTATACAATTATCCATACCGAATTTATCCAATATTCAACACTGGAAAATGCTTGAAATTGAGAATAATGCAAATTGAATAAACTAGACATATTTAGACTTCAAAAAAAAAATTTGTTCTAAGTTCATGAAATTTAAGATGACCAAATTCTGGTCAAAATTGATTTTAAATGATAGGAAAATAAATATATCCAAATTTTAGATTCACATAAGCCAATATGAATAATTCAAGGATCACAGAAATCTTACTTTTCATTTTCTTCTGTTGTATTTCCTATTTCATCCAATATTTTGACGTGTTATATGTTGTCAAACAAGTACTATAGGCAGAGGGCAGTAATATAAAATTGATATCCTAATAACATCCATAAAAGCGCATGAAATATGTTTTTTTTTTGAACCAGCCTTTTATCCAAAATCAAATCAATTATGATTTGGCTCAAAGAAGAAGTTGAGTGACTTTGCTGAGATCCTATTGGCCACAGGTGGAAGCCCATCGTTGTATCCATACCCCCTCTTGGACAATCCTACAAAAGAATTCAATCCTAGAGGTGGATCCCCGAGATGGAGCCTCATATAAGCTGTGAAGTCCTTGCAGGCAAGTATGCATTAAAGGCAGTGAATTTAAGGGGATCAAACGAGAGATGAGGAGGGACCGAGAGGCGCTCTGTGCTGGCGATGAGAGGGAGGGATGTCATGGAGCAAAGGGGAAGCTCAACTAGGATGGACTTCGGCCTACTATGCATTCCTTGCACTAGTTTGTAGTCTTAGGGAAGTTTTGATCGAATGGAAGGAACTCGCCCTCTTTCCTAAGTGTTCACATGGGTTTTTGGCCACGACGGAGAGAAGAAGCCCCAAGTTATGAAAAGTGCAAATCATTTGATCATGTACATGGGACTACAGTACAAAAGGTAGGGTGATAACTCGAAAGAGAAAGAGGAACTAAACATAAAATGAAGTGTTACAAAGGGTTGTTTCCCATCTCATGACTGAGCTAAAGGCTAATGCTCAGAGTGGCATATCATGTTCATTAGCTCAGTAGCAAGGTGGTCATTGGAGGGTTGGCTTGAATTTAGGGGCCATAGAGGTCGATCACAACCAAGGGAAACCTTCGATTAGGCAGAGGCAGAAACTCCTGAGGGGTCGACATGGAGATAACTTCAGAGGATCTCTTATACCTGCTCAAATTGAACCTGGGAAAAAGTTAATAATAAAGAGATGAGCAACCACACGCTTAGTGAGAATTCCCCTACTCCTTAAAACCCAAAACAATTGCAAGCAATAATACTAATAATAGCCACATATCACGCATTCATACTTTACTATCATATTAGGCAATCATATATCCCAAGGAAAGATTACCCTCCTTAAGCTTCATTCCAACCATTCAACTCAATTCTATGCCCTCAATCACCAAACTTCCCTACTAGCAGGCATTCAGGCACACAAACAAGTATGCAACTAGGACTGAATACAAAGGCTTTCAAACTCACTTTTGAAAACATAGTGACTCTCAATAAATACCAAGAAGGGTTTATAATCCCCACCAACTCCTTTAAAGCTTATGTTTTTTTTCTAAAAGTTCTCAAAACATCTAAACTGGTAAGAAAGACTTGTCAAGAAACATACTTTCTAGAATATGCACATTAAAACGAATAATGCAACATTTGAGACTTCATTTGACGATATTTGGAAATCCTTTCATAAGAGATGAACAAGAGGTGCACATTTGAAAGCTTTCTTTGTTTTCTTAAAAACACTTTATTTGGCCTCTTGAGGCTCGCGTTACTTTAAAAGAACTTCTTTTCTTTTCTGAACTGCTTAGAATGGCAAAAAGCCAAATTTTCTTTTTATCAGCAACTTACTTACAACATAAAACATCCCATTGTGCTGGCTACGGAGGTCAACACCGCCCTTAAGTGAGATCGTCACTCGTATTCTACGTTATCCCCGGGGTATACATACTTAACTTTTGGCCAAAATGCGTCTTAGTAGAACAACTCTAACCTCGATACTGTCCTCTGTGGGGCAACAGCTGACACCAGGATAATCATATCCTGAGTCCAGTCCCCCTCAAGGTTTTCTTACGCGTCACACATTATAACTTATCTGGGGAACAACTCACACCAAGATATTTCATATCTTGAGTCGAGTTCCAAGGAACAGCTCACACCAAGACAATTCATATCTTGAGTACAGTTCCTAACATTTCTTTAGAGGGAAACAGCTCACGCCATCTTTGCTTCCAGTTTCCGCCCTCTAGCCAACTTCCTAGCATATTTTTAGTCTTTAAAGACATATTTCATTTCTTTGTTTCAAATGCTTACTTGGTTGAAACTCGCTTTTCAAATAAACGACCATAATCTTTTCAAATGCTCATATTTCATTCGTTTTTTGTTTAAACACTTCTTATAGACGTTATAAGTTTATCAACACATAAATCGACTTCCTTTGAAACTTGAAAGCTTCTTAAAAACGTAATGAGCTTGTTAAATCGTAAAATGATTTCGTTTCAAACTCAAAAGCTTCGTATAAATATAATACACCTACTAACTCGTAAAGTGACTTCGTTTTTAACTTAAGAAACTTCTTATAGACATAAAACGTTTGCTAGTTTGTAAAACGACTTCATTTTTAGCTTAAAATCTTCGTATAAATGTAATAAGTTTACTAAATCGTAAAACGACTTCATTTTTAACTTGAAAGCTTCGTATAAATGTAAACGGTTGCTAAATCATAAAAACAACTTCGTTTCTAACTTGAAAGCTTCGTATAGGCATAGTACGTTTAATAATTCGTAAAACAACTTCATTTCCAACTAAAAAGTTTCCTATAAATGTAAAACGATTGCTAACTCACAATAACGACTTCACTTTTTAGCTTAAAAGCTTCTTTTAAACGTAATACGTTTACTAATTCGAGGAACAACTTTGATTTTAGCTAAAAGCTTATTATAAACGTAATAGGTTCGCTAATTCATAAACGAACCCATTTAAAACTCAAAACACTTTAGTTAGCGTTTAACTCAAATTAAATTTGTAATTAAAACTTGAGTTGCTATTCTATAACACCTTTCAATTCCTTTTTTAAAACTCAAGAAGGGTGTAGAAATGAACTAAAGACTTAAAACGTTCCCAAACTTGCTACTGTTCAAAAACTTAAGGTACTTTGCTCGTTTTTAAGGCAATTTAAGGTTTCTTTTATATTTTCAACACAAATGCTTCTTAAAGTCATTATGGACTTACTAGCTCTTTAATCAAAGCTCAATAGAAACTTAAGTAAGCAAATATCATGCAAATAAGCTAAGCTTCATAATTGGCACCTTAAGGTGCTCCTTTTCGGGTCGTTTAAATTCCTTTAAACACGAGGATGGATCATTACCCAAACTAATGCCTTAAAAACCTTTTCGAACTCACTTTTAGCTCGCTTTTGAAATTCCTAAACCTATTGAATATTCAGTCGAGTCACTAACTTAGCAGTTCGACGGTTTAGGACATTTTTACACTTCAGACGTCCTAACACTCGAATAGGCAACTGACAAACTTAAAAGCATTTCAAACGTGTAAAACAAACTTTCTAAACTACCTTTTCTTTTTGAAGACGTCTAAAGTTTCAAGAATTAATCACATAATATCACGTAGCAAATTGGGGGAAAAGGTTATGCACATAGCACATTCATACACTTCCTATCATAGCTCGGCAGACTCTGCCCATTAAGCTACACATGGCCTCACAATCCACACGATTGTGGCAATTCACAACCCTAATTCGCTCCTCACACAGCACCGACGACGAGAACCTCGAATATCTTATTAGTTCCACCTCAAGCCATCCAACTACCAATCTCGGTTCAATATTGACATGTACAACCCAACAATACAGAAAACGATTGTACATAGGTATAATATTCATGCTTAATGGCCAACTTAGAATTTAACATACTAAACTGATGCAAATAGAAACTTCAAGCGATATTTACTTTCATGTTTGCAAACCAATATACATAGGCATAGTATCCCCTTTGTAATTACTAAGAATAAACCATTAACATGCTCAAACTGATTTAGCCATGACTTTTAGACATAATTCAGTTTACACCACAATTACTTCAACTGTCCAACTAGCACCCCTAAGCATTAGATAGTCCTTCAGAAGCGACAACTGATGCTACAACAGCCCACTATTAACATTCTATTTACTTTCAAATCCTCAATTTAATCGGTCCATTCAACCATGCATTTACTCAACATGCGATTAGCCAAAATCAGTACCATGCTAGAAATTTCTCAATATCGATTCTAATTTACCCAAACTAACTACTAATCTCATGATCGATATGCACTAGCTAATTTAGTTAAATTCATTGAAAATAGTAGTAATTTAGGAGGAAAGGAACCCTCACCTTGAACCCAAGTTAGAGGCTCGATTCACCGTTGTGGGCTCGACTTAAGGGGCTCAAATAACTCCACTTTCTGACCTTGCCCAGTGGTCAAATGAGCAGCACGCGATTCACACCCAAATTCCCAAATTTCGAACCCTAGAACAAGCCTAAATTCAGTTATCAACTTGATATTGAATTGGGTGTTTGTAGGTACGAATTTTCACCCCAATTTATAGAAAATTGAAAGCAACTAGAAGCTAATTTGCATGGCCTTACCTGGGCACGCCTTCGAGCTTCAATTTGGTGCCCAAAATCCACCGAAAACGTGGTGGGTTCTTCCCGGTTTTGCCCAAATTCAGTACCAAATGGTGGCTAGTTTATGGGGGAAGTCGAATGGGGAAAATTTGTAGCTAAAAGTGGCAAAAATCCTCTGCAATTTCGAGCTTGAGGGTGCGTGTATGGAGGAGATGAGAGGAGGATGAAGATGAAGTAGAGGGAGACTGTGAAATATTGTGAGGGGGGGGGTCGCGGGCAGTGAGAGAAAGAAGGGGGGTGTCTCGTGCAAATTACCAAAATACCCCCCTCTCACTTTATTTTTGTGTCCCAAGCTGATTCATATTCGATACGGCTAGTCTAATTCATAGCCCGAATTCGAAACCCAAATCGATCATATATTCATTCATCAACTATTCGTTCCCAAATCTATCTAGGTTCGATTTAATAACATCGAACTACCTCTAAGGTCGACGACCTAATCGCATTCGGGTTCCTAATCGATTTAGTACTCGTTAATAACGCTTATTAAAAATCATCGAAAGATTTTCAAAACTAATAATAATAATGTTATTACTGGCGATAAAAATATTCACTTTAATAAAATCATCGCTCACATAAGCCTATCAATAATTAATTAGCTCGTATTGTTAAATAAAATAAACTTTTATAACGTAAGAAGGCGTTACAACAACTTGACAAAAAATAAGGTACGCGGGCCTACACCTGTCCGACCTGTTAATATGCCTAAATGGACCAACCTACTATTAACCTAGTTCGTTATTAACCCGATTCTTTATTGACCTTATTTTAAATGAACCAATCTACTTAACCTAATGAATACCCGACTTGTTGTCTACCACTATTCATGTGACTTCGTAGTTGCTACAAGTTTCTAATTCTGGAAAATTCTTAGATACGAAGGTATGTATATAGGATTGTACACATCATGAAGTCGTGTAGTGTATGCGCACTTGATTTATTATAGTGTGTCGTTTTTTCACAGTAGTTTATTTTTTCTGTTTCACAGTGGATCTTTTCCTTCCTATAGTATACCATTTGTTTTTTGCAATGTATCTTTTCTTCTTTATAATGAGTCTTTTTTTATTTGCAGTGTATCTTTTATTCGCTGCAATGTATCTTTTTCTAATTGGTTAGGTTGAAAAATTATGAAATACTTTTTGGGTTGAGAGAAATAGAATAGTAATTGACTCAATTATATGATATTTCTTATATAAGTATGTGCCTAAGTACAATATATAGATATATACCTTAAAATTACTTTCTAGTTCCCCGTTCTCTCCCCGAAAACACGCAGAACCGCGCCCCCCCCCCCCCCCCCCAAATCTCGTCTTCTTCTAGCACCACCCTCTTCACATACTATCATCTCCACTATCTTGTCCACCAACATCAGTTATCAGCATTAGGACCATGCAGTACCACCAGTCCAGCGCCACCATCTTCACTATGCTCCTAACCAATAACGAATCCTCTCCCATCCTGTTGCTATCGATTTCACATCATCATTACCGTCCATTACTTCATCCTCAAATCAGACGGCCATAGTGCAATTGGAAGTCTTTAAAAGCAAGCAGCAGCAACAATTTGAAGGCTAAACAGGTTTTATAGATTTAATTAATTTTTAGATAGATTTTAGAGTTTTAATTTAGGATTTATTTTCTATTTCCCTTGTTTTATTTTTGATTTCAGATCTATTTTTGAGCGTGCATATTCATCTAATTTGGCTTCAAACCCGTCAATTTTTTTTGTTGTAATTATGGTTTTGTGTTGGATTCAGGATTTATGCCTCGAATTTGCTTGAATGTTGGTTCAATTCTATTGTTATTGGTTTTCCTCTTCCTCTGTTTTGTGGTGAAACTTGACGACATTTGATATCGATCCCTCTATTTTTGGTGAGGGAGCTCGATTGTGGCAAGGGTAGACCTTGGCTATGTTGTTGGGTCGATTTAGGCTATAATTTTGCTTGGTTTGAATTTAGGGGTGGACAACGGATCGAATATCCATTGAATTAAGCGGTCGACCTGTTTAAAATAGAGCTAAAAAAGAGTTGGATTAATAATGGATTGGGCCAATAATAGGCCAGTCTATTAAGCCATATTAATGGGCCGGATCGAGCTAATCCATTAATGGTTTGTTTAGTGACTCATTATATTTTTAACCTACTTGACACATCAATTCACATGTTCCAATTAATTAAATTTATTATCAACACTTTGTACATAACAATAATTATTATACATATTTTTTTTTGGAAAAGTTTGTTCCGGTTTTTTAACGGACCCAAACCGGGCTGCCCATAGGCCGACCCAACTTGACTCGTTTATTAGTTTGGTTGTGTATTTTCTAACTTTGAATTTGTACTAGTTTAGTTTAGTTGAAAAATTATAGAGATATTATTGAAAAAATTAACCCACCAAGAACACTCCTTAGATGATAATGGACGGGTCGGGTTCGTTTGGCTCATAATCCAGCCTGACCCATTAACAAATGTGCATGGCCCAACGCAGCCCGTTTAGTTAATGAACCGGCATTTTCTTCTTCCTATGTCTACTGCTTTTCTTCTTCTTCTTCTTCTTTTGGTCCAGGCATCTCACATTCTCTTGAATTTAGCTCATTTTTGAACCTAATGTCATTGTGTTGTTTAAGAACGTTGTTTATCGTTGTTTGGACTAGTAGACAAAGTTAGGCAAGGTAACTCTTTCCCCTCTTTCTTTAATTCTCATTCTCCATTCTAGATGCTTCATTGTTGAAGATAATGCTTCTGTGATCTATCCATGGTCGAGCTCTTAGCAGTGAAAATGGTAGTGAAATCATGTGAAAAAAAGCTTTGATCAATTTCTTTCTTTCGGTTCTTCAAGTTTACTTATTCCTTTTTTTTATAAAAATTTGGATAGAAACAAGTAAGCAACTTTATTATTGGAGATCATGTTTAATCATTTGGTTTTGCTGCTTTACTTCTTGGATTTAGGCCCTGTTCTTTTTGGTGGTGAATCCAAATTTATTAACATCAATAAACTTCAACCCACATGAATCCACTTCAAATAACTTCAACTTACTTTAATTAATTTCAACTCACTTCTTACTATTTTAACCAACTTCTACCCATTATACCAAAAGAAAAAAAAAATTCAATCCATTTCAACCAATTTGAACCTACTTAACCTTACTTCAACCAACTTCAACAAAAAAATATCCACTTCAACTTACTTTAATCAACTTCAACCAATTTCAACAAAAAAAATACCCACTTCAACCTACTTATATTCATTTCTAGCAATCTTAACCAATTTCACCCATTTTTCAACCCATATTTCCCAACGAAAAGAATAGACCCTAGTAGTTCAGTTATTATAAAAGTTAGGTTAGTATTTGTTTCTTGTCATTAGAAGTGGAAATTAGTTGGATTGTAGTTCAGTTATTATAGAAGTTAGGTTAGTATTTGTTTGTTGTCATTAGAAGTGGAAATTAGTTGGATTAGTAAGCGAGGCTTAGGATTTAGTTAGTTTTATATTGATGCAGTCAACCAATCTTATTATTATTGTTATTCGTTGTTTTGTCGTTTTGCCATAAGTAGCGAATCTTATAGTCTAATTTTATCTTATGTTAGTTTAATAATTTTTAGTGATCTAGTCTCATCCCCGTCCTTGAGAAGCCAACCTTCAAATGCTATAACGATAAGTTGTTTGCTTACGGCTAATATTTTACATTGTAAATCATGTATGATGCCCAACTATCAAGTGTTCACTAAAAGTAGCATTTGGTTGCAATGGAATGTTGATGTGTTTGATGTTCAATTACTTTGTAAATGAGGTGACTCATGCTCAAAAGAAATATCGAATTTACTGGTTCTTATTCACTATGGTTTATGGTTCAAATGATGCCACTAGGAAGCAACAGTGGTGGAAATAGATTCAAGCATGGAATGTAGTTTACCATGGATTAAAGGTGGAGATTTCAATGTCATCTTACTTCTAGAGGATATATAGGTAGAGTGGCTGGGTTCGATTATAATGTTGAATGTGAACTTGCTGAATTGCTTGCTGCTGATGATTTACAGGATGCTAAAACCATTTGTGTGAGCACAAAATACTTCTATGCTAGCATGAAATCTAGAAGGCACCATTCTTATGTGTACCCTTTGTATGATGGACTGAAAAAGACTGATCCTATTCATTAAACAAATTGTGAAACAATTCTAGATTCAGTTGCTTAGCTTTAGGACACAAGAGCTTTCTATTATCCATCCTAATGTCATATGGCAAGAGACCTTGTTATCTTTTTTTTGGTAAGAAATAATGCATTTCATTACCACAAGAGAAAATATAACTCATGTATAATATCCTAGAGGGTGGGTGTGAGTTTCAGGCCCTTAGGGCAGTTATTCAGCTAATGAATATTTAACTCTCCTTTTTACATTTCTTCTCCAAAAATTGCAATATCCTAGGAAGAATATGTTTGCAATGGCGTGTAACCTGCTATGCTAAATGTTCAACCTGTTTAATCTTCTGTTTAATCTTCTAATTCCTCATCTTTTTCTTAACCCTTACCACCTACTATATTTAGACAATTAGGACTTTAATCTTCATGTAACCCAATATATTTTGGAGCACACACTAACTACACGGGCATTTTAAAAATATGCCGTGATAGTCATCCCTTCTATCACAACAGAGATTTCAGGTATTTATTTCATTGGGATTTGTCGACAAATCAACCGATCTTTAATGTTTGGTCGGCCAGGCACATCCTCAAAAGGTAGAAGGAATGTTTAAGAATGTTGAACCTTTCCCAAATAAGCTGAGAAAATGAGTTTGAACATCCGGGCCCATCAGCCAACTGCCCAGAAGAACTTGCACTCCACCATGATTGTGTATAAGCTGGAGCAAACATAGACCTGATTTTCACTGGTTCCCCCAGTACCAAGAACCATTCACGCTTCGTTTGACCATGCAAATGTTGTCTAGTTCGAGATAGATAACATGAACCTTCTTGACTCAGAGTCAAGCTTTGTCATCAATAATATACCGACCATGCTTGGCAACTACTACTAATAGGACGCATAATAGGACAGAAAATAAAATAAATAACATCTTTGTGATATTGTATATTATTCTCTAAAAATTCTTTCCTATCCTTAAATATCTCTTAGCGGCTTATTGGTCAAGCTAGGGTTGCATGATATTGTATCCAACACTTGTATATAATCAGCTATTCAACTAGTCAATACAATATAGAATTTGGGTGATTCCCACATTGAATTGTTAGTTTCATGGTATTAGAGTTTTTCTAAGTGAGATGTTTCGAGTTCGAATTTCAGCAGCCTACATATTGATTCATTGCGCAACGTAGAGAGGAGCATTTGCAGCAGCCACGCATTAAACCCATTGGCCATTCACTTGAGGGGACGCGTTAGAGTATAAACCTATTCTTGAGCTTTGAACCATTAGCTTAAGCTTTCGATTGAGATGGTGCTGGAACATGGTATCAGAGTCAGGTTCGCTTCAGCCTTTTCCACTACTGGTTTCTTGAAATAATAGACTCCTCTCTTAGGCTCACCACTCCAATTGGGCTCCTCGTAGTAAGGTCCTGTATCACACAAAGCATTTTAGTAAATGTTACTTCACATATATTATCATCGATCAATTGTGCAATAGATATTAGGTTGCAATTTAAACCGAGAACAAAAGAACATTGTTGGAAATAATTTTGGAACTAAGATGAACCATTCCCTTCTTGATGGCTAGAGTCTCGACCACATTTGGAAAACCAATAGGGATTGCTTCGATTTCTTCCACGTCCTTTAATAAATTCAGCACATTAGTCATATGGCAAGACGCTTTTAAATAAAGAAGCCATATATCCTTACCTGACAATTTGTCATGGCCAGATTTCAGAATCTCAATAAGACTCAGAGGTTTTTACATCTGTTCAGTCGTGAAACTAGCTGAGACCGGTCCAAAACCGGGCTATAGATGCTGAAGTTCAGTAGCAAAAGTAGCCTGGGCCTCGACCTGATGGGCCTAGTGGGATGTGCTTCTACCCCATCCTGCGTTGGCCCCTCCTCCACCTTATCTACTTCGGCCTTAGATTCTACCATCACGTCCACCGCCATATTTTATGATGATGAAAATTGGGAATTTACCTCTCCAAATTCCCAACACCTAAAATGGGCCCATGATAGGCCCAACCAAATGCTCAGCCCAGTGGCGAAGGGGTCCAGCCTGTTGTGGATCCACCAGCGGTCGTCTAGCCCAGTCCAGAAGTGAGATGCAGCAGGCCAGAGGAGGCGTATCCCACGGACAACCCCCAGCAGCCCACAGAAAATTCTGAGCTAGCACACCAAATTGGGCCAATGTAGCCGCCTCCTTCCTCGAACAAGGGGAGCAGGCCACTACCACAAGCCCAAACTGACTGTTTGCTACCGGAGCGTGAAAAGAGAGTCTGGAACTCGCTAAATCACTTGAAAGATTATGTGTTCTACTCGGCTTGTCCTAAAGATCAAGACCCCTGTCCTCATTCAATGACTTCCACGCTCGCTCCTAAGGTCTCCTTAGGTAAATCGTATCCTATTGTAATTTTGTTACTTATAACAAATTTTCTATTGCACATGGATGTTATATGACTACAGTTGCTGAAGTGGTAGAACTAAGATTTTTTCATGAAGCGGTGAAAGATCGCAACTGGAAAGAAGCTATGATCAAAGAGATCCCTTGAAGCAAATACCACATGGAGTATTGAGGAGTTGCCTCCTGGGAAGAAGCTCAGTAACTGCAAATGAGTGTATCGGGTGAAATACAAGTCAAACGGCAACAGTGAATGCTACAAAGCACGCCTGGTGACTCGTGGAGACTAGCAAGTCGAAGGCTTCAACTACACTGAAACGTTTGCTCTTGTCTCCAAAATGACAAGTTTCAGGATTTTCCTTAGTGTTGCTGTAGCTAAAGGCTAGGAGTTGCATCAGATGGACGTCAATAATGCACTCTTGCATGGTGATCTCGACGATGAGGTATATATGGCCCATAGTTTTCGTACTCCTAATCCAAACAAGGTATGTAGGTTCTATAAATTCTTATACTGTTTGAAGCAAGCACCACGACAGTGGTTTGCCAAGCTTTCGTCAAAGCTTTTGGATTACAAATTTGTCCATTCATATGCAGAATATTTTGTATACGCCTATCATAAAGATGACAAGTTCATGACATTATTTATTTATGTGGATGATCGAGTTCTAATCGGGAATGACTCCCAACTATGTGCATCATTCAAAAATTATCTGAACTAGTGCTGTCAAATCAAAGATCTTGGGGCCCTTAAAAATTTTCTTGGCATTGAAGTTTCCAGGAGTCCACAGGGCCTATTTATGTGCAAATGAAAATATGCCCTTGATATTGTTAATGAATGTGGATTATTGGGGTCCAAACCAATGGACTCTCCTATGGAAGTAAATCATAAGCTTGCTTGGCTACGGGGGCCAGCTTATAAGATGCTACTCAATATTGACGGCTTGTGGGAATACTCACTTATATTACTATTACTCGTACTGAGTTATCTTGTGTAGTTTACACTTTATCTTAGTTTATGTAAGTACACTGAGAAAATCATTTGGATGTTGCATGGAGAGTTTTTCGGTATCTCAAAGGAAGTCCACGCCAAGGTATCTTATTGCATAGTGATTCAAGTTTGCGAGTAACTGCTTACTGTGACTTTGATTAGGGTGCCCGTCCTCTTACTCGACGCTCTCTAATTGGCTTCCTAGTCACTATTGGTGGATCAGCTGTCTCCTAGAAAGAAAAGAAAGAAGGCACAGTCACTCAGTCCTCAGCAGAAGTAGAATACAAGGCAATGGCCACTGTTACTAGTGAACTTAGCTGGATTAAGACTTTCATAGCCGCAATGGGAATTTTCCACTCTTCACCTATGAAGTTTTTCTGTGATAATCAAGCTGTCCTTTATATTGCATAGAATCTCATCTTTAATGAGAGGACCATGCACGTCGAAATTGATTATCGTTTTGTACGAGATTGAATCCTCTCCAGTGAGCTTGTTACATGCCGTGTCCCCTCCATAAACCAATTGGTTGATATCTTCACTAAAGCACTTGGAAAACAACAGTTTCACTTTCTTCAGGGCAAGTTAGGCATCTGATAAATTCTTAAAGTGTGCTCTATCTTGAGGTCATTTTGTTGTATTTTTAAGGGATAATTATGTACTTTATGTTATAATCTATGCTCTTTTTTCCATTTTACACTTGGGTATCGTTCTTTTCTATATTTTTAGGGTTTTGGACCATTTTACCCTAGATTTGACGCCTAGATGAGTGTATTTTGACTCCCCATGGATGTGCCTAAATTGCCATGCCCATGGAAAAGAAAGAATAACCAAAGAATGTTGAAACAGAGCTCACTATAGATGGTCCATGGTGGCCTCATTTCCCCCTAAGGCTTTTTGTTTTCTCGCGACTGTTCGACTTCCAGGCAGTTTTAGTGTCATTATTTCTCGCGACTGTTCGGCTTCAAAGGGTTTCGCTATAAAAAGGATGTTTTCAACCTCATTTCAACATCTCATCCATTCCATTTTTGCCTCTTCAAGTTTATCAATTAGATTAGGATTTTAGAAAGAAAAAGTGAAGATTTGCAAGGATTCCATGCTGTGTTTGCAATCGACGGATTCAAGCGCATTATTTGGCTGAGTATTTCTCTTCTCTTCTCTTCTCTCATCTCTTTGAGTATTTTGGAGTTGTTGGATTGTTTTATCGAAATCTTAGATGGTGGTTATTGTCTTGCAAGAAATTTGATCACCTTCTTGCATGTTTTGAGTATTGGATGAATGACTGAAAGGTGAAATTTGATACGAGAACCCTAGGATTTGACTTAATTGTGTGGAATCTTGAGAAAGCACATGAATTGAGAAACCACAAATATGAAAATCGCATGCTTAATGAACGTAAAAAGATGAAGAGCCCTTGAGAAATGGTAATTGGTTACATTTGGGTATTTCACTTTACCTTGAAAGAGGGTTGTAATACTTTGATTGTCAATTTTAAAACAACCAATTGAGGAAGAAATGCTTGATTGATACATGAATTGAGATATTGCTAGTTTTGTATAATTCCTTGTTTATTTATCCATTATATTAGATAGTTGATTAGCTTAATTTCAATATCAAGTACTAATTTGCTTAGCCGGTCTTGACAGAATATAACCCAATAGATCAACCTAATCCTTGTAGGAGACGACCTTGATTTGTTACAATGCCCATTGGGCTTGTGGCCCTACTAAAAACTTGACAGGGCAACAAGCGCACGGTGGCATTGTAGCAAATCAAGGTCGATCCCACAAAGACTTTGATTGATCTACTGAGTTATATTCCGCCAAGATGGGCTAAGCGAATCAATACTTGATATTTAAATTAAACTAATCAACTATCTAATCTAATGGATAAATAATCAATGAATTATACAAAACTAGCAATCTCTCAATTTATGTATCAATCAAGCATTTCTTCCTCAATTGGTTGTTTCAAAACTGACAATCAAAGTATCACAACCCTCTTTCAAAGTGAAGTAAAATACCCAAATGTAACCAATTATCATTTCTCAAGGGCTCTTCATTTTTTTACGTTCATTAAGCATGCGATTATCATATTTGTGGTTTCTCAATTGGTGTGCTTTCTTAAGACTCCACATAATCAAGTCAAATCCTAAGGTTCTAGTATTGAACTACACCTTTTAGTCCTTCATCCAATACCTAAAACATGCAAGAAGATGATCAAATTTCTTGAAGACAATAAACATCTAAGATTTCGATGAAACAATCCAACCACTCCAAAATACACAAAGAGATGAACAACAAATTAAGAATTTAACTAGTGTTTGTATAAATTCAAAATCAAAACAACAAAAGATAATCAAAACTACAAAATGTAAACACAAAGATAATGAGGAAACAGAAGAGAAGAGAAATGATTAGCCAAATAATGCATTTGAATCCGTCGATTGCAAACTTGGCAAGGAATCTTTGCAAATCTTCACTCCAATTCACACACTCTCTAAAATCCTAATCTAATTGGTAAACTTGGAGAGAGGAAAATGGAAAGAATGAGATGTTGAAATGAGGTTGAAAGCATCCTTTTTATAGTGAAACCCCTGGTGGCCGAATAGTCGCGAGAAATAATGACATTAAAATTGCTTGGAAGTAGAACAGTCGTGTGAAAACAAAATGCCTCAGGGGAAATGAAGCCACCACGGACCATCTGTGACGAGATCTGTTTTAGCATTGTTTGGTTCTTCTATCTTTTCCGCAGGCATGGCAACTTAGGGGCACCCGTGGGAGTCAAAATACACTCATCTAAGGGTCAAATCTGGGGTAAAATGATCCAAAACCTTGCAAAAAACGAAAAAGAACCATACCCAAACTTAAAATGAAAAAAGAGCATAGCTTATAACATAAGGTACATAATTCTCCCTTAAAAATGCAACAAACTGACCTCAAAATATAGTGCATTTTAAGGACTTATCAGCATCCTCAATCCGTGTGCTCCACCTTGAGGCAAAGTAATAGGATATGCAATAGGATAGGAAATAAAATAAATATCTTCTTTGTGATATTGTATATTATCCTTGAAATATTCTTTCCTATCCTTAAATATCTCTTAGCGGCTTATTAGTCAAGCTACGGTGAGGATGATATTTTATCCAACACTTGTATATAATAAGCTATTCAATTAGTCAACACAATATAGAATTTGGATGATTCCCACATTAAATGGTTAGTTGTTTCGACTACAAGATTCCATTTCACACAACTCTTATTCCCCAAGCAACAAGCTTTCTTTGACCTACAAATGAATTCCTAAGCTATAGGTGGGGTTTTTTTTATGGTGATCTTGGGTTTAAGCCCAGAGGAAGTTCTTGCAAACATTTTCTATATTTTTGATAACACTGTTATGCAGCACAAATAGAGAGGGCCAGTGAGTGTGAAGGGAGGATAATACAGAGTTGGTTGAATCTTACTAGCATAGAATAGATTCTTAGTTGCACGACATTTGATCCTGTTTGCAATTTTCTCAACTACTAAATGACAATCAACCCTGCTCCATTTCCCACTAGAAAGGGTATCCATAAATGCATCACTAGGAAAGTTCCTAAGCTAAACTCAATGAGCAATAGGAGTTGGTCTTGGTATTCTAATTTGCTCCAGCAATAAAGGCTTGGGACTTCTGTTTATTTGCAATCAAACTAGTAGTATTGGAAGTGCTTCAAAGCATGATTAATAAGTTCGATGGTTGGCAACTGCCTTTCACAAAATATAATGGGGGTCATCAGCAAAACACAAATTCACAAGTTCCAAGGACTTACACAAAGCATGAAATTTGAAGATATTTGGTTATGCATTATAGTTTAATGCTCTAGTTAGGCAGTCTATCACCGTGACAAAGATGGGGGGTGAAATTGGATCTCCCTACCCACGTTCTTTTCTCCTTGAAAAGACTCTCATTGATGCCCAGAGTATAACTGGATGTTGTTAGTAGCCGCATAACCAATTTGTAAAAGAGGAAACTTGATCTTATTCATAAGTTGTTTTATAAATATCCAAGAAACAAAGTCATATGCCTTCTTTAAATCAATTTTGAATAGGTGTCTAGGTGAGACACGCTTCCTTTGTTAAACTTTTACCAAGTCTTCAAAAATTATTATGTTATGCTCAATTAGTCACCCCAAAATAAAAGCTGATTGATTTATACTAATCAAAGATGGCAAGACTTTCCTTAGTCTCTCACACAACAATTTAATTATGCATTTGTAGAGTGGATTAGAGTTGGCAATTAGCCTACACTCTATAGCATTTTTAGGGTTCTTAGTCATGGGAATCAAGATGATCTAGTGCTTTTCCATTTGCTAAGAATTTTACCATTCTCAAGAAGCCCCAAGACTACATAGCAGATGTCATCACTCTCAATGGGCCAACTAGATCTAAAAAACCCACTGTTAAACCCATATGCTACGTGACTTTTATGAGAGGGGATGGACAACATTGCACTCCTAATATTATCTCATAGAAAGGCTTGATCAAAGTAGTTTGTTGAGTTACATCTAGAGAGGCACTCATATCAATTATGCTGTCATCAATAGTTGTAGTAGTTATCACTTCAAATGCTAGGAAGCTTTCGTAGAATGAAGTGAAGTTTTGAATTATTTCTTGACAATCCTATGTCCAATGGACATCCTCCTTCACTATGGATGAGATTCTATTGTGGCGATTCTTTGGTTTAGTGTGTTAAACAAGTATTATCATTTGGAATCACCAAGATTCAGCTAGTCATCTTTAGTATGTTGGACATAGAAGCTCTTCTGTCTCTGTTTCAAAGTATGGATGATTTCCACGGCTTACCTCTCCTTCTCATAAAAAGGCTCATCTAATGGGCATTGCTAAATTGCAAGATCAACTGTGCTCAATATTTCTTTGGCTGTAGGAAACTTAACTTTCACATCCCCAAGATTGTCCTTGCTGAGTTTTCTCAATGGTTGTTAAAGCCAAAGTTGCTTGGAAGCTTGATACATTTTAGTCCATGGACATGCCTAGATTAGGTGTTTTGAACAATTTTAGAGAATCTTGCATCATTGCTTCAACATATCGAAAAATTTGAACAAAGAGTGACTAAAATTTTGTATAAAAAAAAAAAAAAACTGGATAAGCCTAGTATGGTGACCAGAAGTATCATTAGGTAAGAAAATAGCTTGACCAGTTGGGTAGGTACCAAGCTAGACTTGATACATCATGATTCTATCTATTTTGGAGTAGATTCTACGGTCTTATTCTTACTTGTGTGACCATAAGTACCTAGATCTCTTCCATCGTAAGTCTAGGATTGCAGCTTCAAGAGCACACTCTTGGAAATTAACCAAGGTTAAAATTTCCCATGTATTCTATCACCAAGATGTAATAGGTGGTTAAAGTTACCCATAATCAGCGAAGGTTCAAAGACACCCATGGTTAACTGCATGGTAATTGCCAAAGGTCTCGCCTAGGACCAACATCATTATCACTATAAATAACAGTTAAGTAAAACTAATTACTAGAGAGTAGGTGCCTAACCATATCGTGAACTACTTGATCAATTGATTTTAATATATTTACTTGAAATTCAGCAGGTAACCACATAATCTAAGTTCTGCTTTATCATGAGCATTGTAGTTGGAAAAATGGGACCAACCTTGCAAAGCATTTGAAACTTTGGTGAACCTAGAAACCTTCACCTTTGTTTCCACTCAACCTAGTAAGCTTATCTTATTTCTCCAACAAAAAGAGCGCAAATCCTTTTATTTGTTAAGGCCATTCAGCCCCTTTATATTCGATGAAACTAAATTTTGCATCCCCCCCTCCCTAATAGTTTCAGATTTCACCCTTATTATGACATACTCATATAATTGTATCTCCAGAACCTGAAAGGAATTTCTCACTGGAGTATCAAGAGTAATCTGGTTAACATTGCTAGTAGAGGCTTGATTAGTGATAGTATTATAAATATTCACTGTAATCTAATCCTCACATTGAGGTTCTTGCCCTTGGTTCGATGCTTACTGCTCTTGTCTAGGCTAGGTCTCCATTGCCATTGGCCTTTTCTCGTCATAGTATACTTGCTAGGGAACTTGCTTTTAAAATTTCTACGTCCACTATAACTCAAGAAAAATTAGCTTTATTCTTCTCTTGGGTATTTTTATCTGCCATAATTGGAACACCCAATAAGCTTGCCAACTTATTAGAGAAGATGCACTCCAAATTTAAGATTAAGATTCAAAATTAGATCCAAATAGGGACTTAATCAATATGTTGCTCCTAGAAATTTGCACTCGATGGTTTGACAATGAACTGTTTCTTGTCAAAATGCTATAATCCCATGTATATAACAACATCTCCAGTTTCAATTGAATCAAATCGCACAAGATAGACCCATTCTTAAGTATCACCCTTTATGAATAAGAAATTCAACCCACATTCTCCGAATGAACTATTCAATAAACTAAACAACAATGAAGCCCCTAAGGACATGGAAAGCAATAGAAGACTCCTAGTATTTAGTTTTAGAATCAACATCCGTAATTTCTATTTTAGTCAATGAGATATCATTGTCAGTTTTGGGAAGATGAAAACATAGCTTGGGACCTGTATTCCCTAATTTTGATATGTCAAAATTAGCCCATGCAAAGCTTGTGGTGGCACCATGGCTAATTGGAGCCGTCCTATTTAATTCATGAATAGCATATGCATCCCTAATCAAAGACCTAAGAATAGTGTTTCAAATGCTCGTACTAGAGGTGAAGGGTTGGGGTTTTTTTTTGGTGCTTTTATTCCATAGGCTAGAGTAATATTGTGATTCGAATTCTCTATAAATGGCATTCAAATTTATAGTTCTTGATTACTAGCCCCAACATTCGAGCTTAGGTTGGATGTTGCAATGGCAATGAGTAATTTCCTTGGTCTCTCCCTTTTCGCTTTCCCAATAGGAGAGATAAACTTTCGATAAAACCTTGTTATGTACCTAGTAGCAATTGCTATTTGTGTTCCCATTGAAGATATTAAACTGAAACAAGCTCTATGGAGTATCAATGATGATAAAGCCCCTAGTAGGAATGGTTATATAGCATGTTTCAGCATGGTCTATACTAGCTAAGATATCATAGTTGTTGCAAAGGACGTCTTTGTGACAAGTAAGCTTCTTAAAACTATCAACTTACCCTTCATCACATTGAAGGTTAAAACTCCTTCCAGGGTGGGAGAATCTAGGCTTATTGCTTACTATTCAGTACTTTACAAGATTGTCTGTAAGGTAGTTGCTAATTGCAAATAAGTTGAGAGGTTTTCTGAATTGCTTAATTAGTCATCATCAATTTACATTTGTCTTGAATATGTATATTGGTCATAATGTTATCCTTGCCTAAGAGCTTACTAAGCATTGTACGAGAAAGAGTGTATCTGTTAGATGCTGTAACACCCCCAGCCCCTAGGGTCAGAAGCATTACATTTTCTTACTTCTTACTTAATTTCTGGGGTGAAACGG
>JACYFF010031952.1:47047285-47088330 GCA_017589665.1 Selenicereus undatus
TAATCTATGTATGCGTATAGATATATATATATATATATAGACACACACACGCACACACACACATACACACACACACACTACATGTGTTGTTAAAAGCTAGATTCTTTACATTGTGCATATTAAATTGCCAACCTCAACGAACAGTGAAACCCAAAAATATTGTCTTTATCAGCTTAATTATTATGTTTGAGTGTAGTTTGATTAATCTTGTGTGAACAAGGATATCCCAGTAGGATATGTTTGGAAAGGTTGTGCTCTTGCGTTTCTTATGCTTGTAATCTAATTTTGTTTAATTTATAGACGTTCGATGGGAGTTCAGTAGACATGTCATAACTAGATATGAATTTGGTTTCGCGAGGGCCACTCGTCAACTCAACTTGTCAACGGTAACTTTTAGTTCCTTTCACCAAAGATGATGGTAGTGATGTATGCAGTGCAGTTTTGAGTTCATCCATAGTGGTAGCTTTTGAAAAATCTTAGCAGTATTCTTTTTACTCTATTTTCTACGAAACCAAATGCTATTGGAGTTGCAGATTTTTGCCCTATTACTTTGCGGTACAAGATCATTTCTAATATTTTGACTGCTAGATTGCAATTTGTTTTATCAGATACTATGGATATTCATCTGTAGGACAATAATGAAGGAATAACCTTGATGCAGAATTGGTTGCCAAAATTAGCCTATGCAGACTTAATATGGCCAGAAAGCGGCTACTAGAATCACCTTGAATGTCATGCCCTAAACCCAAATCCTGCTAGATGGTTAGAAGGCCTCGAGGGAGGGGAGATGAAATTTAGAGATCTCTATGTTTGATATGTCTTTCGTCAACCCCCCAAACCTCCTTATATAGCTTGGGGTTGAGTAGAGTTACCGTCTCTTAGCGGCTTCAGTTGTCGTCATCCATAACAACATTAGGGTTAACCAATAGCTCCCACTCCACCACGTATGCTGCAAATCATATTCTCTCCCCAAGTCACATATCTTCATGCTTCATACCAGGAATAGGACGTGCGACCAGAAAATAACTAATAGTGTTATATGAAATCACCATCTAACTAACATAACACTTTCACGAAATCAAGGCCTCAAATTATCCTAAACATCACTAGTGTAATTTCTTAATCCCCTTATGTCATATGATATATCACATGATTATATAGTCAATACAATCATCTGGGATGATATGGTGAAGATGGATAGATTTTTCCTTAAAAACTCATGATATTATATCTCGGCTTGATAGCTTTCCTAACGTGTTCTTCTTGAATTGTATACATTGTGGCCCTTAAGAAACACATTAAAGTAGTAACATCAAGCTTCAACTTTGCATCGTAGCTCTAAGCCAAAGGGTTAGAGTCATAGCGTCACACAGTGATAAGAGATGGGATGTAAATTGTCACTTCGTGTATGACTCGTCTTTGAAGAACGCAACGTATGAAATGTATCACATGACATAGCTCCCGCTTAACTGGGCTCGTCACTGTATATGCCATGTGAATTGCGAGACTAGATTTTCGCCAAAAAAACCTAACTTGAGCCACTGGATCAACATACTAAATGTTAATATTGATATTCAAGATTTGAATTTTAAAGCTTCAATATGAAATCATATTTTATATTCGACTCCTTTGAGTCTCATCTTAGACTTACTAAGGCTACTATATTCATTTTATTCATAGCCTTCTAGTATGAGTCATCAATATTATACAGCTTGAACCAATATGATTCAGTCTCATCTTATCCGCTAATCAAGCATCAGGGCAATTGCCTATGTGACTAAGGTAACTAGAAGCCTGTGACATTTCGATATGTTTAACAGATAACAATAAATCACAAAGCATTTAGAAAAAGAAATATCAATCTTTATTATATAAATGCTCATTACAAGAGAATCAAATGTGTCACATAACAAGATTTATCCAAAAACTAAGCCCTATGAAGTTCTAGAGTCAAAGCATGAGCTTTGAAAGCACCTCTAAGAATCGGCTTAATTAATATATCAACAATCATCTTGTTAGTGGGTAAATACTTAATGGTAACTTTGTTTGTTTTTATGGTGCACAAAGTGATAATGCCTCTTGATGTGCTTGGTCTTTCGATTGAACTTCGAATCCTTAGCGACTGGATGGCAACTGTGTTATTGTATAATATCCCAACCGGGTCGTTAACTTTAAGAGTGAGATTAAGATCTTGAAAGAAACTCCTGCGCCACATTGCCTCCTTCGCCACTAGGCTACATGTGACATACTCTGCCTTCATCATCCATAGAGCTATGTAGTCCTACTTCCACCTAGGGTGAAGACATAACCAAAGGTTGACCTAGACTCATCTAAGTCACCACCCCCAAATGACATCTGAGTATCCTATGAACTTGAGGTCTCGGGCTTGGTAGCAAAGTACCAAGTCAGTTGTACAACAAAGGTAGCGTATGATTCTCTTAATAGCTTACCAATGAACAAGTCATGGGTTTACTCTGGTAACGACTTACCAAACCAACCACAAAGCAAATGTCGGACTATGTACATAACGCGGCATACGTTAAGCATCCTACGACACTAGTGTAAGGGACCTTGGTTGTTGTCTTTTTCCCATTAAAATGCCCCCATATACTTGGCCATGGCGGAATCAATAGACACTCCTCACCTCATGGTCGAGAATACACCTTCCAAAGACTTGGTCAAAACAAATAGTTAAATAAGTAAGAGTCATCCAAAACGAAGAATTTCACAAGGTTGAAGAATTTGTCTCTACCATTCTTAGTCAAACCCTCAGGAGTCCTACCTGACACTAAGTAGTTCACAATTTTAGGATATTAAGGGTGAGGGTGAATTACATACAATTGCTCATCGGGGAAGCATTTAGAAATATGGGATTCACGCTCTATACCATAAAGAATCCTAGACAAGTGGTCAGCTATTAGGTTCTCAAAACCTATCTTATCTCTAATATCATAATCAAATTCTTGCATAAGTATGATCCACCTCACAAATGCAGAAGTATTAGGTTCTTAGAAGTATCATAAAGAAGGTTCTTAAAAGTAGAATGGTCAATATAAACAATTACATGAGACCTAATCAGGTAAGGTCTAAGCTTTTTAAAGCCAAAAATCAAAGCCAAAATTCTTCCTTAATGATGGTGTAATTTAGCTGGGCATCATTCAAAGTATGATTAGCATAATAAATGACATGGAGCTGCTTATCAACACCTTATCCTGAAACAACCCCAATATCATAGTTAGATGCATCACACATTAGCTCAACGGGTTCTCCCCATATGGGAGGACGAAGAATTCCACTAGAGGTCAAAGCTTCTTTAAGCTTAGTAAATTCCACATAACACTCCTCTAAGAAGTGAAATGGAACATCCTTAGCTAAAAGGTTAGTCAAAGGCTCAGTTATCTTACTAAAATCCTTAATGAAGCAACAATAGAAGTCGACATGCCTAAGAAGAAACCTCACCTCTTTCACACAAGTGGGAGGGGGAAGGTTAATAATCAAGTCAGCATTAGCCTTATCAACTCCAATTCCATCTCTAGAAATAACATGGTGTAAGACTATCCCCCTTTTTCACCACAAAATAACATTTCTCCCAGTTCAAAGTTAGATTCTTCTTCCTACACCTTTGCAACACTTAACTCAGATTAGACAAACAATCATCAAATGAAGACCTAGATATAGATAAGCCATCCATGAAAATATCCATGCACTGTTCAACTGAATCTAAGAAAATAGAAATCGTTCACCTCTGAAAGGTAGTAGAAGCATTATAGAGTCCAAAAGGCATTTCCCTAAAGGCATATGTACCGAAAGGACACATGACAGTAGTCTTCTCCTAATCCTCATGAGCAATAAAGATCTGGGTATAGCCACAATATCCATCTTAAAAGTAACAGAAAGAATATCCAACCAACCTCTCCAACATCTAGTCAATGAAGGGAATGAGAAAATTGTCTTTTCTAGTGGCATCATTAGTTTCCTATGTAGTCAGTGTAAATATGCTACCTAGATTGGTTTCGAGTAGATTAGCAGTATTAGCTACCTTCTCAAGCTCAAGCACAACAAAGTCCATTGTGTAAATAAATTCACCCACCTTAATCAGTACATCTCTACCACACCCTTAGGCAACCTAGTCGATCTATCAGCTAGCTAGATGACCATCTTGGTAGGTTTTGGCTCACCTAACCCTAGCCTCTTGTACTTAGTGAAGGGTAACACATTGATATTGGCCCCTAAATCAAGTAAAGCATTATGAATAAGCTAGTCTCCTATAACTAGGGAAATAGGAGGGCAACCAGGGGCCTTGTGCTTCATTGGAATCTGATGGAAAATAATAGAACTAGAACCAGAGGCTAAGAAAGCCTTATCAGGAACCCTAGTGGCTCTCTTGGTAGTACAATGATCTTTTAAAAACATAGCATGAGGATGCATCTGCTAAATAGCATCAAACAAAAGGATGTTGATTTTCACATGAGAGAAAGTCTCTCTTATCTTATTGACATGGGCTTGGTCTTTGTTTTTTAGCGTATGGAAGAAATGAGGTAAAGGCTTATGAACTCGCTCAGCAGCAGAAGGAAAAGGAGAATGCTTATGAGATGATGATGTATGTATCAAGGGAAGGAACCACCCAAGCCAACACGCATCGAGAACACAACTTAAAACAAGAGAAAACTCACAGCGAAAGGGAGGCACGATCGTACTCTTAGGCACGGGGTGGCCGTGCCACTTGGCTGAATGCTAAGACCGAGTTTGGTCACTTTGCAAGACCGAGTTTGGCTAGGTGTTTGTGATGGAAGCTAGACCAAATGGGGTAGTCTTAGCTTTGGTTAAGCATGGGAATGGACGTAAGAAAGCTTATGAATGAATTGAAAATGGAAGAGATTCAAAGTTATGAATTACTAACTCAAAATTAAAGCTAGAAAACTCACTCTACTTCTCTTGAAACCGTGTAAAGTAATCAAGGAT
Source organism: Selenicereus undatus (assembly GCA_017589665.1). Taxonomy (NCBI): domain Eukaryota; kingdom Viridiplantae; phylum Streptophyta; class Magnoliopsida; order Caryophyllales; family Cactaceae; genus Selenicereus; species Selenicereus undatus. Next base: position 47,052,248 of record JACYFF010031952.1, read on the forward strand.
TGGATAGACTAAACTCAATGAATAGATACAGAACCAACACCAAACATGAGTCTAGGGCCCTTAATCTTGATTAAGATACATAATCACCACTTAATCAAGGTTAAGACTTGACTTGAACACCACCTTAATTGGCCTAATTAAGGATAAGCAAGCAAGGTTTGAAGAAAGCAAGCTAAGGAGCTCTCAAACTGATTTCATATATCAAAGTTGGTTATGTCCTTGCTATGGCCGTGTGGTATCTTTAAGTAACCAGCAAAATGACCAAGCTAGCAAGCACACACACAAGCACACACCTCTGCCTTTCCTTACTAGCTAGGAAAAGTATTAAGGACTAATACAAACCGGTTGGTGCTTAACTAAATACGAGCTTGCTTAAACTAATCTAATACATTCAAATCATGAAGTAAAATAGTACTAATACTTATTATACAACAATCTACTCAAGATTAAAGCCTAAACATGCCGATTGCTTGCTTTAACACCATTGGCCAGCTGTAAAGAAGCTTTCCCTTTTCGGCTATCCAATCACATGCAAGAGACACCTTCCATGGCTGCTTGCTTCTAATTGGTTGAACTTACCAAGGCAGCAACCTATCATAGAGTGTCTTGGGACATGTGCCAAGTCTAGTAAAGCGTGCCAGTCAACTTTGCAAGTGAGAGAGCCGGCTGAAGCTAAGGAATAAACCGGGTTGTGCTAAACCGGGTTCAACCATGATTCTGGCTGGTTTTTGGACAAAGTTTAAGCTTATCAAAAGTGAGTGTGATTTGATTTTCAAGCCATGGGGGGTAACTTTGGGATGTGTACAACCCCCCCCCCCCCAACAAAGAATTCAAGGTTATAGCATGTTTATGTAGGGTAATTAGGCTTAAACATTAAACCGTGCAGAATGGAGTCCAATCTGACCGGTTTGACAAAATGCCTTGATCTCTCATCCTCTTATGGGTATGATTGAAAACTATTGCTTGGACCTAAAAGTAGACATCATGAGGATTCCAAAAAAGCAAAAATTCAAGACTTAAGGAACACTGTAGCTTAAGCTATGAGGTGAACAAAAATGGGTAAATTCTTATTCTTTAACCCGTGGGCACTCTCTTGACTCTCTTTGACAATGTAAGTCAATGCTTGAACTTTGGAGCTTGTATTGGACCTTGTATGACTTGTTGGACCTTCTTCCTTGTCTATGGTGGTGGTGACTCCATCATCCTCCCCTTGTTGAGAAGATTTGATCCTCAAATCAGTAAGGTAATCATCATCTTGGTAAGCTTTCAAATTAGCTACATTGAATGTGGCTGAAACTCCATAGTCACCTGGCAAATCAACCTTGTAAGCATTGTCATTAATATCTTCAAGTACCTCAAAAGGACCATCAGCTCATGGCATAAGCTTGTTCTTCCTTTTGGATGGAAATCTCTCCTTCCTAAGGTGAATCCATACGAGGTCTCCAGGTTGAAAAACTACTTTCTTCTTATACTTGTTGTCGTGAGCTTGATAGGCTTCATTAGTCTTCTCAATCTTGCTCCTTACCAACTCATGAACCCTCTTGATTTGCTCTACCCTTGCTGCTGCATCTGTATTTGGCTTTTGATCAAAGGACTGTGGTGTGAGATCAAGTGGACTAAGGGGATCAATTCCATAGACCACCTTGAATGGAGAAAGACCAATAGCCCTGCTTGGTGTCCTGTTGTAAGCAAACTCTACATGGGGTAAAAGCAAATCCCAAGCTTTTGCATGAGGCTTAATAAAAGCTCTTAGGAGCATTCCTAAGGTTCGATTAGTAACCTCAGTTTGTCCATTAGTTTGTGGATGACAAGTAATACTGTACTTTAGCTTAGTACCTAACTTCTTCCACGATGTAATCCAAAAATGACTCAAAAACTTGGTATCCCTATCAGAAACAATAGATCTAGGAATACCATGTAATCTTATTACTTCTTTGAAATACAACTCAGCAATATGTGTAGCATCATTAGTCTTGTTGCATGGAATGAAATGGGACATCTTAGAAAACCAATCAACCACAACAAAGATAAAATCCTTGTTCCTTTGGGTTTTAGGAAGTCCAAGAATGAAGTTCATACTTACATCAACCCATGGTGAAGTGGGAATAGGCAATGGAGTGTATAAGCCTTGAGGTAGTGAATGGCTTTTGGCAATTTAACATGTTCCACACCTCTTGAGTATGTCCTGTACATCTCTTTCCATAGCTAGCTAATAATAATGCTCCCTTGGCATGGTGACAGTCTTGTTCTCTCCATAATGTCCAGCTAAAGATCCTCCATGAACTTCTTTGATTAAAAGTTCTCTTGTGCTACACTTTGGGATACAAAGTCGTGTACCATTGAAAAGAAATCCTTCCTGAATAAGAAAATCTCCTTTGGGGTGTTTAGAACAATCAGCATATAATACCCCAAAGTCTTCATCATTGTCATATAAAACCTTTAGATGCTCAAAACCAAGCACACAAGCATCTAACTGAAATAATAAGAGATACCTCATGGATAGAGCATCTGCACCTTGATTGAGTTTACCTGACTTGTGCTTGATTGTGAAGTGATATGATTGCATAAACTCAACCCACTTGGCATGCCTTGAGTGTAACTTAAGCTGCCCTTGTATACACTTCAATGCTTCATCGTCAGAATGCAAGATAAACTCACTAGCAATAAGATAATGACTCCAATGCTCTAAGCATCTCACAATAGCATAAAACTCCTTATCATAAGTGGAGTACTTTTTTCTTGAATCACATAACTTCTCACTAAAGAAGGCTAGAGGTTTACCTTCTTGAGTAAGAACTCCACCAATACCTGCACCAGAGGCATCATATTCAACTTCAAAGATCTTACTAAAACATGGCAAGGATAGGACCAGTGCTTGAGTAAGCTTTGCTTTGATATCTTCAAAGGCAGATTGTGCTTTAAGTGTCCATACAAATGATGTGCCTTTGATAGCTTCAGTCATAGGAGCCATAATAGTGCTAAAACCACGAATAAATATCCTGTAGAAAGAAGTTAAACCATGGAAAGCTCTAACATCATGTATGCTCTTAGATATAGGCCAAGAACGAATAGCTTCTACCTTGCTTTCATCTACCTTTATACCATCTTCAGTCACAATATAACTAAGAAATGTAACTTCAGGAGTAAAGAAAGCACACTTCTTAAGGTTACCAAACAACTTCTCACGTTCTAAGACAAGCATAACTTGAGTTAGGTGATCTTGATGTTCATGTTCATTCGTAGAATACACCAAAATATCATCACAGTAGACTACCACAAACTTTCCAATATAAGGTCTAAACACTTGGTTCATTAACCTTATGAAAGTACTAGGTGCATTAGAAAGACCAAAAGGCATTACCAACCATTCATAGAGTCCACCTTTTGTCTTGAAAGCTGTCTTCCATTCATCACCTTCTCTAATTCTAATTTGATAGTAACCACTTCGAAGATCGATCTTTGAAAACACTTTAGAGCCATACAACTCATCTAGCATATCTTTAAGTCTTGGTATGGGATACCTGTACTTGATAATAATCTTGTTAATGGCCCTGCTATCACCACACATTCTCAGACCACCATCTTTCTTTGGCACCAAAAGAGATGGAACAGCACATGGACTCAAAGACTCTCGAATCAATCCTTTTTCCAGCAATTTTGCAACTTGTCTTTGAATTTGATTAGTGTCCTTTGGATTCATCCTAGATGCTGGCTTGTTTGGTAGGATGGAACCAGGGATAAGATCAATGTGGTGTTGAATATCTCTATTTGGAGGCAAACTCATGGGGATCTCCTCAGGAAACAAATTACAGAATTTTTCAATGAGTGTTCTTGCAATGGGGTGAGTGGGCATCAAGTTTTCTGGTTCTTCTTGGATGCTTAATATCCACTCTTTAAGGGCTTTAAATACATGTTGGAAAGCCTTTAAAATGGACTCACTCACGGCTAATAATCACTCATTTCGTAGGGGCTTATTTTGTGGGTGTATTTCATGGAGTTTGGATGGGGATAAAGGGGCTAGGGTGATCTTCTTGCCATCTTTGGTAAATGAATAGGTGTTTAGGTAACCATTATGCATAACTCTACGGTCATATAACCATGGTCTCCCTAAAAGCATGTGACAGGCATCCATAGGAATAACATCACACCATAACTCACCTTGATAGTTCTTTCCAATGAAAAAAGAGATTAAATAACGAGAGTTCACCTGAATTTCCTTGCTTTGATTTAACCATTGGATGTTGTAAGGATGTGGATGAGTCATTGTTTGCAACCCTAGTTTCTTAATCATGCTTAGAGAAACTACGTTAGCACAACTTCCTCCATCAATGGTCAAAGAGCATATCTTACCTTGGGTAGTACACCGGGTATGAAATATGTTCTCTCTTTGCTCATCTCTAACTCCCTTTTGGTTGCTTAGAACTCTTCTCAAAACTAAGAGCTCACCTTCATCAGCTACTTCAACAACTTCATCCTGAATTTCTTCAAGTTCTAGCTCACTTTCAACCTCATTTTCTTCCTCTTCAAAGTCCTCTTTCACGGTTGTCCATTCGGCCAACGTAATGACTTTTCTGTTTGGACACTCCGAAGCAATATGACCAAGCCCTTGACACTTGAAACACCTTCTAGTGCTCATTGGAGTGGGGTTAGGTCGAATTGGGGGTGCTGGGGCCTTTTGTGGAACTAAGGTTCTTTGTGGATTAGAGGGAAAGCGATTTTGTGGTTTAGGAGTAGGATTGGAACTCCCCTTGTTAAAAGGTTGGTTTCGAATGAAAGGCCTTGTATTTTAAGGTTTTGGGGGCAGTTTAGCCTTCTTTTGTTGTTCCACTCTATGAGCTACTACACAAACATCATCAAATAAAGCATAGGCTTGCAATTCCACCACATTAGAATACCTAGGATCAAAACCTCCCAAGTGTCTAACTATGGTGTGCTCTTCAGGTTCTTGAATGTCACATTTAATCATCAATTTCTCAAACTCAAGTGTGTATTCTTCAACATTCATGCTACCTTGAGTGAGATTATGAAATTGAGAATAACAATCTTAAACATAAGTAGGTGGGAGAAACCGTGCCTTAAGCTTAGTCTTCATCTTTTCCCAAGTCTGGATTCCAGACTTTCTTTCTTTAAGCCTCTTAGCATTCAAATTTGTCCACCATAAAGATGCATACTTTCTGAGTCTTAAAGCCACTAACTTGACCTTCTTATCATCAGGTATATCTTTATACTCAAAGACTCTTTCAACAGTATGTAACCAATCAATAAACTCCTCAGGATCAAGCCTACCTTTAAATTCAGGAACTTCAACTCTAAAATCACTGGTGTTAGCTTGAAACTGTTGCTCTCCTCTAACCATTCTGGGCACTTCTTCTTCACTTGAGGAATCAAAATCATGGCTATAGACTTGCTCACGTGCTCAAGGTTCAGATTGAAGAGTTTCTTCATTCAACTTTTGCTTTTGCTTCAAGAATGAACCCAATTGCTTTTGTAGATACTCATTTTGTGCTTGAGCTTCTTGGTTTCTTTGTGAGTCTTCTCGGATTTTGCTAGCCAAGAACTCATTTTGCTTCATCAAAGCTTCAAACCTTTCTTCCAAAGACATGCTTGAATAAGGTTCCCTGAACAAAGGGGAACACTGAATTTGTGTGGAAGGGTATGCTAGGCCAAGGTGAAACCTTTGCTCTGATACCAAATATGATGTATGTCTCAAGGGAAGGAACCACCCAAGCCAACACACATGGAGAACACAACTTAGAACAAGAGAAAACTCACGGCCAAAGGGAGGCACGGTCGTGCTCTTAGGCACGGGGTGGCCGTGCCACTTTGCTGAATGCTAAGACCGAGTTTGGTCACTTTGCACGGTTGAGTTTGGCTAGGTGTTTGTGATGGAAGCTAGACCAAAGGGGGTAGTCTTAGCTTTGGTTAAGCATGGGAATGGATATAAGAAAGCTTATGAATGAATTGAAGATGGAAGAGATTCAAAGTTATGAATTACTAACTCAAAATTAAAGCTAGTAAACTCACTCTGCTTCTCTTGAAACCGTGTAAAGGAATCAAGGATTAGATAGACTGAACTTAATGAATGGATACAGAAACACCACCAAACATGAGTCTAGGGCCCTTAATCTTGATTAAGATACAGAATCACCACTTAATCAAGGTTAAGACTTGACTTGAACACCACCTTAATTGGCCTAATTAAAGATAAGCAAGCAAGGTTTGAAGAGAGAAAGCTAAGGAGCTCTCAAACTGATTTCATATATCAAAGTTGGTTATGTCCTTGCTATGGCTGTGTGGTATCTTTAAGTAACCAACAAAATAACCAAGCTAGCAAGCAGAGACACAAGCACACACCTCTACCTTTCCTTACTAGCTAGGAAAAGTATTAAGGACTAATACAAACCGGTTGGTGCTTAACTAAATACGAGCTTGCTTAAACTAATCTAGTACATTCACATCATGAAGTAAAGTAGTACGAATACTTATTATACAACAATCTACTCAAGATTAAAGCCTAAACATGCCGATTGCTTGCTTTAACACCATTGGCTAGTCGTAAAGAAGCTTTCCCTTTTTGGCTATCCAATCACATGCAAGAGACATCTTCCATGGCTGCTTGCTTCTCATTGGTTGAACTTACCAAGGAAGCAACCTATCACAGAGTGTCTTGGGATGTGTGTCAAGTCTAGTAAATTGTGCCAATCAACTTTGCAAGTGAGAGAGCTGGCTGAAGCTAAGGAATAAACTGGGTTGTGCTAAACCGGGTTCAAGCATGATTCTGGCCGGTTTTTGGACAAAGTTTAAGCTTATCAAAAGTGAGTATGATTTGATTTTCAAGCCATAGGGGGGTAACTTTGGGATGTGTGTAACACCCCCCCCCCCCAAAAAAAAAGAAATCAAGGTGATAGCATGTTTAAGTAGGGTAATTAGGTTTAAACATTAAACCGTGCAGAATGGAGTCCAATCTGACCGGTTTGACAAAATGCCTTGATCTCTCATCCTCTTGTGAGTATGGTTGAAAACTGATGCTTGGAATTGAAATTAGACATCATGAGGATTTCAAAAATGGAAAAATTCAAGACTTAAGATACAATGTAGCTTAAGTTGTGAGATGAACAAAAACGGGTAAATTCTGGTTCTTTAACTTGTGGGCACTCTCTTGAATCTCTTCTACAATGTGAGTCAATGCTTGAAATTTGGAGCCTGTATTGGACCTTGTATGACTTGTTGGACCTTCTTTCTTGTCCATGGTGGTGGGGACTCCATCAGATGAGGGATCTGCTGAATTGGTAGAGTCTTTCTCGTTAGGCTCCTTTTTAACAGAAGGTGAATTAGAAGGAACAGAGTCATTAGACGAATCTGGAGGGACACCATCAGTAGTGTGCCCTAACTAGCTGCATGAATCAGTTTCTGGAGAAGCAGAGGGAGAAGAATTTTGAAAGACGCTATGAGGGTATTTGCAGGGTTCTTCCAAATTTCCTACTTGATTATCAATCTCTTAACCCTGATCTAAGAGATATAACTTCATTGACTTTCCTCACATTCTTACTAGGGTTGGCTCTAGAAGAAGATGAGGCATGACCCTTAGGGTTCACCTCTAGGTAACTAAGAGCAATACCTCGCTCTTTAGTAGATGATGCTAATTGGAAAAACTATTCAGTCATCATCATCATCATCATCTTTTCCATATTGGCATTAGTCACCCTCTTCACATTACTATTAACTCTCCTCTCAATCATATCAATATCAGCATAACTAAGAAGAGGTTGAACCTTAGCAATAGGAGGTAGAGGTCTAGATGCACCAAGCACAACCAAAAAAGCCAGACTATAAGGACAGGAGATGGGCTAGGAGTTGTTTCCAAGAAATACTCCAGGTTAAGAGTTAGGGACCACAGCATTTGGTCCACCACTCTAAGGAGCATTAGGATGGTTTCCCCACCCTAGGTTATAGTAAGAGAAGAATGGGTGATTCTTGGGTCCTGGGTAGGCCATACTCAGTTGCTCTTGCCCAGTAGATAACTGGTAAGCAAAATAAGGATGAACTTATTGTGTGATCTAAGAATTGACAATTAGAATAAAACACCATTGAAGGTTGAGAAGTTTGCGGAGTCTGAACAGATAAATCCTTCAACATATTCTCTACAACTGCAATCTTAGACTCTAGGTAAATTACATCAAAAACATAATGTATTCCAACCCTAACAAACCTAGAACTTAGACTGTCATCTGTAGCAATTTCCCACTGCATAATTTTCTCAACTAAGCCCTCTAGAAATTCCCAAGCACTAGTGGCACTCTTAGAAAGAAAGCCACCCTGACAAATGAACTCTAGCATGGTTCAGGTTTGTTAGTCAAGTCCTTCATAAACAATCTAACAAAGACGTGCTTGCTCTAAACCATGATGAGGACACTAGGTCAACAAATTCTTAAACCTATCTAAGTATTTCCAAAATGATTCCCTTTCTAGTTGAACAAACAAACTTATTTGTTTCATTCCTTAGCCTTACAATCTTGGCATTAGAAAAATATTTTCTTAGGAACAACTTAACAAAGTCATCCCAAGTAGAAATAAAATTATCATCCAAACTATACATCTATCTTTTAGCAGCATCTTTCAAAGCAAAATGAATTAAGTTCATTCTCGCCATGTTAACATATATATTTGGGAAATGTATCAAGAAACATCTTCAAATTTCCTCAAAAACAAATATGCATCCTCTAAATTCGTGAATTTAGGGAGCATTTGAGTGTAATAAGGTCTCAATTCAAATGCCACATTAGGTTCTAGGTCAGGCAAGTTAAAGCACGAAAGCAAAGTGGTCTTAGAAGGATAGAAAATATCACTTAAGGTCCTCTCTTGTGCCATTTCTTTAAGGTTAAGTTCAGGCTTGGGTTCAGATTTTAGTTCCAACTTAGTGTCGGATTCAATCCTCACAAGTATTCTTCTCTTAGGGTCTCTAATCCAACCACTCCTACAATGCAACACCATGTCTTTTTATGTTTCTATTTTTTTTTTAATTTGTTTTACATACAAAAATAGAAAATAAAAACCTACAACAAAACAAAAACTACAAATAAAAGAAACTTAAAATTTTACTCCAAATTCTGAACACCATACACAGAAATTTCAACAAAATCACTAAGAACATGAATATATTTTTCTTCTGATGTTTTTTGTCCCACAATAGTGCAAAAAATTCAAAACATAAAAGTATTTCCAAAAATTCCAAAAAATTCCAAAAAGTACCAAAGATTTCGCAAAACTTCAGCAAGACTCTAAAAATCCCTTAGAATCTATTAAAAATATCAAAACAGCAAATTTAGTCCTAGATTAGTAAAGAAAAGCCAAATAGAAAGCTGAAAATTAGAAAAACCTACACTATAAGTGCACTGAAATTTATTCAAGTTTTGATTCTGCCCGTATTGTTCCTACACTAGGCTTGTTAGTTCTGATTTTTTTTCGGGGTAGAAAATTAATCACTAAAAAGCTAAACAAAATTGGCCAAAATAAAATCAAAATATAAACTCTAAAAAAACATTAAAAAAACACAAGAAATCTAAACTAAACTAATAAACACTCACAAAAATCAAAACCAAAAAGTACGAGAAGAAAACAAAGCGACTCAATCGACTAAAGTTCAACTCCATTTAACACGGAACCTAATTTCACAAATTTCATCCTCAGCAACAGCGGCAAAAATTTGTTGTGATTTTCGCAACCATATAGTTTATCATTGTAGCATATACAGATGTCGTCCTCAGGGATGGATTATGAATTTAGGTTGCTACTAATGTAAACGATCATAATAAGCAAGCAAAAATAACCCTAGTGCTCCAAGTAGCTTTAACTCTAGGTGTCACATATTTAGGCAAACGAAACCCCCAAAAAAAAAAGCTAAAAGGAATAACAATATGTTATACACTAAGCAAAAATTTGCCATCACCATGCTAAATGAGCACAAATCTGAAACTCTAAGTGCACTAAACACCCTTTTGGTACAAGACCCTAAACTTATCGGGTTTTTTTTAGTTGAAAGTCGAATAGTTACAACAAACTCAAATTGAATTCATCAAGGGGATTTTCTTGCAATAAAAATTGAATTCATCAATGGTGAAATTTGTCAAGTTCATACAAGTCATCAACAATGAATTCATCAATTTGTAAAACCTAGAACTTGAAATATCAATTAATGGTACAAACTCAATTAATGGTGAAATTTGAACAGCAACAAGACATAAAATCCAAGCCTAGATTTAACCGAAATAGGAAAAGGTAAATCAAAACAGAGCTCGCGAACAAAACCTCAAATCGCACCACAAGAGAACCTTGATTGAAAATTCTACCCAGAGATTGTAAATTCAACTCCAAAACTAAAATTCTCATTCAAATTGAATTAAACCCAAAATCAAAATTGCATTAGCTTGTGAACTATAACTAGATTTGAAACTGAGATAAAATGAAACGAAAATGAAAATTGAAAACTAGAAATTCTAGTCTGCTCTACTCGCTAGTCCCTAAACCGACATAGTTTGCTTCAATTTGTAGCTAAATTCTAGCCCTTTTCCATTAATTCTTCAATTAAATCTTCACTCCTCATTCTTGTAAGTTCTTGCACTAATTCGAAATTGATGAGTTGATTATGGTGATGAAACGATTAGAATATATAAAGGAGATGAGTACAAGTGGAGATGGCAGATGGGAAGAGGAGAAGAAGAAGAGTTCGAGGTGCAATTAGTGCTAGCTTCATGGGTTTATGGAGGGGAAGGGATGAAGATGAATAGGCAGGGGGGAGGAGAAGAAGACATCACGTGTACTAAAGTGGAAGCAGTAAAATAAAAAAGGAAAGAAAAGGGTTTGGGTCACGTGATATGTGCATGTTAGTTTACGGGAGTTGAAGAGGGGAGAGAATAAGTATTAGGGCTCCTCAACTAGGCTGGGACTGCTAGGTCTGTGAGGAGGAAGTTGTGAGGCTATCTGGGCCCATGCAATTGCCTGGGCACAGGCCACGAGAGAGGAAGGAAGACTCACATGACTCGCACGTGACCGGAACAAGTGCGAGCAGGCAGGGCTTGGGATAAGGCGTTGCTGGGCCAGACGTGTCCAAGCTTTGGGAAGAAATGGACTAGGCATTTGGCTGCACCTTAGGCAAGGCCTGTTATGCTATATTTTTTCCTCTTCTTTCTTTCTTCTTCAACTTGACCCAAACACTTGGTCTTAATTAAGTGGATTATTTATTTTTTTCCAAGTTTTTCAAATTCCTATAAAATAAATAAAATATTATTAAAATCCTAATTTAATAATTTATTTTGAGCAAGTATTAGATAATAAAAGGATATAAAAATCACATAATTTCAGGTTGAACAGCCAAACAAATTGTTATTATAGAAAATTCTACACCGTTGCGATGAAAACCAAGAGTAAAACCTAATCTTATTAAAGAAACATAAGATACTATGGAGCATCACGAGGTGCGCAAAGAGCATCGCGAAGAAGCAGCTTGTTTCCTCCATGGAGTTTGAGCTGGTATGTTCCCACTCCAAGGATACCTTCCTTGCTATCGTTCCGCAGTATGGCAATTCGTGAACTCACTGGGTAGTGATGGAACTCACAAATGCAGCCTTATCATGAACTATGTGCTTGGTTACCCCGTGTCTACAATCCATTGAGGACGAGAGTTACCAACAAATGCATGGGAACAAACATATAATTTAGGATTTGGAGTGGAAAAAAGCACCTTAGCTGGCTTAGGACAATCTCGAGCAAAGTGCCCCTTTTTCCATAGTTATAGCACTTCACACATGCTATATCCTTCTCTTTAGTGCCCTTAGCCTTATGCTTCTTGGCAAATCTGCCTTTAGAGTGAGAGTTTTAAGGAGGGCAATGACCCTTCTTGGGCTTGTTGCCATGATAAGGCTTGTTTCCCTTGGGTCCACTCCATTTGGCAACAAATGCCACATTAGAAGGTGCATATGTTTTCATGCGCTCTTCCTCCATTTCGAGGTGCTTTGAAATTGCCTCAAAAGTTTGAATGTTCTCATTGTGCGCCATAATGATTTTAAAGCTCCTCCAATGTTCATTCTCATCAGGAAGAGTCGTAATCCACATTCAGTATTTGTTCCTTCTCAAAGACATCTCACCTAGCAATCTTAAGATTTCAAACCATGGCACTTATGAAGATGTTAGGGGATACTACGATTAGAGTCGATATTATATTGCATCCATTTTAACTGCATGTTATGCAACCTTGTAGCGAATGTTTGGCCGAATCTGATCTTAAGTGGGGCTCACATGTCCTTAACAGTGGGATAACGTTCAAATTCTCCCAAGAGATCGTCATCCATACAAGACAACATAGTGTAATGAGCAGAACAATCCCTTTTGAACCATGCGTGGAATGCCTTCGAGTTTTCCCTATACTGAACTTTCAAATATCAAGGTCGTAATTTGCGCCATCCAATTTTTCATTAGAAGGCATACGACATATTAAATTCTTAGTTGCCATATTTGAAAGTTTATATAAAGTGTTAGACATATCTTTTAATAATTAAATTATCAAGAAAACCCCAACATTCATGTCATACGTTTGAAAATTTTGCTGAACTCATAATCATCACTTATGAATATGAATTAGAGGTTTTTATAATTTAAACTCTCATATAATTTCATAGAATCTTTGTTAAACTAATTAATGAATAAACTAGTGATTATCACAAAGATATTCACCTTTAATAATGTAAAACACATTTGCACAAGATTATATGAAACTAATTCATATAATGTGTTGTATTTAGAAAAAACCTTTAATTTTATTAATATATTACACAAAGTTATATCGTTAACTTTAAAAGTTTATTTATAAAACGTATAACAATATGAAACAACTAAAAAACATATTCATATAACATTATAAGATTTACATATGACATATAAAACACAATTATATTCATATGTCACAAGAACTTAATTCTGTAAACTTATTTATATAATTTTACTCATAACATGAAACAAATTTATATAACATTCACATATTAGAAAACATATTCATAATATTGTGAATTTCATAAATGAGTTCATTAGGAACTGTTCAAGCATATTAATATAAAACTAATCAAATTATAAGAGCAGCTTTGTTAAGAAAATGATTGATCACTTAGATTAATCTAAATAAAAGAATAGCAACCATTATTCATAAACTCATAAGCTTTTAATTAAAAAAATTGAGATAGAGGAGGCCTTGGTCCATAAACCGAAGAGCACTCAACCCCCTTCCCATTCCTAACCTTAACGCCCTCTCTTTCCCCTCTGCTCTCTCTGCTGCCTAACCCTAATGTGCTCTCTCTCTCTCTCTCTCTCTCTCTCTCTCTCTCTCTCATCAATCCCAAATAGCCCAAAAATGGAGCTTTCAAAGCTCCGCTCCTTTTCTTCGTTGCCATGTTTCCACTGCATAGGCCAGCCCATGGCTTCTTCCCTCTTCAAAGTGGTTGCTACTGCTAAGAAGGCTTAATCGCCACCCAAACCCAAATGATGCTAAGCCACTGCCCACCAATGCTAATAAGCCTACCGGCCTTAGTTATAAGCCTCCCTGGCTCTCATCGCCACCAACAGTGGGTAGATCAGCCAAGAGTGAGTCGGATTATGCCGTTCACGCCCTATGCACCACCCCGTCAGCGGTGAGTGAGCACACCCATGTCTCGTTTGGCATCGATTCGATGTTTTATGAGGAGCAAGGCGTACATCGGCGAGCTTGGAGGACAAATGAGGAAGAAGGAAGCGAAATACAACCTTCGTGGCGGCGCGTGCCATGCATACGCCCCCTCTCGCGCGATTTCTAATGGGTGAGTCCGCAGGCTTTCGTATCTTTCTTCCTCCTTCTTTAATTTTTTTATTGGAATGAAATAGCGGTGGAGGCCCATGAAAAGCCCCACCGGATATGCCACCAATGTGGCCACGTAAGCATGGGTAGTGGTGGGTTTTGGGTTCTTCATACTACGAGCCAGTAAGGTTCTGGTGGAGAACACTCCATGGCAAGCAAAGCTCAACTATCCACCTTATTCCAGAAACTTCAAGCTTTGGTTGAAGAGGTTGCAAACCAAGCTCCTTGTTTAGCTAAACATATAGGCTTTCTTCTAAAGCCTATGATCTGCTACCTGATCTAATGAGAATATAGCTAAAATGGGGTGCAACTTAACTCATTGTCCAACTCATACTATATCTAGTGGATGATCGAAGCTACCCCCACATTTTGGTAACAACCAGGCGTATCATTCCAGTCCAGTCAGCACCCAAGCCCATATTATAGTCTAGCGAGGAGGTTTTGGGAGTCAACTTTGACCCCAGCTTACAGCACTCTTTTGGCTAGTTAAAGGACGAGGAAAGGTGTAAAAAAACATTATCATTAGTGGTCCTAACGTTGCAGAATCAGAACCTCAAAGATCAACTATTAACCAGCACACTTAACGAGGAAATTGCTTCTGATTCATTGGATTTCAGCATGATCCCCACTTGAACTAGCCCAATCAAATCTCAGGGATTAGGGCTGCAACTTGCACATTGACCATCATTAGAAGGACTTAGATCTCACATAAGCTTGACATCTCAATAATGGAGATTAGCAAGTAGAATATGTGTCAAAGATCAAGCATACACCTACTATTTAAGGGTTGTTTTGTTTAAGTTTTGTTTAAGTTTTGACTATCCATTGAGACAAGGAGTGAAATTTTGTTTAAAAGCCTAATTTTCACTTGTATATAATCAGTTGTTGAATGAAAGAATGTTGAGTAATTCTCCTTCCACTCAAACTCTCTCTAGCTTATCCCTATCTTTGGCTAGATTAGGTAGTGATCTAGTGAGTCTTGGTTTGCTAACTGGTGGTGTGTCTTATCCAATTGTAGCCAAGGGCCCTGAATCTTAGTTGGTGGTGAGTCTTATCCTTTTTAGATTCAGTTTGCCTTGTTACAAGTGTGATCAATTTAACTTGATTAATTCTAGTATGTGGGTGTGAGTTTATTCTTATTTACTTTACCACTTAACTCCTGTGTTTCCTTGCTTGATTCTCCATCATATTTGGTATCAGAGCCTAGGCTACCCTCCTTAGCCTTGAACATAGCCACAAACACCTCCCACGACCTAAATGCATAGCCTACAAAGAACCAGACTGTTTAAATAGGCAAGATGAGTGGCATTATGACTTTGGAAGAAAAGTTTGAGGCCTTAATGAAGAATTATGAGCACCAACAAAAGCAGAATAAGTATCTCAAGAAGCAACTTAGAAATCCCTTAAGAACAAAATGAGAGCATTGTATTCAGATGCAGCAAGCACTTCAAGTCAATCTCATGAAGAATTTGAAAGCTAAGACAACCATTTTATCAATTCTAGTGATAACACCTAACCAAGAGCCAAAAGAAGCAAAAGGTATCACCATCAATCCAGCCATGATATCAAGGTAGAAGTCCCTGAGTTTGAAGGAAGGCTTAACCTTGATGATTGACTAGTTCCATACAGCACTACAAAAATGCCACATATCTCCGACGGACAAAGTGACGCGTAAATGGGACTTCGAAAAATATCAGATAATCCGACAGAAAAGCAGGCAGGGCCCGACGGACGACAGGTTTTCCGACGGAATTTCCGACGTAAAGCCTTTCCGTCGGTTAAGTTTTGTGGATCTCGAGGCGAGCTTCCGCGTACGGTTTTAAATTTTGGGGAGGGGGTTTGTTTCGCTAGCATTTGCAAAATTTAGAGAGAGAAGGTCTCGAAGAGGAAGAGAGGGAAGAGAGAGAAAGTGAAGGTTGAAGATTTTTGTGATCGGTAAGTTATTTTTTTGTTAAAACGTTGTTTAAAGTTGAAATAGTTAAGTTAATTGATGTTTTGTACGTTTTAAATTTTTCGAGTGTGACCGTCCCGCTGCCGCCTCGCCTGTCTCCGCCTTTAATCCGTTTGATTTTTCGCGTTTGAAGGTTAGTAAAATTGTTTCGCTTTAAAACTTTAAAATTATATTCATTTTTGTGAATTTTAATCTGGAAGTATGTTTGTTTAGTTTGTGATTTTAAATTGTTAAGTATGTTAAGTATGTTAAGCATGTGTAATATGTTTTATTGATGTGAATAATTTAAGTAAAATGAGTTCCCTCATTATAAAAATGTTAATATAAGTTTAGTAAGTATGTTAATGGTAATTTTTTCGTTTGGTTTTGTTTAATTAGATGAGGTGTGAAATCGGTGGTTTCATTTGTGATTGTTGTTTAATGAGATCTATGTAGAAAAATAATGTTATTATGTGAAATTAATTATTTTTAGCATATATGTTTAGTTACATTAATTGTTGTATTTGAGGCATTGTGAGAATTTTTTATGATAAGGAAAAAGTATTATGTAATTCTAATTGAATATGTGACGTATGTTGTTTTGAATAATTAAACAGTTGTGTAATATGTGGAATAATTCTAACTTAATATATGTTTCGTTTTGGTAAATGGTTTAATAATATTAAGTGCGTGTTTTTTTCGGTTTGGTGTGTACATTAATTTTTGGTGAATATGTGAATAATATGATTTTTTTGAGATGTAGTTAATTTTTCATATGATTTGGTTGGTTTAATATGAAATTTATTTGTTCGTAACATATGGATGTAAATTATGTTACATTTTAATTTCATTTGTGAAGTGTATTTATTTGAATAAGCGGAATAAAATATGATAAATATGTAAATTTCACCAAAAATGTTAAATATGTTAACCATGTATGAATTTTAAAGTATGTTTACATTTCTTGTTATTTTTGTGAATTTATGTATATATGTTAAGTATATATTAATATAAGTTTAGTAAGTATGTTAATGGTAATTTTTTCATTTGGTTTTGTTTAATTAGATGAGGTGTGAAATCGGTGGTTTCATTTGTGATTGTTGTTTAACGAGATTTATGTAGAAAAATAATATTATTATATGAAATTAATTATTTTTAGCATATATGTTTAGTTACATTAATTGTTGTATTTGAGGTGTTGTGAGAATTTTTTATGATAAGGAAAAAGTATTGTCTATTTCTAATTTAATATGTGACGTATGTTATTCTGAATAATTAAACAACATGTGCAGTATGTGGAATAATTCTAATTTAATATATGTTTTGTTTTGGTAAATGGTTTAATAATGTTAAGTGCGTGCTTTTTTCGATTTGTTGTGTATATTAATTTTTGGTGAATATGTGAATAATATGCTTTTTTTGAAACGTAGTTAATTTTTCATATGATTTGGTTGGTTTAATATGAAATTTATTTGTTCGTAACATATGGATGTAAATTATGTTAAATTTTAATTTCATTTGTGAAGTGTATTTATTTGAATAAGTGGAATAAAATATGATAAATATGTACATTTATAATTATTATATAATTATTATGAAATGTTGAAGTATGTTACACATGTGTAATGTGTTTTGTTTTAGGGAATACCATAAATTTCTTAAGTATGTTTATATTTTGTTTGCTTTGTGGTATATATTAACGTTTTGTAAGTATGTGAATTGTGTTATATGTAATTAAGTTGGTTTGGATTTATTTATTTGAATGAAGTACGAAGTAATAATTTCATTTGTGTTTAATGTTTGATTACATTTATTTTTACAAATAATATGTAGTGCCTTGAATTTTTGGTTGAAATGTTTAAGTATGTTAAGTATGTTTAATTTTTATTTAAGTATGTCAAGTGTGAAAAAAATTATGTAATTTATGTTTAATGCTTAATTAGGTGTGTTATGATATATTTAATAGTTTTGTTAAATATATTTTTATGTAATTCATACATATATGTTGAACTGGTTCAATACATTTCTAAAAGATTTTTATTACAATTAATTGTAGTGTACGTAACAATTAAGGAAATCATATTAGGGACATATGGATGAGCCGTTGCATCGTCAATGGATATATAGAAGAAGAAATCCTAATGGACATGGACTTAGAGATGAGTGGTTGATGGGAGTTAATATGTTTGATGAATTTGCACGAAATCAGGAGGAGTATAAAATTAATGGAGTTTATAGATGTCCATGTGTCAAGTGTAAGAATATGCAATATTTTGCACCTGACGTTGTAAAGTCTCATTTGTATAGAAAGGAATTTGTGAAAAATTATTGGTATTGGACAAGTCATGGAGAAGAAGATAATTCAGAAGTAGGGGGTGCAAGTAGTTCACATTCTATGAATTTTGATTATGATCACAACGATCATAATCATATGGAGAACATGGTGCATGCTGCATTTCAAGCTAATGAAATGAACATGAGTAGTCCTCATGACATAAATCCTGAGGCTTTTTACACTATGCTTGAATCTGCCCAGAGACGTTTGTATGAAGGGTGTGACATAACTGAACTTGAAACATCTGTGAGGCTACTAAGCATTAAATCGGGGCACAACATGTCTCAACGTTGTTTCAATGAAGTTGTTGGTCTGATGAAAGATATATGCCCTTCTGAAAGTGGCATTCCCAAAAATTATCATCAGCAGATCAAAAAAGTGAGAGACTTGGGTATGGATGTTCAGGAAATTGATTGTTGTCCGAATGGTTGCATGCTTTATTATAAAGAAGATGAGGGTTTGTCCGCATGCAAATTTTGTGGACATGGAAGACAATTACCGAAGAAATCCAACCAACGAGGTCGTAAGGATGTACCATATGCAAAAATGCACTACCTGTCTTTAATCCCGAGATTGCAGCGATTGTATGCCTCAAAAAAGACTATCGTCCATATAAGATGGCATCATGAGCACCGCCAAGAATCGAGTGTTCTCCGACATCCGTCAGATGGTTTAGCTTGGAAGCATTTTGACCAAAAGTATCCAAACTTCGCTGCAGAGCCTCGAAATGTGAGGTCAGGTCTTTGTGTTGATGGTTTCACACCATTTTCCATATCTGGAAGATCGTATTCTGTGTGGCCAGTTGTGGTAACACCTTATAACTTACCTCCAGAAATGTGTATGACTACCCCATACATGTTTTTAAGTTGTATTATTTCGGGTCCAACAAATCCGAAGAACATGATTAATGTGTACTTGCAACCCTTAATTGATGAGTTGAAATTGCTGTGGGATGTTAGGGTTGATACATTTGATGTTTCAAGCGGTGCAACTTTTAGATTGCATGCTGCGTTGATGTGGACTATTAATGATTTTCCCGCATATGGTATGGTATCTGGTTGGAGTACTCATGGGTTGTTAACATGTCCGGTTTGTATGCATCAGAATTATGCATTTCATTTACAGTATGGTCGAAAGCCACCTTGGTTCAATTGCCATCGTCGGTTCGTGCCTCGCAATCATTGTTGTAGAGCTAATGAAGTTGCTTTTAGCAAAGGAAAGAGCATACACATTGGCCCTCCCCGAAGGATTCTTGGCAAGATGTTGTCTGATACGGTATCGACTTTGTCTAAAGTGACTATAGATATCAATTTTCAAATTTCGGGATTTGAGGAGAATGAGCATAATTGGACAAAGCAAAGTATCTTTTGGGAGTTGCCGTATTGGAAGCATCAACTTTTGAGGCATAACCTTGATGTGATGCAGATTGAGAAAATTTTCTGTGAAAATATTATAAACACAGTGATGGATGTTCCGAGAAAAACAAAGGATGATATCAAAGCAATGATGGATATGTCTATTTTGTGTAGTAGGCAAGAGTTGGACTTGGCTACAAGAGGGTCAACTGATAGATTGTGTAAGCCAAAAGCCAAGTTCGCACTATCGTTACCTCAAAAAAGGGTTGTCTGTCATTGGTTGCGGGAGGTTCGTGTGCCTGATGGTTATTGCTCTAATGTGGGCAATTGGGTGGATACATCTAACACAAAGTTGCAAAATATGAAAAGTCATGATCATCATGTGTTTTTGGAGAATCTTCTTCCAGTAGCTTTTGCTGCTCTTTCGAATGATGTGTTGGGACCCTTGGTCGAATTGAGTGAATTTTTCAGAAACCTATGCTCCAGTAAGCTACAAGTAAGCATGCTGGAAGAGATGAACAAGAACATTGTCGTAATTCTTTGTAAATTTAAGACAGTGTTCCCTCCTAGTTTTTAGAATGTCATGGAACATTTGCCTATTCATTTAGCTGAAGAAGCTTTGTTAGGTGGCCTTGTTCAATATCAATGGATGTATCCTTTTGAGAGGTACTTTGGTTGGTTGAAACCTACGGCAAAGAATAAAGCCCGTGTTGAAGCATCTATGGTTCACGCATACTTGGCGTTTGAGATAAAACATTTCACTGAGTACTATTTTCAATCAAGCTTGGATAGCCCAAGTATTGGGCGTAATGAGGGTATGCAACAACCTAAACCACAAATGCCAACTCTATCGGTGTTCAACCTTAAGGGTACTCCATTTGGAAATCGAGGCCGAAGATATCCTACTGAGGCGGAGTACTGTGTCGCTCGCCTTCACATTTTACTGAATTGTGTTGAAGTGCAACCATATGTGGAGTAACTATATCAGTTACTGAAAGTTTCATTTAAATACTTAATAATTGTCGAATAATAATTAATTAGTTTCATTTGTTAAACATTACAGTTGGTTCAGACATCAATTTCGTGGTCATAATCCAAACGCGAGTGATGTGGAAGTTGACTTGCTCATCGAGGCAAATTTCGCATAGTGGTTCGAGTGTAATGTAAGTAATTTATCATAAGTAATCTTCAACTTCTAAAACACATTTCTGTAATTCTTAGGAGGATTGCCTTGTTTATCTCTTCGTAGGTCAATTCTTATCGGATGTTTAATGATGAGATGCAAGATTTTTTGGTTAACTTATCTCATGGACCGCTTATGGTGGTGGAATGTTTCTTTGGGTACAAAGTTAATGGTTATCGGTTTCATACCAAGGCTAGAAATGAAGGTAAAGCAACACATAATTGTGGCATGTGTGTCAAAGGAGTTGGGGAAGGTGACGAAGTACCAGGGGATTATTATGGTATACTTCACAAAATTGTTCGTGTTGAATTCACGGGTGAGTCAATTAAAAAATGTGTACTTTTTAATTGTGAGTGGTTTGACCCAGATGTTCCTCGGGGGTTACGTTATCCTAAATTTACCCCATATCCCGAGTTGAATCATATCAGACGTTACAGAAAGTTTGACCCATTCATATTTGCTGATGTTGCAACCCAAGTGGTATATGTTAAGTACCCTGAGGGGATATCAGGAAAAGCGAATTGGTGGGTAGCTATACCAAACAAACCTCGCGGTGTTCCGAAAGATAAAGATAACCTAGAACTTGCCTATCAACAATTTGGAATGACAAACATGAATATGGACAATGTCATAGTCACCACGTTAGTCAATGAAACTGTAGAAGCTGATGATGTTGATGGACATGATTGGGGTAATGATGATGATGGGAATGGTGAACATGATGATGGTGATGAAGAGGATGAAGAAGGTGAATGGGAGGATGAAGATGAAGACATTGATGATGACGATGATGAAAATACGGCATTGCAAAGTGGTGATGATGACGATGACAATGTGTCCCACCATGATTGATTAAATTGTTTTGTTGTATGGATATTTATGCATGTGTATAAAGCTTTTCTTTATTGCAAACTCAGAAAAAAATCGTCTGTATGTACTCTAATTTTTCACTAACAATAGTATCAAAAATGATGCGATTTTATTTTTTTGTTCTTATTTGTTAGATGTCTGGACTCAATGGTGGACATGGTCGTGGTCGAACGGTCAGGAATGATGCGGGTAGAGGAGTACCACAACCGACCCCACAGTATGATCCCGCTGATCAAAATTATGAGCCAAACACCTTCAGTGGAATGTTTGGAGGTTTTCTTGATCCAAGTCAACCATTCGGAAATTATTTTGGTAGTATGAATAAGCAATCCCACCTGCAACCACCTTTGTTTGGTGCGGGTATGCAACCACCAATTCAACCCAATATTCCTTACATGGGTGGTGCTTCATCTACTCCATTACTTTATCAACAGTTTGGTACTGTTAGTCCGCATTTCAACAGTAATCAGTTTATGGGGCAACCTAGAATGCCAAGTCACTCAGTGCACAATGAAGGGGTCCAAAATGAACGGGGAGGAAGAGATAGACATAGTCCTGCACCTGAAAGTTACACAGCGAGCACCAATAATAAGATATATTTACAACCTGATGGTGACACGTAAGTTTATTATAAAGTTTGTAACATCTTCACTTATCATATTCTTTTGACACATACAGTATTTACTGTTAACCAATTCTTTTTGTGTTCTTAGTTTTGTTCCATATCAGGGTGTTGTTCAGAAAATTGTCGAAAGCTTTGTAGGTAAGTACCCATGTCCTTGGACCACGTGGGGGGAAGTTCCACAATCTCAGAGAGACATTTGGTTCAATGAGTTCAAGGTTCATTATCTGTACAATGAATTTGAAAGTCGTAATTGGATTGTTTGGAATGTTTACTTACTAATATATATACTTCAATTTTGGCGCAGAAACACTACTACTGGCATCCAGACAATGAAACTCAGATACGGCGTAACTTTGAGTACAGAGGTGCAACTCGACTCAGGGACATTTTAGGATACGCTAGGAAGTACAACAAAAAACCGAAGTGGTTACTACCTAGTGTTTGGAATGATATGCTTAAACATTGGAGTGACAATGAGAACTTCAAGAAATTGAGTCAACAAAATAAAAAGAATAGATTGAGTAATGTTGAAGGTTTTTGTCCTTCGTTACATACATGTGGCTCAATTCCGATTAGTGAAAGAAAAAGGCGTTTGGTAAGAAATTTGATTATTAATAAACGTATTTCTTATATATAAAGCATGGTATGGATTGAGGTCCTCGTAGATCATCCTTGTTTATATTTAATTGCGACTTACTTTTTTTTCAGGCCTAAACATTAGGTAGGGAGCCCACATGTGAGGAATTGTTCAAGGACACTCACTGCAAGGTGAAAGACAAAACTTTTGTGGATAAAAAATCTGCCAAAAAATATGTAAGTTTCACACATTCTATTTAGAGGTAATTCATATGTTACAATTGTAGGTTTGGTATAAAATAGTTTTATTTTTTATAATTTTCAGGATGATCATCAGAACAAATGGCAGGAGTACTCCCAAGCTGCAACATAAGGGAGCTCTCAACTGCCACATATGACCCAAGAAGAGTTTTAGATTAAAGAAAATCTCGACAAGAAAGGCCGTGTATACGGTTTTGGCGCGGAGGGGGTCAAGTTGAAGAAATCAGCTACTATTGCAATTGCACGTCACTCATCAGCTGAGCATTTTGATCCAAGACAGCAAGCACAACTCCTCAATGAGAGCATAACCAAGCAAGCAGAGGCTATAACTCAAATAGCCAAGAAACAGGGGAAGACAAAGTGCATGCTGAAAAAAGTTTTAAGATTTTTCAAAGGTCAAAGTGCAGGCTCCTCCAGCCAGATCAACTTGAATCCCGACGATGAAGAGGACTCCGAAAATGACAACGATGATGATCCCACAAATTCATCCGACTCTGAATAGTTTAGTAATTTGCGTACATTTAAAACAATGTCGTATGTCGTAATTAATATTTAATTTAGCATATTTCTTTTGACAGATATATATAAAATTTCATATTTGGTAATTATATTATTACGTGCGTATTAATTTTCTGGAATTTTTTTTTTTGGGTTTTGCAGCAAAATTTTCTACAAAATTTTTTTTTTCGGATTTTGAATTAAATTTTTATTTTAAATTTTTTTTTAAAAAAAAGGGAAATTCCGACGGAAAATCCCTCTCTCCTTTTCCCTGTTCGCGCGGAGTTTGAGGTGCAGGGTGTCCGACGAGGGGGGGTCTGACGGGATATTTCCGTCAGAATTTCCGTCGCAGGCCGTCGGATTCCCTCAGAAAGGTTTTTGCGACGAGTTGAATCCCGACGTGACGTTTTCCGTCGGAATAGCCTTTTCCCGTCGGAAAAATAGACTTTTTCTGTCGCAGATCAGATGTGTTTTTGTAGTACTATAAAGACATACCTGAGGTCAAGAAGGTTAAGTTGGTGGCTTTAAGACTGAGGAAGTATGCTTCCTTTATGGTGGACCAACATGTGTTCCAAGATAGCTAAAAGGAGGAAGAGTAAGATCAAAACTTGGGCTAAGAATTAAGTTTAAGCTCAAAGCGAGGTTCCTACTCCCTTCCTATCTTTAAGATGACTATGCTCAATTTCATGGTCTAACTTAAGGCATCAAATTTGTTGAAGAATACTCTCAAGAGTTTGAAAAAATCTTGATTAAGTGTGACTTACAAGAATATGAGGACCAAACCATAGTGAGATACTTAAGTGGTCTTGACCCTAGGTACTCTCATGTTATTGAACTAAAGCAACATACAACCTTTGATGATGTTTATGTGTTGGCTCATATAGTTGAGCAACAGTAGAAAACCAAGTCAGTGAAGAAAAATCTACCTAGTTTTGTTCCTAGAAACCCACCTTTTCATAAGGGGAGCACCCCACTGACTCCTAAACCTACTGGGAAGTCCTCTCAAGTAGCACCTAGAACCTGAACTCCACAAAATAAACCCCCACTAGGCTATATTGCCAATAGGAGATGCTCTACAAATGCCAAGGACCTGGGCATATTGCCTTTGAATGTCCTAATAGGATGGTGACAACCTTGGCAGAATACTAAACTGTTTAAGAAGGAGATATGGAGGAGGAAAGGGAGGGCTGCTTAATGGAAGATCAAGAGAAAGAGGTGGTTGTTAAGCCAGATAAGGGAGATTTGTTGCTAATTAGAAGAGCCCTCAATGTCTAGAAAAATGCTAAGGATGAACAAAGGGAGAAAATCTTTCATAGCAAGTGCACCATCCAAGGAAAGGTCTGCTCCTTAATTATAAACAGTGGGAGTTGCTCAAATGTGGCTGCTACTGACATGGTTGAGAAGCTTGGCTTGCAAACCTTAATGCCCCCTATCCCTACTATATTTAGTGACTCAACCAAGGTAAGGGATTACAAGTTAACTCAAGATGTTTAGTTGTTTTTTCAACTAGCAAGAGTTATTTTGATGGGGTCTGGTGTGACATAATCCCTATGGATGTATGTCATATACTTATAGGGGGCCCTGATTGTTTGACAGGAGGTTAACCCATGATGGGTACTTGAACTCTTAGTTATTCACCAAGGGTGGTAAGAAAATATCTTGTTCCTCTTTATCTCCTCATCAACTGCCTAAACGTAAACCCTCCAAAAACCTTAACCAAACTGAGATGCTCTTTACTCTGGTAGAGCCTTCCCTTAAGGCCTCACAACATGAGTTTAGGCCTTTCAAGGAGTAGATTCTTCAATTCAATCCTGACAAGAAGAAACCCAACCTGTTCCTCCAAAAGCTAAAACTATCCTTGACTAATATAAGCATGTCTTTCCTGAGGAGATCCCTCCTAGTCTTCCACCAAAAAGAACTACCCAACACTATATTGATTTGATCCCAGGGGTTGTCCTTCCAAATAAGCCAGCTTACCTAATGAACCTTAAGGACACTCAAGAGGTGCAAAGGAAGGTGGAGGAACTAATATCCAAGGGAATGGTGAGGGAGAGCTTGATTCCATGTGTTGTACCAACCCTACTTGTGCGCAAGAAAGACAGGAGCATGAGGATGTGTGTGCACAATCGGGTTGTCAACAAAATAACAATCAAGTACAGGCACCCTATTCCTAGATTAGAAGACATGTTGGATGAGCTCCATGGATCCAAGGTCCTCTCCAAAGTGTACATGAGGAGTGGATACTACCATATTAGAATCACAGAATGTAATGAATGGAGGACTGCCTTTAAAACCAAAAGTGGCCTCTATGAGTGGTTAGTTATGCCTTTTGACCTATCCAATGCGCCTAGTACTTTCATAAGGCTAATGAACCAAGTGTTGAAGCCCTTTATAAGCAAATTTATTGATGTGTACTTTGATGACATCTTAGTTTACAACAAGACAGAAGAAGAGCATGCCAATCATCTCATACAGGTAATCCAAGTACTTGAGAAGGATAAATTGTATGGGAACCTTAAGAAATGTTCCTGCTTCTCTAAGGAGGCCATCTTTTTGGGTTACCTAGGCACCTCTAAAGCCATCCAGGTAAGTGGAGGCAATTAGGAGTTGGCTAGTTCCTAAGAGCATCCATGACATAAGGTGTTTTCACAGGATAGCCTATTTTACAAGAGGTTCATCAAAAATTTTAGTACCATCATGGCCCTAATGACTGCACTCATCAAGAGAACCTCCTTTTAATGGAATTCCAAGGCTCAGAAGCCCTTTAAAGAGATCAAGTGTTGGCTAACTCAAACTCCTATCCTAGCGCTTTCATGCTTTGAGAAGGTATTTGAAGTTGAAAGTTAAGCATCTGGAGTAGGGATTGGAGGAGTTTTGACCCAAGAAGGCAAGCCAATAGCCTTATTTAGTGAAAATTTATTTGATTCCAAGAGGAAGTACTCAACTTGTGATAAGGGGTTCTGTGCAATCATCAAATGTTTAGCGCACTAGAGGCTTTATCTTACAGCTAGTGAGTTTATACACCACTCAGATCATGAGGCTTTAAAGTACATCCATGGACAACATAAGCTTAATGCCAGGCATGCCAAGTGAGTGGAATACCTACAATCATTCCAGTTTACTATTAAGCACAAATTAGGAAAGCTCAATTGATAAACCCCAATTTTGACTAAGCTCATGTCCCCTTTTTAGTTCATTTTGCCTAACTCTCCTTTGATTTAGAGGGATTTGACCATATAATGCATCTTCTAATGTTGTTGCCTTATTTGAATCCCTTTTCTGACTCTTTGAAGGTAATTTCAAGATGTTCAAGGAATAGGGTCAGCTAAAACCTAGAAAAAAGCAAGGCGAGAGCAAGGATGATCACCTAAAGGCCAGAGGGGAGCAAGTGAGCAAGGCAAATATGAAGTTTTCAAAGCATCAAGGTAGGTGACGACCATTCCACAGTTGACGGATAACCGTCGCCCACCTGTAGTTTTCCAGGAGGTGGAGACGGTCATCACCTTCATGACCGGCAGGCCATCGCGATGGCCCTGGACACCCTTGCTAGGCGACAGCCTGGGTGTCTCCAGGGCGACTCCTGTTGCCATTTTCAAGTTTACTTAGCCTATAAATATCTCATTTTTCCTAATTACGAGGAGGCTCAATTTTCCTCTTGTAAAAACACTTTAAATACTTTCTGGACTTAATTTTAGGGTTAAGAGTGATTAGGGTTCCTGGGTTTTTGTTGATTGAAGATCTTAAAGACTTTCATTCTCCATTCTGTTAATCTAACTTTGTTCTTCTTTCTCTCTCTCTCTCTTTTCCTCTTTTGTTGGTTTGTTTAGCTTATTTGATCATGCTTGTTGGATTGTTGGAGCATGCTTGTTGTGATTGTTGGAGCATTAAGATGATGATTAGTGAGTAGTTTCCTCAACTTGGGTCGGGGATTATGAGCTAGGATGGCATAATAAACTTGGTGTGAACCTGTCTTGCCTTAATTTCAAAGTTATTTAGGGGTCTCATTTTCCACCGACCAAGTGTTCGATGAAATGCCCGAAAGGACATTTCATCCAATACTTAGGGTGAATAATCACATTGAGAGGTGCATATTCACCCTTTGTGGATAGAAGAAGAAAGAACAAGTCTTGGATATGAAAATAACCCAAGGCCTTGTTAGGTGCAAGTTGGCCATATTCAACCTTAATCCTTAAGCCCCTATGAAAATAGATGGGCTTGGTGATTAAGGTGACCCTTACTCTTCGAAAGGAGGTTTAGGCAGTCTTAAACAAGCCAATCATCGCCTTTATGAATTATTTGTCGATTAAGTCAAGTTCGGGAATCCATGCCTAGTATGAATAAGTAGCCTCTAGCAACTAACCCTTAGACCCAAGTTCTTCCCCCAATTGAATTTTAGACTGCTATTTTATGTAGCCTTTCTTTCTTTCACTCTCAAACTCACTCTTCACCTCTCTAGATTCAATCTAATCACTAAGTTAGGTATCCTAAAGTCTTGTTCTCGGTGGACGACACCCCAAGTACGAGGTGATAAACCGTTCACTTAGGGTATAAATTTAAAGCATATTTCTAAGTGAACATCAATCAAGGGGCTGATGCCTTGTTCAGGGGAAACCTACTCTTGTTCCAGCTAAGACCTACATGTTTGGCTTTAAGCACCTCAAGGGCATCTATGAGCAAGAAGAGGACATTCAAGAGTTACATAAGCAATGCAGGTGGAAGTCTAAGGGAGAGTATTTCATCCAGAATGGGTACTTGTTCAAGGGCAACAGGTTGTGTATTCCTAAGTGTGGTACTAAGGAACTCTTGATTAGAGAGGTCCATGGGGGAGCCTTACTAGGTCATTATGGTGAAATCAAAACAACTGGCATGCTCAAAGAATAGTACTTATTTGCCAAGCATGTCTAGATATGTCCAAGATATCCTTAAGAGATGTGCTACTTGTCAAGTGGTCAACAGTAACTCCTTGCCCCAAGGACTCTACACACCTCTGCCTATGCCACTAGCCCCTTGGACTAATGTAAGCATGGGTTTTGTACTTGGATTACCAAGAACGCAAAGGGGCAAAGACTCTGTCTTTGTTATCGTAGACAAATTATCCAAGATGACTTATTTTATAGCTTGCTCAAAGACCAATGATGCTATCCAGGTTGCTGAGCTCTACTTTAAGGAGTTAATGAGGCTACATAATGTCCCTAAGTCCACAGTCTCAGATAGGGATACCAAGTTTTTGAATCATTTCTGGATCACCCTTTAGAAGAGGTTGAGGGCAAAGCTCAAATTTTGCATCACTTGTCATCTGCAAACTGGTGGCCAAACTGAGGCCACTAATAGGCTAGGAGTCCTCCTAGGAGTGTTGATCAGGACCCAAGCCAAGGCGTGGGATCTCCTATTACCCCATGTGGAGTTTGCATACAACAGAGCACCACCCAAGACCATAGGCTTATCCCCTTTCAAGGCGGTGTATGGTCTTGATCCTTTAACTCCAAATGATCTAGTTCCAAGAGCCATTGAAGGGAAAACTAGTGTGGATGCTAAGGCAAGGGTTAAGGAGATTCAAGAATTACATGGCAAGGTGAGAAACAAGATTGAAAGGAGTAATGCCAATTATCAATCCATTGCCAACAAGTGCAGAAGACAAATTATGTTTCAACCCGGGGACCTTATTTGGGTTCACCTCAGCAAAGAGAGGTTTCCCCAAAGGAGAAAGTCCAAGTTGAGCCTAAGCTTATGGACCATTTGAAGCCTTGGAGAAGATCAAGAATAATGCATACAAGATTGAGCTCCTAGGAGATTATGGGGTTTTAGCCACTTTTAATGTGACAAATTGCCTTACCTACAAGATGAACCCCATAAGAATTTAAGGTCAAATTCTCTTCAACAAGGGTAGGATAATAGGGTTCACTCCATGGCAAGCCATGCTCAACTAGCCACCTTAGCTTAGAACCTTTAAGCTTTGGTCCAAAGGTCATAAACCAAGCTGTTTGTTTGGGTGAACATGCAGGCCTGCTTCCAAAGCCTGTTATCTGCTACCTGATCCAATGAGAATCTGGCTAACATAGGGTGCAACTTAAATCATTTTCTGGATCATTCCATAGCTAGTAGATGATCAAAGTTACACCCACATTTTGGTAACAACTAGGCAAATCATTCTAACCCAGTCAGCATCTGAGCCCAGATTCCAGGCCAGCCCAGTACATTCTTCAAGTTTTGGGGAGTCAACTTTGACCCCACCTTACAGCTCTTTTTGGCTAAGTTAAGCACGAGGAAAGGTGGCAAAAAATTTATCACTAGTGGTCCTAAAGTTGCAAAATTAAACCCTCAAAGATCAACTATTACCTAGCACACTTAAGGAGGCAATTGCCTCTGATTCAATGGATTTCAGCATGATCCCCACTGGCACTAGCCTAGCAAATCTCAAGGATTAGGGCTACAACTTGCACCGTTTGACCATCATTAGAAGGGCTTAGATACTACCTAAGCTTGAGACCTCAATAGTGGAGATTAGCAAGCAGAATAGGTGTCAAAGATCAAGTATACACGTGTTGTTTAAGGGTTGTTTTGTTTAAACTTTTGTTTACTGTTTTTAGAACCAGTTGTAATTTTGATTAGCCATTGAGAGAATGAGTAAAACTTGGTTTAAAACCCTAATTTTCACTTGTATGTAAACAGTTTTCGAATGAATGAAAGTTGAGCAAAACTTCTTCCACTCGAACTTCTCTAGCTTATCCCTATTTAATACATCACTTTCAACTTCAAATACCTTCTCAAAACATGGAAGGGTGAGGACAAGAGCTTGAGTTAGCTGACACTTGATCTCTTCAAAGGCCTTATGAGCCTTGGAATTCCACTAAAAGGAGGTTTCCTTGATGACTTTAGTCATTGGGGCCATGATGATACTGAAATTTTTTATGAACCTCCTGTAAAAGAGGCCAGATTGGGTGGTGATCTAGTGAGTCTTAGCTTGCTAATTGGTGGTGTGTCTTATCCGGTTGCAGCCAAGGGCCTTGAATCTTAGTTGGTGGTGAGTCTTATCCTTCTTAGATTCAGTTTACCTTGTTACAAGTGTGATCAGTTTAGCTTGATTCATTCCCGTTTGTGGGTATGAGTTTATTCTTATTTGTTTTACCACTGAACTCCTATTTGCCTTGCTTGATTACCCACCAGGTTCTCCCATGGTGATCACCCCCATGGCCTTATAAGGTGAAAAGCGCCTCCTTTGGGACGAAAACCTTGTCGAAGTCATGAAAACTAGTCACATTCATGGTCTAGGGTCAGATTGGGGTTAGGACACATAAGGGTTTTGGGCACATAATGCTTTAAAAAAACTATCAATATAAACAACATAATTGCTTTAGTTTTGGTGAACCAATCATCAAATCTTTATGCACACATAGTCGCCAAAAAAAAAAAAAGACTTCCATAACAAAGTTTGGTTCCACTAAAAACTCGATCTTTGTTCAAGTCTGATAAGAAACGACAGTGAACATAATCACATAAGCATGCTTAGAATAATTAGGGGGCTTGCAGAAAAGAATTAAGGCATGCTTTCATGAATTAAATCAGCGTAATATCAGGACTAAACTAATTAGTCGCATAATCGGAACAAAAGTCAAGCCAATTGGGGCCAAATCGATAAACTTAGGCTCTGACAACACTGTAGGATAATGAAGGACTAACCTTGATACGGAATTGATTGCTGGAATTAGCTCACGTAGACTGAATATCGTTGGAAGGTGGCTACTAGAGTCGCCCCGAATGTCACGCCCTAAACTCGAATCTCGCTAAATGGTAAGGAGGCCGTGAGAGAGGGGGAGAGGAGATTTAGAGATCTTTGTGTTTGATACACCTTTAGTCGACCCCCTAAGCCTCCTTATATAAGTTGGACTCGATTAGGGTTATCGCCTCTTAACAGCTTAGGTGGTCATCAAACCCTAATAACATTAGGGTCGGCCAACACCATCAAACTGCTTTTGTTCCTTATAGATCCATTGTGAATGATATGTTCTTAGCCTATAAGTTGGTTAAGCATTATGAAAGGGGTGGAGTGTCACCAAGGTCATGCTTAAGATTGATATTAAAAAGGCATATGATACCGCCAGTTGGTCTTCCTTGGAGAGTGTTTTGCTAGCTATGGGTTTTCCCACCTCAATTTTTGTTAAACTTGTGATGACATGTGTGACTGCTTCTATGTTTGCCGTTAATGTTAATAGTGAGCCTAAGGGTTTTTTTCCTGCAGCCAGAGGCTTAGACAAGGTGATCCCTTGTCTTGTGCATAGAGGTTCTTACTCGAGGGCTTCATCTTGACACGAGGAGGAGTTTGCGCTCTATTGGTGTGTTATTGGGCTATTTTTAGAAGTTCTCTAGTATGTCTGGCCTTGTTTCTTGTATAGAGAAATCAGCGATTACTTTAGTGGGGGTTAATGAGGTTGTTCAGTAGCAAATCCTTTCTGCTATGGGCTTTATCAAGGGTAATTTTCCTTCAGATATTTAGGATCCCGTTGCTGTTCCAAAAGACTATCAGATATTCACATTCAATGTGCCACGTTCTTATTGACAAAATTGAGCAAAAATTGAGCTCCCGGACTATTACAAGGCCTACTGATAGAAAA
The DNA here is from genome assembly GCA_017589665.1 of Selenicereus undatus. Classification (NCBI taxonomy): domain Eukaryota; kingdom Viridiplantae; phylum Streptophyta; class Magnoliopsida; order Caryophyllales; family Cactaceae; genus Selenicereus; species Selenicereus undatus. The sequence goes on from JACYFF010031952.1 coordinate 47,084,366, forward strand.
GTGTTGCTGTCTTCTGTGATTGCTATGATTGTTACTTTGCGGTCTGCTTTTTTTAATTGCCTAAGTGCACATTGCATTTAATTGAATCCCTGTGCTGCAGCTTTTTGTGGAGTGCGTCTGCTATGGATAAAACTGTGGATCCTGTGAGTTGGAAAACTATTTTCAACCCCTTTGAGAAAGGGGGGTTACATTTCAAGGAGCTCTTAGCCTAGAATAAAGCATTGTGTTATCAATAGATTTAGAAAGATAAGGTCGGTAAAATTCTATGTTTGTTGGCTGGGCTAAAGCATATCAGATTCAGGGCTATGATTTGTTTGATATTCGAGCTTCTAAGTCTAATGCTTGGGGGTGCAGGATGATGATCACATTCAGGGATGAACAGGTGCAGGGTTTAGGATGTGTGGCTGGGGCTAAGCAATGGCTCTTGCTGATCAGTTTTTCTGCACCACTGGTACAATCTGTTCTGTTTGCAAAACCAGAGGTATTTTGGCGGAAATTGGTTGGGAGGAGTTGGGCATGGGATAGATTTAGTTCTCTACTAATCGCAATGGTAATTCTGCATCCTGTATTTGGAAGAGAATATTGCTGGCTAGTGCAATGTACGAGATTTGGAGGGAACGCAATCTTGGAAAGTTTCAGAATAGAGCAAGGAGTTTGTGATGCGATTGGTAGACATATTTAATATGTTGGTTGTGTGCGAGCAAGTGCTACAGTAGTCAAATAGCCTGGTCTTGTGCTCCAGATTAATGTAATTGTACCATTCCTACACTCATTACTGATTTTGGGGAAGGAAAGCTATTTATTTGCCTTTCCACAGAAAGAAAGGTAAAATGCGAAGAACAACGAAAGTTATGTCTACTCCCTAATTCTACTCTACTATAGCCTACGCTACTTGTACTCTTACTTATCTTAAATCGATCTTAGAGCTTCAGCCTGTAGCCGTACTCTTCAATTCCTTTAATAAATCTAGAATTGGATCCTTGCCAAGGATTGCAACTATCAAAGTGGGGATGAACAGCTCGCCTTCAATGCCAAATTGATTCGCTGCATCCGATGAGAGAAGATAGACAGTGACTTGGGGTTTTAATGGTGAAAAAGGTAGAAGAACAGGAAGAAGATGAAGGATCTGAGCTTTCGAATTCAACAGGAGCAAGAAGTGTTAGAGAAAGACAGAAAAGAGGGGTTGGCTACAAGGAAATGTAGATGGAGAAAGATTAGAAGTTAGAAAGAGCTAGAGAAAGAGAAGGATCTAAAGGGCATTATAGTCACTTTAGTTAGTATTTAACGGCATCTATGATAGAAAAATCATGCTCAGACATCCTTTAGGCTCCGTTTGGTCCTTAATAAATTTGGTGAAAAAAAAAATTAAAAGACAAAAAATATGAAGGAAAAAAAAGTAGGGAGAAAATGAATTTTTTTCTCTTGTTTGAATCAAGGAAAAAATACAAGAATTTGGATGAAAAATTTGAATGTTAATAAACTACTTAAATTATTTTAATGTCATCTAAACAATACAAGGTTTGAAAAAGTTAGAAATTTTCTTCAAACTTTCCTCACAATTTTATGCAGAAAATTTTATTACTTGTTTCTAATAATTTGTCCACCAAACTTTCCTCCATATTTTTTTTCTTTGTGATTTTCTCTAAACTAAACACAAGAAAAAAAAATAACTTTTCTAAATTTTTTTCTTTCTATCAAATTTTCCAAGATTCAAACAGAGTCTTAGAATATAAGACATCATTAATATTTCAAAAAAAATTTATTTATCAAACAAAATATGCAAAAACACAAGGACAATTTTTTTTTTTCCATTTTCGAACGTGAATATGACAACGAATTCCAACTTTTTTTCTCCGTAAAGACATTAATGCTATTTCGAAATTATTCGTTTGTCACAAAGGATGGGCATTTTGTTTGCGTATGAAAAAAATGCTGTCACAACACGTTTTTAGCACAGAGCGTCAAACGAGTCAGACAGTACATAGAACTCTGACACCGCCCCTCCGTAAATCAAACCATTACTATAACATACAAAAGTACATGTTTGACTGTTTTCCTCGATTATCGCGTAACAAAGTGGAATGTTCTGTAGCTGAGGATGAGCACAGCATTTTCTGCATAGGCCTGGCTCTTTATGGGGATGACAGTAACGATCTTTACAATAAAAATATAGACAAAGACGGAACATAGTAAAACGGACAGGGTACAGAAGTTCTTTTTTCCCAGAAGAGAAGTTGCAGAATCCATGTTCACTGGGAAAAAGAAAAGCCAGAACAGTCTGGACAAGCAGTGTGGAAATTCAAGTGCCTTTCTCTTCCTCGTTCCCATTGCTGACCCTTATTTCCAGCAGCCTCTCAACTGGTTGCCGGCATATGGGGCACCGGTTTGTCTGAAACCTCAAAACCTTTGCACATCCACTACACATACACTGCACCACAGAAAACATCAAAACACGCCAGCTCAGCTACAGGCAAGCCACATGGAGATGCATAAGGTAGCAAATCAGGCCAGGGAAGTAAAGCTTAGATGTGTAACTAGACAATGCAATGGACTACTTATACCAGACTCAGATTACCTACTTATAGCAAGCACTAGAAATTCGCGTCCACCATATGTAATGGGACAGAGCGTAACCCAGACCAAAAAAAAATAAGGGACAGATTATATAGGGCTAGGTCTCTTCAGCCCAACCTATCCAATCTTTAGTCAGTATTTTGAACCTCCGGCCCAGATTTATCAGAAACTCCTCATTTTACATTCGACATTCGAACAAGGGCACGATACTTGACACTTCAAATTACATTGGAAATCCACAAATTTTCTCAAAAATAGCCTCACGTATTTGTATTGGACACCTGAACCAGACCCCAAATAACATAGTTTATCAGACCTAATAATTGATATCCAGGCTTCAAATTCAAGACATTAGCTTTCCAGATTTTGAACAAGACAAGGTGCAGTAGGAAATCCAGGCAAAGAAAACAGGCTCAATACTAGAAAACAAGAAAATAGGGCTAGAAAACAAGACAAATAGAGAAAAGGTTGCCAAAGATATTTTGGCAATCAATAGTGCTGCTCCAGTCAAATGATCACCCACCAATTTCATGAAGTGAAATGGAGACTAGCTGGACGAATAATCACATTACGCACACAACAAATTTCCCCCTTTAGGATGAAGTTATGGGTTAATTCTCATGTACTTGATAGCCCAGGTGCGAAATTGAATAAAGGAAGATAATTACCATGTGGCGGCATGGGAGGACTGTCGTGTCCCTAGGCTCTGATAAGCAGATAACACATTCCTTTCCGGGGTCATTGCCATCAAAATCACCCTCCACAGAGTTGCCTATTCCATATATCTCCTGCAGCTCATATCTCATTTCATTCACCCATAGGATTTGCTTAAGCACCTTTACTTTATATTCCCCTTTGTCGTTGTCAAATACAGCTTGGGTTATCTGAGAGTTTGTGCTGCACGGAACAGGGTTTCCATCTGAGCCTGTCACTGTCTCTGCATCATTTGTTGGGCACGCATCAGCCTTCACTGCTAGAGGATATACATCCATGTCCCCTTCTTTCAGAAGTTCAGACTCCTCGAACATTGAAAAGTCAATCCCAGTTCCAGATGGTTGTCTAAACCTTTGGCCTAAGCCTTGCTCAAAATGTACTGTAATGGGTGGCAGTAAGTTTTCTTTTGTTGGTGTTAACTTGCAATCTTCACCTTCCTTTGCAAAGTATATTACAGTAATGCTGTAAACAGGTGTCAAAGATGTGGGACAAGTTCAGTACAATTTAAGAAAAAGAAATAAATAATTGGAAATTAGCTCACCTTGTCTTGATGGTTGTAGAGTAAATGATCAATAGTTAAAATCAGGACAATGGTAGGAAAATACCCTAATAAATATCCTAATCACTTTTTGTTTTTTTTGGTGAGGGGGTGCATGGGCAAGAGCCACTTGCCCCGG
>JACYFF010031952.1:47179221-47200999 GCA_017589665.1 Selenicereus undatus
ATATATATATATATATATATATATATATACACACACACACACACACACATATATATATATACGTATATATATACATATATATATATATATTGATTTTCCTGGGTGCCACCCCACAGTCGTGGTTATGAGGATCTGGCCGTGGTGGCTAACATTTCACTCATATTTTTTCTTTGTTTTTGTTTGGTTTTTTTTTAACAAACTAAAAATTACAAAATAAAAGCTAAGAAAAGAAAAAGGAAAAAGTGCTTTGGTTGCCTTCCAAGAAGCGCTCTTTTAAGGTGAAGAGCTTGACCCTTCTTCTATGCTTGGTCCAGATCAGATAGTGTATGGACATTGACTTTATCCCGAACCATAAAGTCAAACTTCTTTAGTCGAAGGTACCACCGCAAAAGTTCGGGTTGAAGATCCTTCGCTTTCATGACAAGGTGCCAAAGTGCATTATCCTCGTACAAAACAAAGTGTAGTTTTTCCCTATCAGGCGGGTCACTATCAACTTGTTCAACCCCTAAATCAAAATCTGCATCAAATCCTTCCATAGGGGGGCATAGAGAGAACAGCTTGCGTGAAACTGCAATAGGTACTCATGGAAGACTCGTTAAGCATAGGGACCTCAACCTCGGGCATGTTAGGTGGCATAGGAGTAGGAAATTCCACCTTAACATACCGTTGGTCGGGTTCCTTCTAAGAAATTCAGTTGGAATCAAGAGGATCGTCACAATTCAAGACATCCACCATATCAATCTCATGGGAAAGGAGTAATGCTTCCAATAAAGAAGAACTAAGGAAAACCACGTCTTCCTTTGTATGACAAAACACATCATAACGCTTTTCTACCTCAAATGTAATCCGTCCCTTTCTTACATCAATGTGGCAACCAGCTATAGCCAAAATGGGCTGACCTAGGATAACTTGAGCATCATCGATCTCAGGCATATCAACTATAATAAAGTCCTCCAATACTCAAATGTCTCTTATGTTGACTAGCACATTGTCCAATCTGCCTATGGGTTGCGTCTCGGAACTGTAAGCTAACTGTAGTGAAAAGGGTGCGGCTAGTAATGGTCATAGGTGAAGCTTATGAAACAAAGAATATGGCACTATACTAACGCTTGCACCTAGATCACATAGAGCTATCTCAATTTCCACTTTTTCCACAATGCAGGGAATAGAAAAACTACCTGGGTTAGGGAGCTTAGGGGGGAAATTGTAGGAAATTCTATAGTGTCATTCTCTTCAAATGTGGCAGTCTTATCACCATTGGTCCTTTCTTTTCTTCCATCCATGATTATTTGCCTACCCTCTTCAATTGGTACATCCTCAGGGTCAGTTAAGTCCTCTATTTCTTCCTTCAAAGTGACACAGTTACAATGCTCACAAGGGTTAGGTTCGAGCTTACTAGGAAGTCTATCTGGGGGTGCAGATAAAAAACTAGCTTTTTGAGCAATTTGGGCTTCCAATATCCTATTATGAGTTGTGAGCACATCAATCTTTGAGGCTAATTGTTTAATAAACTCATCCTGTTTTTGTTATGCCATAAGCATGCTTTCCATAATTGCTTCTAAATTGGACGTTTGGACCATTTTAGAAGGGAACGAAGGTCTTTAAAAACCAGGGAGTGGTCTAGCATTCATATGGGGCACATTTGATGGGTTTGGATTAGACCTATAGGAGAAATCCGGATAATTCTTCCAATCCGGATTATATGTACTAGAGTAAGGGTCATTAGCGGGTCTCGGGTTGAAGTTTTGAACATAGTTAACTTTACTAGGGTCTTGGGAAAAAGGATTCCCTACTTGACAGTTTAAAGTTATATGCTCAATAGAACCATAAATTTCACAAGGGGAAGGGGCACTAGAATTCACAACATTAACAGTCATTCGATCCAGTCTTTGAGTCATGGCATCTGCTTTAGCAGAAAGTAAAGTAAGCACATCAACTTCAAGCTTATCTCCAACCTGTTTGGGTTGGCCTCGTTTGGCGGACCATTGAAAATTATTGAATGTCATTTCCTCAATCAGATTATAGGCTTCATCCTCGATTTTGTTCATCAAAGTGCCTCATGCTGCCGCATCAATAGTGGACCTCACAGACTGGGTCATACCATTATAAAAAGGCTGGATAATCATCCAACATTGAAGACCATGATGGGGGCATAGGCATAACAAATCTTTAAACCGCTCCTAGGCTTCGTAGAGCATCTCTTCATCTTTTTACATGAAATTAGTGATCTGATTTCTTAAGCTTGTTGTTTTGCTCGAAGGGAAAAACTTGGCGAGGAAAGTTCTTGTCAACTCATCCCAAGTGGTAATGCATCCAAATGGCAAGGAGTGTAACCAAGCCCTTGCTTTATCCCTCAAGGAAAAGGAAATAAGCACATGTGAATCGCGTCAGTGGAGACTCTATTAAGCTTTAACGTATCACACACCTCTAAAAAGACCAATAGGTGTAGATTCGGGTCTTCCAAAGGCAGTCTTCCAAATTGGGATTGATGCACCATCGAAATGAGTGTCGGTTTGAGCTCAAAATTGTTGGCATCAATAATAGGGCGAGCGATGCTTGAGGCGATCCCTTGGACTTCAGGAGTAATGAAATCTCAAAGCATTCTCCTTTAGTCACCTCCTCCACCCGCCATGCTTGTTGGATTCCTTCTAGCCTCGTGTCTTTGTTCTTCAATCCTTTGCTTCTTCCTCCTTAAGTGAAAAATCCCTTTAATCTCGGGATCGGGTTCATACAAGATCGTATTTTGTATAAACAAGAAGAATTCTTGCAAGTACTATCACCAACACTAGGAGCATAATTAAACAAGAAAAGAAAATAACAATAAAAAAAATACTTAGTCACTTTCGCAAGACTAACTCAATAGTTAATAGTTTAGTCCTCTGCAATGGCGCTAAAACTTGATAAACTACTGCAAGCGCACCGGTAGCCATAGTAAAGATAAAGATGTCGTTCCTTAGGGACTAATGTAACTTACCTAGTCTTGTTTGTCAGAACATACTAAGTAAAATTCTAATTCAAAGGGGCTCCATTTAACAACTTCTAATTCACTATTATGAAAGAATCAAAGAGAAAATATGTTCAGGAATTCTTGTAGCTATAAAAGGGTATTGGATCAAAATGACAATCATGTGCTTTTCTCTAATCAGTTAATATCGAGGAATTGCAATCTATCCAGAAATTTGATCTAGTCGTTCAAAATCAATCAAATTTGCCTAAACTAAGCAAAAGTCATTCTTTCAAACTAATTAGCCATAATTCAAGTTAAATATCTTCACTTACTCTCTAGTCCTCCTAACATGCAAATCTCTCTTTCGAGATGACTCCACGTTAGGTCTAATCAAGCAGTCCAACAATCAAATCTCACCTTTCAGTTTTTCACCCGATTGTTCCAAGTGAGGAAGCAAATTTTGGGCAAAAATCCACTCACAATAATACAATTGCTTAATAGAATGAAATCAAAGCAATCATGAAGATAAGCACAATTCTATAAGTCAAAACATGATCCAACAACACTTTCATCAACTACTAAATCCTTACACAAAAAGTAAATTACTCAAACATGATTAAGAATTAAACAAACTAACCAACAATCCAGTGAAATCTGAAAGAAAGGTTTGATTGAGATAGCCTTCAACCAAGGGATTCAAACCACCTCGAAAACCAAACACATACACTCAAGATTTCTCCCCAAAACTAAAACCAAACTAGAAAACTTAAAAGAAACAACAAACTTTGAGAACAGAAAGAAAACTATGCCAAGGCTCTAATATATGCTAACTCTATGCTGTGTTGTTTTTTATTGCTGCAGAATGGGGCCTTTTATAGAGGGGCTCGATTAATCTCAACCACACAACCGAAGGAAGACAAAGAGGCAGCAGTTTCATGCTCACCACGGTCTGTGGCGGGTCCCACGATCCGACCGTGGTATGGGATGGAACCGGCTTTCTGCTCTATTCTTGCTCTACGAGCATAGAAACTCATAGGTGTCCCTGGGGGAGGTTAAAATACATCTACTAAGGGTAAATGTTGGGCAAAAAGGCTTAAAATCCTACAAAACACATCAAAGAACTATACCCAATCATGAGAATATGAGTATTAATAGCAACATTAAGCACATAATTATCCTAAACATGAAGCAAAATAGCCTTAAAATGATGTGTACATTAAGCACTTATTACATGTAGGATAGTATGGAGCAATGGTGTAGATTGGATTAAGATGCCTTAAATGATGCTTTTGTTAGGCAAAATAGATTTCATGAACTTGAGTGACTGTTGATGTGTAATCCCTTTTGGTCCTAAAATTTGTGAAGGTTTTGTAAATATTTCTTGTTTTGACCCTTGTCTTAACTGAGAGCAATGTTGCTCGCTAGAGTCGTTGGCACTAATGTTGGTATATGATTGTCATTTTATGAGCTAATTGAGTCTTTCGTAGATGTCTTGTGAGACTTTGAGCCTTATTTTGACTAATTCATAAAGTTTAGTCTCATGTTCTTTTGTGTGTGTGACACTTCCATGTTACATCTCTAGGACTTGTCTATATTCTTGTTCAAGTCTACATTCGCATGTGTGTATTTGATGATTGAATAGAGGCATTCTTTTTCTAGTTGTTTTAGCCACATAGCCAGATAGCATACTCTTGAGCTATATGTTAATTCATTTGCTAGGCCCGTTGAACTTATGACCCTTTTCTTGATGTCATCACTTTCATTTTATCCCTTGGTCGTACTCATATTCCTATCCTTAAGCCAATTCTATGAGCATCACCTCAAGTTCATTTGTGGCAAGGTTATGCGGCCAATTGAGGTTATGGTTGCTTGGTATGTTGGTTTGATGAGGGGATGGTGGTATTGTAGATTTGGAGTGTTCCCTTTATATTGATAAGGGCCGCGTATCTATGTATTAGGTTGTGAGTTGACAGTTAGTGGTCCTATGCCTTTCATAGTTGAATTTTCTTTCATATTCCCAAAACAAGAAGGAAAAAAAGGAAAAAAAGAAAAATTATGTTGAAAAATTAGAAGAAAGAACAAAAACAAAGAGACAAAAGAATGAATGAGTGATTGGCATTGGATATGTAAATAGCTTATGTTCCTTATTGGCCACCTCATTTCCTACTTAATTCGTGGAGGATATTCGTTGTATTGTTCGAGTTTAGAGTGTTCATGAATTCATAGTTAGTTGGTGCCTTGTTGATTGCTCCCTAGTCACTTGGCTGAATAGCTCCACGCTGTCTGGATTTGTTAATCCACTCCTTTCCCTTAACCCTTTCAGCCCACGTTACAACCCAAGTGAAGTCCTCTTGATTGTTATGTACACATTGCATTTTTTGTAGTGGAGAATTTGAGAGTCTTGGCAAGGATAATGTAGTTTGCGTCTTTGGAATAAGTCTTGAGTAAAGTTATGCTATAATTTAACACATGAGTGAGAGTGATTCATATTTTTCAAAAGTGGGGTTCTACCGGCCCATTTGGCTCTAATCAATCCCATGTGCTTGCATGATGTGTTTTATGATCCTTTGGGAGTAATCAAGTTTGATATCTAGCTTACGGTTGTATCTTTCTTTGAAATCATCTACCCTCTCCTAATTGTGAAATGTATCTTGTACTATTTGGGGTTGTTATTGATTGACATTCTTGCTTGTGATTTGTTATGATTTTTCTACCTTAAGGCAATTGTTACGTTTTTAATCCTAGATGCATCTTCCCTTGTTGGTTTTATCTAGTGTTTGCTTAAGGACAAGCACAAGTTTAAGCATGGGGGAGTGATAAATGTCATATTTGCATAGGATTTCATTAAGTGTTCAAGAACCATTTAGGCATTAGTGTTCTTAATTACATGATTGATGCCCCTATTTCTAATGTTATGCTTGGTTTCACTTGTTTTGATAATGTTTGCAGATTTTGACTTTGTGAGCCAAGTTCGCGTAGATCAAGGAAGGCAGCAAAAGAAGCCCAAACACACTCAACATGGACAAATCGTAGCCAGAACCACAGTCTAAAGGGATCTAGGAGAAGCAACAAAACAAACAAGGGAGAACCAACGGGACCAAGAGCCACCATGGTTTGGCCGTGGCAGGCCCCCTTCCATGACTCGCCTTGTTTTCTTCGAGGATTTTTGACTCTGAGGCATTTTGACATTTGGCTGATGCATTTTCCATTATAAAAACCTGTTTTCAACCATCATTCTTCATCCCATCCAATCCACTATCCTAGATTAGTGTTTTCCACCTTAGAAAGAGTTTGAGGAAGAGCAAGAAGATTATTTGCAAGGGAACCCAAATCAACCAAGCATCGAAAGATGAATGCACATCACCACGGAAACTAAGCATCTCTGCCTGTATCTTTTTTTCATGTCTCAATTAGACTTATTTTGAGTTTGTAATTAGATTTGTTTATCATGTTAGAGTAGATTTTTAGATTTGTGATTTGTGAACCAATTGATGCATTTACTATGAGTATCCGCACGTTAATCATTCAATTTAAGTTGATTTCATGTTTAATATGATTTTAGAGTTTTAATTTGTGAGCATGTTGCATGGCCATCTTCTTGCTTGATTTTGGATGTTGAGTGAAGTACTGAAAGGTGAAACTCGACATTGGAAAACTAGAAGTTTGACTTATATGTGTGAATTCTTAGGAAAGATTCATCATTCGAGAGGGCATGAGTGTTAATTTGTTTCCTAATGAGTCTATATTGTTTGAAAACCACAAAATTAGGGGATTGATTGATACTACGCATTTCACTAAAATTTGGAAGTGAGTAGTCATACTTTGAATGTCGTCCTTTAAAATGAGTTGGCTTAGATTGATCGATGTGCAATGAGCTTGAGTGGTTTATCATATGGTGAAGCAAATTCTTGAATGTTTATTCCCATTCAAATTAGTTTGAATTGTTTTCTTCTACAAATTTTGATTCATTCAGCTTATCTTGAGGAAATATAACCCAGTAGCTAGACCTAGTTTTTGCGGGATGGACTTTAGTTTGCTACAACGTCACCGTGCGCTTGCAGTCCTATCATATAATTTTTGTTTATACGTATAATCTTAAGTGGTGATCAATAATTTTAGTTTAAGTGATTATCAGTACTATACTTGGTGAACACTTCTGGGTGAGAGGAAAGAGAGACAGAGGGACATAGAGCCCTTTCGAAGGCTTCTAGGTGAATACAAGTGATAACTCGTGATTCTAAGCGATGCCTTCTTCAAATGAATTCGTCTCTTTATATAGCAGAGGAATGAATTATTGTAGGTTGTCTTTTGTAAAAGCCGATTCCCCTTATATGCCAATAATTGTACTAACGCATCAAAAGTTTTGTTGAGCTTATCACTTGAATGTAGAACTTTTGACATTTGTGCTTGATACTGTTTGTGAATAGTTGCTTATTCGACAAGTGGTTTGCCGACACTTTTGTCATACTTGCAAAAGAAAAGATTTTGGTTAAATAATGGCCCATACTTTTGCCAATGGTGAGGACCTTTATGGGCTGTTTTCATTTTTTTTGTTCTATTTTTGTTACAGATTATAAGGATCTTGAGAATTCTATAGATCACATGACTTAGGTTTTGTTGAAGTTCCAGCTGAACTGGTTGTTTCATCGCCTGCGTCATTGTTCTTTTTATCAAATGTCTTTTGTAGAAAAACTTATCTCATAGCTGGATCATCCTTGAATAACTCTAAGATTTCTCGTTCCTTTTGTGTTGTTAGTCCTTTGGATCGAGCTTTTGGGAAGGACGAAGGACTTTATCTTTTGATGGGTGTAGAAGGTATTGGGGCAACTGCTTTCTTATTATCAAACGTATGCAAATTGTGCAAAGTGAACTTCTTAGTTTTTGTCTTGTAGAAAAACTCTTAACTTTGTTTTGTTTTCATGCCACCACTTAACCTTATAAACTCGAATCAGTGAAATTTTGAGTATTCATGAAGGATTTTGGATTGAAGAGCACTTTTTATTTGGCTAATACAGGATGTGGTAAAAGTCTCAAAAATGTTTAGAATAGCACAGGGGTAAGAAGACATAAGAGTTAAATTGATCAAAAGGGCAAATGTGAATATCAGGGACCAGTTTTGAAACAAACTGAATAATGTGTAACTCAAATGCTGTCCAATATTCAAAATATCCATGGGAATGTCTAATTGTCTCAGTATATCCAGTGGCCATGATGATAAGTATTGGATGATTGTTAATATCTTGAACAAGTGTTCGATATGCTTTGACAATTTTGAGGTATTGGTAAAAAGGTATTTCGGCTAAAATAAACCACTCGTGGTAGTAGATGAAAATTGCATGCTCATTGTATCTACGTCTAGAAAATGATGTATAGTAGAGTTCATCATCACGAAGGTAGAATAAGAGTGGCTCATGGGGATACCTGGTAATGGGAGAGAGCGGGATAGATATTTTGCACACCTTGGTCGTTGTCGTTTATTGTGATTCTCGTAAGAATGAATTTTTGTCACTCTTTTCTTGCAAAAACTCTCTGGTAAGAATCTGGAAGAGGGTTGTTCTTTCCTTCAATGAAATCAATGTCAAAATCGAAAGCAGATTAAATTGCTTTCCATATGGCAAATATTTGTTTCGAAACCAGATTCTTAACATCCTTTTGTAAAATCTCTTTTTCTGATTTGCAATCTATACGAAGTAAGAATTTTTTCATAAAATAAATCATCTAGAAACTTTGAAATATAAAGTACTACAGATAATACTTCTTTTTTGATAGTAGAATAATTTTGTTTTGATTGAGCAAAAGACCTGAATGAAACCTAACTAATTGCTCATTAGGTTGTGACTCTAAGTTCTGTTTCAATATGCCACCATATTCTATGTCTAATGCAACTGTTTCAACGATCATGGACGCAAATGGATTTGGTATGCCTAAACATGGAAGGGACTTGACACTTTCTTTCACTTGTTTGACTAATTTTGTGTGCTCCTCAGTCCAAGGGACTGGGTTCTTCCTAAGACTTTTGTATAGAGGTGCACACAATCTACGTAAATTTGGAAAAAAAATCAGAAACATAATTAAGACACCTAACAAATAGAAGAGGTCTCATGTTTGAACTTAAAAGATTTGTCTTCTTCTTCGAGGATAATTCCTCTGAGTTTTTCTAAATAATCTTTCTTTGCATTAGTATCAGGAATTTCTCCTATGATATCGAGGAGAAATTCTTTTTGGGATTTGTTAGTGATAACATTTAAATACAAAATGGGTGAAGATTCATATTCAGAGTCATTACTGAATTTTGAATAGTACTCTTCTTTAGACTCAGAAGCATCTTTTGTTAGAAGAGTAAGGAGCTTCCTCTAGAGTTCAGGTTCTCCTGAAAAGAGCTTATTAATCTTCTGCTATGTTTCGCATTAAAAGGCTTTGTGACTAATTTTGCCAAATTTGTGGTAGATTATGGTCTATTTTGTTTTTGTAGGCTGCTTTCTTTTTGGAGTATGGAATTTCTTTCTTCTTGAAAGGCTTAAAGGGCCCAGGAGGTCTCCTAATATTTGTTTTTGCATTTTTCTTTTGAACTCTTTTGCAAACTACTGAAGCTGCTTTAATTTTGGTAATACCAAATTCTTCACAGAAGGTTCCCGTCTCTTTACAAGATTGGGCCCTTTCTGATCTATATTTGGACTGAAGCTTGATATCATTATAAAGGTTCAATCCTTTAGTTTTGAAAATACCAAAAATTTGTCTAAATGTTAGTAGGCTGAAAAGGAATGTCATTGGTTCAAAAATTCTAGCGTAATTTATTGAGGGTATGTTTTCTGAAGAGTTTTGGTAATCCAGCAATAAACCTTTCTTTCCTGAAATCCTCAACTCCATCTTCTCTTTTGCAAATTTGTAAGGAAGACGTCCTTATACCACCTATAGCCACTCAAAATAGGGCATCTAAGGTTGATTTTGATTATTTTAGAAAATGATTGTTCCTCTTTTGGATTTCCTATAAAATGAAGGGTGATGGTATGAGCATTTCTAGTCCGTCTTTAATTGTCTTAACTGTACCATCATCTCTTTGTCCTTGAATGATGGTTATTGAGGATTTTCTTTCTTGATTCTACATCAAGGAAATTGTCCCACCAACGCTTTAATTGTCCAACAACGCCAGTGGCTATAAAATGACGGGTGGTGGTATATGAACATTTCTATTCCTTTAATTATCTCAACAGTGCCATCATCTTTTGTCCTTGAATAGTGGTTATTGAGGATTTTCTTTCTTGATTCTATATCAAGGAAATTGTCCCACCAACTCTTTAATTTTCCAACAAAGCCAATGGTAGGAGCAGTGGTAGCTTGTGCTCTAGAATATCTTTTGGCCTTATAGGTAGATGCTGCCATGGTCATTTCTTAAAGAGTAGATAGGATCTCATTTGTTGATTTCCCATCTATGTTCCATTGGTGAATTAATTCTCCATTAAAGTGATAGGTAGTAAAACTTCCTCTTTCTTCATATTGGAGATCTAAAGGAGTTGTCCTTGGGTAATAGTTTCTCGTACTACCCTGATTCCAATTCCTAATTTTGTTAATAATAGGAGGTGAAGAGTCTCAAGTGTTTCTTGAAGAGTGTTGAGGGCATCTTCACTTTTACTGCTTTTGACATCATCATCATTTTCTTATTATGAACAGGTGTCTAATTCTTGGTTTTGGTAGGTTTTGTCAAGGCAGGTTACGACTTTTCCTTTCAAGGAAGTATCACATTCCTTAATTTGGTTTGAGATAATCTTAAGGAAATGGCTTTTGGCACTTGAAGAGGCTTTAAGCAGAGATTCTTCATTTTTCTTTGGAATACTGTCTATTTTAAAGAATGCTTGAGAAATGTTATTAGCATAACTACCTACTTGTTTGGGAATTGGAGTCTTTGTGATCCTATTAGTCTCTTCTATTCGTACAGAGACATGGTTTAGTCGTTCGGCAATTGTATTGAGGATGGTGTTTGCGTAGTTGGCTTGTTGATGGACCTTCTTGAGGTTATCAAGTTTGGCCGTATCATTCCCCTTCTGTCCTTTGGGAAAAGGTGTAGCAAGAAAGAATGGGTTCACCTTTGAGGATGAGTTTGATGTCTTGTTTTGGAGGATGGATGGGAGAAACACTACTTCCATTGACCAAATGCCAAGTTTTGAGAAGATAGGTTTGGACATTAAGGCTAGGCTGTTTATGGACGTCCTGCATGCCTTGTTTTGAAGTAAATGTAGGGAACCATATAAAGAAGGGAAAATTAACCATAAGACATTCCATGTATTTGATCCATTCCTTCTTCATATGTTCTCGAAGATCTCTATTCCATACTCTAAGAGAAGCATTTTCTTAGAGTAATAGTCTTCTTTAAGAAGTGCCCAGTTAGTAGAAAAATCCATTTTTATCAGAACATTGACTGCAGCTCCTATTCCTGAAGAAGTAGGAGAAGGAAGGTCATGAATAGGTTCAGGGACTGGAGTTCTAAGCCCATATCTTTGTAAATGGTCTGAAGGTGCAGATCTGGAAAAGAAATCAGAGAAAGAACTTTGAAAATTTGAGGATTGAGAATCAAAGGGTCTTCTCTGATATATAAAGATTGAAATTTTAGAATAATCCTGCCATCAGGTTCTTTTATAATTTGATCTATATATCTTCTTTCTGTTTGTATAGATGGTTGAGGCTCTTGGAGTTCAATCTCATCTGTGAGAGTTATTTCATCCCATTTGTGAAGTTTTGGAGTGAAGACAGTTTGTTTATCGTCTTCAATTTTTAATAAAACGGTCTCTTGTGAATTTGACGGAAGAGGGTTCAGAAATCTTGTATTCAAACTTGTCGACATGAGTCCAAAATAAACTCAAAACATGACAACAAAGTTTTTGAAATCGTGAAATTCATCACCTTGAATATGGACATCTAGCTTCAAGGCTTCTGTTGTCATGGGACATGTTAAATCAACTGTAAATCGGGATAATAATTAAAAAATATGGGTCCTTTGCAAACATTTGCCTATACGGATGCTAAGAGTGAAGACTTATATTTCTTAAGTCTTTTGTCTCTTAAAGGCCTGTGAATGGGAGCATTAACACCTTTCTTAAGAGGTTTAATGACAACTTGTACTAAACCAATATGCATAAATCTGTAATTTGTTTTCAAATGACTTTCAATTGAATGATTCTTAATCATAGCAATTGTTTGTAAACCATTTTATAAACTAATTACTTCCTCATGAGTTTCAACAGAGTAGGCTATGAGAAAATCAAAGGCACCAATTTTTTAAATTGTGTCAACCTCTATTCTAGGTATAGTGCAACTATTATAATTGTCAGGGGACGGTGCCCTAAACGTGGGACCTGTTCTATGTTCATTTGAGTTAGCTATGTCCTTATGACTACTATCCGAGTCAAAAGACAATAGTCTTCTTAACCTAGACGCAATTATTGATGCATGTCCTAACCCCTAAATACAGACAAATGACATAGACGAGACCACCGATTGGGACCACCACACGACTGACCAACGGATGACTTGGCTGAACAATGCCAAAGCTATCATCAACGTCTAATGATGGCTCTATGCACTTAATGATAGAAGATGCAGACAATGGTATCTAAATGCAGACGACTACAGTCACTATGGCTCTTGTCCCAATGAAAAGCAGAATCGTTAAAACTCATAAAATGAACATAAAATTGTATATTATTGAAGATTGGTGAAATTGTAGAAGCAAACTTGAAGGATTTTTTGATAATGCAAAGTAACTAAATTTGTTTAAGAAGATATGAAAAAGAGAGAGAGAGAGAGAGAGAGAGAGAGCTCTTTAGAAGGCTTCTGGGTGAATACAAGTGATACTTCGTGATTCTCAATGATGCTTTCAAATGAATTTGTCTCCTTATATAATTCAGGGGTGAATTATTATAGGTTGCCTTTTGTAAAAGTAAATTCCTATTGTTTGCCAATAACTGTACTAACGCATCAAAAGTTTTGTTGAGCATATCACTTGACTATAGAACTTTTGACATTTGTGCTTGATACTGTTTATGAATAGTAACTTGTCGGACAAGTGGTTTGCCAACACTTTTGTCGTACCTGCAAAAGAAAGGATTTTGTTAAAATAATGGCCCTTACTTTTGCCAATTGCCAGGACCTTTGTGGGCTCTTTCATTTTCATTTTTCTTGTTCTATTTTTGTTACAGATCATAAGGATCTTGAGAATCCTGTAGATCACATGAATTGGATTTTGTTGAAGATCCAATTGAACTGGCTGTTTTATTGCGTGAGTCATTGTCCTTTTTGTCAAGTATCTTTTGGAGAAAAACTTGTCTTATGGTTGGATTATCTTTGAGAAACTCTAAGATTTCTCATTCCTTTTATGTTAGCCCTTTGGATCGAGCTTTTGCCGAGGATGAAGGACTTTCTCTTCTGATGGGTGTGGAAGGTTCTGCAGTAACTGCTTTCTTATTATCAAACATATGCAAATTGTTCAAAGTGAACTTCTTAGTTTTTGTCTTGCAGAAAAACTTTATGTTTTCTTTGCTGCATAACTTTGTTTTTTATTCATGCCACCTCTGAACCTTGTAAACTCAAATTACTAATGGTGGGAATATATTGAGTAAATAATTGTGGAGCCTGTATTCCCAACTAAAAATCTAAGCAATATTAAAAGTTTGAAAAAATTGAACTTTTTTTGTGTAAGCTTTGATAGTTGTTGTGTTTTTGTTCTACTGCTCCCAACCCTTTTTCGCTTCATTTGTAAGGATAGAAGTAGCACAAGTGAACTAGGTCCACCTGTAGTAGAACTAGGTGGAAAAGGTATTTGTGTAATTGTAATGGAAACTAAAGAATCATGAGTGAGTATCTAGATGGTAGAGAAATTTCCGATACCATGCCGTTTTGTAGTCATTGTAATTGTATGTTGGAGGGTTGAAAATGATGGAAAACTTTCTTCGAAAGGATTTTTCTATTGCTAGGTGCTCAAAACATTTCGAATTATGCATTTTGATAAAAATATGATGTAACACCCCCAACCCCTAGGGTTAGGAGTATTAACAACTTCTTAAATCCTACTGAAATTCTGGGATGAAACAGACAGAGTTCTGTCTAAAAATGGGCTAAAAGCAGGTTTCTAGCCTTATAATAGGTTCCTACATTCGATAAACGCATAAACATATATTTATAACTCAAAAGCTACACGCCGGAGATTACAATTCTATGGGCCACACCCCCGGAGTATACTACACAATAAAGTTCAATAATCGAAAAGAAATGAAAAGTACAACTCAATTGATCGCATATTTAGAGTATTGGGGTTTGCATCCCAAAAGAAAATAAACAACTCCAGCTAAAAGACAACTAACAACTAAGGTGGTTGGCCCATATAACCATATAGAGTGACTTCTGGACAATATGCATTAAATAGGTTCAGTAATTAGCTTATATGTACTCAAGAACTTAAATTACATCACAATACGCTACTACACTCACAAGTTAATGTACAAAACATATGAGTTTACTTCTAGAGCAGGAAGGTAGACTCCACCTCGCCTTATGTGAACTAACTTTTGACTATTATTTTAGGAACCTGGGGAAAAAGGAAAAAGATAGGGGAAGGAGCTACCACAGGCTCAGTGAATGATTCTCAACCACAAGAAAACAAAACAGTTACATATCATACTTTAGGTAGCACACACACAATCTGATATATAATATCATATAATAAGCATGTCGGGTCTTCCACATCTGTCATCAGCTAAGTGACCTCTCTAATACGATGCTAACACTATTCTCTTTCTAATTAAAACACAAGGCACTTAACTTGTCTAACCTAAGTTTTTTGTAGCTTATTAGTGGTAATCCCTTGTTATATCAATGTTACGTCATGTAATATAAGCATAACGTCACATGACAGGCACACATGATTCATTACTAAGCTATTTCATGCAACAATTTTGGTGTTGGATGCATTAGAATACTTAGTCCACATATAAACATCCATCATCAAAGAGTTTAAACAAAATCACCAAGTGAGATTCCTTTTAGCAAGAAAGTGAGATTAACGCATATCGCTTAAACTAATGCAAACTCTTATAAAACCATCGTTATGAACTTCGTAGATAATTAGAACTTAATAAAAACTCTTTTCAAGAAGATATGCACCTTTTCAAATCTTTACGCTAACATCACCCTCGAATGAGGCACTTACATCACATAACATGTACAAAATCATTTTCGTAAGGCATCGGAATCTCATATTTGTGCCTAGTATGAGTGAGGTTGTCACTCACGTTCAATCGTACTAGTGAGATCGTCACTCATATTTTGTATTATCCCTGGGTAAATTAATGGACCATTACTCTCGTTAGGGTCTTCTAGAGTTCTTACTTCTGGGTCTATCTCCCTAGGCATTAGGGTTCCCGCAAACTTGGTCTACTCCCTAATTATTTGTCCAAGCATTTAGCACTACTAGCACAAAATGTTTTAGATGCATTTTACATCAAATGCACTTGTATTACAACTTTGATTGTATCACAAACAATGACATTGTCATTCTTAAGAGGCTAGATGCCTTAATGATTTCACATCAATTTAAAAAGCATAAAACCAGTCATTTGGTAAAATATGGTTAAAACGAGTTATTCACTCTTCAAGACAGGTGATATGGAAGCTCGTTTTTAAATGTTAGCAATTGCATTCATACAAAAGCATTTCGACTTTTCAATGTTTCAGATGCAAACCGTTCATCTCATGACACAAAACTCTATGCATTCATATGAAACATTACATGAGACAGGGCTCGTAACGTTTACTGTTAACTTTCTCTTATCAAACGAATGGTCTAACGTTTCAAGTTGATCACATGACTTATCGTGTTAGCTATACCAAGCAATCACTTAATCACTTATCAATACATGACTTTAAAGATGTTGAAAACATACTTATTCGTGATTCATATCACTTCCCAACTCAATAGTTCACTTGGGTGATTTCTGAAGACAACCGGGGCATCATTTTAAACTTGAATCAACTTGACATTAAGATTAGATGAATGCTTAGTCAAAAGGGACTACTCTAGGTACATTTTAAGGTTCACTCTAATGCAACCATATATCCTTTCAAATAAGCCTACGTAACATAGTTTAGGGACAACTAAATAATCAATCATTCAACTAAGGCCTTGGGAAGACTTTTAGAGTGAATAAAGCAATTTCTATTCATGAACAAATTCTTCACTCATGCATCGATTAGTTGAGACACTTAAACAACCAAGCAACCTAGTGGCTGTAGACATGTTAATTTGGAATGAGCGTGGTTCATACAAACACACATAGCACACATGCGAAACCTAAGGTTAACAATTAACACCGTCTTTTCAACTTAGCAGAATCAGTTTCAGTAGAATATGCCTAGTATCACATTTATAACACAATATTATACTTCATAGTTCATGGAGCTTTACACAACCCAGAATCTCTCCTCACAACACCGACCACAACAGTCCTTAAAACCATTTCAGTTCAACCCAAATGATTCACCGGCTATGTACGGTTTCTGAAATCGTTACAGTTTCAACCTAACTACTAAATCAGTTATCACAAATATTTAAAAATCATTTGCAAATTAATAGTAGGTTTAGGGATTAGGAACCACCCACCTTGACTACACACGAGTGGACCCAACTCCTAGGCTAATTGTGCTGATTGAAACTGAATTTTGGGTCATGCTTTGGGCCTCCTTCCACCCACTTGCGATTGCCATGGATTTTCTCCCCCTTTTCTGATGTTCTGGTTGAATTTAAGTGCACCAATAGCAGGGGAGGTGGTGGTGGTGGCAGAGATGAGTAGGGATTGGGTCGTTAGGGTTTGATTACCCATCTTCTCACCTCGCCCACACAACATGTAGCACCAGTAGTCACCTGCTCACACCGCTCGTCGGCGCCTCGCCGCTGTGACACCTAGTGGCCGTGGCTCCTTCTCTCTTGCTCCATCTATCAATCTCTCTCTCGTTTGGCTGGGAACGGGATAGCGGCTGTGGTGCAAGCTGGGGTGGCACACCCACTGTCGCCGCAGTGCCTCATCTCTATTTCTCTCTCTCTCTCTCTCTTTCTCTTCTCTGGTGGTGCACGGGGCTGGTGTAGCAGAGAAACCCCCCGGTTCCCATTGTTGTGAAGAAGAAAGGTGGTCTCAGCCTCTTTTGGCCTTTTTCTCTTTTTTTTTTGGGTAATGTTTAGTCTTATTTACTAAACCCGACTCGATCGTAAATCATCTGGTTTTGATAATCTCAACGCCACATGCCCTCGTACAATTTGCTAATTTCGCTTAATTATACATCAACTTAATTTTAACGAACTAACTAATTTTCACGTAATTGCATACTAAATCAGGAAAATTAATAAAATTACTCTGTATAAATATTACATCTAATTAGTATGCAAATAAATAGCCTAACATGGCTAATTAAATAGAGCGTAGTTAATGAAAATATTAATCTAAACAATTAACCCTAGATTAAGAATCCCTAGTGTTACAAATGAAACTGGGATTAATTTTTTCATGGGTGATTTCAATAGAGCTGGTATTAACAAGGATGAGCTCACAAAATTGTTGAGTTTTAAGGGGGTGATCACTAAGGAAATGAGACTTTGCAAAGATTTTTTGTATTAATGGTTTGATTGTTTGAGGGGAAGGAGTTGTTTTATAACTGGTGAGGAAAAGGTGCTTAGTATGTCGCACTAAGTAGTTGTCTTAAGCTATTTTTGTAGTTGGGTTCGAGACAATGGTTTTGTAGGGTAAAGGAGGGAAGTTAGCTAGAGGTAGAAATGTATTGCATGTCAGAATTTGAAGTTGGTAGTCTTTGTCTTTTTGTGTCCGCTTACCTTTGTCTTTGATATTGCTCATTTTGACTCGTGCAATAATGAGTTTTTGTCACTCTTTCCTCGTAAAAGCTCTCTAGTAAGAAAATCTGGAAGAGACTTGCTCTTTCCTTTAATAAAATCAATGTCAAAATTGATAGTGGATAAAATTGCGTGCCATCTAGCAAATATTTCTATCAAAACCAGATTTTTAACATCCTTTTCTAAAATCTCTTTTGCTGATTTGCAATCTATGCAAGGTAAGAATTTTTTTTGGTAAAATAAATCATCTTAAAACTTTGAAACATAAAGTAGGTAATATTTCTTTTTGATAGTAGAATAATTTTGTTGCGGTCCCAGCCAAAGACGTGAAAGAAACCTAACTAATTGCTCATTAGGTCGTGACTCTAACTTTTATTTCAATATGCCACCATATCCTATGTCTGATGCGTCTATTTCAACCATCATGGATGCAAATGGGTTTGGTATGCCTAAACATGGAAGAGACTCGAGTCTTTCCTTAACTTGTCTGACTATTTTTGTGTGCTCATCAGTCCAAGGGACTGAGTTCGTTCTAAGTCTTTTGTACAGAGGTGAACACAATCGTCGTAAATTTGGAAAGAAATCAGAAATATAATTGAGGCACCCAAGAAACCTTTGCAGTTATTTCTTGTCTTTAATCTCATTAGGAAATTTATTAGCAAATCTTAATGATCTCAAGATGGGTTTAATGGTGCCGTGATAAATGTCATGACCAAGAAATCTAATTTTTGTCTGGAATAAAACCGTTTTTGAAGCAAACACTACTAAACCATTTTTCTCAACAACATGTATAAAAGTTTGTAGATGCTTAAAATCTTGATCAATTGTATTTGAGAAAACTAAAACATCATCAATGTAAACAACAATAAATAAAGTACATAGATTAACGATGTCATTCATGATATTATGGAATTCAGAAGGAGCATTCATTAATCCAAATGGCATAACGTTCCATTTTTAATGACCAAAATGGAACCGTAAATGCAGTTTTGTATCTATAGGTTTAGCAATCTGAATTTGCCAGAAGCCTGACTTCATGTCGAACTTTGAGACGACGTTTGCATTGTACAATATGTTCTACGGATCTCTTTTGTTTGGAATTGGATATCTGATCCATTGAAGAACTTTGTTAAGAGGTTTATAGTTAATAAATAGCCTTGGAACTCCTCATTCCTTTTCAGCGACGTTGTTAACACAAAATATAGCATAACTCCTAGGAGAATTGGAAGGTCGTATAAGCTTCTTGTCTAAAAGGTTTTGAATTTCTTTTTTGCAATGGTCAAGAAGTTCAAAATTCATTTGTGTAGGTCTAGCTTTTGTGGGATTGTTTCTCTCATCAAAATCCTTTTCATATGGTAGTGAAATAATATGCTGCTTTCTTTCCCAAAATGCATTCCGAAGATCCGAGCATATCTTTGTTTTGATTAATTGTTCAAGATCAGAAACCTTTTGTTGATTAGAGGAATTTTGTAATTGCTTTTCAATTCAAAGACAAGAAATTTCTTCTTGAAGATGATATACTTGATTTTGCTTTGCTCGTAAAACATTTATTTGTTTGAAGATACAAGATGATTGTAAACTAATCACTCTCTTTCTCTGGCAGTCGAAAGAAAATTGAAGGAAATTTGCTTACCTATAATCTTTGTATGAACATCGGATTCATTAACATAAAATGTATAAATTTGACTTAAAAAGGGTGTGCCCAAAATAACATCATTTGTAATATTATTCACTATTAGGAAAACATTTTTGAAATAGTAATCATTATTTTGAATATAATCTTTGCTATGCTTATACTTAATGCTTAATGGTTCTCCTTTAGCACTAGCAAAATGTTCCTTGGTTCGTTCGCAGTTCTTAGTAAGAATGATTCCTCCTTTAATACAGTTTTGATTAGTTCCACTATCAATGAGAGCTACTGTATTAATAGGGAAGTCATTGACTACTAATTTGACAATTGAATACCATTTTTGAAAAGTAACCTGGGAAATGGTGTAAAGAAATTGAATGTTAGGAATTTCAGTCTCTAGAATTCCTAAAATGTATTTTAGAAGCTTAGGGATGGTAGAAGTGCTAGCCCTTTGCGATTCTAGAATAGAGAGTGTAGTTTCTATTTCTAGATCTTTTGTCTTGAGACTAAGAACTTTAGTTTTGAGAATATGAACTTGTTGTATAAGCTCATTTACCTCAGCTTGAAGATCTTTGGTGTTAATTCGCTTGTAAGGATTTAGTATTGGGGAACAGTCAAAGATTTTTGAAATGGAAGAGGTCTTAGGGTTGAATTTAAAAGATTTGTCTTTCTTCTTCATGGATAATTCCTTTGAGTTTTTCTAAATAATCTTTCTTTGCATCAACATCAAGAATTTGTCCTATGAGATCAAGGAGGAATTCTTTTTGGGATTTGTTAGTGATAACATTTAAAGACAAAATGGGAGGAGATTAATATTCAGAGTCATTACTGGATTCTAAATAGTTATCTTCTTCAAACTCAAACGCTCTTTTGTCAGAAGAGCAACGAGCTTCTTCTGGAGTTCAAGTTCTTCTTAAAAGAGCTCACTAATCTTCTGTTTTGTTTTGCATTGAAAGACTTTGTGACCAATGTTGTGATATTTTTAGCAGACAATGGTCTTTTTATTTTTTGTAGGTTAATTCTTTTTAGGAGTAGGTTTTGGAATTTCTTTCTTCTTAAACGGCTTAGGGGGCCTAGGAGGTCTCCAAATATTTTTTTGGGCATTTATCTTTTGAACTCTTTTGCAAACTGTTGAAGGTGCTTCAAGTTTGGTAATACCAAATCTTCACAGAAGGTTTCCATCTCTTTATGAGATTGAACCCTTCCTGATCCATATTTGGACTGAAGCTTGATCTCATTACAAAAATTCAATCCTTCAATTTTGAAAATACAAAAAATTTGTCCAAATGTTGGTAGGCTGAAAGGAATGTCATTGGTTCTAAAATTCTGGCATAATTTATTGGGGATATGTTCTCCAAAGAGTTTTAGTAATCCAGCAATGAATCTTTCTTTCTAAAAATCCTAGATGCCATATTCCCTTTTGAGAACATTTGTAAGGAAGACATCCTTATACCACCTATAGTCACTCAAAGTAAGACATCCAGGGTTGATAACGATTGTTTTAGAAATGCTAGTTCCTCTTTTGGATTTCCTAAGAAATGAAGGGTGATGGTATATATGAGCATTTCTAGTCCTTCTTCAATTATCTCGACAGTACCATCATCTTTTGTCCTTGAATAGTGGTGATTGAAGATTTTCTCTCTTGATTCTGCATCAAGGAAATTGTTCCACCAACTCTTTAATTGTCCAGCAAACCCAATAACAAGAGTAGGGGTCGCCTGTGCCCAAGAATATCTTTTGGCCTTATAGGCAAATACTGCCCTGGTCATTTCATAAAGGGCCGAAAGGATCTCATGTTTTGATTTCCTATTTTTGTTCCATTGCCAAATTGATTTTCCATTGAAACGTGAGTTCATTACTGTTTAATTTGCAAATAGATAGAATAGTTATATGATGTCTTTTAAACTATTCGACAAAAATGACTAACGATTATTGTTAAAAGAGATAAATTAGAGAAAAATCAAAAACTAACCACATAACATTCGGTCAAAAGAACGGGTTCGAGACTAGGTCGGTTTTGACCAGTTAATATGTGGGCTTTTTGCTTTCGGGTTCTTTTGGGTTCGGGCAGAGAAAATTGTGTTCAAAACTGAAAATTATCGGGCGGATTCTGGTCAGGTTAAATTCTGCCAGGTCTAATAAACACACAGACACAGATACAGACACACACACAAACACACAAACACACACACATATATATAGATATATGTGGAAATAGATAAAGAAATAACTATATATATATATATAAATACACACACACACATATACATACATATAAATATATATTAATATATATATATATATATATATATATATA
>JACYFF010031952.1:47217108-47249899 GCA_017589665.1 Selenicereus undatus
ATATATATATATATATATATATATATATATATATGAATATGCATATAGATGTAAACTAGTGGCACCCAAGAAGGAGAATTTCACAACCCATAATCAACCAACCAAGAATTTTCTTCAATTTCGTATGATGGCAACAACAACTGGTGGTGAAAGAAGGAGCCAAAACATATCCTTCATAACAATAAGAAAAATAGGAAGTCCATGAACCCTGGTTTTGATTTTTAATAACCAGTGATATTTACCAATATGCAGGCTCAAGAAGAATATATACACTGGTTTTAACAAATAGGTGCTCTTCTATGAATTTGCAGGCTCAGGAAGTGCACATGGCATACATCCATGCTGTAACAAGGGGGGAAAAGGAATAAAAGAAAGAAACGACGAAACAAAGATAGAGGGAAGGAGGAGGAGCAAAAACCCAACATTGGTTACGTGAACTCATGTCTTCTTCATGGCTTCATCACATGACTTTGAAGGTGAAAGTCAACCAACTCACGTATGAAGATCAAAAACATAAGGGAATAGGCAATAATATACCTTAGTATTTGCAACAAGAGTATCAACAATGTTCTTCTGTTGATCAAGTTGAGCCCTTAAAGCACTAGTAGTATCCTGTAAAAGTTATGATAGAAGTGAGTGCTTTCAAGGTTGAGACAAAGAAAGATAGCAATCCCCCAAACTTCAGTTCCATCAGTTAATTTTGTATGGAATGTAGCAGTTATACAATTCTTAAAGACAAATGCATACATATTAGTAGGATTTTTCAAACTACTCAGTAGTCCCTTCAACTTGAATGGGGGCAAATAATTAATAGCTGCCCTTGCCTTACAAATTTGACATTATGTCTTGTGTTGCTTTTTTGCAAAACATGGAAATGGGCTTGAAACAATTGTTGTAAGACTCAGCCACAGGTCCAATGATAAATCATAAATGACTAAGGTCGTGGATTCAAATTCTCAGAGAAGGCCAAAAGGTGTCCAACTTTGAACTTTGAATTTCATTATAGCCAATGGAGTATTAGAGGGGCCTTTCATAAACACCCACAATATAAGCAGTTTTAGAAAGCCCAGCCGACAGCAGTTGCCAAGCTCAGTTTTCCTTAATTCATCACTCCTTGTTCTTTAGGTTCCTGACACAACTCATGATTTTACCATCCAAGGCCATAGCAATATCACAACACTTTCCCTTTTTTTTCTTATGGGATTAGTAAGCAAGCCCAACTAGGCGGCCATATCTTAGAGGAAGACACTTGGTGGGGAAGGAATGTGAAAGGGGGGGGGGGAGGACAAGGGAAGTTCCCTCATGCCTCCAGTGGTATTCAAACCCACACCTCCTTGGGTTAACTCCCACTAGATCACAACAATTATCATTGGTACACCAATCAACAAAAACTAAGTGGCACAAAAAATGAAATAAATGAGGGGAAAATGAAATAGGAATTTTCATTGTCCGGCCCAAAGTCACATCAGAAGCTTAGTAATTTCAGTATGAATATGCATAAGAAAGTAAGGTGAGGTCATAACATCACCATTCTAGCTTGCATCCAAGAAAATGTTGCACAAACGTTTCCCACCTAAACTACGGGAGGAAATAGCTGGTGAGGGTATATCATATCAGCTCAATTCTAGGTCATTGCGCCATGATCTCCCTAACAAATAAGGGAAAGAGAAGTTAATAACATTACACATTGGAAACAACACGACTGACACTTGTCACAAACAGTTCTCTAAATCAGGGTGGAGAATCGGATTTTGGACTCTAAAGGTCATGAAAATGCATAGGAAACGGCAAGTTAAATACAGGTCCTGAGGTCTAAATTGGAATAATAATGGATGAGTGCCTAAACCATTGAAAGCAAGCAAGTCAATCAAATGGGCACATAACTGATACAGTTGCTACCAGAGGCAGTATTTGATAAGCTCATATAGGGAACACATAACGAGCAAGAGAAAGAGAGAGAGGCTTGACCTAGATAACATAAGCAGTGAGCAATTTTGGTGTTGGACTTGACGTCTTCGCCAGAGAATTACCCAGATTTAGCAATTGCGTGGTAGAATCCTCAACCCCTAGAGTCACGCTAGGTAGTCTGCAAAGCAGAGGGGGTTGTGCCTGACCCAGATAGCACATGGGTTGAGCAATTCGGCACAGTTCTCAACCTCTTCACCGAAGAAAATGGTGTGAAGCCATGAAGGAGAGTCGAAGAAGGAGATGGGCTGTGTGAGACTCGAGAGGGTCCGAGAATTGAAAAGGCTGGAGACAGAACTGAGGCATGACTTGAGTTTCATTTAATTTCCAAGTCCCGGTGTTTTTTTTAATTTTCAGCGGGTAAATGGAGTGGGTTGGGTGCGCATAATACAGTAGGCTATAATGGCATTTCTGTAAATCCTACCAAAGCCCACCAATTCTAAACTTGATATTAATTTGGGCTACATTTCTGTTAATTGCTACGATATGAATGCCACTAAAACTATAATCTATTTTAGTGGCCCCATCGACGGTGTATATAGCATTTTAGTCATGAGAGGATTATTCTAAACCTGACTTGAAATCATCGTAACATATAACTCTTGTTTAGATCAAAACTCATGTGTATGATTAGAATGTAACGTATCTTTGTATAATTTAACTTTCTTCACCCAATGGTCTATGCATTGATGCTGTGAGTCTTAGAAGAGCCTGGATTAAGGAAAATTAAGTCTAGGAAATAGATTAGGAGTCAAAGCGGCTCTTTGGGCCAATTGAGTCCTAAAAGGACTCTCGACCCAGAATTTGAAAAGGTTTTGATTTCAGTTTAGATTGCCTATTTGGTAAAAAAAGCAACAACTAGGAAGACTCTGTTTGGTTATTAAAAAATGACCAAAAAAAGAGGTGAATTTGGTAGTCTATGTCTTAGAATAGATTCGAGTGCATATTAGGCTTAATAGAACATGGTTGGGACCCATTAGGGTTTACTAGTAAAGTTTGTTAGGTTACATGCATAAGGTTTTAGTGAAGAGTTAGAATAAGGTTGTAAGGTGTGGGCCTAGTTAGAACCTAACTAGGATCCAACTAGGAGGTCAAGTCAAGTCTACGTCTCTTAAGGTTTGTATTCATGGCAAAAGATAGTATTCTAGGCTGTCAATGTTAGAGTTAAGTCCATAAATCAGCATAGTTCATTTAGGGTCTTAGCACATCAGTTGTGGGATATTTGAGCCCAAGGAGTCATGCATCACAACTCCATAAGTCCATCTATGCCCAAGGTGCATAATACGACACATTAGACCTTTAGAGCACTAGTCCATTCTAGGTTGCATCTAATTGTGCATCATATTCATAATACTTATGTCCAATTAAGACCTAGAGATATTACCCATGCATAATTTTATGGTACATGCCTCATATACCCTAAATCTAGGGTCCCTATATGAGTCTGCCTAGATCCCCCTATGTGCCCAAACTAGCCCATTCTAGGCAAACCAAACCATAGCCATGCTTAGGCATTGTCTAAGCCCACGAGTTATATGAACTTTGCTTAGACCGAACTAAGGCCCATGTGTTGCCTTCCTAAGGCAAACTTAGGATATAATCTAGGGTTAAGTATGATTTCAACCTAAACTCAACATATTAGCCTCATTTATTCCCATCACGACATATGCTTTCAAGCCCACTACGTTACCGTTTACTTCTTACCTAACTGCAAGTTAACGACTGCCTTTAACCTATAGGCAATGTTGTTAACCTTTAATTTCTATTATTCACTTCTTTAAAACCACTGTCTTATTACTTAGAATAAGGAAGACTAAGAAGGTAGACGAGCCAAGTACATAAACTGAGAGCTTTCATCTTGAGAAGAGTCCAAGGCAACTCCACCAGTTGGGTCAAAGTCAAAATCTAAGTCAAAGTTCAACACTTCACCAATGCCCATGGCAAGAGGTAACGAACTAACTCAGCTCGTGAAGATGATAGAAAAGACGCAAACTAGACTGGATGAAAGTAAGAAGAAAACATAACTGATAGCCACTACACTCCAAAACCTTAACAGGGACACACCCACCAAAGCCACTAACACTTAGAAGGGCAACTACCAGAATAGGGATAAGAGAGATAATGACTCCGCAAGCAGAGGGGTGCACGCTCTAGACGGCTACATCAAATACACCATTATTGATACCATATATGCTCAAACACTAGAATGCTTGCTTTCTAAAGATATGATCAACCTCCCCCAAAATCAAGATAGGAACAGAAAACAGATGGAGGCGCAAGAATTGGGAGACGAAGAAGTACTACAAATATCACCAAGCAAGGGCCATGACACTAAGGACCATTGGGGCTTTAAGAATAAGTTAGAAAGCATGTTCAAGTCAAGGGAGCTTCCTCTAACAAAAGTTGTTCAGAACACCCAAAAATGATTGTAGCCTACTAAGTTTGCATGACAGCATTCTGGCCACTTCAGACCACCAAAGCGAAAAGTGGGACATATCTATTTACATAATGAGCATGGCTGTGTCTAAGCCCAAAATGAGTCCACATAAGGGGTCTTCACTTTTGTTGAAATTTAAGAGATATGATGTAATCCTATGTGCAACACTCCTTAAGCGCGTAGTTGTTGTAGTTTAGATTAAATATCATTCCCACAAAGACTAATGCAATCTACTGAGTTTATCCCTTTAAAAACGCTACACAAAATATATGTTGAGATGGGATATCTTCTAAAACTATCTATTACCAAATGAATGCTATGCATTGATTTAAGAGTTCTATAAATTAAAAATGTTGAGGGATTTGCATTACCAATAATTAATTAGACCCGGTAAATGAAGATTATACTCACTCAAATTTGGATGAATCAAAGGATACAATTATACATAATTCAATTCTTTCTTTCAAAGTAAACTAAATTATTTAGACTAATCAAATTACCATTCTTCCAAAGGTTCACAAAATAGTCCAAATTAAGGATCTGGATTGTCAAATTGCCTCATAACAAGCAATTTCCTCTCAAAAATTAACTAAGTTAAGTCTAATCCTGTTGATCCAATAGTGGATTTCACCTTTCAGTACCTCGCTTAACCATCTGATAATTTCCAAGCAAGTTTGGCCTAAATTACTCACAACATTCATAACACACGATGGATTTAAACAACCCAAACCAATTGAGCATATTATTGGTAAACATCAAGGGTCTAATTTCATTGTTTAGCTATCAAATCCCTATACTAAAGAAAACTACTCACCCATGGTTATCAAACAAACGAGAAACATCATACTAAACACCAAGGCAAACAAGAACTATTCTAATGGAGTTTAGAAAGTGGAGCAGAGAATAGGCTCAGCAACAATGGAGTTCTTGACATTTCTTCAATCTTCAAGTGCCCAAATTGCAAGTGATCTTCTTTCCAATCTCCCTTTTGCTCAAAAAATGATAAATATATAAGACTAATTGAGAGTTTTTTTGTTTGGGGGGTTGGTTTCTTTTTCTTCTCTCTAGAAGTAGAGCATGCCTAGTTCTAGCTGCCAATGTTCATTCTCATCCACTCGATCAAGGAAAACAAAGAGTTGTAATTGTTACAAGCCTGCCATGGACTGTGTCCTCCACCACGGACGACCCTTGGAGGCCTCTATCTCTGCTGATTCTTATTCTTCTTTCGCTCCATGGGCATAGGTGCCGGGGAGGACCCATGGTGAGTCAAAAACTTATTTTCTAAGAATGGCAAAAACAATGCCTCCATATTTGCAAAAAGCATCAAAGAACTACACCCATGTCTGAAATGGGAATTTGGGCTATCAATTATAGCATCAAGCTCATGGATTCCGTAAGAATACGATAAAATGACCCTAAAATGATGTAAACATCAGGCACTTGTCAATGTGTCATGCTTAGCTTATAGTCATGTGTTTAGTCTTAGAGTCATTTGCTGTCTTTATAATCATAAATCTAAGTCTGATGTAGCCTTCATTTACTAATAAAATCATCTCCTTCATTAGTTTTTTACATATTGTTTTATTCATTTTTATGGAATGCTTTTATCCTATGGCAAATCTAGAGTGAAAGAAAGAGAAGAAAAAAAACAAAAGAGGAAAAGTGGCTAGCTTGAAACACTGATAAGTCATGCTACGCAAAAGGAGAGGAAGAGAAATAAAATACAAATGGACTAAAGATTTATAGGGAAAAGATCTAAATTTCTATCCAACACATCATGTAGCTTTAAGAGACATGTGTAGGATATGCAGCCTCTTTGCACAACCTGCATTAATACCTTTGTTACGCCTAATAAGTTGCCACTTAAAACCCTTTTGAGACTTCAAATAAGCTAAGCATTTTCTTTCAGGATCATATCTGACCTAATTAGGGAGTGGGTGTGTGTCATGGTATCAACAATAAAAAGAAAAGAAAAGAGAAGAACAAAAAAGATAGAAAAGAAAAAAGTTCGGACCAAACGGTCTAGCCAAAGAGGAAAAAAAAGGACAAAAAGCGAGCTTGAAAAGAAGAAGAAAAGAGTTTGAAAGCATGAAGGATAAAGAAAGAAAGAGTCGATGATTCACACTAACTTCATCACCCATACACACTTGATGATTTCATAAGGTTTATTTGAGCCTTCATGCCAATTCCATTCCTTTAGCAAACTAACCAAGAAGCCTACATTAAAAAGTCCTCCTTGAGTCATGCTTCGCTTAGGCTACCTTCTTACTATTAAACTATGACTAACCTAATTCCACATGAGATACGCAGGTAACCCTTTTGCGGCCTAGCCATGAGGATTTTTTCTATAATGAAACATTTGAATTAAATCTTTTAGTCTCAAAAAAAAAGAAGACAAAGGACAGAGAATGAATAAAGAGCAAATGGATCGAAAACCTAAGAAGGCGGACCAAGAACAAAGAGAGTGAAACTAAAATCTTAGTTATTAGAGGATAAACATGCATTTCATTGCCTACACTCAACGAATCAGATTTGGACAAGCCTTTGCTTCTCAATCATCGTAGCCTCTAATCTCACCTACATTCCAAAATTCAGGACTCATGGTCTCAATGAGAACTATAATTTCAAGAGTGGATACTCACTTCATATTCTTATGTTTCTTAAATGAGCACTCACCCAGTATGCAAGAAGAGAAGGATCACAATTACTCCGCTAGAAAGGGGGCTACTCCAACTAAAACTAGCAAAAGCAACTTACAGTATCACTATTATCACATGTCTAGGACTTCTATCATAATAAATAGAAGTCGGGGGCTTCCTCAAAATAGGACCACTTTAATACAAAATTAAAGGATATTCCTTCCTTAAAAAAATATTTTCTATTCTGGCCAGCTCAAGACCTATATCTTGGGCTAACCCAGCAGTCACCTAACTTTTTACCCCACATCCTAAGCCACAGAACATCACCGTGGCTAACCCATTAATCTTCTATACCTTAACTGACCCTTATTTAGTGACCCCAAACTTAGTATGAGACGTGCTTGCATACGAGGTTAGGTCATCACATGTTTTCATAGTCAGCATAATCATGGTTGCATAGTTAGCACAATCATATATGTCTAACTGAGTTTGCATAGGTAGCATGTATGTGCAATCTAACCTAGGGTAGAAATTGCACATGCATTAATACATGGGTCCTTAGCCTATTTTCCAAACCACCCTCCGAGCTAATCACTTGGGAACCCTGGATTGAAGAAGACTTCAATCAATCATCATAGTGACCCTACATGAAGGGCCCACAACCTTGCTTAGCCATGAATCTATACTTTAACCCTCGACTCAGGTGGGGGTTCCATCCTCAAATAAGGCTTTACACAAGCATCCTTGTAGAAAGAATATCATCCAAAATTTAGTTTATCAGACAACAAAGTCTACGAGGATCTAGCCCTGGAGGAAACTTCATCCTATTTATCTTAACACAAAAGAACGCTTTAACATCCTGGACATTTTACCATTCAGAAGCCTGACATCAAAAGGCGATGACTCGTATGCTCGAGTAGCAAAAAGGTCAAAATTAAAAATTTAACGTACTAGTATCTGATACCAAAAACGTCCTAAAGGATCAATCCTTAGGCTCAAATGCCAGTAAGTTCATAGGGATCTGGCTACAAGTTCTTAGGTTCAAATGCCAACGAGTTCAGGTCTTAAGGATCACACAACAACAAGATCACAAGGATCTAATTTAGAGGTCTTCAAGCCCAAACACCACCACGTTTACAGGGGTCTAGCTGCAGGGCCTCAAGCTCAGATGTCAACAAGGTCTTAGGAATCTAGCCGCAGATCTTTAGGCATCCACAACACTAATGTTCAACACTTTCTCTCGACACAATGGGATATTTTATTATCAAAGTTTGCTAGACTAGCAAAAGATCTATTGCTCCAGAGAGATGGAAAACTTCTAATCCAATGAAAGGATAAAACCATTACAAGTTTGCTTGAATGGAAAAAGGTTTGTTGGGGTGATAAGGAAACCTAGTAATCCGATGAAAGGATAAAACCATCACAAGTCTGCTTGAACAGCAAAAGGTTGACTGCTCTGGCGATAAGGAAACCTGCTAAACTAATGAAGGATAAAAGCATCACAAGTATGTTAGACCAGCAAAAGGTTCGCTACTCTGGTGACAAGAAAACCCGCTAATCTAACAAAAGTATAAATTCATAACAAATATAATAGACCTGCAAAAGGTCCGCTGCTCCGGCGATAAGGAAACTCATTGATCCGGCGAAAGAATAAATTCATCATAAGTTTGCTAGATTGGCAAAAGGTCCACTGCTCTACCGATAAAGAAACTCGATAATCTGGCAAAAGGGAAAAATCATCACACCATGCAAAACACACTAGGCTATCATGAGAACTTAAATAGGGTTGCAACGAGGCTACAGGTAAAGGTAAGAGGGGACAAATATTTGGGATTGCGGAGCAAAAAGCCAAAGACTAAGAGCATAAATCATCTTCTCCCAACTTTGTACCAAAAAAAAAAAATTGATCCTTGAACCTTAATATGTCAAAGATATAAGCAAATTCCCTTAGTTGGTCCACCATAAGAGAAAGTTTTGAAGTATATCCAATACAAAATCAATGCCAAATCCTTTTATTTCATTTTTTTTTCCTATTTTCAACATTTTTTTTTGCTTTTTTTTTCTGAGTATTTATTTTCTTCTTTTTTTCAATTTTTTTCCCCGTAAGAGAAGGATCATGGAATAGAACAGGAAGCACCTTTCAACACTTTTGAACAAATTCTAAATTACCAACCCAATTGACAACAAAGGAAATTTTGCATAAATCCCTTATTTCATCCAAACAAACCACACCAAACAAAGATGTCAGCATCCACAAACTACTTCCAATCAATCAATAAAACTCTATAGTCTTGGCAAAAAGGGTAAGACATGTATTTGGCCAAGGATTATAGTATAGGTTTGCAACAATAAACATTGTTAAGGCTCAAAAGGGGGTGGTAAGGGATAAATCATACATAATAAAGGTGGCTATTAGGTCAATGTCGCTATTAATTCAGAGAATGCCTTAATCATGTTACCAAAATACGGATGCGAAATGTGATCTTGGGCAAGAATCAAACCAAGTTCTAGAGATTTAGAATCTAGAAAGATTCACAATTAAAAAGGAATAAGAGACTAAAATCAATGAATTAGTCTATTCAAGGTCAAAGCCTCATGGCACAACTACCTAAGTTAAACTTGCTCATTAGATCTCATATGCCAAATATTCATACAAAGTGTCATTAAGTAACATTTTTATGAAACATTTTTATTCACAAATGGGCATAACTAAAAGATCAAATTCAAGCCAAAGAAAGCTACCTAGTCTAAAGACTCATTGTCAGACGATTTTTTTGTCTTTTTTGGGTTTTTTCTTTTTTTTTTTCTTATTTTAGTTTTTCAAAATGCAAGTTAATCCCAATATAAAATTTCTAACCCTAGATGCTCCTAGTAATAATTCTAAATGCCTATATAAAGTAAAAAATGTGAAAAGAAATCTAAAATGGAAAGAAACCTAAATGCACAACAAAAATGCTCTAACTACAACTGAAGTATGACCTACAAATGTAAACCATTCATACGAACATCATACAAATATTCACAAATAAGCAGTCCACTCCCCCATGTTGGGACAAAGCATTATCCTGAATGCAGGGATAGTAGAATCAAGGGGGACGGGGAAGTAGAACTAAAAAGGAGGAGGCGAAGAAGAAGGAGGGTGGGGTTGAGATATATGCCAATCATGCCAAGTCTTAAGACAATCCCTAAAGTCTTAGAAATATTGATTTTGGGAAGCAATCATCCCACAAAGCTCATCATACCGCTCCTAAACAAAGTCACAAAAGCCGGCATGCTCAGGTTGGACATAAGCTCGTTAGGAATGTCGGTCTTCTTGTATGGACCAACAGGTAGTCTGGATATCTGTGTAGTCCTAGGAAGAGGGAGGTCAGGATGAACAAGAGGCACCTAGATGGGGTGTTGTAAGAGGTGGGGGTGCAGCATGAACTCACTCTTCATCACTAGGCATCAGTGAGAGATTATCCAGGTTTGAAAGAGTAGTTTGGTCAATATTTGGAAGATGCATAAGCATATTTCCATGGTAAATACAACACATGTAACCACCCCTCATCGTGCAAAACTTCATTTAGTCAAAGGCCGCTAATGTTAACCTTTCAGACCCAGACATTCTATCATTAGGGTTGAACCGACCCAGATATATGGGTAATAAGACCCCCAATCATTATCCTTTTGGCAAAACTAGTAGCTGCACTCAACAACTGATTAGCAAAGAAAGAACTAGGGCCAATACATGTTCCTTCCAATATGCTATGTAAGAATACAACTGAGATGAACAAGGCGCATCCAAACTATCCTCCTGATCAAACAATCCACAAGCAATAACACATTGGCTACTCTAATATAGGGGTTACTAATAATGGTCCCTTTAGAGTGACTGGCTTCATATTGGTAATTCCCAGTGATGATATACCAAAAAGCATTGGGATTAAACTCTCGAGGCATATTATGTTGGTCTAAATCCAAACTAGGTGCAAAACCGAATATACCATGAAAAGCACTCAAATTAAGATCATAGAACTCCCTATTCAAGTAAAATGAAATATAGCCCTCATGACATTGAGGACCACTCATGACTTAAACATGTAAAGTACTTTAAAATCCTAAGGTAAGGCTACTATATGTATGGTCTTGAGTCTCTGAGATTTGATCGATACCCCCACAAGTAAACAACCAATGAATATCTTTAAGCAACCCTAAACTAGTCAAGAAATCCTCATCAAAGTATCGAGTAGCAACAACAAGCTTACTACTCAATGCATTATATCTTGCAACATGCTCAGGATTAGTTAAACTAAGTGGGTTAGGAAGATTACCTTAGCTTCGCATGTTGGTGGATGTTTGGGAAACTTGTTGGGGAGCTTGACTCGATGTCCCCGCCCCTTGAGTAGTCCTTGTTCTCTTCTTTAGAGCCATGAATATGGAATGTAGATGGGTATGTTTAGGTGAATTCCTAACTATGAAGAATGGAATGAAAGGAAGGGAAAATAGGAAATATGGTACACAAAAGAGGTAATGGGGAAGAAATTATGGAAGAAAAGTGAAAATTTACAGAAGAAAAGAGAAATTTGAGGTATAGAATTTGTGGGTTATGGGCAGGGAAGAATGTGACAGAAATAAGAGTAAAAAAGGCAGAATTAAAAGGGATTTGGAGTTAAGGGGAAGAAAATAGAGAAAATGAAAGAAATTTGTGTGAAATTAGTGAAGATTTGAAGGTGGGAAAGTGGATGTTAATTGTGATTTTAGAGAGAGAAGGAGAGAGTTTAGAAATAGAAGGAGCCGAAGGTTGAAGAAGATGGGTGAAAAAGAAGGGTCACAAGGAAAAACCCTTAACCACGGAGAATAGGGCCACCCCAGACCGTGGTAATGACCACAGAGGGTCTGTGGTAGGCTTTGTTCAGTAATTTTTCTAGGTTTTTGGACAAGGGCTCCACCGACCATGGTTTAGACCACCAGGGTCCGTGGTAGCTTCTATCTGGAGCCCTTAAAACACTATTATTACAATTTTTTTTCTTCGATGTTTTTTCTTTCTCTTGCCTTTTTGTTTTTTCCCTTCTTTTTCAGTTTTTTGTTTCTAAGGAAAGCATGCACTATATATAATCAAAAATAAAAAGAAAAACTATAAAATGTCTTGGGTTGCCTCCCAAGAAGAGCTCTTTAAAGGTCAGGAGCTTGTCCTTCACCGTTTTGCGGGTGCGGGATCGGTGAGTGTGTAGAAAATGGGCTTCTCAATTCCGGAACCACCTTTCTCTCGATCCTCAAGGTCTAAATTGTGCAAAGGAAGATACCACCTCAAATAAACAAGATTGGGATCCTTTTTGGGCATCAAGTAATGCCAGATCATGTGGTTTACATATAGAATAATCTTATAGTCGACTCCATCAGACGGGCCACTACCAAACTCCACCCCAAAATCAAAATCATACCCAACTCTATCCATAGGAGGCAAAGACATTAACATTTGGGCTAACTTGCAATAATCACTCCCAGAGTCCTCATTAAAAATGTGGGGTACGTCCAAGGTTATGCTAGGTGGTAAGTGGGCATCCAAATCCACCTTGGCACAATCAAGTTTGTGGCCCTTGGTAGACAAACAATCAAACATAGGTGCGTTATTAGGATACAACTCACCATATGCCACATTCGTGTCTGAAATAATCACTTCACCCCAAGCAAATCAAGAAAGGGATAAATTTCGCTCTTTAAGCAAACTAAACTCAGCATGGTATTCCCCTACATCAAATGTCAAATGCCCTCTTTTACACCAATCTTGCAACCTAAAGTGGCGAAGAAGGGACTCCCAAGAATAATTTGCGTAAAGGTGTCATTGCCCTATCAAGAATGACAAAATCATTAAGCACACCAAAATCACCAACTTTCACGGGAATATTCTCCAAAATACCCAAAGGGCACTTTACGGAACTATCCACTAATTGGTGTGAAATACGTATGGGTTGCAACTGTCCTAAGCAAAGCCACTTAAAAATAGAATAAGGCATCACACTAGCATTGGAGCCAAGGTCGTACGAAGCCTTATCTATAATCATATTTGCAATTGTCCAAGGAACTAAAAGCTACCAGGGCCCTTAAGGTTAGCAGGAAGCTATTAGGGAGCCACGACACTGTAATCCTCTCTTAAAGTCAAAGTCTTATGCTCATTAACCGTCCTTCCACTCACAACATTTATCACCTCACCTCCCTCCTCAAGCCTAGCACTCCCAGAACCCTCTAATCCACCTCTCAAGATAACACAATTACACCGCTCTCGACGATTAGGTTCGGGCTTACTGAGGAATCTACCTGGGGGTATCGATGAAGAGGTAGCTTGTTGGATAATTTGAGCTTCTAACATCTTATTATGAATAGTAAGCACATCAACTTTGTCGGCTAATTGCTTGATACACTCATCTTGCTTTCGCTGCCACTAGAAACATATTCTCCATCATGGTCTCAAAGTTAGAATTTTGAGGAGCTTGTTAGGGGTAGGGCGGTCTTTGAAATCCAGAGGGTGGTCTGATTGAGGCATAGGAGTGGCTTTAGACCTATAGGAGATATTGGGGTGATTCCTCCAACTTGGATTGTAAGTGTTGGAAAATGGGTCATTGGTCAGTCTAGGTTTGTAATTGTTGACATAATTGACTTGGTTACCAGCATCTTGGGCAAATGGACTCCTAGCTTGGTAATTCATAGTCAAATGGTCAATAGAACCACATATTTCACATGATGGGGGAGGGGCATTTCAACTAACAAAATTCACATTCAACCGGTCCAACATTTGAGTCATGCCATTATAGTGTCAGGTTCTAACTTACATCTAACCCGCTTAGGTTGGCTTCTCTCATTGGACCATTGGACCATTGGTAGTTACTAAATGCCATCTCCCCAATTAGGTTGTAGGCCTCACCTCTGTCTTGTTCATCAATGTGCCACCCGTTGCTGCATCTATAGTAGGTTGCACTAGTTGAATAAGTTAATTGTACAATGTTGGCGCGATTGTCCATCTTGGGAGTCCATGGTAAGGGCATAACCGCAATAAATCCTAAAACCGCTCCCTAGCTTCATAGAGCATCTCATCCTCTCATTGGAAAAAAATTGTGATTTGATTCCTTAGGCTTGCCATCTTGCTTAGAGGAAAGAACTTCGCAAGGAGGGACTTGGTGAGCTCGTCCCATGCAGCAATCAACCCTAGAGGTAATGAATGGAGCCACATCCGCACCTCGTCCCTTAATGAAAAAGGAAACAGTCAGAGTCGAATGGGGTCGTTTGAAGCTCCATTGAGTTTCAAAGTATCGCACACATCTAAAAAGACCAAGAGGCATAGATTCGGATCCTCCATTAAGGCACCTCCAAACTGGGCTTGTTGAGAGTCGATTTGAGCTCAAAATTATGAGCTTCCACTTAGGGCCTTGCTATGCTTGAATTTGTATCTTGGACACCTAGGGAAATAAAATCCCAAAGCGTTCTGCGTTGATCTCCTTCACGTCCAGCCATTTTTGGGGAGGACTCTTGATCCTTTTGCCTTTGCTATTCTAACTGTTGTTTCTTCCTCCTTAAATGAAAAGCCCTCTCTATCTCTAGATCGGGTTTGAAAGGAAAGGGATTCGTATAAAAAGGCAGAAATCCTGCAATCACCACTACAAACTACCAAAGCAAATCAAAAATAGGAAAGAGTGAAAAACACTTAGTCAATCTATAAAGGACGAACTCAATATTCGTAAAGTGGTCCCCAGCAACGGCGCCAAAAATTTAAGACTCCGCAAGCACACGGGTGTTGTAGTTTAGATTAAATATCGTTCCCACAGAGACTACTGCAATTTACTAAGTTTATTCGTTCACAAATGCTAAGCAAAATATGTGCTGAGTTGGGATATCTTCTAAAACTATCTATTACTAAATGAATTATATTCAATGATGTAAGAATTCCATAAATCAAAAACGCCCTGGGATTTTCTTTATCAACAGTGAACAAGACCTAGTAAATGAATTTTATACTCACTCAATTTTGATGAATCAAAGGATACAATCATAAGTAATTGAATTCTTTCTTTTAGAATAAATTGAATCATTTAGACTAATCAAATTATCATTCTTTCAAATCAACGATTCATGAATCAGTCCAAATTAAGGATCTCGATTGACAAATTTCCTCTTAGCAAGTAATTTCCTCTCGAAATTAACTAAGCTAAGTCTAATCTTATCAATTCAATAGTGAATTTCACCTTTCTGTACCTCACCTAACCATTTGATAATTTGTAAGCAAGTTTGGCCTAAATTACTCACAACATTTACAATAGAAGATAGATTGAAACAACCCAAATAGATTAAGCATATTATTGATAAATGTTAAAGGTCTAATTTTATTATTTGGCTATCAGATCCCTAGATTAAACAAAATTACTCACTCATGATTATCAAACAAAGAGGAAAGATCAAACTAAACATCAAAATAAATGAGATCTATTCTAATGGAATTTAGAGAGTAGAAAAGAGAATAGGCTTAGCAACAGTGGAGTTTTTAACAATTCTTCAATCTTCATGCCTCCAAATTGCAAGTGATCTTCTTCCCAATCTTCCTTTCACTCCAAAAATGATAAATATCCAAGACTATTTGAGAGATTTGTTTTGGGGGATTGGTTTATTATTTTCTCTAGAA
Organism: Selenicereus undatus; assembly: GCA_017589665.1. Lineage (NCBI taxonomy): Eukaryota > Viridiplantae > Streptophyta > Magnoliopsida > Caryophyllales > Cactaceae > Selenicereus > Selenicereus undatus. The sequence continues at coordinate 47,232,800 of JACYFF010031952.1, forward strand.
GCCGAGCATGCCCAATCATAGCAGCTAATGTTCAATCTCAAGTACTCATTCAAGGAAGACGAAGAGTTGCAGCTGTTACAGGCCTACCATGGACCCCGACCTCTATCTCGGTTGATTCTTGTTTTTCTTTCTCTCCAAGGGCATAGGTGCTAGGGGGCATCCATGGTGATTCAAAAACGTGTCTTCCGAGAGTGGTAAAAAATGCCTCAATATATGCAAAAAGCATCAAGGAACTACACCCAAGCGTAAAATAGGAATTTAGGGTATAAATTATAACATCAAGCTCATGGATTCCCTAAGAATGCAACAAAATGACCCTAAAATAATGTATACTTTAGACGTCGGTCAACGTGTTATGCTTAGCTTATGGTCATGTGTTGAGTCTTAGAGTCATTTATTGTCTTTATAGTCATCAATCTAAGTCTGAGGTAGCCTTGATTTATAAATAAAATCATCTCCTCCATTAGTTTTTTGTATTCTCTCATATACTTTTTTATGGACCGCTTTTGTCCTATGATGAATCTAGGGTGAAAGAAAGAGAAGAAAAAGAAACAAAAGAAAAAAGTATGGCTAGCTTAGAACCCTGATAAGGCAAGCTAGGCAAAAGGAAAGGAAGACAAATAAAATACAAATGCACTAAGGAATTCAAGCCATCTTTTTAAACAGGGAAAAGATTAAAAATTTATATCTAATAGGTCATGTAGCTTTAAGAGATATGCCTAGGATATAAGGCCTCCTTTCACAAACTGCGTTAATACCTTTGTTAAACCTGATAAGTTGCCACTTAGAACTCCTTTGGGACTTCAAATAAGCATTTTCTTTCACGATCGCATCTGACCTAGCTTGGGAGTGGGAGTGTGTCATGGTATCAGCAATAAAAAATTAAAAAAATAAACGAAGAAAAAAAGAAAGAAATGACAAAAGTTCGGGCCAAATGGTCTCGCCAAAGAGAAAAAAGAAAAAAATGAAAAAAAAAGCGAGCTTGAGAGGAAGAAGAAAAGAGTTCGAAAGAAAGAAGTTGCTGATTCACATTAACTTCATCACCCATGCACACTTGATGATTTCAAAAGGTTTACTTGGGCCTTCGCACCAATTCCCTTCCTTTGGCACTCTAACCTAGAAGCCTACCTTAAAAAGTCCTCTTGAGTCATTCTTCTCTTAGGCTGCCTTCTTACTCTTAAACTATGACTGGCCTAATTCCACATTGGACACGTAGGTAACCCTTTTGAGGCCCGGCCACGAAGATTTTTCTTAAACAAACATCTGAATTAAATCATTTAGTCTCCACAAAAAAAGGACAAAAGAGAGAAGATGAATAATTAGTGGCTGGACTGAAAACCTGATAAGGCGGACTCCGAAAAAACAGAGTGAAAATAAAAACTTGGTTATTAGAAGACAAAGAAACATTTCATCACATACACTCATCAAATCAGACTGGAATAGACCTTTACTTCTCAATCATCATATCATTTAATCTCACCTCCATTATAAACTTCAAGACTCGTGGTCTCCATGATAACTATAAATTTGAGGGTGGATGCTCACTTCAAATTCTTATGTTTCCTAAATGGGCACTCACCCATTATGCAAGATGGCGCCTCTCCTATATTTTCCTAGATAGTTGCGGCTCTCTTCATGGTAAACATTTCTTGAAAGGAGATAACTATGTTCTTTGCACTAAAGTAGTAGCTACTCTAGGCAGCATCGACAAAAGCATCTTCCTAACATGGGAAGGATCACAATCACTCAACTGGATTGGGGCCTACTCCAACTAAAACTAGCAAAAGCAACTTATGGTATCACTATTATCACACATTTAGGCATTCTATTGTAATAAACAGAAATCGAGCCTTCTTCAGAATGGGAGTACTTTAATACAAAATTAAAGGATACTCCTTCCTTAAAAAAAAAAAAATCTATATTGGCCAACTTAAGACCCATGACCTAGCCTAACCTAGTGGTTGCCTAACTTTTTACCCCTCATCCTAAGCCATAGAACATCACCATGCCTAACGCATCAGTCTTCTGTACCTTAATGGGGCCTTATCTAATTTATCCCAAAACTTAGTGTGAGACCTACTTACATACGAAATTAGGACATCCCATGTTTGCATAGTCAGGTTAATTATATTTTCATAGTCAGCACAATCAAGTCTATCTAATCGAGTCTACATAGTTAGCATATATGTATAGCCTAACCTAGCCTAGAAATTGGACACGCATCATACATGGGTCTTTAACCTATTTACTAAACCACCCTCTACCTTGATCACTTGGGAATCCTAGATTGAAAAAGAGTGTAATCAGCTTGCATGGTGACCTTACAGGAAGGGCACACAACCTTGGTTAGCCATGAATCTATACTTTAACCTTTGCCTCAATCAAGCTCGGTGAAAGTGGGGGTTCTATCGTCAAAGAAGGCTTTACACAAGCATCCTTATGGAAAGAACATCAACCTAACTTCAGTTTATTAGATAAAAAAGTCCATGAGGATCTAGCTATAGAGGAAACTTCACCCTTTCTATCTTAACATAAAAGGACGCCTCAACATCTAGGACATTTTAGCATTCCGAAGTCTCCCATCAGAAGGAGATGGCTCTAGCGCTCAAGTAGCAAAAAGATCAAACTTAAAGATTTAAGTCCCGATATCTCATACCAAAACGTCCTAAAGGATCAATCCTTAAGCTCAAATGCCAACAAGTTCACATAGATCTAGCTACAGATTTTCAGGTTCAAATGTCAACGAGTTCAGGTCTTTAGGCTCATACACCAACAAGATCATAGGGATCTAATTACTAGATCTTCAAGCCCAAACACCACTAAGTTTACAAGGATCTACCTACAGGTCTTCAGGCTCATATGTGACTAAGGTCTCAAGGATTTGGCAACAGATCTTTAGGTATCCACAACACTAAGGTTCAACACTTTCTCCCAATACAATGGGATATTTTATTATCAAAGTTTCCTAGAGCAGCAAAAGGTTTACTATTCCGATGACAAGGAAAATTGCTAATCTAGTGAAAGGATAAAACCATTACAAGTTTGCTTGAATGGAAAAATGTTTGTTGGGGTAATAAGGAAACCCGCTAATCTAGTGAAAGGATAAAACCGTCACAAGCTTGCTTGAGCAGCAAAAGGTCCACTACTCTGGCAATAAGGAAACTTGTTAATCTAACGAAAGGATTAAATCATCACAAGTATGTTAGAGTCTGCTGCTTTGGCAATAAGGAAAATCCACTAATCTAGCGAAAGTATAAATTCGTCACAAATATACTAAATTAGCAAAAGGTCCGCTGCTCCAGCAATAAGGAAACCCGCTGATCCTGCGAAAGAATAAATTCATCACAAGTTTGCTAGCTCGACAAAAGGTTCGTTGCTTTAGTGATAAAGAAACTCGCTAATCCGCTGAAAGGATAAAATGATCACAAGTTTGCTACGCCAACAAATGGTATGTTGCTCTGATAATAAGGAAACCCGCTAATGCGGCGAAATGATAAAATCATCACAAGTTTGCTGGACTAGTAAAAGGTCTGCTGCTCAAATGATGAGGAAACTCGCTAATCCAATGAAAGGATAAAATCATCACAAGGTTGTTAGAACGGCAAAAGGTGCACTACACCAGCAATAAGGAAATTCGCTAATCTGGCCAAAGGATAAAATTCATTGGCTACCGCCGCAGTAAGGATAGGTAGGCATTGAGTCTCAGGACCCTTAGCGGTCAGGCTTTAATTTTACATCATTAGCCATCGCCATGAAGAAAGCTGGCAAGTGCCCAGTCTTTGCACCCTCAGCGGTCAGGATTGGATTCGACATCAGTGACCACCATTACGGCAAAAGTTGGTGGGTCCTAGGTCTCAAGACCCATAGGGATCACACTTGGATTTCTGACATTGGCCACCATCATGGCAAAAGTTGGTGGCCATCAAGTCTCAGGATCTTTAGCAACCAGACTTGGATTTTACACCACCACAACCCGACAAATAATTACCAGTAGGCAGCATTACTTTGACCTTTGCCTTATCCAGCTCGACCAAAGTGGGGGCTAACTATAGACACCTAAAAATGACATCTTACTTTTAATTGTCCAATGAGAAATTTATACCCCAGCTTTTGTACTTAGGAGCTGATGGGGACCATCCTTCAAAAGAGCAACCTATTGGAGACCATCTTGACTACTCTTCTACTATCCCTACTCAGCTCAAAGAATTCAAGGAGTTTGCCCTTTTATGCCGACAAGCCGTGAACTTGCCTTGTGAGTTCACACCTAATTCATCCTTTTCACATTCGGTGTTTGTTACACTTTTGTGTCAAAATGTAAGGGACCTAAATTCTGATGGTCCTTACATTCTTCAAGCTTAAGAAGAGAGCTTTCCAACAAGACCAACCACGCTTAATTTGGAGTTCATTTGGTTGGTCAAGTTCAGCCCACAAATTCGGATATCAAAATGCAGGCCAGTTTTGGACAGTCTCCACTATTTAGCCCATAACTTTTGAACGGCTGATCCAAATGCGATGAAACCACATTCCCTGGAAACTAGACATCCTGATATTTGCAATGAATCAATAATCATCGAATTTGGATCAAACACCAGAGAGTTATTCCCGTTTGAAGTTGGGGTTGCTGCTGATGTGAATGCATTTAATGCAAAATGCGTGAAGGTGTGTGAAAGCTTCTGATTTCGGCTCTTGCTGCTTATACCTCCTCATAAAGCGTGTCCTCCCTCTTCAAATAAGGCTTGGACGTGTGATAATGGTGGGGTACATGCATCCTTTTTGCTGCCACACTCACTTCACACCAATAACACCAAAAGACACCCCTCTTCGGCTTTGTTCATCCGAATGTAGTATGCTGTTTTTTTTCACATCTTTTCATTTGTTTTCTATGTCTTTTCATTATGTAAGGCTTCTACTATATAAAGGCCATAGTATTAGAATCATTCCCCATTCAATCAACTTTCGAGATATATGAAATTTTGTGAGTTAGAAAACTCTCTCCCTTGAAATTCCTAGTGTTGTATCTTGAGTTTGGCAACTCAAGTGGGTCTCTAGGTTCTTTTTATTTCAACTAGATAGTGATTAAATTCAGTCACTAGTTGATCTAAAGAGGATTGCCCAAGTGTTCTCCAAGGGTGGCTCCTAGGATTATCCCTTGTAAGGTCACTTGACTATCCAAGTTTGCATTCTTCTACCTTTTGTTTCTCTTCTTCTATCAAAAACCAAACACTTTCTCTAGCATGTTTGTGAGGTTGGATTCTCTCCTACTCATTATACATCAAATTGGTATCAGAGCTTAGGCTACATTGTTGGCCAAGCTTCCCTTCTCATCCCAAACACAAAACTCACAAAAAAAAAAACAAAACCACAAAAGCCTCACAAAAATTTCAGTCGTGCCAAATCAGAAGAATAGCACGGCCATACCGTGCCACCACGCACGACCGTGCCACATCCTGCCCTTATCAACTCCCACATTTTTTTGTTAATCTTAAAACCATCACCATGTCTTCTAGCCTAACTGCCGAAGAAGCGGCTGAACAAGCCCTTAGAGAGAAGGCCGAACTTGAGGCACAAGTCAAGTTTTTGCAAATGCAACTTGGCCAACTCATGGAAGAGAAAAGAAGGAATCCACGGAGTTCAAGAAGCTCAAGCAAGCAACACCACTCGGATGACTCCGAGGGAAGCAATCCGGTTAGCACACAAATTCATTCTAAAACATTTTAGGGGTGGGGGACGCACAAAAACGATTCAGGTAATCCACATTCTTACAACAGCCAACAAGTACCTCCCATTCCCTTTCTTTTAGTTTTAATTTTTCAAGGGTGAGCAACCAACTCAGTCTCATGGCCTACCCTTAGGTTGAGAGTAGCGCTTAACTGTAACCTGGCCTACCGCACGGTCACCACTTAACTAACCCTAGCGTATCGCCTTAATGGACGGTCACCGCTAGCGCATTTTCGAAGCACATTTGGGGAAGGGTTAGGGCATGTTTGTTACCTATAGTCTGTAACTTATGGGCTCGATTTCCCTTAGCTCAGACTAGATAACTGCACTTAGATTCGAACAACACCTATATTTTAGCCCCCAAACTATACGAAACACATCCCCACCCTATCCTTAGCCTAGAATAATTTTTCTACAATTTGTGGTTCACTTTAGGAATTTCGAATCGTAGTTAATTCTGAATTCAATTTTGGTCAGAATTTGGGTTCAATTTCCAAAGCCCATATCTCGAGTTTCCGACGTAAATCTTTCGTTTTCTTGCCCATTATAGAAGGGTCAATCCATGCCCTACAATTCCCATGCTTGTTGTCTTTTCCAAAATCTGTCCAACACTAGGTCGTTTTCCTCAAAGAACTTACGCAGTCACTAGCTGCCCAAATCTGGGCAGCCCTCGGTAAATTAGTCATAACTCACCCAATACAACTCTGATTTCCTTGATTCAAAAACCAAATTACTCAAAAATTCTGATCCATCCACCATAAAAATTTTATAATTTTTGGACTATTGTACCATTGTGGGTCGAATTTTTAAGAATGGGTATGTTCAGTCTCAAATTAGTGGTGTTCTGCTCACATTGTCCCCGTTCAAATGGGTTCTTTTGGTTCAGTTTTCCCACCATGGTTGGTTGCCCGATTACCCACACCCATACTAATGATTTCTAAGTCCTCACCAATCCAAATCAAGCAAAAGGCCAAAATTTTTATTCAAAACAAATGTGGGAAGTCATCACTACGGTTATCTTGATCGGGTTTTGAAAAGGGAGATGATTCGGTCGTCACCCACTTCAAGTTCAAATCTAATAATTCATAAAAAAATACATCAAAAGTAGCAAATCTATATTGTTTGAATCGAAAAGAGCATAAATAATGAAAAGACTCAACTTTTATTATTTTTTCCCTCTTTGGTGTGCATGAACTATGCATCTGAGTACGGTTTGCATTCAATACAGATCAAAGAAAAGAGGGGGTGGGAGAGTGTGGTGCCGGTCGGCCGAATGTTGTGGCATCAGCTGGTGGCAATGCTGAGCTTGGTTGCGGCGCATAGAGAGCGAAGAGAGAGAGAGAGAGACGGAGTGGGAAGAGAGAGAGAGCAAGAGAGAGAGAGAAACCATGAAGGGGGTGCCACAGCTAGGGTTCAAGAATGGGGGAAGAGAGAGGAGAGTAGGGATCTGGCAACTCTGGAGATAAAAGAGGGAGAGAGCCTAAGGTTTTGGTGGTTTGGGAGGGAAAAGAATTATTCAAAAGTATATTTTTTTTCAAAAAAAACAAAAAAATTAGACCTTCTTCCCTTCTCGAAATAAAAAAAAGAAGTTGAATTTTTTTAAAAAAAAATCCTAAAATAAGAAAAGAGCTGAAAATGAAAAAATTTGCATTGACATGGATTTATTTAAGTCCTAAGGCCTAGGTTGGTCCATGCTAAATATAACTCATCTCGAAATGAATTTCCAGAGTTTTAAAAAAAATATAAAAAAAAGTCTTTGACTTGCAAATGACAAATATCCTTTTGACGCATGCACTGCTGGGTGCTACCCTCTAAGCCAAAACTGCTATCGAGGAAGTTGGCTTCTCTAGTGAGTAGTGAATAAAGTAGTCAAGTAAAATTCAGTGGGATTTTGTTTAGCCAAACGCTTAGGGTGAGAGCATACTTGCACACTAAGCACTAAGTAATTCATTGATTTGATGATCTATGGGGTGAAAACTTGGTCAATGGGTGTTGTCAGTAGGACTAAGAGTCTTGATGTGTACCGTGTGCTTGTGTGCAATTTCATTCTTGGATTATAGGGGTGATATTGGTAGTTGAGTGTATACAATTTTCCCTTGAATGTGTATTTTGAAAAATTCAAAAAGATTATCTATTTTTCTAGTCTCTTTTCTCTTTCTTTTTTTTTTAAAGATTTTGTAGGTATATCTTCTGTAAATGCTCACAAGGCCATACTTCTCTAGTAGGAGGCTCCTAAGGGTTTAAAGGGCTTGCTGCACGTGCTAACTACAACTATGATTCCTACAAAAGCAAGTTAGGTGTCTTAGGTAGATTTTTCTTTTCTTTTACTCAAGAACGAGCAAAATCTAGCTGGGTGGTATTTGTTTGGCCACAAAAAGGGACCATTTAAGCACTTTTAATTACTTAGTTGTTACTCATAATTGAGATTATTTTTTGTTTTATTTGGATTTTGTGTGTGTATAAAGGGAATAATGATTTGATGAAATATAAAAGTCATTTTCTTGGCATGCAAGACTAATTGAAGCTAATTTTGAAAAGTTGTGCCCAAATGAAAATAAAAAATTGAGGATTCCAAGAAATTTCGTTGTTATTGTAATTTTCGTAATATTGATCAACAGTGAAGAAAAAGAAACCTACTCCAGCTAGAATATGGAAAGCAAAGGAGGTCTATCACCACTACAAAGGAGGTTGTGGGTCCTGCAATTCATCAATCAATTCTTCATTATCTTAGCTTAGGTCATAGCTTTGATTCTACGAATAGATTAGTTTAGTTTAATTTTCTCTCAAAACCTTTGATTCAATACTTATCCTTAATTCAAGTTTGAGTTTTATTAATCTATTCGATTCAACTTTCAATTAGTTGGTAATTTCTTTCTTCCTCTCTCTCTACCACCCTTTTTTTTGTTCAGGTTTATTGCTTTCTAAATCATTCTATTGTTTTGCATGTTAGTAGTTGTTGAATACAGTCATGTTTAGACTACGTTCAATTTCTACTAGATAAATGATTTTGTTTTACCTATTTCTTGCATTCAATTTAATTAATATGGGTTATTTTTTAGTTAAAGTGGCCTAGATTCAACTCCAACCCTATGGATTCAACGCTCAAGTAGTACAACTAACAATGGTAGGGTTGCAGTTAAAATCTGAACCCCATTTTTGGATCTTACATCTGTTTATGTTTGTGCATATATACATGTATAAGTATACATATATACATGTCAGAGTTGGATTTCATCCACCTGGTGAAGAGAATTGCACCTTTTGAACTAAAACCTCCCATTTACTTGGTGCCAATGTGATAATGTTTATTCTCAATTTTGATGCTGAGAAATTCATAAGATGTGTTAGACATGATAAAGAAATAAATATCCAAAGTTAGTCATACATACTCATTATTCATGTGTAATATTGCTGTAATTAGGATTCAACCTGACCTTCCAAAAAGAAGACTTCCTGAGTTTTCATATTTCTATGGTCCGCCCTTCCCAAGTGACGAAAGTCGTACACGAAAAATTGAACAAAGCCAATTTTATGCAACAAATGAATTTAGCTATTGACTTTGCTCCACTACTATTGTTGCTTTTTTATGGTTAAATTCATCCCTATTTAAATTGATATCCCTAAACCAAAGCCCTAAAGTTTTTTAAGAAGTGCTTTTGATTATAATATCAGGCACTCTAACTTAGGTAAATAAGTAAAAGAAAGCTTAACTATTAGATGGAATCTAAGGCAAAGAAAGCTTAACTATTAGATGGAATCTAAGGCAAAGATAGCACACTTCTAAGACTTTTTTTAGTCCATAAATAAGCCTTTTCTTAGGTTTAAATAAACTCATGAGTAGACACCATTAACTTTTTAAAAAGATAATCATTAGCATGTTAAATGCACATATTATTGTAGAAAATAAACTACACACAATTAGATAAACGATAATGGACTAAAACAAATTGTTGAACTCGATTTAGGAATAATCTTTGGATTGAATGGCTAGACACTTAATGCCAACTTTTCATATCCTCTCTCTTGAAGAGGATTTTCCTAATATAAAACCTACGTTAGGTTCTTCCTTAAGCTCACCCCAAGTTTCATTGCTTAGTTTTTGCTTAGAAACTTTAATTACAAAGAGCCTTTGTCCCAACACAATTTAAAGAACCCTTCCTAACCCACAAAAAGCTTTCATTTGAGCTAAGACAATCCGTCCATAGTCCGTGCTCCTTTGTTTGACATCTTGCATTTTCGGAGAATGAGGTCCCCAAACTGAACCTATTTTCGAAAAAAGATCCTGAATAGTAATATAAGGAGCCTTGTTTATCTTGAGCTTCAAAGGGATTTGCATGATATCCAAGTCCAAGCACTTGCAACCCACCATGAAAATTTATTAGTATACCATCATTGTAAAAAAAGAAACAATAAGCATAAGGCATTGTAGATGTTAATTCAAAGCGAGGAGTTATTTATTTACATAACGTTTGGTTGGGGAGAAGTGATTTTCTCAGAAAATGATTTTTCAAGGAAAATATTTTTTCAAAGAAAAGTGATCTCATGCTGCATATTTCGTGGTTTGATGTAAGATAAATCGTTTTCCATTGAAGAAAATAAAATGTCAATTGAATTGCTTGAGTGATGAAAAATGTCATTTGAATTATCATAACGTAAATAAATGTCGACTAAATGAGGAATGTCAAGATTAAAATCTACAATTGAGGTTATTTTAATATTTTCTATATGATAATCAAGTTCTAATTGAAGCCATTGAAATTGTTTTAGTGGCCAAAAAGGTCAATGAAGGACTTGTTCTTTTCATTGCTAAATAGGGTTTGGTACATGGGTGAAGTTGGTAAAGAATGATAGAAATTGATATCTTTTCGTAATGATTGATAGGATTGGTTAAGGTCAGGACATATTGGAAAAAGTTGGTATAAGTTGGTAGAAGCTGAAGGATGTTGGTAAGAAATGTAAATGAGTAAGGATTTCTTTGTAAATTTTTTTGAAAAAGATTGGTGAGAATTGGTAAAATTCGTAGAAGTTGCTAGAAATTGGTGAAAGTTGGTTAAAGTTGCAAATGATTGACATTTTTTTGTAAGAGTAGCTAGAAGTTGGTAAGAATTAGTAGAAGTTGGGGGAAGTGAATTTACTACCAAAAAGAACAAGCCTTATATTGTTTAAATGACAAACAATGTCCACTAAATTGTTGTGGCAAAGAAAATGTTTACTAAATGAAGGAATGTTGGCCTCAAAATTTGAAGTTGAGCTTATTTTAGTCCTTCATATTCAGCAATCAAATTTTAAACCAAGCAATTGAAATTATTTTAGTGGCAAAAATTTTCAATTAAATTATCTAACTGGCAAAAAATGTTTGACTGGATTGTCGAAGCAGACATAAATGTTGATCAAATGAAGCAATGCTAAGTTCAAAATCTAGATTTGAGCATATCTTAATCTTTCCTATCAAGAGTCAAGTTTCAATCCAAACTGCCAACGTTGGATTTTGCAGGTGAATTCAACTGATCAAATCGTCAAAAGAGCTGAAGGAGGAAAATCAACTTCCTTTCTTTTCAAAGTTGGAATCATTCTCGTCCATGACAATGAAAATGGCTTTCCTAGGAGAGTAGTTTTTCATCCTTTACCGTGCTAAACAATGAAAAATTGAAAAGTATTTTTTGAGACTACCATCTTTCCCCCAACCAAGAACTATATAATCTACATTATACTACTATCGTGAGATACAAATATGTTAGGGTCAAAATTGTGGAAGCATTGGTAGCGCAGGCGCTGAGCTAATTAGAAAGCCTAGTAGTCTATTTGTAATAACAAATAGGAAAAACATGAAAATTACATATTTATCACTTGTATACTACTATACTATCTTAGTCTATTGGGAGCAATGGATTAATAGATTTCATGAAAAAAATCTAACACTGTAGACATTCTTGTATAAAATTATATTCAATAGCGACATGTAGAAGGCATTGATGTTATCGTAATAGACCTTGATAGCTCTAGAAATATGGATCCCTAAATTATAAAGGAGCTTGCAAATCTAAACTGTTTCAACTACAACATAAGGTACAAACTAATATTTGGATACTTCGAAATTCTACATGTTTTTCCCACTATGGAATAATATTAGGTCCAAACGATACTAGATAGCCAGCAGCAGAACATCAAGAATCGTCACATTTTTCCAAGGAGCATTAGAATACGTCATGATAAGAGATAGAGATGTCATAAGTCTAAGTTATACTCCATATTTTATGGTGTTGTAAGACAATAAAAAATACGCTCAACAGTTTGCAAATAAGTAGTGGGGGAGCATGCATAAAATTCATAAACTACATGAATGATATATATAATATCAAGTTTAGTCAAGTATGACAATGCGTTTACCATACTTCCACACTTAGAATGGTCTACAAGTAACTCCACTTTAATTAGAGCCAATAAGTTAAGGAAAAACAAAACTAAAGAACTAGTTTTGGAGTATGCATGTGGAGTTTATGAATGAGATCTTGGACATACTTTTGTTGGGAAAAAAATATGCCTTTAGAAGTTCTTAACACCTAAACACCTACAAAATAACATCGATAACTCAAAGTCATTTAGAGAAAATGAGACAGGGGAGAAATAAAATTATTAGGGACTAAGAACGCATTACCATTGAAAAAAATATCATCTGTATATAAAAGTAAAATCAAAATGGTAGTCCCATGGTTGTAAACAAACATAGTGATGTCAAGCTAGATACATACAACACCATGTGACAAGGAAATTGTTGAATTTATGAAACCAACTTAAGGACTTTGTTTCAAACTATAATAGCCTTCTTGAGTTTCTAAACATGATGTGGATACTTCAGATGAACAAACCTAGTAGATTGTCTCACGTTAATTTCATCTTGAGAATTCTGAAAGTCTTTGTGCGTTTCTAGAAGGATAAGCCAGCCAACAAGGAAGACTACCTCCGAGCTGCCCCTTAGGTTTTCGTCAGTTGAAATTTTCCATATCGAACCCTCTATCTTGTTGTTCATTAGACCAGAGTTTTTGGGAACAGGATTTGTAGTCACCCTCGTATTCCTTTTCCTTTACCGGTCATCTTAAGTGCCATTGTCTTTGACTCGGCCCAATAGATAGTGCAAAATATTTCAGCTCAGGTCTCGCTAGGTTGCTAGAGGGACCAACAGAAGACTTAAACCTTTAACAAAAGAAAACCTTACGGAACTTTATCTGGAGGAGAAGATTCCTCCTTATCATAGTTTCTGTTGCTCAAATTAGAAATGGAACAATAGAAAGTTTCACGATATACAATTAACCTTAACTCCTTAACGAATTATTTGTTCGCCTCGTTACCTACATGCATGATTATAGCTTACTTATGTGTGGGTTGTCTTGGAAGCTCAAATAGAGTTATATTAGGGATCTCCTTAATTTGATAAAACGCACTTTCAAATTAACTTCTTCTAAGATAACTGCCCTTTTACGGAATTATACATTGGGATTTCATCCTTAGCTGAAACACACAATAGCATAGTTTTCCCTAGTGAAAGCTTCCTTCGGGTTGTCTCATATTACAACCATTAGGGTGAGGACCTTCATTAGGATCTCTTCTTGGAGTCTTTTCCCCAAGTGGTAGCTAGCATAGATCAGTCATAGATTATAATGCTAATTTGAGGAGATACACGATATTTTTGGAAGCTTTATATTTTTATTCTTAAATTTCATCAAATTTTAAGTTGTGGAGGTCAAATTACTCCTAAAACAAAGGTATAAATCATATAACAAATTTGAATTTTTATGTAGTAAGTATTGCATGAGACTGTAATGATAACATAACGTGAGACGCATTGGTCATGTCGCCAATTGCAATTCATTTTTCATTTTGATCATCTGCATTTGAGATGCACACACGTATTAGACCATTAAACATTCTCTCTCTCGTCATTGCTCACTCAGCTCTCGTTCTTATATCCCCTCCAATGCCAGCTTTCTCTCTTCCGTCCATCATCGCCTATATAAGTCGACCTCCACCGCCGCTTTTGCGCCTCTCTCCAACAATCATCGAGAAGACATTTTTCCCCATTATTCATTTGGTCATTGTTGATCTTGTTGTTCAAGGTTTGTTTTTTTCTTCAATTCATTGTCGAATTGTGTATCAAGTCATTGTTGAATTTTGTTTCTTATGAGTGTTGAATATGTTTGGTGAATTTTTTGTTTGGTTGCATGTATTGTATTCTATATGATATGTTGATAGTTGATGAAACAATGGTGGAAACATAGGAGGGAAGATCTGTATTGATGGAAGGCAACGATATTTTTTAAGGCATTCCCTTATGAATAGGTCTGGATGTGAGTATATAAAACCCTTAATTAGTCAACTTTTGATTTGTTTTCTTGAATACCGTAGTAATGTGTAGCTAGGTGTGTTTGGCGAACAACTAGTAGCTATTTGTATTAGTTGTTAGCTGTTAACTATTTAAACACGCTGTTTGAATTAGCTGATTGTAGAAAGACTGTTTGGTAAAGTTAGTTGTTTCTAATAAAGATGTTTGGTAAAATTCCATTTATATCCTTATCCCTAAACTACTTTTTTATAGAATTTTTTTTGTTATTTATTATTCAATTTCTTTTTAAAAAGAATTAAATTAGTCACATGTATATAAATTAACTTCATTTGTGATCACACAAAAAAAAAGAAAAACTTCATTGATAAAGCTTTTCTTTTTTCTTAAATTATACATAACTTGTATTCATCGTTTATCGTATTTCTTTTCAATTTGTTCTTATGAAAATGATGCCAAAATTTCATAAAGTTATTTTGTTAGTTTTAAAATTTTTTTAGTTTATAATGACTTTATCTGCATTAGATTCAATTCACAGAAAACATAATATCAAATATTACTATTTCGCATCAATCCAAAGCTCATTGTCGAGGTAATTAGAAGGGAGATTGAATAATTTAAAGTATAAATATCAAAATATTAGACATTCATAAAGGTGCATGGTGCGAGAACCACATAAGCGTTATATAATATACTAGCGAAATTAAAAAATCTACACCAAAACGTATATACTTGGTTAAAAAAAATACAAACAATGAAAGAGACAAAGCAACTTCAATGGTTTGTTTTTTTCTCAAAAAAAAAAGAAAGAAAATATTTCCACGCTTGTTAATCCTCAAGATCTAACTAGGTTTGAATGCTACTAAGAAACACTTTATAATACTATATACTCTTTCTATTTTATAAAATAATATTTTGTAAATATAATGTAATGCCATGTAATGCAATTTGTCTAAAGTCTTGGGCAAATGTGTCATTTTCACAAAAAACTCTTTTGAAAAGTGTAAGACCCGCATTCTTTATTCTTATGTTAAGCTAACCATGTTGGCTTTTTGACGTTATAAAATCGTATTATATAAACGATATGTGTAAAATATTTATTGATGTGCCTGAATGAACGATAATTTTATTAAAAGAATCCTATTGTTGCTACTATTATCATTATTATTATTATTATTATTAGTTTTGAAAATCCTTTGATGATTTTAAATAAGCATTATTAAGGGCTATTAACGGGTACTAAATCGAGTAGGAACCCAAGTGCAGTCAGATTATTAACCTTAGAATTAGTTTCGAGGTTTATTGAATCGAACGTAGATATATTTGGGAGTGAGTAATCGAGGAAAGATTGTATTATCGATTCGGGTTTACAATATAAGGTGCGAAACTACACTAGTGGTGTTGATTGTTGGGGAAGCTTCAAACACCCAAAAAAACAAAAAAAGAGGAAAGGGGAGGGGCAATTTCGTTAAATCCCGCAAGACTTAAGCGTGGCTTCTCCTTCTTCCTCTTCCTCAAGAAAAGCCCCCTAAGCCCTATCTCCCTCCTCCATCTTCTTCTTCTTCTTCTTCTTCTTCTTCTCTCCACACCCACGATCTCAAGCATCGATTTTCATCAATTTTTGTCTCAGCCTAGCTTGAAATTCTTCACAGTCAGCATCCTCAAAATCAAACAAGCTGATTGCAACCATTTGGACCACAATTTGGGGCATCAAACGCATACCCAGGCTTAGCCATGCAACCATGTTTCCAGTTACTTTAATTGTCCGGTAAATTGGGTGTTAATTTGCTGCATTGAACGCCCATCACAATCTCAATCAATGAGCGAAGTTGTGGTCGAATTTGGGGTCTATTTTACGTGGGATTGGGCACGGTCGCAGCAAGGGTCAGACGGTTTTGGGGTCTATTCGTACGGTCAGCGAGAAAGGGTTGAGGAATTGAGTTTTTTTCCAGCACTCAAAGCTGAGCCCAAAGCCCTTTGAATGGATCCTTAGCTTAGATTCAAGGTAGGTGTTTCTCTCCTCCTAGTTATTACTAATTTCAATGAATTTTATTAAATTATAGTCAGTTAATGTTGAATGCGAGTTCATTATCTATAATTGGAGGAATTTTAACCAAATTTGGGTAAATATGATAATGATGCTGATTTAGGACCCTCGCATGTGAGTTGATGTGGAGCTTGTTAACTGGTTAATTTGGAAAATCATGGGACAACCAAAATTATGTCTTAAAGTTGTTGTTAAATTAGTTTTATTATGCCTAAGTTCTATTTTGAAGGTTGCATCTGAATGCTACGTTCAAAGGATGCTAATCGGGTGATTTGAAGAAATTCTAGAGCAAACTGAATTACGCTTAAATGATATTGTTAGATCAGTTTGGATATATCTATATTCTGTTTATGGTAATACTTCCAAATGCTACGCTTATGGATGTTGGTTTGTGAATTAAACGATTGAGTTGTTGTGATACTGAATCGAGCTTGGTAGTTGGATGGTTTGAGGTAAAACTATTGAGAAATTTGAGGTTCTTGTGGTCGATGTTGTGTGAGGAGGGGCCTGTAAACCCGACCCTAACTCATATTTATTTATTTAAATCATATTTATTTATTTAATTAATCATGTTGATTCATTTAATTTATCATGATTATGCATTTAATCATTCATGGTTATTTGTTTAACCAAATCATGTTTATTAATTCAATTACACTCAATTTATATACTTATCGAATTACCTTATGTCATTTAAGTTTTCTACTTTCATTTATCGTATTTAATCATCTTGGTTGGGGCATATTTTATTTGGTCCCATTTTGCAATTTAAGTTTCATTGATTTGTTAATTCAAGTTTTGTTGATTATTTAAATATCGGGTGAATCGATAGTAGGTCTCGGTAATTATGGTTTAAGAAATTATTATTATTATTATCATTATTATTATTATTATTATTATTATTATTGTTGTTGTTATTGTTATTGTTATTTTTATTGTTATTATTATTATTATTATTATTATTATTATTATTATTATTATTATTATTATTATTATTATT
>JACYFF010031952.1:47257808-47361311 GCA_017589665.1 Selenicereus undatus
ATTATTATTATTATTATTATTATTATTATTATTATTATTATTATTATTATTATTATTATTATTATTATTATTATTATTGTTGTTGTTATTGTTGTTGTTGTTGTTGTTGTTATTATTATTATTATTATTATTATTATTATTATTATTATTATTATTATTGTTATTGTTATTATTATTATTATTATTATTATTATTATTATTATTATTATTATAACCTTGCAAAAATTTAATTTTGAGTTACGCAAAATCGTTGTCGTTACGAAGCGTTTTAGTCTCGAACCCAACTTATTTCAGCCGGTTTGAAACCCCAACAAGTTGCCTATTAATCTAACTAATTACCATGGCTAAACTTAACCATGATTAGCTTAAAAAGGTGGCTTTAATAGATAAAATTTCAGCTAAGTGTGTTGATTAGTCAAAACACACACAACTCAATCCAAAGCTCACTTTCTCTCTCCTTTCTCACCCCCCTCACAGCAGCAATTGGGCAGCACTTCTTGGGTGTTTTCTGGCCATTTTTTTGGCTAGCCCAGATGGTTTCCGACCCCCCCTCCCAACATCCTAGTATCTCAACCTACCATCCTTCATCTTCAAAATCACTAAACCTCATCTCCATCTCAACTTATTTAATTTGCAATCAAATTGAGTACTTGAAATTTGATCTTGTTGGTTTTGATTCTTGTTTTAGTTTTGATTCTTGTTTTGACGCTTGTGATCATTGATCATGATATTTTGATAAGAAATAAGAGTTATTTTGGTGTTGATCATGGTGAAGTTGAGCTTGAATCATGCTAGGGTTTAGGGATGATCATGTTCATGCAAGCTTAAGTTAAAATCATGTTTATGGATTGATTATGATCATTGTGATGATTATTTTGTATTTGATTTTATAATATTTAGTTTTATTGATTATTATGATGATGTTTTTGGTGATTTAGAATGATTTCAACTGAGGATTTATGTGAAAAAGGAAGAGAAAACTAAACCAATGAAGGCTGGAAATTTAAGGAAACCAAGGCAGACTTCGGGATTAAATTTGTAATGATCGGGACATGGGAAAACTATGATTTGTGGTTGGTAGATAGCTCAGCATGTTATCTTTCAAATGGATTTTGAATCGCCTTAATCCGAGGTCTGTGGAAGAAGTTATGGTCATTTTATCAAAACTGTGCAGATTGGACCAAAAATTGACACACTTGTGTTTTAGCCCCATTTTGAGAACCCTCGTGGGAATCACAATTTGTGTTGCACATGAATGTTTTTTGGGACTTCTTAATATTTTCCTTTTGGGGTTTTAGGCCTCCATTTGAGGTCTAGGGTGAAAGTTATGAATTTTTGAAGTGAACTGAACTGCTTTGGTGCAAATGGGGCTATTATGGCAATTTTTGTGCAGCATATAGTTGGAGGAAAATTTAGAACATTTTACTATAGATTCTCCATATTATGTTCAAATTTTCTATAAGATTTCATGAATTTTGGTTGAGTATTTTGAGTTTGGTGATTTTTGGAAGCATTTTGAGTAATTGTGTAAAGAGCAATAATAAAGATTGAATGAGATTGATAATGCATTCATTTTCTGTATTTGGGAAAAGTAAGGTCATTTAAGGGGGAAATGAATATTCATGGACTTTCATGGAGCTTTTAGCTTGATCAATGAGAAAGAAGAAGGCAACTATACAATTTGGGAGCTTGTTTATGAGCTTTGAATTATTTATGGATTCTACAAAGAAAATACCAAGCTTAGTGAGCTTAATAGCTTCTTTTGAGTTGAATGATTCATTTGGGGTGGAATTCTATATCTAATTGATTTATGAATGAAATATGAGAAGTGGGGAGAGTTGTGGCTCCGAACCATATTTATCAGATCAAGTTATTGAAGTTTATGCTATTTTGAACCAAGATATATCTCGCTTGGACTCAAACCGTTATTACTCACTCACTTCAAAATGTGTCAAATATATTTATCAAGCCAATCTAGTGTACTCGTTGTTATTTTGAACCAAGCTATACATCAGCGAGCCTTAAACCCATATCTGCAACTTATCTCAGAAAAGGCCACAACCACTCCCTAATTTGTCACCATTAAGGCCTTTTCCTTTTTAATCTCATTTATCTTACTATTGCCTATTTTACATTCATTTACTTTATATCAAATTTAAATACTTTCACCAATTAAGTTTTGAAGTTATATTGAAATACCAAAGTTATGTATACTATTTAATTACTCAGTTTCTATTATGCATACTTTTAATTACTCAATTATGCGAGAAAGGATCATTTGCTGATTACACATGCCTACAATGACATTTATGAAACAGAGTCGAGGCCTAGTTATCGTTCCCTATTACGCATAAGTGTTAACAATTCAGAACATATTTATCAAGTCACATAACATTTTTTTAAAGACTCAAGATACGTTCTTTGCCTCTATCTTCAGGAAGAAGAACATGTTTATCAAGTTACAACTCTTAATGAGTTTATCAATGAATCAGTTTATACACTGATTTGCCATTTAACTTGTGACCCCGTCAGTTATCATCTATAGGCCGTCAGCCCATCATTTACCCGAGCGGCTTCAGGCCAACTCTTGATCGGATTGGCAAGTGTACACCTATGTATAAATCATATCAATGCAAGGGGTTCACACCCAGATAATAATGAGCAATTCGGTTTTATATTACTTTTATTTTCATTGTTATTGCCAACTAAATGAATTTCAAAAGCGAGTACCCATCCACATTTTTTTTGTGCTCATTGTACAATATAGGAATGTGTGTACTGAGTTTTTGCTCACATTTTCGAATTGTTTTCATGTTTTCCATTTTAGGTGATGAAGTATAACATATTTCTCCTTTCAGCAGACCCTTTTTGAAGCTATCACATACTCATAGTGGATTCAGCGTATCATGAATGTTGGGATCGACCTCAGGGTCAACTTGGGTCTATGCTCAATATACTTATGTAGTGTGAGTGGAGTTAGCAAATGGTACGATTAAGTCGATTGTATTGAAGTTGAACTATTACGGACTTCGGTCTTGGAGTGTTTCAGTTTAATAGATATTGTGATTTGAACATGAGTTGCAAGATCAAACGGATTCAGTGAGCCTTGTCCTTATCAGGACGGCGATAGCGCTGCTATTATTAAGTCTTCCGCTGCAGTTTTCTGTAAATCATGTCATTAGCATTTTGGAGGCATTACAGATTTGGTATCAGAGCCAAGGTTTTAAGGGCCACTGTGAGCTATCAAGTGTTTATGAGTTAGCTATCAAGGTGTGTATGATTTATGGTGGACCAGTTGAATGAGCTATCGACTATAAGTTCATATGTATGGGCATATTTGGAGGAACCATTTTCATTTGGGTGACTCAATCATTTGGTAATATCCTAACATTCAAGCATTAGCAAAGTGGTGTGTGGAACCATTTGGGTTACATGTTAGGGAGGCATGCTCTCATTTATCTAGGAGTTGTATTGTATGTTTCATTTCTCTCATTGTTTAAATTTTTGCAATCCTGCACTCCGGGTGCGTGACCTGTTGAGTTATGAACTCCCGTGTGTGGCCGTTGAGCTATTGAAGTGCTTCTTTCCATTTCAGATATCTATTGTAAGGCTTTAAGCTTGGATTTTAGTTAGTTTTTAGGTGGAACTCTGTCCGTTTTACCCCAGGATTTGAGAGTTTTATTGAGGTGTGATGATATATGGTTGAAACCCGATGTGGGGATGCCATTTGCAACTTCTTAAAGGATTAATATAGTGTCAAGTTCGATGTAAACCTCTAGATGAGGAAATGTCTTATGGGGCAATATCTTTGAGGTGAATCAGTATGAGATGAACACTACAATGAGTGCTTATGTATGGTGATAACAATTAGTATCTTAAGGTTTGCTATTTGGCATTATATGTGTCGTACAAGTAAGATTAAGCTGCCATGTACAGGAATTATCTGGTCTTGACACTAAGACTGTACCTCATCAATGCTCCCATTACTTCCTTTCATTGACTTATTTATGCCCTAGTTACCTTGAAGTATTCAGAGGCATTAGTTCTTTGCCACTAATACTCTCTTGATTGGTAATTGAGTGTTTATGGAAATTCTCATATGTGGTATATGGGGAGTTCTTGAAACAAATCAGAGCAACCTTTCTTATAGGCGATTCAAACCGTGACAATCATAACCGTTTAATTCTCTATTTCCATAATGGAGACTATAATGACCACCGGTATACATTACTGTGTGATTTGCAGTTCTTCCTAAGCATATTTGGTCCATTCTACTTACAGTTCAATCACCACTATGTTCATATTTTTACTGACACCTACTTTAACTCCTTACTTCTATTTGGGCAGTATTCACTTATTGCTTGCAAAGCCTTTGATTGCTTCAACCCAGGCATTGAGCACCCTTTCAGCAATTAAATGGATCCATATTGTTCTTGTTTCGATAGCACCGTAACGTTGTGTTGGCATACTACTCTATGGCCATGATTGCATGTCATTACTTAAGTTATTTTGGCAATCCTTTCTTTACTAATACAACCTATCTTATGAATGATAAACCTATCTCATCCATGTCATTACAGGGCTTGGGTTTGATATTAACCGAAATTGTGTGGATTGCGAGGTTTATGAAATGCTAAAGTGGATTCTGTTGAGACCGTTCCTATGAAGTGTTACAAATGTGGTACTTGTGAACCTCTTCTCTCTTGATGTTGTTGAGTGATGCTGTATGATTGATTGCTGAACTTAGACATCTTCCAAAAGGGGTCATTAAAGGCTTGTCTTCATAATTGTGAATATTTTGAATGTTTACCAGTTGCCTGTTAGTTGTTAAGATGTTTGTAGCCTCAAAGATGCTAAATCGTCGAACTACGCATTGAGTGACTAAACTGAATAGTCGATAAGTCTAGGAAATTAAATAGCAAGCTATAGTAAGTTCAAAAACATTTTAAGACTTTGGTTTGATTATGTCCCTTTCTTTGAGTTTAGAAAGGATTTAAACAAGCCAAAAATGGGCAACTGAAGATGTCTATTACGAAACCTTGTTTGAATTATAAGCAAGCTAAGTACTTTAAGCTTTCAATCAGTTTCGATTTGCGAGTTAGCAAATTCATCATGATTTTATGAGGTTTTCAAGTTGAATTATAAAGTGTTTGGAATGTGTTACGTGTCAACCCTCCCCTTCTATGTCATTAAGCTTTACCATGTGTGTGAGGGTCAGGTTTTGAAAAGAATGTTTTTCATGGTTAAAAATAAAGGTAGTCGTAATTATTAGGCATAAAGAGTGAGTTGTATGATAAATGATTTTGCTATGAGAGACAGCAAACCTATTAGCTGCTATGGCCATGCACTTTAAATTGGTTAAGATAACGTGCTTAGAGACATATATAATATGGGAGTCAACCTACTAGAATAGGGGAATCCCTAGCCTACGGAGTAAGTCCCAGTAGTGGGAGACCCTAGAAGACCCTGACGAGGGTGTAGGTCTATTTATGTTGCTATCCCGGGAGTAAGAGCATATGAGTGAGGATAGTCTCACTAGATGTTAAGAATAGATCTCCCCCAAACAGCACATTATGATGATCTTATGCCCAGAGTATTTTCCTAATAAGTAAGAAAAATAGTCAGCATTTCACCATTTTAAGTATTTTAGGAAAAAAGAAATATTTTAACGGCCAGTTAGAGGCTAGTGTGAATAAGATTTGAAAAGCTTATAAGCGTCATTAGAGGACTGATACATAAGAGATTTCTTTTTAAAGAATGTGAGCCTCAAGAGGCTAAATAAAGTGTTTTCAAGAAAAAGAAAGAAAGCTTCTTGTGCATGTCATGTGCATATTTTACGAACGAGATTCGAAGTATAGTTTGAATGAAATTTCAAAAAAAGTACGGCTATATCCTTGTAATGCATTGAGCATATAAGTTTTCAAATGTGGATATTCTTTGAATAAAACATAAGTCACCGCGTTTTCAATTTGAGTATTTGAGAGCACTTTTACTCCATCCTTGTTGCTTACTTGCTCATGTGCCGAAATGCTTCTTCTTTAGGGAAGTTTGGTTATCAAGGGCTTAGCGATAAGCTTGAGAAGCTAGTATAAGGCATACAGGTGATGATGATTCCTTTTGGGGACTATGATTGCCTAATATGATAGTAATATACAAATGACATTTGTCTGCTACTTATCATTATTACCTGCAAATGGTTTTGGTTTTAAGGAGTCGGGAAATTCTCACTGAGTGTGTTGTAGCTCATCCCATTACTAGTTCCCCTTTTTCCCATGCTTTCATTGTGACAAGTAGAAGTCAATTTACTTATGCTGAGTTGGAGTCTACCCTTTCTTGTAAATATATGTAAACAAAGCACTTTAGTTTATATAATGCATATTGCTTATAAGTCGCTCTGTATGGCCATGTGATCCAACCATCTGATTAGCCAGTTGTCTTTTTAGCTAAAGTTGGTTATATTTTGGGATGTAAACCACACCACTCCGGATGTGTGATCCGTCGAGTTGTCTCTTTTATTTCCTTCTTTATTATTGAACTTTATTGTTTTGGTGTACTCCGGGCGAATGGACATAGAGTTGTGGACTTCGGTGTGTAGTTGTTGAGCTTGTTTCAGTGTCTTTTTATACTTCTATTGATTGCAGGGATTTAATGTAACACTTCAAGCCTGGGAAATGATCAATTTTCAGGTGAAACTCTGTCTGTTTCCCTCATAATTTAAGTAGGATTTAAGGAGTCATTAACGCTCCTAGCCCTAGGGGTTGGGGGTGTTACAAGATGGTATCAGCTCAAGGTCCTACGATATATGCATGCTTTTGTGTGCAAATGTGGTTTTTGTGTGAACGTTGGTACGTTTAGTAAGCTATGTGCGGCTTGAGTGAGCTCATTAATTGAGTGACTGGATGATTTGCTAAAGCATAGACCGAATGACTTGTATTGTCGTGAATGAGCTAAGTATTGGCTCAATAATGGTTGTTTCATATATACACTAGGGTGATTCAATCAAAAGTTTAAAGTACATTTGGATTGAATTCAAGTGATTGGAAAAGTCTTAACTCTAAGCTCATTTTTGCCCCTAAAGTACGATTTGCTCCTCGAGCCCCATAATGGAGTGAGCTGACGTATTCAAAGGTTGGTAGAGAAAGTGCTAGAAGCAGCTAAACTATTCTCCTTTTTTAAAACCTAGAAACTTCGAGAGTTAAGATCCATCATAAATAGTGCGTTAAGGTTTTTCTTTCACATAAAAGACCTTTCTAATTCCATAGTTAGGTCTTACTATTGCATTTGAATGCATACATTTTCCTTATAGTGATGTTCGAGCCATTCTCTAAAGATAAGTTTCTA
This sequence comes from Selenicereus undatus, assembly GCA_017589665.1. Taxonomy (NCBI): domain Eukaryota; kingdom Viridiplantae; phylum Streptophyta; class Magnoliopsida; order Caryophyllales; family Cactaceae; genus Selenicereus; species Selenicereus undatus. The sequence continues at coordinate 47,265,150 of JACYFF010031952.1, forward strand.
TGTGTAACTAGATGGATCTAATACCTGCTTGCTAAGATGCATTCATTGCTTGATGTGATTTGATTATCCAGGTGATTTAAGTTTTGTAATTCATGGCACAACATGACCTGTAACTCATTGTTTGCTTTCCGTGAATTATATGATTTCCTGTTATAGCTGAATAACTGCATATGCACGTCTTTAAAGTGCGATACAGTGACCATACGAACTTGCATTCGCATATTGCCCTTGTATTCTATATTGACCAAAGTAGCGCAGTGGAAGCGTGGTGGCCCATGACCGACAGGCCCCAGGATCCGTCTATGAGCATAACCTTTCACTCATATGAATCTATGACCTAGGAGGTGATTAGTTCCAAGTAGGGACCTTAGGGAAAGTCCCCCCACCGTCAAAACCATCAAGTTGCATTCTTGCCTTAGCATTTTCTTCTCAAGTTATACCTATCGATATTTTGATTCTTGATCTTCAGTGCTCTGTTGTTGAGTCTACGTGATATCAATGTGATTTCAAGTGCTACTTCAAGTTCCACCTATGCCAATATGACGTATTATGATGCCTCCGCTACGTTAGTGTGATGTGGTAGCTTACTAGTTAATTGATTTAACCTTAGATTGATTTAATATCTTCATGTTTTTGAGTGAACATGATTAAGTTAACCCCCTTCATAGGACTTTGACATGTCCTATCTAAGTTGCCATGAATGAAAGGCCTAAAAGTTAGTTGTGATTGATGTGTGAACATAGGAATGTCAGTTGCATATGCTTCTCTTTTCTAAATTGCTTACTATATGCATATTAGACTGTTTCATGTTGCTTATGATTCCTATGCTTGAGAATGCCGAATTGTTGATTCTATGCGATGCCATGGTGCTTAAGTGATGCTACGTGGTGCTATGTGACGTCCTTGTTACTCTAATGTGTTATAAGAGTCTCCAGGTTAACCGTTTCGATCCTAAAAGTGACTTGAATTCAAGTTTTAGAATGAAACCACCTGTATATGACCTTGAGATATCATGGCCCAATTGTCACACCTCTAGGTGCCAATTCATAACTATGTGTATACATAGGGTTGTTGTTTACTATGTGGATTGAGTCTAGATAATTGAAAGTCTATGTTCCTTTTTAAAACAGGCTTAATATCGTTTTCCACGCTAACTCATTTCCCCATCACCTATGCGATTGCCCTCAGCGTCTAAATAGAGTGAGTAGCCGCTCGAAGAGCATTGGTGAGGAGGAGCCTGGATACCACAAACCTCCTTCTCAGTTTCAATTAATTGTAATCAAGATTTTCGATTTTAGTGCGAGTGGTATAGACTGTTTCATGTGTATGCATGTCTTTGGTATGACTGAACTATGCTTTGGAATTTCGAGGACGAAATTCTTTTAAGGGGGTAAGAGTGCAAGATCCACGTTCTTTATTTTTACGTTAAGTTGAATATCTTGGCTTTTTGACGTTATAAAATCATATTTTATACACAATATGAGTTAAAAATTGATTGATGTGCCTGGTGAACGATAATTTTATTAAAAGAATACTATTGTTGATATTATTATTATTATTATTGTTAGTTCTGAAAATTCTTTAATATTTTAAATAAGCATTAAGAAAGGTTATTAATAGGTACTAAATCGAGTAGGAACTCGAGTACGGTTAGATTATTAACCTTAGAATTAGTTTTGAGGTTTATTGACTCGAACCTCGATATATTTGGGAACGAGTAATCGAGGAAAGATTGTATCATCAATTCGAGTTTAGAATAGGTATGAGATTACACTAACGGTGTTGATCGTTGGGCAAGCTTGAAACACAAAAAAAAAAAGAGGAAAGAGTAGGGGTAATTTCGTCAAATCTCACCAGACTTAAGCATGGCTTCTCCTTCTTCCTCTTCCTTATCCCCCCCCCCCCCCCCCCCCCCGAGCTCCATCTCCCTCCTCCATCTTCTTCTTCTTCTCTCCACACCAACGACCTCAAGCACCAATTTTCATCAAATTTTGCCTCAGCCCGACTCGAAATTCCTCACATTCCACACCCCCAACATCAAACAAGCTGATTGCTGAGTGCTTTAGGCGAAATCAGTGCGATACCACCACTTTGTGGTCAATTTAGGCGACGATCGAGGGCATTGAACGCATACCTAGGCTTAGCCATGCAACCTTGTTTCTAGCTACATCAATTGTCCAGTAAATTGGGTGTTAATTCACTGCATTGAACGCCCATGACAATCTCAACTAGTGAGCGAAGTTGTGGTTGAATTTGGGGTCTGTTTTGCATGGGATTGGGTGTGGTCGCAACAAGGGTCAGATGGTTTTGGGATCTGTTGATGCGGTCAGTGACCAAGGGACAAGCAATTGAGTTTTTTTTCCAACACTCAAAGTATAGCCCAAAGCCCTTTGAATGGGGCCTTCGCTTGGACTCGAGGTTGGTGTTTCTCTCTCCCTAATTATTACTAAGTTCAATGAACTTTACTGAATCATAGTTAGTGCATGTTGAACTCGAGTTAATTATCAATAATTGGAGGAATTTGAACTAAGTTTGGGTAAATATGATAATCACACTGATTTAGGACCCTTGCACGTGAGCTGATCGTAGCTTGTTAACCGGTCAATCTGAAGAATCATAGAACAAGCAAAATTATGTCTTAAAGTTGTTAAATCAGTTTTATTATGCCTAAGTTCTCTTTTGAAGGTTGCATGTGAATGCTACGCTCATAGGATGCTAATTGAGTGATTTGAAGAAATTATAGAGCAAACTGAATTATGCTTAAATGCTATTGTTAGATCAGTTTGGATATATCTATATTTTGTTTATGGTAATTACCTACAAATGCTATGCTTTTGGATGTTGGTTTGTGAATTAAATGACTGAGTTATTGTGATACTGAACTGAGCTTGGTAGTTGGATGGTTTAAGGTGAAACTATTGAGTAATTTGAGGTTCTTGTGGTCAGTGTTGTGTGAGGAGGGGGCCTGGGTTTGATATTAACTGTAATTGTGTGGATTGTGAGGTTTATGAAATGCTAAAGTGGATTTTGCTGAGACTGTTCCTGCGAAGTGTTACGAATGTGCTATTTGTGAACCCTTTTCCTCTTGATGATGTTGAGTGATGCTATATGATTGATTTCTAAACTTAGACATCTTCCGAAAGGGTCGTTAAAGGCTTGTTTTTATAATTGTGAATGTTTAGGTGTTGCTTGTTAGTTTATGAAGATGTTTATGACCTCAAAGATCCTAAATCGTCGAGCTACTTAGTGAGTGACTCAACTGAATAGTCGATAAGTCTAGGTAATTAAATAGCAAGCTAATAGTAAGTTCGAAAACATTTTAGACTTTGGTTTGATTATGTCACTTTCTTTGAGTTTAGAAAGGATTTAAACGAACTGAAATGGGCAACTGAAGATGTCTATTACGAAACCTTGTTTGAATTATGAGCGAGCTAAGTACTTTAAGTTTTGAATGAGTTTCGGTTTGTGACTTAGGAAATTCATTACAATCTTAAGAGGTTTTCAAGTTGAATTATGAAGTGTTTGGAATGTGTTACGTGTGAACCCTTTCCCTTCCATCTCATGAAGCTTTATCATGTGTGTGAGGGTGAGGTTTTGAAAAAGAATGTTTTTCGTGGCTGAAAATAAAGGTAGCCGTAACTATTAGCAAACAGTGGCCTATTTTTAACTATACGAATGCAATTTTTATGGCATAAAGAACTTAAAAAGGAGTGAGTTGTATGATAAATGATTTCGCAATGAGAGACAGCAAACTTATTAGCCGCTATGACCATACGCTTTAAATTGGCTAAGATAACATGCTTAAGGACATATGTAAGATGGGAGTGAACCTGCTAGAACAGGGGAATCCTTAGCCTAGGGAGTAAGTCCCAGTAGTGGGAGACCCTAGAAGACCCTGAGGAGGGTGTAGGTGCATTTATGTTGCCATCCCGATAGTAAAAGCTTATAAGTGAGGATAGTCTCACAAGGGGTTGAGAATAGGGCTCACCCCAACCAACACATTATGATGATCTAATGCTCAAGTATTTTCCTAAGAAGGAAAAAAAGCTGTCGGCATTTTGCCATTTTAAGTATTTTAGGAAAAAAGAAAGATTTAAAGGGTCATTAAGAGGCCAGTGCGGATAAGATTCGAAAAGCTTTTCAGGGTCATTAGAGGACCAATACGAAAGAGATTTCTTTTTAAAGAATGTGAACCTCAAGAGGCTAAGTAAAATGTTTTCAAGAAAAAGAAAGAAAGCTTCCGATGCATGTCCTGTGCATATTTTACGAACAAGATTCCAAGTATAGTTTGAATGAAAGTTCAAATAAAGTGTGGCTATATCCTTGTAATGCATCAAGCATATAAGTTTTCAAATGTGAATATTCTTTGAACAAAACATGAGTCATCGTGTTTTCAATTTGAGTATTTGAGAACACTTTTACTCTATCCTTGTTGCGTACTTGCTTATGTGCCTAAATGCTTGACCTTTAGGGAAGTTTAGTTATCAAGGGCCGAGCAATAAGCTTTAGTAGCTAGAATGAGGTAGAAGGGTGATGATGATTCCTTTTGGGGACTATGATTGCCTAATATGATAGTAATATACAAATGACGTGTGCCTGCTACTTATCATTCAACAAACAACAACAAACTCCCAAAGTGGGTCCCGCTTTCGCGGGGTCTGGGGAGATCCAGCTGTAGGCAACCGTACCTCTACCGGTATTCCTACCCATAGATGCTACTTATCATTATTGCTTGTAAATGATTTTGGTTTTTAAGCAGTCGGGAAATACTCACTGATCATTATTGCTTGTAAATGATTTTGGTTTTTAAGTAGTCGGGAAATACTCACTGAGCGTGTGGTGGCTCATCCCATTACTATTTCTCCTTTTTCCCAGGTTTTCATTGTGACAGGTAGAAGTCGATTCACTTATGCCGAGTTGGAGTCTATCCTTACTTGTAAATGTATGTAAATAAAGCATTTTAGTTGATCTAATGCATATTGCTTATAAGTCACTCCGTGTAGCTATATGAGCCAACCATTTGATCATCCAGGTGTTTTTTTAGCTGAACTTGGTTGTATTTTGGGATGTAACCCGAGTACTCTGGATGTGTGATCCATCGAGTTGTACCTTTTATTTCCTTCTTTATTATTGAACTTTATTGTGTTTGGTGTACTCTGGGCAAATGGCCTGTAGAGTTGGCGACTCCGACGGGTAGCCGTTGAACTTATTTCAGCCTTGTTTTATACTTCTATTGATTGTGGGATTTAATGTAAGGCTTCATGCCTGAGAAATGATCAATGTTTAGGTGAAACTCTGTCCGTTTTACCCCCGAATTTAAGTAGGAATTAATAAACCGTTAATGCTCGTAGCCCTAGGGGTTGGGGGTGTTACAAAAAGGCTAATGGAAACAACATTTTCAAAAGGAGCTGTTTGGGGCCAAACAATGGTTTATTATATACCTATTTAGTCATTTGACTTGGTCAAAATAGCTAAAACAACCCCAAATAGCTCTTTTCCCCCAAAAAACAGTTGTTACCAAACATCCCCATTATAAAATTTGTTTTGCAGAAGGAATGAAGTTATCATATTTGTATGCAACCAATAACATGTGGTATAGGTGACTAATATCATTATTTTTTGATGTTTAACATAGTATACTAATTATATTTTGCATGCATTGCTATAAACTTGACCAATGTGATTAGCATTTTTTTGGTATAAACAATTAAAATAATTTTGTTTAAAAAATGGTCACATATTACTAAATTTGACTTATCTGTGTGATTGTATATGGTTAAGGATGAATATTTATGTTACTAAAGCTTGACTAATAGTATTTTAAATCTTGTTTTGGTTCAACAACATAGTAATGTGTGACTAACATTATTTTGCATATACTACTAAGGATGTGTTTGGTAGGGGTGAAAATTATTTTCCCAAAAAATAATTTTCACATTTTTCGATATTTGGTAAAACAAGGAGGATAAATTTATTTTCAGGGGAAAATCATTTTCCCTAGAATAAAGGAAAATATTTTCACTTTAAATAGAACGTAAGTTTATTTTACGTTTCTTTGGCACGCACACGGTTTCATATTTTTTCTCTCTTTCGTGTCTCTTTCCTCGACATATGATTCGAAGATTAAGGCAGTGATATATAGTTCGAATATTAAGACAACATATTAAAGATTAGCGAAACTATATCATCCTGATTCCGATACCAATACCGATGTCGGTGAATCTGACAACCATGATTCCATCGAAATCCAAAATGTTTTGCAATTTATAGTCAGGGTTAAGAAGATACAGAAGCTTCTCGAAGGTGGAAAATCAATAAAGTGTTGCTAGCATCAAATTGTTGGAAGTAGGTAAGATAAAAAAAAATAAAAAATGTACATATTGTCACAACTTTTATCTGTATAACACCACTATTGTAATATAATTTCCTAAAGAACAAAATGTAAATTTCCATTTTTCTAAGTATCTTACATATTTTTGTTTTTCCACTAAGGTGCCTCTTTTTAGCTTTTTTTGTTTATTTTTTGCTAATCAAACTCATTTTCCAGAAACTTCATTTTTCCTTTTAGCAAACAACTGAAAATATGAGTTGAAAATCGTTTTACATTAAAAATCATTTTACATGAAAAATAATTTTCTAGGAAAATGGTTGTCAACCCTACCAAATACATCCTAAATGTGTTATGTAAATTGCATGAAGCTATCATAATTATGGGTGACTAATAACAACTGCTATGGGTCATTAATTTTGTTTTTGGTTAAATGTAGTATAGATTACTAATTGTGGCTTGCATTGTTTACAATGACCTTCAACAATGTGACTGGTGATTCCTTTTTGTGTTCTATATTATTATATAACTAATCATGTTTTGAGTGTATGACTATATATTATGAATTGTTATCTGAATTCCAATGATAATATATAGGCGACTAATAAAACCCTAATTAGTCAGTAATTACTACTAATGACTATTTATAATAATTATGTGTAACTAGTATTATTTTAAGACTGTTTGGTGACGAAAATAGTTTTGTATGATTGACAATGATTGTCACATAATACTAATAAAAAAATTAAGATTATTTTATGGGACACATGATCATACATTAATGATTATGTTTTGCATGTATGAGTATTTATGTTTTTCTTGCGTGACTAATTATCACCAGGTTTGTACCCCAGGGATTATAGAATACAAATGGAGGAGCCATTAGCAATTGAACATCATAGGTCAGATGATTTGTTAGTAGAATCTCTGGTTGGATATAGTTGGGACACAACAAACGATATATTTGGTTCATATCGTTGATTCTCACATGGTATAGATTCCATGTAAGGAGATCAACGCAAAGGAGATTAGCTAGTGAATATAGGAAGGTCACTGCAAAGCACTTTGTGTGCTCTTGTGCTAGGTTCCATGAAGGTATAAATTCAAATAAAGTTGTTGTCAAAGATATGTCTCTCTCAGAGAAGAAAAGACGAAAATTGAGAATGCCACAAACACGAACAGGATGTAATGCTTCATTAAGGCCGAAGTTAAATAAACATGAAAAATATGAAGTTGTTGATCATGTCGCTTTTCAACCGCTTGCCATGAATTTTAGCAAGAAGTGCCATGGTTCTTTTCAATAGAAGCTCACATTCATGCACTAGTGAATGGAAATAATATAAAAGTTAGAAGATCACACTCATGTACAATAGATATGACTGTATAGACTTACAATAACGACCAATAACATAAAATTGTTCATACGGCTGTTACTAGGATGATGAAAAGCAATTATGAAGAATGATAACTATATAGAATTTCATTGATGAATAACAGCATAAAAATAATACATCTGAGTATATTATTAAGGTGACATTAATAAATTATTTCTATAATGAATTGCAATTATCGCCCCTACTTTCGCCTATAATAATAAGAGTTTATAATAAAATTATTTCTATGATGGATCGAAATCATCCCTCCTTATAATATTGTTCGATGGTGTATACGTATTTAATAAGAGTTTAAAATAATAAAGGTGTATGAATACTTAGTAATATAGTCAACAATAATAACGGCTGCCTTATCATATTATGTTTGGATAACTTAAAATAAGTAAGTTACTAATACTAACTTATACAAAACAGTTGATGACTAAATAACTAATTTATGTTCAATGCTATTTCTACTAACTAAATACAACTATATGCCATTACCAAGAAAACACAAATCCAACACTAGAGACTAATTCCTGTATAAGAGTGACTAATATGAAAAGGCATCAAAAAGGCGTTCTTGACAGAACATTCAAACAATTAGTACTTATCTACTGCCTTTATTTTCTGCTTTGCGCAACCGCTCTCGAAATTCCCACCAACTATCGCCTCAATTGTGTTCTTTTTCTGCCCTTTACCACCCTTTCTAGTTTTGTCAGTGCAAGCTGTTCCATATTCCTTAGTGTCCAAAGAATGAACATCATTGCTAATAAAAGTAAAGACATTAACGTTACAAAAACATAACACATATTTAATAGTGAAATGGTAATGCTTTGGAAGTGGATCCCCTATTCTTTTCCCTCCTATAAGCCCTGTGTAAGACCCCTCGCTAGTCGATCGTGGCTTTGCATGCCACTTTGCTTCTCTTGACTGGGTCTTGACAAGAATGGGTGGTTACCACTTGGTCATTCGTGCGCTCGACATGACAATGCGATTGGCGTTGTTCGTGAGTCGTGACGGAGCCACGCAGGACATATCCCTTGGTCGTGAAGGGGTCACGCGGGATAGCTCTCGGTTGTGACTGGGTCACACTGAGCATTATTGAGGTGGATTCCTCAGCTGGACAACGAGTGAGCGTTTGTCCCAGGGGCACGAATAAGATGACTATTAGTGTTGTGCGACGACACCAGGTACCTATGGTGTTGCTAAGCATGTCGCATGCCCGGGCATTGTGTGACGTCGTCCAATACTTATGATGTACAAATGACTTGGGTGTTGTGCGACGACATCCAGACTTTGTTTGTGCAAATCATGCTAGTTGTACCCTCAGAGTGAGCCGAGATACGTACACAACATACCAGGTTGGAATGCTCAGTGAAAGACAAGGGATAGACCCTTCGTCTATGTCCATGTGGGATTGGACCTGGCTCACGGTGGATTCCATAAGCTATGCCCATGTGTTTGGTAAGCTACGGCAAGTGAAAGCCATAACTGAAGTCTCGGCGAGACTTTATTTAGCTCAGCTAAGGTGGACTTATCTTGATTGAGCTAACGAAACTCAACTTGAGAATAAGCTCAGCTGGAAGTTCACAGTGGACTAGTCGGTCGAGCTGTGGGAGCCCTCGACTAAGATGGCCGAGCTGGGTAGCTAACGGAGCTACCAAGCTGGGCATCACCTACGTTGGGTGTGGTGCCAACTGGATAGCCATGGGCTGCCTACTAGGCGCCCACCTCGGCTGGGTGGTTACGCCCCCAAGAGACGCGCCCCTTGGAGTCATCTCTTAGCAAGCTGCCTACTTAGCAAGGCATGCCCCTTGGGCAGCAGTGGGAGGGCTGGTCGAAAGGTTGCATTGTTTGGGGATTGGCGGTTACTTTTAGGGGTTGGTATGTTAAGGGACACACCCGTTCACTCGTGCCTCGTCGTGGATTACAAGCGCAGTGGGTGTGGGAGAAGATGGGCAGCCGGCCTTGTGAAGAGATTGTTGTGTTAAATTACCGCAAGTGCATGACGTAGCTATAGCTAGCAACTGGCAAGTATGGGTCGTGTCCACGAGGAACTTGCTTTCGGCTACCAAAACTAATCAACTAACTCAATCCAGGCCAAATGAAAATATGAGTTTATGACTAAACCAATGAACACAATAACAACTAAGAGTCAAATGAGGGAACAGAATATTAAAGCACTCGGGTTGGATTTAACAGCACGATTATGCTAGTTGAACCAATTACTAACCCCACCGAACAATCCTAGAGATGCGCCATGAGTGAATAGATTGCCAATTAAGCCAATCTCCTCTCTCTCTCAAGGGTCGAAAACTAATCCTAGAACTATAGTCACCTATTTTCATGGGACTAAAGGTCACAGGATTACAACATCTACAATCTCTAATCCCAACTAGAACCTTGATTATTTTCATATCAAAATCCTAAATGTCTACTAATTCGCTCTAAGTGAAGGTTCTGTCCTTCAACGCTCCCCTAAACCAGGTAATAATGGATGAATGCCTTCTCAGGCATTTCATCCAGTATGTGGTGTGCATAGTAGAAATCATGAATGCAAAAGCAAGGAAAGTAAGGGATTGGAGCTATAGTTGATTCAACTAAACATAGTTAGCTTTAATCCCAACCCAAGTTGGGAATTTAGCCACACATCCTTTCACAATCAACAACCATAATTTCAATTCTACCAAACAACATTCAATTCAAAAAAACCTAAAATAACATTAAAGAGAAGAGAAGGAATCTGGGAAACGAACTTGAATTGATTGTTGCTGAAAGCTAGATCGAACTTCGTTGCCAATGAATTCAATACAAAACAATGGAAATCAAAACCCAGAATGCAAAACCTAAAAAATCGCCTCAAAACGTCTCTGAAAAGAGAAAACTCAATGAAAACTGAACTCCCCCAAAATAACCCCGAAGGAAAATTTATGTCGCGACGCGGAACAGGGATGGCATGGTCGTGCCCCGAGGTACGTTTGCACTGTGCCAAAGTTCTGCAAAAAACACCCAAAACCGGCAAAGTGGCACCGGATGGCCACTTGGCACGACCAAGTCGTGCCACTTGGCTGGCTGGTCTAGCTTTGTCGGTTTTTGTGGCCCGGCTGGTTATCCGTGTTTCAATTCATCGGGGCTTCCATACGACGCTGTTGCGCGGTTTAGCTTGCCTCCTTGTCACTCCTTTCTACTAAATGTTGTTCATCTTTCCGTTTCTTCAATAAAGTCTCTGAAAATATCAAAAGATGTTATATGAGTAAAAAGTAAACTAAAGGAGGCCAATTTGACTCTTCCTTAACACGATCAAACGTGAAAACGCGGGAGAAAATGAGCCAAATAGGGGCTGAAAATGGGACTAAATAGATGTTCATTACGCCCCCATGCTTGTCTCTTGCTTGTCCCCAATCAAGACTACACTATGAAATATCAGGGAGGATGGTAAACCTCTCAACACACCCCTATCAGGCAAGGGACAAATAATCAATAATGTAAGTTAAACCATGCATTCAAGATGGCCAAGTCAAAATGTGAAACAATGCAAATAGAGCTCTCACACTTCCTTCCATGGGTCCCCATACCCAAATGCAATGTGTTAAATGCCCTAGTATCGAAGCACATAATAAGACAGGTCCTTCCTTGATGAGTGGTGAGTAAGCAGGATTGGTAGAACCTCACTTTAGGATAAAGTGGAACACTCCTCTCAATGTGTTTAAAATATGTAACAAGGGTGCACTCAGTACTCTACCCAACCATGCAACTACCATAAGCTTGGTAGAGCTCTCAATTCTCCACTGCTTAATGCAGAGTGCAATGTGTAAATCATGAGAACTTGTAAAGGGATGTAATGGGGTCAAAGGTAAAGGTTGAAAAGTGGAATAAGTTTGGGAAGGGTGGAGCTAATAGTCAAAAGACTAGGGAGCAAATAACACTTTCACAACTAATGTCGGAATAACAACTTCACACCACAATTGAAAATTTGAGCAACAAACCCCACAAAAACCTTAAGGGAGGAATTTAGCAATCTCATTGTCACACTCGTATGCCAAACACCTTATTCGCAACTTTTCTATTTTTTCTCTTTCTCTATTTTTTTTTTCTTTTCCTTTGCTTCCTCCTTTTTCATTCATTTCTATTTCTTTTCTTTGAAAGGAGAAAGGCATGTGAATGGCATGGGGAATACAAACTTGAATCACGAATCCCCCCAAACAAGCCACTAATAACGTACCCAAGGTGAACTAACCTTCGAAGTAAACCCAACTCAACATGGAAGTGTCGCCCCACTAGACCTTGACAAGGATATGGGGAATATCGATAGGCCAAGTGTTTAGTGTGTAGGGGCACAACAACAAAAACAAGGGAAAGGCATAAAGGGCTAGCAAATAGGGTAGTACATATAAATGGGTGGTTTTTGGCTCATATGGCTAAATAGAACAAAAATTGCCTCAGTCATATCAACACACACACATGCTAAATGTGATTTCAAAGAGAACAAGATCAAGTTCTAGAGATGCAATCCTGGATAAGTCACACATGAAGGAAAGTATGAGACTATATGCAATTAATAGTCATTAGGCTCAAAGTCTCACAGGTAAGTCTAGCACAGTCTAACAACTTACTTCAAGATATATCCCACTTATCAAGGTCAATCAAGCCAAGTCACATGAATCTCAAGGGCAATATGACATATAACATAGGGTAGGGAAAAACACAGATGGCAATGTTAGAGTGCAATTCACAAAAGTTCACACCATAATAGGCAACACTTCAACACACAACTCAACTAGATCAATCAATGATCACCCCTTTCATTCTCATCATAAGAGGGGTTTTCGCACACATTTATTAAAAACAATAAATCTAACTAAGAAAGCGGTAAAGGATATAAGGGGAAACGAGGAGAAGGGCAAGAAGTAGTACCTGAAAATCTTAAGGAAGCCCATCTCAATCACCTCTCCTTTTGAGATGCAAAATCTAACGTATATGCTCTAAGCTACATGATCTAATAAACACAAAATGTAAAAACAACCTAGTGAAACTATATGAAGTCCTATCTATATGATGCGAATGCAAGTGACGTCAGTCGACCCAGTCATAGGATCTGTGATTTCACCTAAAGAGCGATAAGCTCACCCCCCCTGCTTGAGATTTTCATTGTCCTCAATGAAAAGGACGCAGAAAAAGTGCAAGGGAAGAGGGACACGTAAGGGTCCAAGGGGGGAAAAGGGAGGGAGAAGGGTGACATTGGTTTTTTTTTTATTTTTTATATGAAAGCAATCAATGCCTTGGGTTACCTCACAAGAAGCGCTTGTTTAAGGTCCTAAGCTTGACCCTTAGCTCAGGAGAAATATGAAGGCGAGACGGGGGGAGGTGGGGCAGTTGAAAGATCAAATGGTTATACATCCAACACCTCCCTAGGGCGGAAATCAGCAATTAGCGTTGCCCATGGAAAGGCTGTCTCCCAAGGAGGCCCCTTGAATGTAGGAGTGGTCAATGAGGGTTGAAGAGGCAAGGCTATCGTCCTCATATTGGGTCCGCCACCCCAATCGGTAAGCTTTGCACCCGGGACAGGTGGAGGAGTGGAGATAGTAGGAGGTGTAAGAGCGGAATGGGCACCAGGGTTGGGAGGTGGTGTGGACGAAGGAAAGTAGAAAGCAATCTGTTCTCCACACATAGTGAAGGTCATGGTGCCGGTCGATACGTCAATCACCTCCCCCACACTTGCAAGGAATGGGTGACCTAAGATGAGAGGGGTCGAGAAGTCCTCGTCCAAGTCTAGGATGACAAAATCACATGGAACGAGGAACGTGCCCACTTGAACTAGGACATCCTCCAATATGCCTACATACTGCCTAATGGAGTAGTCTGCTGGCTGAATAGTCATGCTGGTGGGAGTGAGGTCCCGTAGTTATAGCTTCTTGCAGAGAGCGAGCGGCATGACGCTCACGCTAGTGCCCAGATCGTAGAGGGCTTTCTCAATCTGCGTATCCCCTGTGCAGCATGGGATAGAGAAACTGCCACGATCCTGCAGTTTTAATGATGATCGCCTCTGGAAGAGCGAACTGCATGATCCACTAATAGGGGCTATTGAAGAGTCCTCAGGGCCTCCCTTCTTAGACAGGAGCTCTCTCAAAGACTTTAAATGGGCAGGTGCGTCCTTGAGAGCTTCTAGGAAGGGGGTACTAATATAGATTCAGCGTAAGGTCTCCAGGAAGCGCGCGAATCTAGACTCAGGTTGAGATAGCTTTGACCATGCCAATAGCTGAGGGAAGGGCACTGGGGGCCGGTTCTTGCGAGTGGGAGGTGGTGGCCTAGTCTCCCCAGCAGAACTCATATTCTCTTTTCTCTTGTTCCTCTCTGTCCCTGTAGAATCAAGAACTTGAACCACCTCCTTGGAACCATCACCGGGCTCTCTTCTAACCCCGCTCCCATCGTGGAGATGGCATTGACGTGGCCTCGGGGGTTAGTCTCGAGTTGACCTGGCAGATGCCCCTGAGGTCGGGATAGGTGGCTCACCTGTTGAGCAATCTGAGCGATCTAGGTGTTCATTGTCTTTTGATGTGCAGCGATAGCATCGAGCTTGGAGGTCAGTAGATTGATCGACTCATTAAGACTTTTATTAGTCTTGGTTTGAGTCGCTATAAAGTGCTCCATGAGACTCTCTAGATGTGATGTGGGTTGAGGAGGTGGAGGTGGTACGGGAGGGTAGGGAGCTCTGTTGTGGAAACCAGGTGGTTGGATAAAACTCTAGGGGTAAGGGTTGGGATTCTTGTAAAAGAGATTTGGGTGACTCTTCCAACCCTGGGTATAGGTGGTGGGGTGGGGGTTATTTTGTGGTGGTGGATTGTAATTGTGGAAAGCGTTAATGTGTTCAATGCTAGGGGGAGCATTGTAACACTCAACAGAGGTATGCCCCTGTACACCACAGGTCTCACAGTATGCATATATCCCCATTGATGGCCCCGCAGAAGTCACTGATGGGGTAGCCACTTTATCCAGTCACTGTGCAAGGGTATCCACCCTACTGGCTAGGAGCGTCACCGTGTCCACCTCACATCTACCACTGCCTCTCTTTGACTCCATCAGTGATAATTGTTGGAAGCCATCTCTTCCAACAATGCCTTCGCCGCTTCAATAGACTTGCCCATGAGAGTGCCCCCTCCTGCGGCATCGATAAAAATCTTCACTGACCGCTCCAACCCATTGTAGAAGGTTTGTAATGGGAGCCAATTAGGAACTCTGTGGTGGGGGCACTATCGTTGGAGGTCTTTGAATATGTCCCATGCCTCGTAGAGGGACTCTCCATCTTGCTGGGTGAAGAAGGTGATGTCCGTCCTCAGCTTAGCAGTCTGGCCAGATGGGAAGTATTTGCTGAGGAACGCCTTAGAGAGAACCTCCCAGGTGGTGAATGAGTTGGGCTCCTCATTCTGCAACCAATCACTAGCCATGTCCCTTAATGAGAAAGGGAAGAAACATAGTCAAATAGCGTCGACGGACACCCCATTGAGTTTGATAGTGTCACACTTCGCAAGGAATTTGCAAAGGTGCACGGTGGGATTGTCCAACAGATATCCACCGAACTGGTCACGCTCCACGAAACTGATGAGTGCTGGGTTGAGCTCGAAGTTATTAGCCTCAATCGCCGGGCTAACAATGGATGAGGTGACGCCAGTTGCCTGCGGGAGGGCATAGTCCCGCCGCACCCTATTGCCTTCCTGGGCCATCATCGCTGCTTCTTTCTTCCTCCTCACTTCTCCGCTACGTCGACGTGCGACTGCTTCTATCCCAGGATTGAAGGGGATAAGGTCTTGATCCCTCTGACTCCTCTTGCGCATACAAAGCAAGCACTACCAAGGCGTAAAGAGTTTCAAGCAGTAATGAGGAATGACTGAAAGTTACAAAAAGAAAAATAAAAAGGACCTAGTCTAGAATATAATGACCAGTTTTGATATCAAAAGGAATAAGTTCACCAGTAACAGCGCTAAAAACTTGTTGTGTTAAATTACCGCAAGTGCACGGCGTTACTATAGCTAGCAATCGGCAAGTACGGGTCATGTCCACGAGGAACTTGCTTTCAACTACCAAAACTAATCAACTAACTCAATCCAGGCAAAATGAAAATATGAATTTATGACTAAACTAATGAACACAATAACAACTAAGAGTCAAATGAGGGAACAAAATATTAAAGCACTCGGGTTAGAATTAACAGCATGATTATGTTAGCTGAACCAATTACTAACCCCGTCGAACAATCCTAGAGAAGCGTCATGAGTGAATAGATTGCCAATTAAGCCCATCTCCTCCCTCTCTCAAGGGTCGAAGACTAATCCTAGAACTATTGTCACCTATTTCCATAGGACTAAAGGTCACAGGATTACAAAATCTGCAATCTCTAATCCCAACTAGAACCTTGATTATTTTCATATCAAAATCCTAATTGTCTACTAATTCGCGCTAAGTGAAGGTTCCGTCTTTCAATGCTCCCCTAAACCCAAGTAATTATGGATGAATGCCCTCTCAGGCATTTCATCGAGCATGTGGCATGCATAGTAGAAATCATGAACGCAAAAGCAAGGAAAGTAATGGATTGGGGCCATAATTGATTCAACTAAACATAGTCGGCTTTAATCCCAACCCAAGTTAGGAATTTAGCCACACATTACTTCATAATCAACAACCATAATTTCAATTCTACCAAACAACATTTAATTCACAAAAACCTAAAATAACAGTAAAGAGAAGAGAAGAAATCGGGAAAACGAACTTGAACTGATTGTTGCTGAAAGGTATATCGAACTTCGATGCCAATGAATTCAATACAAAATAATGGAAATCAAAAGCCAGAATGCAAAACCTAAAAAATCGCCTCAAAACGTCTCTGAAAAGAGAAAACACAATGAAAACTGAACTCCCCCAAAATATCCCCGAAGGAAAATTTAAGTCGCGACGTAGAACAGGGATGGCATGGTCATGCCCCTAGCCATGGTGGCACCGTGCCAAAGTCTTGCGAAAAACACCCAAAACCGGCAAAGTGGCACTGGCTGGCCACTTGGCACGGTCGTGCCACTTGGTCGACCAGTCCAGCTTTGCTAGTTTTTGTGGCCCGGCTGGTTGTCCGTGTTTTGATTCATCGGGGCTTTCGTATGACGTTGTTTCGCGGTTTAAGTTGCTTCCCTTGCACTCCTTTTTGCTAAATGTTGTTCATCTTTCCGTTTCTTCAATAAAGTCTCTGAAAATATCGAAAGATGTTGTATGAGTAAAAAGTACGCTAAAGGAGGCCAATTTAACTCTTCCTTAACACGATTGAACATGAAAATGCGGGAGAAAATGAGTGAAATAGGGGATAAAAATGGGACTAAATAGAGGATCGTGAGAGATGCGCCCTGTTGAAGAGAAGCACCCTTTGGCCAAAGGCATGCCTCCGCACATGAATGTGAGGGGCAGCCCTCTTCCGTTCCCCGTGTAAATACACGCTACCCACTGTGTTTTGAGGGGCTTGTCGTGTTGGAAAAATTTGAGAGTTGCCTTGTTATAATTCAAAGGAATTGCCTTGTAATCTTTGAAGTCCTGTGATCAATATAGAGTGTTGCTTTGTTGGTATTGTCTTATGTTCTTTGCGTGAATTTAATTAAATCATGTAAACCTCTTTTTTGGGGCTATGAGTAGGCTCGGTTGAGTCATGGACTTGACCGCCGCATGATGTAAATCCGGGCGAAAAATTGGCCAAATTTTTACCTCCTGACAGTTTGTATCAGAGTTAGGTTCCGCTCAACGGTTTAATTAAAAATGGTGCGTAAAGCATCCAAGAAATCGTGCAAATTTTTGATGTTGGAAATCAGGTAATTAAGGACCCTTGTCCCGAAATAAAATGGAAAAGAGTGAGTGAGGATTCTTGCGTGAGCGTGGGCGTGAACAAAGTAAAATTAATAAATGACCCTTGCAAAAAGACCTGAAACTTTCGTGGATGTTTTCCTTGTCACGACCCTCACTACGTTCAAGATTGCCCTCTTATATGCCAAGTTTCTTCTATGAAAATAAAAGGCGACATTGGCGAGACCCATCGGATTTCTACTCCCAAAAAGGGAAAGATGTAGCTTAAGTGCAACACCCTCGACGGTTCGACCGAAGGGGCCATGCTTAGCAAGGGGTTGATATACGTCAGTGCAACATCAACAATCATGATGTGAAGGCTCTGGTGGATACCAGAGCCACTCACAATTTCATTCCAATGGAAACGGTAAAGGGGTTCAAGTTAAACCTATCTCCTTCCGATTCCATGATGAAATCTGTGAACACTGTGGCTTCAAGGTCACATTGCGTGGCTCAGAATGTCACGATGGGGTTCGATGCTTGGAAAGGAAATGCAGATTTATTGGTCATCACCGTAGATGACTTCGAAGTCATCCTTCAGGACGAATTCCTAAGCAAGGCCAAGGTCATGCTCTTGTCTCACCTTCGTGGAATTGTAACTGGGGATGAGGGATCCCCATGCTTTTTGAAAGCGGTCCCCTTAGGGAAGAAAGAGATGGGTCCCTTTTTGTCGACCATGCAGGCCAAGAAAGGTGCCCGGAAAGGGGTGCCGACCTTTATTGCGGTTTTCGTAGCTAGAGGCCAGACCCGGACAAACCATAGACATACCAGGGGTAGTGGTTTTAGTGCTTGAGGAGTTTCAAGAGATGATGCAACTAGAACTGCCCAAGCAACTACCACCACGAGGGGCTGTGGATTATGCCATTGAATTAGAGTCGAGAGCCCGACCTCCGGCCCAAGCTCCTTACATGATGTCCCCCTCCGAACCTACTGAGTTGCGAAAGCAACTCAACGGGTTGCTGGAGGCTAGTTTCATCCAACCATCCAAGGCCCCATATGGTGCCCTAGTGTTGCTCCAAAGGGAGTGAGATGGTTCCCTACGCATGTGTATTGACTATTGTGCTTTGAATGAGGTAAACATCAGGAA
The DNA here is from genome assembly GCA_017589665.1 of Selenicereus undatus. Taxonomy (NCBI): domain Eukaryota; kingdom Viridiplantae; phylum Streptophyta; class Magnoliopsida; order Caryophyllales; family Cactaceae; genus Selenicereus; species Selenicereus undatus. Next base: position 47,283,808 of record JACYFF010031952.1, read on the forward strand.
TAAATACACCATCCCGACGACAGATGATCACTTTGATCATTTGTCGAGGGCTACTTACTTCACTAAATTAGACTTGCGATCGGGGTATTGGCAAGTCAGAATTGCTGAAGGAGATGAGTCTAAAACTACTTGTATCACAAGGTATGGCTCATATGAGTTCGTGGTTATGCCATTTCGGCTAACCAATGCCCTAGCCACGTTCTGCAATTTGATGAATGATGTACTCTACGAGTTCCTTGATGATTTTTGTCTCGTATACCTCGATGACATAGTGATTTATTCACAAAAGGATCATATTGTCCACCTAAGGAAAGTCTTTCAGAAACTGAGACAACACAAGTTGTTTGTTAAAAAGGAGAAATGTGAATTCCCCTAAACCGATATATTATTTCTCGGGCATAAGATTAGTAAAGGTCTTGTGCAAATGGAAGAGAGGAAAGTAAAGGCAATCATGGATTGGCCTAAGCCCAAATTAGTTTCTGAATTAAGATCTTTCCTACGGTTAGCCAATTACTACTGAAAGTTCATCCAAGGGTACTCAAGGAGAGTAGCACCCCTAACTGATCTCTTGAAAAAGGAGCAAAAGTGGGCATGGGATGCAACTTGTCAAGAGGCATTTGAGGAACTTAAGGCTAAGGTGGCCTCGGAGCCAGTCTTGTGATTATCTGAGTTTGATAAACCTTTCAAGGTTCACACTGATGCTTCTAAGAAAGTGATCGAAAGGGTGTTGGTCCAAAAGGGACACCCCATTGTCTTCGAGGGGACGAAACTTCATGGAGCCGAATTGATATATTTTAGTAATGAAAAAGAGATGTTGGCACTAGTCCATTATCTTTGAGTTTGGCATCACTGCGTGCTGGGATCAAGGTTCGTTGTGAAAACGGACAACGTTCCTAACACGTATTTTCAAAAGAAGTTGTCTCCAAAATAGGCTCGTTGGCAGGAATTCGCCCAGGAAGATGACTTTGTGTGGGAGCATAAACCTGGGAGACATAACCTAGTCTCGGATGCAATCAGTCGAAAGATGATAGCTTCGATGACGATTATGACAGCCTTACTGTCCAGAATTTGGATTGACTTTACAGCAACAGTGCTGGAGCAGTCCAAGGAGGGCGTTGTCTACCAGCGTTTGCGTCAGCAAGTGCTCGACAATACCGTGCAACGGTATTGGTTGGAGGACAACTTACCTTTCGCACATGGTCGTAGGATCTACGTACCCGCTAGACGATTACGCCATGAGCTTCTGTGAGAAGTTCATGATGCCATAAGGGCTAGTCACCTAGGACGGGTGAGAACCCTTGCTTTGATGGCTAGAAGTTAATACTTGCCTAAGATGGAAGGGGAGGTCAAAGCCTATATCAAGTCGTACGTGGTTTGTCAACTTGACAAAACCGAGAGGAAGAAAGAAGCAGGGCTTCTTCAACCGTTGCCGACTCCAGAGAGGCCTTGGCAATCAACCTCGATGGACTTTATCTCGGGATTTCCAAGTGCTAACAGGTGTAAGTCGATCATGATTTTCATTGATCGCTTCTCTAAGTATGCGGTGTTTATGGCAGCACTAGGTGTTTGTCCTGCCGAGACAACGGTGAAGTTGCTTCACACTCACGTGGTGAAGTACTTCGGCTTGCCCGAAGACATCATTAGTGATCGTGACACTCGCTTTACGGGTCAGTTTTGGACATTATTCTTTAACTTGATGGGATCTGAGTTGAAGTTTTCTACGACTAATCATCCCCAAAACGGTGGTCAAACAGAGAGCACTAACTTTATACTTGACGAGTGTCTACGTCCCCATGTGAAGGCTTCTCAACTTAACTGGTTCGAACTCCTGGATATCGCCCAATTCTGTTATAATTTAAAGAAGAGCAGTGCTACTTGCTTTAGTCCCTTTGAGTTGGCCATGGGATGGCAACCCCTAACTGCACATGAGTTGATAAGCCAAACAAAGATGGTGTTTGCGCAAGGGCACACCGCTTCATCCTAAGTAGGCAAGAAATAATGGAAGAGGCAAGGGATAGCCCAGCAAAGGCTTCTCGCTACATGAAGAATTATGCAGACCTCAAGAGGAGGGCTCTTCAGTTTGATGCGGGAGACCAAGCTCTGTTGAGATTGAATACCCAGATCTAGAAACGGATTAGTAGCAATACTGCACAGTGGTCTTTGATCCCGAGAGATGATGGACCTTTCAAGGTTTTTAAAAGGATAGGTCGTGTGGCTTATCGCCTGAAATTGCCGGAAAGATTAAAGGTACACCCACTTTCTATGTTAGTTTTCTCAAGCCGTACTGCCCTCACGTGGACGGTCTTTATCCACCTACTCATAGGATCCTCCCGCAGTCCATTATCAGTTGGACAAGGATGTGGAACGGATCCTCAACAAGCGAGAGAAGCTCCATAGCAAGAAAAACCGGAGGGTTGAATTCTTCATCTAGTGGAAGGGACAGTCACAGACTGAGGCTACTTGGGATAGGGATGTAAATCTTTGGAAGTTCGAGGAGCATATTCGGGATTACTTGACGAGGGCGACAAGTTCTTCTGGTGGGGGTGGTTTGTAAGACTCTTCACTAGTCGATCGTGGCTTGGCATGCCACTTTGCTTGTCTTGACTGTATCTTGACAAGAACGGGGTGGTTCCCCCTTGGTCATTCATGCGCCTTACTTTCCAATGCGATTGGCGTTATCCGTGAGTCGTGACGGGGTCACACAGGACATATCCCTTAGTCGTGACAGGGTCACACGTGATAGCTCTCGATTGTGACTGGGTCACTCGGAGCATTGTCGTGGTAGATTCCGTAGTAAGACAACAAGTGAGCGTTTGTCCCAGGCACGAATAAGATGACCATTGGTGTTGTGCGATGACATCGGGCATCTATGGTGCTGTTAGGCATGCCGTATGCCCAGGCATGCTGCGAAGGCGTCCAATACCTATGATGGCATGAATGACTTGGGTGTTGTGCGGTGACATCCAACACTTTTGTTAGTACAAATCATGCTAATTGTACCCTCGAAATGAGCTGAAATAAGTACACAACATGCCAGGTTAGATTGCTCGGTGAAAGACAAAGGATAGACCCTTTGTCTATGTGCATGTGGGATTGCAATTGGCTCACGGTGGATTCTGTAAGCTATGACGATGTGTTCGATAAGCTATGGCATGTGAAAGTCGTAGCTAAAGTCTCACAGAGACTTTACTTAGCTCAACCATGGTGGACTCAGCTTGATTTAGCAAACGGGACTCAGCTTGAGAATAAGCTCGGCTGGAAGTTCATGGTGGACTAATTGGTCGAGCTGTGGGAGCCCCTGACTAAGACGACCGAGCTAGGTAGCTAGTGGACCTACCAAGCTAGGCATCACCTCAGCTAGGTGTTGTGCCAGCTGGATAGCCGTGGGCTGCCTGCTGAGTGCCCACCCCAGCTTGGTGGCTACACCCCCAAGAAACATGCCCCTTGGAGGCATCTCTTAGCAAGGCGCCTATCCAGCAAGGTGTGCCCCTTGGGCAGCCATGGGAGGGCTGGCCAAAAGGGTGCATTGCTCGGGGATTGGCGGCTACAAGTGGCGGTTACTTTTGGCAGTTGTTGAGTCAAGAGACACAGTCGTTCACTCGCGCCTCTTCGTGGATTACAATTGCAGCGTGTGCGAGAGAAGATGGGTGGTCGGCCTGGTGAAGAGATGCACCCATTTGAAGAGACACACCCTTTGGCGAAAAGGTATGCCTCCTCACATCAATGTGAGGGGCAGCTTTCCGCCTATAAATGCACGCTACCCCCTGTGTTTTGAGAGGCTTGTCGTGTTGGAAAAATCTGAGAGTTGCCTTGTTGTAATTCAAAGGAATTGCCGTGTAATCTTTAAAGTCCCATGATTATTAAAGAGTGTTGCTTTATCGGTATTGTCTTGTGTTCTTTGCGTGAATTTAATTAAATCGTGTGAACCTCTTTTATAGGGCAATGAGTAGGCTGCGTTGAGTCATGGACTTGGCCGTTGCACTGTGTAAATCCGAGGGAAAAAGTGGCCAAATTTTTACCCCGTGACAGTTGGTATCAGAGCCAGGTTTTGCTATACGATTTAATTAAAAATGGCACGTAAAGCATCCTACAAATCGATGCAACTTTTTGATCTTGAAAATCGGGTAATTAAGGACCCTTGTCCCAAAATAAAATGGAAAAGAGTGAGAGAGGATTCTTGTGTGAGGGTGGGTGTGAACAAAATAAAATTAACAAATTACCATTGCAAAAAGACCTGAAACGTTTGTGGATGTTTTGCTTGTCACGGCCCTCACTACGTTCAAGATTGCTCTCTGAGACGCCAAGTTTCTTCTATGAAGCAGAAGGCGACATTGGTGAGACCCACCGGATTTTTAGTCCCGAAAAGGGAAAGACGTTGCTTGAGTGCGACACCCTCGGAGGTTCGACCAAAGAGGTCATGCTTAGCAAGGCGTTGATGTACATTAAGTGCAACATCAACGATCATGTTGTGAAGGCTCTGGTGGATACCAGTGCCACTCATAATTTCATTCGAATGGAAATGGTAAAGAGGTTCAGGTTAAACCTATTTCTTTCCGATTCCATGATGAAATTTGCGAACACTATGGCTTCAAGGTAACAAGGCGTGGCTAAGAATGTCACAATAGGGTTTGATGGCCAGAAAGGAAATGTGAATTTCTTAGTCATCACCCTAGATGATTTCGAAGTCGTCCTTGGGGACGAATTCCTAAATAAGGCCAACGCCGTGGTCTTACCTCACCTTGGTGGAATTCTAATTGGGGATGAAGGATCCCCATGCTTTTTTAAAGTGCTCCCCTTAGGCAAGAAAGAGACAACTCCCTTCTTGTCAGCCATGCAGGCTAAGAAAGGTGCTCAGAAAGGGGTGCCAACCTTTATTGCGGTTTTAGCAGAGACCAAACCCAAACAAATTGCCGACATACCAGGGGAAGTGGTTTCGGTGCTTGAGGAGTTTCAAGACAAGATGCCACCAGAACTGCCCAAGCATCTGCCACCATGAAAAGCTGTGGATTATGCCATTGAATTGGAGTAGGGGGCCCAACCTCCGGCCCAAGCTCTTGACAAGATGTCCCCCTCTAAACTTGCTGAGTTACGGAAGTAACCCTACGAGTTGCTGGAACTTAGTTTCATCCAACCGTCCAAGGCCCCGTATGGTGCCCTGGTCTTGTTCCAAAGGAAGGTGGATGGTTCCTTACACATGTGTGTTGACTATTGTGCTTTGAATAAGGTAACCACCAAGAACAAGTACCCCATCCCGAGGACCGACGATCTCTTTGATCGTCTGTCGAAGGCTACTTACTTCACCAAATTAGACTTGCAATCGAGGTATTGGCAACTCAAAATTACTGAAGGAGATGAGCCTAACACTACTTGTGTCACAAGGTATGGCTCATACGAGTTCTTGGTTATGCCATTTGGGCTAACCAATGCCCCAGCCACATTCTGTAATTCGATGAATAATGTACTCCACGAGTTCCTTGATGATTTTTGTGTAGTATACCTCAATGACATAGTGATTTATTCACAAAGTCTTGAGGATCATATTGCCCACCTAAGGAAAGTCTTTCAGAAATTGAGACAACACAAATGGTTTGTCAAAAAGGAGAAATGTGAATTAGCTCAAATCGAGATATTATTTCTCGGGCTTAAGATCAATAACGGTCTTGTGCGAATGAACGAGAGGAAAGTAAAGGCAATCATGGATTGGCCTAGGCCCAAATTAGTTTATGAATTAAGGTCCTTTCTAGGGTTATCCAATTACAACCGAAAGTTTATCCAAGGCTACTCAAGGACGGTTGGCACCCCTGACTGATCTCTTGAAAAAGGATCAAAAGTAGGCATGGGATGCCACTTGTCAAGAGGCATTTGAGGAACTTAAGGCTAAGGCAGCCTCGAAGCCAGTCTTGTGATTACCTGAGTTTGATAAACCTTTTGAGGTTCACACCGATGCTTTTGAGAAAGCGATCAGAGGGGTATTAGTCCAAGAGGGACACCCCATTGCCTTCGAGGGAAGGAAACTTCATGGAGCCGAATTGAGATACTGGACTCATGAAAAAGAGATGTTGACTGTAGTCCATTGTCTTTGAGTTTGGCATCACTACTTACTGGGATCAAGGTTCGTTGTGAAAACGGACAACATTGCTAACACGTACTTTCAGACCCACAAGAAGTTGTCTCCAAAACAAGCTCGTTGGCAGGAATTCCTCCAGGAATATGACGTCGTGTGGGACCATAAACTTGGGAAGCATAACCTAGCCCCGGATACAATCAGTCGAAAGATGATAGCTTCAGTGACGGTTATGACAACCTCGTTGTTCAGAATTGAGACTGACTTTACAGTAAGAGTGCTGGAGCAATCTAAAGAGGACGTTGTGTACCAGCGTTTGTGACAGCAAGTGCTTGGCTATATTGTGCGGTAGTATTGGTTAGAGGACGACTTGCTTTTCGCACAGGGTCGTAGGTTCTACGTACCAGTTGGGCGATTACAGCATGAGCTTCTACGACAGTTCATAATGCCAGATAGGCTTGTCACCCAAGACGGGAGAGAACCCTAGCTTTATTGGCTAGAAGTTACTACTGGCCTAAGATGGAAAGGGAGGGTGCAGCCTATGTCAAGTCGTGCATGGTTTGTCGGCTTGATAAAATCGAGAGGAAGAAAGAAGCAGGGCGTTTTCAACCTCTGCCGACTCCATAAAGGCCTTGGCAATCAGCCTCGATGGACTTCATCTCAGGATTTCCAAGTGCTAACGGCTGTAAGTCGATGATGGTTGTCGTTGATCGCTTCTGTAAGCGTGCAGTGTTTATGGCAGCACTAGGTGCTTGTCCTGCTGAGACCGCATCGATGTTGTTTCACACTCACATGGTGAAGTACATTAGCTAACCCAAAGACATCATCAGTGATCGTGACACTCGCTTTATGGGTCAATTTTGGACAGTACTTTTTAACTTGATGGGATCCGAGTTGAAGTTTTCTATGGCTAATCACCACCAGACCGATGGTCAAACTGAGAGGACTAACTCTCTACTTGAGGAGTATCTGCGTCACTATGTGACGGCTTCTCAAAGTAACTGGTTCGAACTCCTAGATACCGCCCAATTCTGCTATAATTTGGAGAAGAGTAGTGCTACTGGCTTTAGTCCCTTTAAGTTGGCCATGGGATGGCAACCGCTAACTCTACATAAGGTTGCTAAGCAGAACATAGACGGTGTTTACCTAGGGGCACACCATTTCATCCTAAGTACGCATGAAATGACGGAGGAGGCAAGGGATAGCCTAGAAAAGGCTGCTCACCGCATGAAGAAGTGTACAAACCTCAAGAGGAGGGCTATTGAGTTTGATATGGGAGATCAAGTTCTGAAAAAACTGACTCCCTAGATCTAGAAACGAATCAGATGCAAGACTGCGCAGTGGTCTTTGATCCCAAGATATGATGGACCTTTCAAGGTTTTTAAAAGGATAGGTTGTGTGGCTTATTGCCTGGAATCACCGGAAAGATTAAAGGTACACCGTACTTTCCATGTTAGTTTTCTCAAGCCGTACTTCTCTCACGTAGACGACCTTCATCTACCTACTCGTAGGAAAACTTCCACAGTTCGTTAACAGTATGACAAGGATGTGGAATGGATCGTCGACAGGCAGGAGAACGGCCAGAGCAAGAAAAACCAAAAGGTTGAATTCGTGGTCCAATGGAAGGGACAATCAGAGGCTAAGGCTACTTGGAAGAGGGACGTAAATCTTTGGTAGTTCGAGGAGCATATTCGGGATTACTTGACGAGTGCGTCAAGTTCTTCTGGTGGGGGTGGTTTGTAAGACCCTTCACTAGTCGGTTGTGGCTTGGCATGCCACTTTGCTTATCTTGACTGGGTCTTGACTGGGTCCGTGAGTCTGATGGGGTCACGAACGACATATCCCTTGGTCATGACAGGGTCACGCGGGATAACTCTCGGTTGTGACCGGGTCACACGGAGCATTGTCGAGGTGGATTCCTCAGTGGGACAACGAGTGAGCGTTTTTCCCAGGGGCACGAATAAGGTGACCATTGGTGTTGTGCGACAACACCAAGTACCTATGGTGCTGCTAGGCATGCCGTATGCTGGGCCATTGCGCGGCGACGTCCAGTACCTATGATGGTACGAATGACTTGGTGTTGTGCGACGACATCCAGCAGTTTGTTACTGTGAATCATGCTTGTCGTACCCTCGGAGTGAGCCGAGATAAGTACGCAGTATGCTGGGCTGGATTGCTCAGTGAAAGATAAGGGATAGACCCTTCGTCTATGTCCATGTGGGATTGGACTTGGCCCACAATGGATTTCGTAAGCTATGCGATGTGTTCGGTAAGCTATGGCATGTGAAAGTCATAGCTAAAGTCTCAGAGAGACTTTACTTAGCTCAACTAAGGTGGACTTAGCTTGATTGAGCTAACAGGACTCAGTTTGAGAATAAGCCTAGCTGGAATTTCACGATGGACTAGTCGATCGAGCTGTGGGAGCTCCCGATGAAGACGACTGAGTTGGGTAGCTAGTGGAGCTACCAAGCTGGGCATCACTTCAGCTAGGTGTGGTGTCAGCTGGACAACCATGAGCTACTTGCTGGGTGCCCACCCCAGTTGGGTGGTTATGCCCCCAAGAGATGTGCCCCTTGGAGGCGTCTCTTGGCAAGGCACCTACCTAGCAAGGCGTGCTCCTTGGGCAGTCGTGGGTGGGCTAGCTAAAATTGTGCATTGCTTGGGAATTGGTAGTTGCAAGTGGGGGTTACTTGGTTGCGGTTACTTTTGGCGGTTATTGTGTCAAGAGACACACCCGTTCACTCCTGCCTCTTCGTGGATTACAAGTGCAGCATGTGCGGGAGAAGATGGGCAGCCGAACTTGTGAAGAGATGCTCCCCTTTGAAGAGACGCACCCTCTGGCAAGAAGGCATGCCTCCTCACATGAATGTGAGAGGCAACCCTTTCCCCCTATAAATACACGCTACCCCCTATGTTTTGAGGGGCATGTCGTGTTGGAAAAATCCGAGAGTTGCCTTGGTGTAATTCAAAGGAATTGCCTTGTAATGTTTAAAGTCCTGTGATCAATAAAGAGTCTTGCTTTGTCGGTATTGTCTTGTGTTCATTGCATGAATTTAATTAAATCGTGTAAGCCTCTTTTATTGGGCTGTGAGTAGGCTGGGTTGAGTCGTGGACTTGACCGCCGCACGGTGTGAATCCAGGGAAAAAATTGGCCGAATGTTTACCCCATGACACCTTGTGTGATACAAGTACTTTATTGGTGACTTAATCATGTTTGGCTAAATCAATAAGTAATTTGGTTACTCATAGATTAGCTGTTAATTAGCTATAAAAATCAATCTGAGACACATAATTAGTTATATTAAAACCATTAAAGGATCGCCCCTAATAAGAGTACGTTACAATAATACTTGAGTGAGACGGGCTCCCAAGAATTTGTGCCTTTGCTCTAATACCATTACAAGATAGTCAAAAAAATGTACACAAAATTTAAAAATAGTTTATGAATACGTATGCATTGTATTCATTTTCATATGTGCTTGTATGTCGTCCAGATTTTCAGCATTCTTCCTCTTCATTGTGCCATTAGTTTTCTTTTTGATTATTATAATGTCCCTAAGAGTCGTCCAGATTTTCAGCATTCTTCCTCTTCATTGTGCCATTAGTTTTCTTTTTGATTATTATAATGTCCCTAAGAGGTATTAATTCATTTGGGCTAGCAGTTCGTCAAGGACATGATTGCGTCAAAAGATCAAGGCCCTATTTGGCAAACAACTTTTTGAAGAGTTTTTTTTGATAAAAAAGAGCTTTTTTGACCAAAATTAGCTTTTTGACCAAGTAAAAAAGCTAATTTGGGCGTTTGATGAAAGAACTTTTTAAAATAGCTTTTTGGGTCCAAAAGGCTCATTTGAAAAAACTAATTCCATGAGCTTTTTGGAAGAGCTTTTTAAATAATTAGCTTTTTGTCTCACAACTTTGTCAAAAACAGTTAAATTTACCAAATAGGTTTTCAACAAACAATTAATACAAACAACTCACTCAAACAGCTAACAGCTAATAGCTAATACAAACAGCTAACAGCTAATAGCTATTTGTCAAATAGGGCTGAAATGAAAATATTGGGTTTCCAAATGCAAACATAAGGTAGTGAAGAAATTGACAAATGTTTTGTGTACCTTCCCTAATTAGTGTCACCAGTACTTTTCTCCAAAAAATTTGATTTTGAGTTTATCTGGTTTCTACCCATCTTAAATCTGTAATGATCTACAAAACAGTAATTATACATACTCAAAAGCTTGCACACAAATTTAATATAAGACCATCCTTTCACTATTTGCCAGTACTCCCTATATTGGCTATTAGTTATGATTCTAGATACAACAAGAAGGCACATAAAAACTAGAAATAGGCAAAAAACAATTATTCATAACCTCATAGCTTTTCGACAGCAAATTGGAGCTCAATGGTTGAATTGTATTTGAAAACAAATTTTACTCCTCTTGCCAGCCAACTCACAGGACGCAAACTAAACATGAAAACAACAATGAATAAGATTTCAATTCAAGCAATTAATTTAGGTAGTGATTATGTTGCCAACTAATGGAGCAACTAATTTAGTATGCGACTATTGAATTAACAAGATTTCACTTCAAGAAATGTCAGACTAATTCACACACACAGTATGCGACTATTGAATTGTCGTCATATGACTAATTTAGTAACCATACACTCCCAACCAGAAATCTGCATAATATATGACTATTCAATTATCAATGTATGACTATTAGACTCCGTTTGGTCCTTAGAATATTTGGTGGAAAGAAAAGTTGAAGAAAAACACATGAAGAAAAACAGAATTGAGAGAAAATGAGTCTTTTTCTCTTGTTTGGATTGAGAAAAAAATACAAAAATTTGGATGAGAAATTTAAATGTTGATGATCTACTTGAATCATATTGATGTCATCTAATCAATGTGAGGTTACAGGAGGCTGGAAATTTTCCTCAAACTTCCCCCACATATTTATGAAGAAATTTTATCACTTGTTTCTAACAATTTTTCTACTTAACTTTCCTCCATGTTTTTTCCTTTATGATTTTCTCTAAACCAAACACACAAAAAAAGTAACTTTTTTAAATTTTCAAATTTTCTAAGAGCCAAACGGAACCTTAATTTTTGTAATCTTAGCAATCACACACCAAGAATACCTAACAATTCCACCAATTAACTCCAGCAATCTCAAAGAAATGACTTAGTAGTAATCTAATCATTCCGACAAGAGAAGTCATCATGACAAACCTCTAGCAAGCACATCCATGGATCACAAATCTAATCAACGATGGACAGTAAAATTAGATAAGCATAGACGACAAACCTATGCCAATCTTGAATCGAGCAAACCTACAAATCAAATGTTATTACCAACTAACTAGCTAGAAGCAATCTTGCAATTTGATTACATGCCATAGGTAGAGTCCTATTAGGGTTAAAAGAGATTAATTTTGGAAAGGGAGGGAACCTACCCAGATGATTTTATTTTTTTTTAAAATTCCTTAGAGAGTGATTTCACACTCCAAAATTCTGCCTAACTTTTTCTAATTAAAATTAACATGTCAACTGTCTCACCATAAATTAAGGTGAGACAATCTCATACTAAAATTTGTGCTTTTTATGACCATGACTACTTAAATCTTGGACTTTGGCCATGTAATAATTCACATAATGGGGATCCCACAATGACCGAAAAGAAAAAAGTTTCCACAATTAACAAGTGGGAAATAATTTTCTAACTACATGTACTCTCAACTAAGACCAAACAAGGAAAGAAAATGGGGATTGAGAATTCCACTTCCGATTTAGATTGATCAAAAGATACTGTTCGCATACTATATAGAAATTGATATTTAAAAAGTGATCATTACAGTTACTCTCTAATTAGCTCACAAAATCTTAGAAATGAGAGAATTGCAAACGTTAGGGGTCATAAAATTCAATTTACATACCCAACTTTGCCAGAGACAAATATAGCAGTTGTTTCAAATGACATCAAAATGACGGATGAGAAAGTTGATAGAGTGAGAATTCAAATTAAGCGCCAAATAAATCCAAAACCCAGCCAAAGATTATGCATCCAATGGCTAGCTGTGGGAGCTAAGTGTCGGCTCCTAACATATTACCTAACGTTTGATTAAACTAGAGCTTTTGACCGGAAAAATGCATGATTTCCATGATTGACGTTCATCTATTTGTCTAAAACACTATTTGCCCGCTTTAAACCCAAAATTCTGTTGTTTTTCCTCACCAATCACCCTTTAATCATGTCGAATTCTTAGCTCCTTTCTTAACTGAATCAGTTGCTATATATGCTGTCATTTCTGTTGCTTTTCCCTTCTCCCAATTCCCAAGTTCCATGTGTTCGGAGCTCACTCTCTCGAAATCGAAGTAATCCCTTTCAGAACAGGGATAACCGTCGTCTGCCTAAAATGGAAAAAGAATTCTCAAAATCTTGGAACCTTTCATGCGAAAGCAATGCAAGCTTGCTCTACAGGGAATTCATGCGCTCAAACATGTGCCAAGGCATGCATCTTCCTTGAAACGAGGAGCGAATGTGGGTGAGAAGGAAGATAAATGTGAATGACTTGAATTACCCTTTTCAATCTTGTTAGCAAATATTGCTTGTTGTCCCTCTCCAACAGCATAGTGCCCTCAGTTGCTGAACAAGATGAAAAATAAACGTCACATTCTGGGTTCTGTATGATCATCTTCAAGGGAACAACAATGTTGCTCATTTCTTTCTTTTTCTCGATGGTTTTTTTTTTTTTGCTTTTGTTTTGGTTGGGGGGGGGGGGGTGTTAGAACATGCCTGGCTCCCTGTATGCCATGTGCAAGTTCCATCCAAACGGAGGCTGGGCTCTGCCTATGGCGTGCAGGGAGCCAAGCATGCTGGAACTCGTGCTTTTAAAGATGCCCTGCCCCATCCCCCCAACAAAAGAGCGTCCGCTAAATGTTGGTCCATTTGCATACAATTGGTAAGATCATTAGCATCATGATTTACAATAATGGTCATCAACATTCATAAGTTTACCCAAGACCTTTTGCCACTCCAAAGTGCTCATTTCATGTTCAATAACATGGTCCCTTCAATTTATTCAAGCCAAACCAGGTGGGATCACCCTAATTATACCAGACTTAATGGTTTTACCTCTCTTTTCTTTAAAAGAAATCTTGCGACATGTTTTTTCCAAAAAATGTTTTTGACAATATGATATCAGGCCTATCGTGACCCTTTCAAGTCCAACCAAATTAACTCCTTCAAGTCAGTTTCAGGCCGAGATCCATTTGGACAAGCCCAGGTTGATGGATAAAATCTAATGCACTTACTAAATCCCTTTTGAGAACAAACACTGCTAAGGATTATAACATCATCAATACATGTTTTTGAGAATAAATACCGCAGGTCTCATTTGATTTCTTTTTTCTTTGGAAGATTAAACACAGGTAAGTGCCAAAATATACACATTCCACTTTCACTGCACTGAACTATATGTAAAAGCCCATTTACTAAGTCTTGATGGAGATAACATCAACCAAGAGTCAGTGTTATATACTGGTTAGGTAGCTTGTGCTTCCTGTGGAGGAAGAGCTCTTGCTAAATGTGCTGTCCGAGAAAAGCTTCTGGTCTCCCTTGGGGTTCAAAAGATCAGAAGGACCGCTGGGTTTTGATATGGCAATGTCATCGATATTCAGTTCAAGAGCCAACATCTTTACAGCTGCGGACATTTGAGGTCGAATGGCTGCTGTCTCCTGCAGGCATAGCAAACCGACTTTCAAGAACAGGACCGCCTCTCTTTTGAGGAATTGTCCATTCAGAGTGGGGTCCACAAGGCGAAGAAGATTATTCTCCTTGTACAAATCCCATACCTGAAGAGCAGTCTCCTCATCAGACGTTGTTCATTGGTTTTGTTGACTTCATCTTATAATTTCAAATCACACAAATATTATTGTATTTCAAATTCTTTTTGAAAAATTTAAACAACATTGGGTCACATGAGAAAAAAATGAATATAGCACCTATCATATTTAAAACAGGGTAGTACGGTGTTACCTCATCAACTAGGTATGTTTCTCCTTGTTCTATGTTGAATCCCATCACTGAATTACCGCTCACAATTTGCAGTAGCAATACTCCTTGTCAAATGACCAGTAATTGCATATTCCGGAGCAAGATAACCTCTTCAAGTTCAGTATTGCAGGAAAGCTTTCAGTAATTTCAGAGAAAGACAAACGCATTTAACAAGAGAAGAACAAGGAAATTGTGAACAAATGTCACAAACTCACAATGTGGCTCCCACACGAGTACTGATATGTGAAGCATTACTAATGAATAATTTTGACAAACCAAAATCTGCAATTTTTGGTACGAAATTCTTGTCAAGAACAATGTTTCCAGGCTAGATATCAGGGTGAACAATATGGGGCTCTGCTTCCTCATTGAGAAAAGCCAGTCCTTTTGCTATTCCCAATGATACGTTCCTCCTTAGAGCATCCGCAGCCAATGCCATCCGAGGCACATGTGAGGCCCGCGAGGCACATGGCGTGTCAGAGGCTTGCTGGCAGTGGGAGGGAAACGCGGGGTGCCTTGCCCAGGCATTCCTCCCCTATTCCTCCCTTTTTTGTCCTTTTATGATTTTTTCAATATATTTTTTTTTCTTTTTTTTAAGTAAATATATAATTTTTAAATGATTAAAAAAATAAGTTGTGTATTATAAGGTGGGTCCATGACAAATATTTTTATTGGATGATTAAAATTGAGTTCCATAAGTTGGAGAGCTGATGAAACGCAAGTTCAAAAATTATGAAACTTTTGCTGACGTGGTAGGACAGAGTTTCCAGAAACTTTGGTTGGGAATGCTCTTATTTCCCAACTAAAGCCTCGTCTCTTTTCCTCTCCCCCTAAATTTGCAATCACCATATGAGAAACGTTATGGTATTACCAAGTGGTTGCTTCTATTACAACATGAGTGAAATGGTCAATTGCCTAAAACTCAGTAGAGTAAGAGCAGAGGAGAGTGTAGCAGGGTATTTACCTAGGAAAGAATGTGAAAGGCTATTGTTTTCCATGTAGGAATACAACAGTAATCTATTGGCACCATGTATGCAACATCCTCTAAGAGTGACAAGATTTTCATGGTTAACTTCAGATAATGCTGTGATCTCGGATATGAATTCCCTCTCTCCTTGCAATGATCCAAGTTCAAGTGAAAGTACTTTAATAGCCACAACTATGCCATCTTGAAGGAATCCCTTCATATTTCAACCAACAAGCACAGAGTTAGGTAAGAGTGAATGATTCAATTTATTAATTTAGGGATAAAGTTTCTACAGACCTTGTATACAGAGCCAAAACCTCCCTCCCGATCTTGTTTGATGATCTGAAGTCATGAGTCGCAATTTTCAGCTCCTTGTATGAGAAAACACGAAAAACTTGAGGGCTTGGCGTACCTGTTGAAGGGTATTGAGAGCACTTAGAAAGAAATGACAACAGATGAAGGTTGAAGAGAACCTAAAAAATGATTGAAAAACTTCGTAATTCTAGAGTTGTGTTTTTTCTTATTTAGTGGTCCTATAGAAGCGGTCGTGCCTCTAATTTACTCAGCAGTGGAACTCAAGATTGCAAAATTTGATGTAGTTAAATTAGCATGAAGCTTGTTTGATACATTCTTCCCCTTAAGTGACATGGACATACCCAGTAAACCTGAAATATTTTTGTTGGGTTGTTGGGCTTCGTGGCCCAAAATCAAAGGTGGCTAGGGTTTACCTTGAAGCGCAGTTTCTCCTGGCGGTTAGGGTTTGTCTCTAAGGGTAAAATCCTAGTTTTCTAAACCCTATTAAAGGGGGTCATACCTAGGATCTAAAATCAGCTCCAGAATCACTCCTGAATCCCTAAACACATTGAGAGGCAGAGAATTGTGATAGAGATTACAAGAGGTTTTGTAATTCTGCTGTTGGATCAAATCACTTGTTGTGATTGTGATCGTTTTATATTCTCCCTACTCACATAGTGGATTGATTGTGCTCGTCGTCGTCCGTGGTTTTTTTTCTGCATTGGGTTTCCACGTAAATCTTGTGTGTCGTTGTTTTGTTCTTGTTATCTTTCTTTAAGTTTCTGAATATCTATTTCATCCTATTGCTTCCGCTATTAGTTTGCTCTAATTTCCTAACAAGTGGTATCAGAGCTTTGGTTTATGATGTCTTCAATTGTGAAGGTTGATATTCAGAAATTTGATGGAGAGATTAGTTTTAATCTCTGGAAGGTGCATATGAGAGCAGTTCTTATCCTGCATGGGTTGTGGAAGGTTTTGCAAGGACCTCACGTGAAACCTGAGAAGATGACTGACAAACAATGGGCAGCAGACTAAAAGAAGAGGCGTGGATCATTAACAGAAGAGGAATGGGATGGACTGGAGTTGAAGGCGGTTTCAGCTATTCAGTTGTGCCTGGCACCATATGTTCTGCGAGAGGTGCTTGATAAGGCAACTATAGTGGATCTGTGGACTCGGCTACAGGAACTCTACATGACAAAGAGTCTAGCCCACAAGATCCGTTTGAAGGAAATGTTGTACACCTTTCGTATGGCTGAAGGTACCCCTGTCCAAAAACATTTGAATGAATTTAATTCTATTCTGGTTGATTTGGAGAGTCTGAATGTAAAGATTGAGGATGAGGATAAAGCTATTTTGTTTGTTGTGTCTTTACCCCCTTCTTATAAAAACTTTAAGGAGATTATGCTATATAGTAATTCTGATACTATATCTTTTGAGAATGTCAAGTCTAAATGTCTAATCTGTTGTCTAAGGAGAAATTTGACTATGATATCCATGTTGATCCGGCTGAGGGATTAGTTGTTAGGGGTAGAACTGAGCAAAAGGGGAGCGGTAATAAGAAAAAGAACCAATCTAAGTCTAAGAATCCTAATTCCAATAAGACATGCAATTACTGTGGTAAATTGGGTCATATTCAGGCTAACTGCTGGAAACTAAAGAAAAAGAAAGGGAAAGAGGAAAAGGAGAAAGCTGCTACAGTTGATTGTGTAGTAGAGTCAGAGTCTGATGGTGATGTATTGCTTACTACCATATCTTTGGGCACCACCTCTAAAAAAGGGTTAGGTGATGACTGGGTTTTAGATTCTGGTTGTACATATCACATGTGTTCTCGAAGGGACTAGTTTGTCACTTATGGGCCTGTTGATACTGAAGTTGTACTCATGGGCAGCGATGCTGAGTGCAAAGTTGCAGGAATAGGTACTGTACAGGTTAAAACCCATGATGGCATAGTTAGAACTTTATCTAAGGTTCGTCACATACCTTATATGACTCGTTGTTTGATCTCCTTGGGAACTCTTGAGACTAATGGTTGCAGGATTGTTATGGAGAATGGTGTCCTAAAACTGACAAAGGGAGCCATGGTGGTAATAAAGGGGCTGCGGCAGGGCAGTCTCTATAACCTACAAGGAACTACAGTTACAGGAGTAGCTGCAGTTAGAACAACATCAGCAGATGCTAATGAAATAAGGTTATGGCACATGAGGTTGGGCCATATGAGTGAGAAAGGGATTACCATTCTAAGTAAGAAAGATTGTCTGGGTAGCGCTGGTACGGGTAAGCTTGATTTTTGTGATCACTGTGTTTTTGGGAAACAGAAGAGGGTAAGTTTCTTTAATGTGAAGCATCGTACTCAGGGGATCCTTGACTACATTCATTCTACTCTGTGGGGTCCTTCAAAGGTTCCTTCTCTTGGAGAAAAGCGCTACATGTTAACTTTTGTTGATGATTTCTCACGCAAAGTTTGGGTTTACTTCTTAAGACAGAAAAATGAGACATTCTTCATGTTCAAGAAGTTCAAGGCTCTGGTTGAGAACAAAACTAGGAGAAAGATCAAGAAACTTAGGACTAATAATGGTCTTGAGTTCGTTGAGTCAGAGTTTGAAGAGTTCTGCATGATGAATAGCATAGATAGGCGCAAGACTTTGGTTGGTAAACTACAGCAAAATGGGGTTGCAGAACGAAACAACAGGACTCTACTGGAGAAAGCTCGATGTATGCTTTCAAATGTCGGGCTTTGGGATCGCAAAGCTTTTTGGGCAGAGGCTATTTCTATAGCCTGCTACTTAGTGAATCGTTCACCTCACACCTCCATTGATTTTCAGATTCCAAAAGAAGTATGGTCAGGTAATCCTATTGATTATTCAAGTTTGAGAATATTTGGATGTCCTGTGTATGCCCATGTGAATAATGGGAAGTTAGCCCCTAGGGCTGTCAACTAGGGCTGTCAAATGCATGTTTCTTGGATATGCATCTGAGTTTAAAGGATACCGCATGTGGTGTCTTGAGTCTAAGAAAGTCATTTAGATAGGGATGTCAATTTCAATGAGACTGTTATGTTATCTTCTAGGAAGGATTATGTTGTTTTTTCTACTGGTATAGGTGATCAAGAGGATACCAATACGGAGATAGAAGTAGAGACCGTTGCAGTCCAAGGTGGAGCTGCTAATCACCCCAACAAGGAGGCCCAGGGTACTGACCCTGGCACTATCAGTTCTGATCAGCCTCAGGTGGAGGTTGTTCACTCTATAGGTCGTGATTGTTCTCGAAGGGAGATCAGGAGACCTGCTCGCTACAATGACGATGAGGGACTGATAGCATATGCACTTTCAGTTGCAGAGGAGGTGCCTGAAGGTGTGGAACCTTCTACCTATACTGAAGTAATCTCCTACCCAAATTCATCTAATTAGATCCTAGCTATGCAAGAGGAAATGGAGAGTTTGCAAAAGAATTAGACTTGGGAATTATGTGAGCTACCTAAAGCTCGAAGAGCCTGAACTGCCAAATGGATCTACAAGAAAAAGGAAGGTATTCCTGGAGTTGAAGATGCAAGGTGGAAAGCACGCCTGGTTGCTCGTGGTTGCAATCAGAAAGAAGGTATTGGCTATAATGAGGTATTTTCACTTGTTGTTAGACATACCTCCATTAGAGTGCTTCTTGCATTTGTTGCATTGTTTGATCTGGAGTTGGAGCAGCTTGATGTGAAAACTGCATTCCTTCATGGGGAGTTAGAGGAGGAGATCTACATGAGGCAACCCGAAGGTTTTGTAGGTCCTGGGAAGGAACAACTGGTATGTAGATTGAAAAAGTCCTTGTATGGACTTAAGCAGGCTCCTAGGCAATGGTACAAAAGGTTTGACACCTTCATGATTGCACAAGGATACACACGCAGTCGATATGATAATTGTGTGTATTTTAGACAATATACTGATGGTTCTTTTATTTACTTGCTATTGTATGTTGACGATATGCTGATTGCCTCTAAGGATTAATCCTTGATTAGCAAGTTGAAATCTCAACTCAGTGAGGAGTTTGAGATGAAGGACCTGAGTGCAGCAAAGAAGATTTTAGGCATGGCGATTCAGAGGGATCGAAAGGCTGGTAAGCTGTACTTATCTCAAGGACACTACCTTAAAAAAGTACAAGGCAAATTTAGTATGGATAATTATAAGACAGTTTCCACACCCCTTGCTGCACATTTCAGATTGTATGCTGAGTGTTGTCCACAATCTGAGGAGGACATAGATAGAGTGTCTAATGTCCCTTATTCTAGTGTTGTTGGTAGTTTGATGTACGCAATGGTATGCACTAGGCCAGACTTGTCACATGCTGTGAGTGTGGTAAGTAGGTAAATGCATAATCCTGGAAAGAATCATTGGGAAGCTGTGAAGTGGACCCTTCGCTATGTGAAGGGTACTGTTAAAAGGGGGTTGGTATTTGATAGGAACAAAGCTACTACATATGATGTTACAAGTTTTGTTGATTCTGCCTATGCTGGTGACCTTGATAGAAGAAGGTCCATATCTTGGTATATCTTCACTATGTGTACAGGTGTTATCTCTTGGAAAGCATCGCTTCAATCAATTGCAGCTCTATCTACTCTAGAGGCTGAGTATGTTGCTACTACTGAAGGAGTGAAGGAGGCTACTTGGTTGAGGGGCCTTGTTACTGAGCTTGGAGTTCCACAGGCTACCACTGTGGTGTTTTCTGATAGTCAGAGTGCTATCCACCTGACTGAGAATGATGCCTACCATTCGAAGACCAAGCACATCAGTGTCAAGTACCACTATGTCAGAGATATAGTTGCTGCAGGGGAAATAGTGGTAAGGAAGGTTCATAGTTTGGAAAATCCTGCAGATATGTTAACCAAGCCTCTACCTATAGCTAAGTTCGAGCATTGCTTGCACTTAGTTGGCATTCACAGTATCTAAGCGCCCTTCGGGGCATTGCCCCTTTGAGGGGGGCATCACCCTTCGGGGTGCTATGACGGTGTTACAAAGTTGGTGATTAGAGATTTCGGTCCAAGGTGGAGATTGTTGGGTTATTGGGCTTCGTGGCCCAAAATCAAAGTCGGTTAGGGTTTATCTTGAAGCGTAGTTTCTCCTGGCGGTTAGGGTTTGTCTCTAAGGGTAAAACCCTGGTTTTCTAGACCTTATAAAAGGGGTTCATACCTAGCATCTAAAATCAACTCCAGAATCACTCCTGAATCCCTAAACACAATGAGAGGTAGAGAATTGTGAGAGAGATTACAAGAGAGGTTGTAATTCTGCTGCTGGATCAAATCACTTGTTGTGATTGTGATCGTTTTATATTCTCTCTACTCATATAGTGGATTGATTGTGCTCGTCGTCGTCCGTGGTTTTTCCCCACATTGGGTTTCCACATAAATCTTGTGTGTCGTTGTTTTGTTCTTGTTATCGTTCCTTTAATTTCCGAATATCTGTTTCATCCTATTACTTTCGTTATTAGTTTGCTCTAATTTCCTAATAATTTTATTAACCCGTCGATTTGAACAACCAAACATCCAGCTTGACTAAGAGAAAATATAGGCTACTCGCCGGTGTTTATCTTCAACTCGAATTGATATAATAGAATTCAAGTTGGCCAAATATGTATTGCTTATATTCTTTCCATTTGTTTAACAGACCAATCAGTAGGATGCTTCAAAATTTCATAATAGTGTAACCTCAATAGTGTATGAACCTGTTCTACTCTCATGTAAATACAATCTTGCCTGTACTATGAGGTCTCAGAAACGACCTTTTGGTCCTTAATTAACTAGTAAGCCGGTTGAGTCAACGGTTGGACAATCATAGTTGAACTGCCAAAAGATTTACGAACATCACATTTATTGATAATTACAATTGACAGTTAATTTACTGTATGCATTATAATAGCAATCATAGCCTGCATCTCTACCCTTTTTATTTAAAATTTGTTGGGCAATGCTGCTCAAGAGAATGAATAATATTAATATAGTCTTTGCATGAAGGCATCCAAAACGATTGCCAAGTTGGTCTCTTGCAGCAGCTAAATCCTGAAGTCTGGAACTTTATAGCTTGATATACCTAAAGCTACTAGGCTAAAGGCCCTTAAACAGAACACAAGTTAGCGGCTAGTAGACTAAAATGAAGTTCATAACTATGATGAAAACCCAAGGTCAACAAATAAGACACAAGTTTAAAAGGACAACTATGCCACTTCCAAACACATAAAACGATTAGCACGAATAAATGTGTAAGAAAAACAAAAACCAACCAAAAAACAAAGGAACTTGGTAAGTATGACTCACAGGGTTGGCATCCATCATCAGAAACATTACTGGATGAACAGAAGCAATGAAACTTCAACTTCATGTTAGAGCTCTACCTCTACTTATTTCTGCTTTATTTTGTTGATTTTGATAAATACCTTCTTTGCGGTGTGTAATTAATCTAGGTGAAATTATAGAGAGAAAGAAACCTAGGAAAGAAGAAAACTCTTATACAGGAATTAAGGACGACAGAGCATTCCAAATGTATACCCAGAATTCTTAGTTCCTTCATTCACATTTAGTTTGAATCTGTGACTTATATTTTAGTTACTGAGGCTGCATACACGTTCATACGTGCTAAATTTCCACGGTCAGCTCTTATAAATTAATAATGAGGATGCTACTTGCCCTTATTGGCTTGCAAGTCCGGAAAGTTTAAACGAGTCTTGTCATCTATTTAGTGTTTGACATTTTCTTTTTCTTCACCTCTATTCAGTGTTAGATCCTAACTTTTAATTTGTTGTTAGCCGCATCTACAAGTTGTCAATTTATACAAATAGACAAATATCTTCCAAAATGATGGTTGAAATTATATTATCTTCTTGAAAGCAATACTTAAAAGCAATGCCATACTAAGGATGTATTCAGTACTTGCAAACAACAAATAAAAAGAAGCAAGGCATATAAATAATGTAGAAGAGGAATTAGTTATTGAATCATATGCAGTAACATTCCAACGATGCATCATTTAGCTAGATGTTTTGATACAAGACTAGTTGATAATCACAATGAGATTTCGATAAGTACTTTATAAACAAAACTCATAAATTCACTTTTCTATGTCATAGTCTTAAATTAGGTGCAACAAATGAGACTAAGCCAATTATAACTTCTCAAAACAATTAAGAATTAGCTAAAATAAGCTAAGCCAAAATAAATGCTACAAGCAAAAAGGCAATTCAAGTTTCCTTAACAAAGTTATGATTATTCTAGCGCCAATTGTTGGAGACATAGTACTCATCTCTTCTATGCTCTTTTTATGTTTTATGCTGTTTTTAACTATTTCTTCTATACACTAACTTTTGTTCATCAGAAGTTTCAATTTCTAATTCTTTTAATTTTTTTATAGGTCTCTTCGAATTGGACTCTTTGTGGGCAGAGATATTTACAAAAGTAACGCTACCTATATCTGAATCTCTCTCAACTGCATGAAAGCAGGACCTACACTAAGAGGAGCTATTGTTGTTTATTGGAAGGGGCAATTATATCATTTCAAGTGAAAAGGTGACCAATAAAATTGCTTTAAGAAAAGTTAACAAACATGCAAATTATTTTCATAAAGTCAGGATTCTTTAAATAGTTATACCAAAAGCTAGGGTATCATTGTGTACTTTTTTGTTTTGGCTCGTTGATCAAGCATGAACTTAACTAGCCTTACAACTCGCAGAATTCAAATTACAACAACTAAATCTCATTCGGGCATTCTACATAAGCTAATATGACATTGTATAGGGTGAACTATTAGCAATATGCAAGTCAAAACTTGAAGTTCTAACTGGTGAAGAGAATTAAATGCTTTGAAGTAAAACCTCTCATACTTTTGGTGCCATCATGATAATGTTAATTCTTAATTTTGATGCCAGGAAATTGTTAGTGTTTGAGGCAATAAAAATAATTATAGAATATGTTTAATATGATTGGTAGGCAAAGGAATTGAGGAGGAGAGATAATACGATGCTATTGAAAAAGAACAAAAATTAATCTTTCTTACAATTCATTCCTCACTTTGTTGAAGAAATATTTACATATTTATATATGAGAAAAAGGATAAAAATAAATACCTAATTATCACATCACCTTTCATTTACTTTCCTTGTTTTTAGTGATTCGTATTGTTTTCTTTTTTTAATAATACTTTTCAAATTATATGTTTAACACTCCCCTCAATTTGAAAAGCCTTGTACTCTAAGTTGCTGTCTGAAGTTGATAAACGTTTCTATCGGAATTGCTTTGGTGAATATGTCTGCTAGTTGTGCACCTGTTTTACAAAATTGAAGTTCAATATCACCTGTTTCTACTAGCTCTCGAATGAAATGATGTCGTATCTCAATATGCTTGGTTTGACTGTGAAAGACAGGATTTTGCGTCATTGCAATTGTTGGCATGTTGTCACAAAATATTGTAGTTGGTTCTTTGTTGTCATCTTGTATGTCTCTGAAAATTCTTTTAAGCCAAATTGCTTCACCTTTTAATTATACAAATTAAGTACAATGAAGATGGCTCAATTCACAAATATAAGGCATGCTTATTTGCAAAAGGATACTCTCAACAACCAGGAGTTGGTTTTACTGAGACATTTGCTCCAGTTATTTCCAAATGACTAGCTTGTGTTCTTCTCAACAACCAGGAGTTGATTTTACGAAGACATTTCCCGAATTTCCATGTATTGTTCTTCTCAATTATTGCAAAACACTTCTGATTTGTGTTCTAAGAAATATACCCACATCATGCGAGTATAATCATCAACAAATAATAGAAAATATCTTTTTCCACCCAAACTGTTATTTGTAGCTGACTCCCGTATATCAGCATGAACCAGTTGAAGCATAACCTTGGCCCTTCATGAAGTTTTAGGAAAAGGTAGCCAATGCATTTTTCGAAGGATACGACCCTCGCATATTTTGTTGTTATTATTGATGCTAGGAAAACCAATCACCATATCCTTTTGTTTTAGAATTTTAAGGCTATTCAAATTTAGATGTCCATACCTTTGATGCCATAAGATAGAATCATCCATCGTAATAGAAAGAGCAACTTTTGGCTCCATTGGCATTGACACCGGGAAGATTCTTTTTGAGGCCATTGCAACTGAAGCTATTAACTGGTCATTCTTTTTGTCATATACGAAGCAATTATTGTCGTCAAACTTTACCGAATAACCTCTTTGGATGAGTTGCCCCACACTTAGTAGATTTTGTGCTAAGCCAAGGACATATAGGACATCTTGAATAAATTTTCTAATGTCATTTTTGGCTTTTACAACTGTTATAAATTTTCCCGGACGACTTGGCTTTATTTTGGCTTTGATACCATTGTTAGTGTTTGAAGCTCTAAAAACAATTATAGAATATGTTTAATATGATTGCTAAGCAAAGGAATTGAGGATGAGAGATAATATGATGTTATTGAAAAAGAAAGAAAATAACCTTTCTTACAATTCATTCATCACTTTGTTGACGAAATATTTACATATTTATATGTGAAAAAAGGACACAAATAAATACCTAATTATCGTGTCACCTTTCATTTCCTTTCCTTGTTTTCAGTGATGCCTATTGTTTTCCTATTTTAATAATACTTTTCAAATTATATTTTTAACAGAAATTCGCTAGATGTGTTGGACATGATAACGAAAAGAATTTGTGAAGTTGTTGATACATACTCAGTGGTCGTGAGTAATATAGCTCTAATTAAGTCCCAACTTGATATTCTCGACATAAGCCTTCCTACACTTTCGTATGTCTACGGTCCACTCTTGCCAAGTGGCAGAGGCCATAAAAAGTTGTTGAAAGCCAATTTTGTGTAATAGATGAATTTAGTTTACTGACCTTGTTGCACTTCTGTTGTTGCTTTTGTATGGTTAAATTTATGCCTATTTATGAGATCCCTAATTCAGAGACCCTAAGCATTTGTACAACTATTTTTGATTATTAAATGAAGCACTCTAACCTAGATAAATAAATAAAAGAAAACATAACTATAAGCTGAAATCTAAGCCAAAGGCAACACGTTGGCTTATGAGTGTCTTTTTTCTCTTCATAAACAAGCCTTTTCATAAGTTGAATAAATTTCATAACTTATAAAAAGACACCATTGACTTTCTGAAAGCTAATCATTATCATCTTAAATAAAATACAAATATATTACAGTAGGAAAAAAACCTACACAAAATTAGATAAATCATATTGAACTAAAACCAAGTGTTCAACTTGATTTTCCAATAGTCTTTGGATCGAAGGATCAGACACTTAATACCAACTTTTCATACTGTCTATTGCTTAATATAGATGCTAAGTTAGGTTTGATTCCCTATGCTTACCCTAAGTTTCTTTTCTCATTTTGTCCGTAGCAACTTTAATTACAAAGAACCTATGTCGTAAAACATTTTAAAGAACCCTTCATAACTCACAAAAAGCCTTCAACTTAGTTGAAATACAAATCCGTCGACAGTCCTTACTCCTTTCCTTACTCCTTTGTTTGGCATCATGCATTTTTTAAGAGTAATGTTCGCAAACCAAATCTATTCCTGAAAATATGGCCCTTAAATAAGTTTGTAAATAAGATAAATTGTTTTCTTGAACTTAAGAGTGATTTGCATGATATCACTTGGCAGGTCCAAGCACTTGCAACCCACCATGACAATTTGGTTAAGGGTTATAAGCATGTAATTCCACCATGCCATGGAAAAACAACTAGATTTTGATAGGAGTTCAAGTCCCATTCCCTATCTGGAATGGATTCAGGCCCTTGAAGAATATTTTGAGACAAAAGGTTTGTGAAAGCCGGCTATAAACTCACATGATATGCATTATTTTTGGCAAAGCGACATCAAGAAAGAGAGAGTCAACAAGGGAAGAACAAGATGAAAATATGAAGCAAACGTAATGGCTTACGCATAAAGAACTTCCTACAAAAGGATTCAGATTATACCTATTTTTGCCTATTTCATTAAAGAAGCATGAATGGTCTTTCAAAAGTAATGGCTCCTAGAATGAGTTCCTCAAACACCTCCATTAATCTTAGTCAATATCCTAAACCTGATAAATAGGATATTGTAGAGATCTTGGTAGAAGTAGAAGCACAATGGCTCTGGAAGAACATCCCATAGTCTAAGATTCTTTCACGGTTTAAAAATTGAAGGAACCACCAAGAGTAATCGGCAACCAAAAAAGGACATCAAATTCTAGCGCAAGATCGAGACGAACTGCCTTTGGTGACGAAGCTCCTAATTTAAGGAGGAGATTATAACATCACAAGTAATGGGTAACCAAAAAGCATTTAGACTCAAATCACATTAAGTGTATTTACGAATTCGTTGGGATTTTTTAACAAACTTGTAGGTAGAAGAAATAATGGATTTGATTACTCAAGCAAACCATTCCGTATATGCTACAAAAAAATCATATGCATTCATTGAAGAAAGAGTCTTTAGAACCATCAAGTTTTTATAACACACTGAATACATCATGCTCTCTATTGATGCTCTTCGGTTTGAAGGGCTTATCTATAATCAAGAAGAACGCATTTGACCTTTTGGATTTTAGGACAAATCATTTATAAGAAGATGAGTCTAAAGTCTACTATAGCAAGGGTGCAATATATTTGAAATAATGTGTAAGCCTAATTTCTATTAGGGTTTTGTCCAACCTTCTGAAATTTTCAAGTTAGAAGTTCAAATATAGACTATAACTTGATTTCATAGGAAGCTAAGAGGGCCTAAGTTTAGATTATGTATTTTAGTTTAAGTTATGTTAGGTCATGGATGCAACAGTAAGGCAGAAAATTAAAAGTGACGGTCTTATTGAATCATTCACTTTAATGCATAACCCAGCAGTGTTAATCATAAGAGGTTAGAATGCTCCCTTTTATTCAAAAAAGAAGTCATTTGAGCATTATATCTCACATGGAACCTCTGTAATTGTTGGGGTTAGCAAAATGTTAAGTGGGTAGATTTTTAAGCAATTGAAAATTCAGGTCGTGTAATTTCCTCAAGGGATAAAGATTCATTTATGATGAGTAGTTATTTCAGCATGTAGAGGTCGATTTGCATCCTTGGAAAATTCACATAGGAGCACTTTAACTATGCAATTTGTGTAGCACATGCCCGCCAAATGACCATGTTGAAAGATGGAATATGTAGAATCACCTAAGGAATCTCAAAGCCAATCTCCATCTCCCTTTAATCATGATAGGAGATTTAAATGAAGTTTTGCACCCATCATAAAGGAGAGATGCAATTTATCTGACAACTATGAGGGAATTTAGGGATTTTATGCAAGACTGACAACTTATAGACATGGATATTAACCAAGCATACACATGATGATGTAGTAAGTAGAATTGATCGTATATTGGTGGATGTAGATTTTGTCCAGAGATCTCAAATGTCAATGTTTTTTTGTAGAGAGAGGAAGTTAAAGACCATTATCCCATGATCCTAACAATGACCAATGTTCTTTGGGGAGCAACACCATTTAGGACACTGGACCACAAGTTACAGGAGCTAAGTCTCATTCACATATTCAAGAAGGAATGGATATAGCTTGTTGGAATGTCACTGCATGCTAAACTAAAGGCCATCAAGAAACCCTTGAAAAAGTGGAATAAGGTTGTCTTCGGTTATATTGGTCAAAAAATTGAAGCGTACTAACAAGAGTAGTGGAAGATTGATCAGAATGCCAAGAAAAATAAAGTGCGAGAATGTGGTAGGTTTGGGAGGAGTGCCCTGCAAGATTAGTTATGGCTTTGGTTAAGAAGGAAGGAAAGGTATTGGAAATAGTTGTCCATATGCAAGATATTAAAGGAACGGGGACAAGGACACTAAATACTTTCAGTTGCTACCATCAATGAGAAAAAAGAAGAAAATAATTAAGAAGATCATAGTTAATGGGGAGGAATTCATTGATTCAGTTGCAATCAAGAGAGCCTTAGTAAGTCATTTCAAGAACCTATACAAGAAGGAAAATGATACTAGGTTGGTATCTTGTCATTGGGTTTGAAAAAACTCACAAAGCAAATGTGTCAAGACTTGGAGGCACTTGTGACACATCAAGAAATTAAAGAAGCAATGTTAATGTGTGACCTTGTGAAAGCATTTGGCTGTCGTGGTTTAATTAAAATGCATAAAGCATGTTTAGGGAGTCATAGTAGAGGAATTCGGTAGATTCATCCAACAATTATCTGAAACAAGACATTTGCCCAAGATACTCAGTACCACTTGGGTCACTCACATTCCCAAGAAGAAAAATGAGGTGGATATGATAGATTACAGGTCAATTAGCATGGTGGTTAGTATCTACTAAGTCATTGCCAAAATTCTCAATAGAAGTCTAAGAGAAATCCTACCTTACTTGGTAGGTAGGACTTAAATTGCCTTTGTAAGACAAAACATATGTTGGATGGCACATCAATAGTTAATGAGGTGGTAAGCTGGCTGAAATTTTTTTTAAAAAACATGGACTATTATTAAAATTAGATTTCCAAAAGGCTTGGGATGGTTTGGATATGATCATACAGGCAATGGGGTTTGGTGATAACTAGAGAAAATGGATCAAATCTTGTCTAATCAGATCAATGATCTCAATATTATTCAATGGTACTCCCAGTAAACCATTTAAAATAGAGTAGGTATCAGACAAGGGGATCCATTTTTCCCAATCCTTTTTGCTGATAGTAGAGGTATTAAATAAAATGATACTATTAGTTGTAGAAGTTGGAATGTGTAAGGTGCCAGAAGTGGGACATAGGAATATTCACATTAGCCAATTTGTAGTTTGTAGATGGCACCCTCATTTTCAGTGAGATAGATGTTGCATACCTCCAAATGTGAAGAAAGTCCTTTTAAGCTTCCAATCTTTCTTAGAATTGAGTGTTAATTATAACATATCAGGTTTATAGTATTGGAAAGGAAGACCAATGGGTTCATGATGTCTCTCAATTGTTAGATTGCACGTTAGTGCAGTTCCCAGTCACCTATCTAGGGGCTCCCCTAGGAGCGAACATGATAAAATTCTCATCTTGGCAAGGCATAATGGACAAAGTGCAAAGGAGACTTAGATCCTAGAAGGCAAACTGCATTCCGAGTGGAGGAAGACAAGTGTTAATTAAGGCCATACTAAATAGTCTTCATATATATATATATTATCTTTCACTCTTTAGGATTCCAAAGAAAGATACAGCTACAATTATCAAAATCTAGAGGAGATTTCTTTATAAAGGTGGAAACAAAGGGCGAGATTATTCCCTTGTGAAATGGGAAGTCATATAGAGACCTAAATCAAAAGGTGGGCTGGGGATAGATGATTTGGTTTTGCAAAATGTAGCTATGCTTTTCAAATGGTGGTGGAGATTTGCATGTGAGGAGGGCACTCTTTAGAAGGAGGTGGTAAACTCAATTCATAAAGAAGAATTCACCTTGCTACCCAGTAGACCAAAATAACTCATCTTGGGACCTTGAAGAGATATGAAGAAACTGGCAGTAGAGATATCCCCACCATAAAATGCATTCATGACTAATTTGAGTATACAAGTGGGAGATTGTACAAGAACCAAATTTTTGCAAGATCCTTGGTTGTAGGATAATACACTTAAGGAAAGACATTCTTTACTTTATAATGTATTATCTCAGAAGAAAGCCCTTGGTGTAGATATGGGGTGGTTTGAAGGAACCATATGGAGATGAACTCTGTCTTGGCAAAGAAAAAATGTAATATCCAATTAGCCAATCATCTCCATCGAGAGAAGGAAATGATAGGGTTTTGTGGTGCTCAAAAACTACATTTTACATCAAAGCTTTATCAACCAAGTCACAACCAGCTAGGGATCAAGGAGCCATAGTAGGTTCGAAGTGTATTGTTTCCGAAAATTATCGCACCCTAAAGTATAACTGATGATGTGATTAGCACTTTTGGTTAGGCTGAACACCAAATACTTGCTTCATAGGAAAGGGATGTTGCCAATTAAAGCTAATATATCAGTTTTTCTACCAAGCAAGTGGAAAATATAGATCATAGGCTAGTGGCCGACAAGTTCTCATGGGTAATATGGTGTGCTTTCTCCTATGAGCTAAGGAATCTAATTATAATCGTAGGCTCATTGAGGCAATTGTATGATATATGGATGAGGCTGTGATTGCCACCATAAAATCCAAGATTGCTCTTTGGTCTAAGGCTTGGAATACGAAAGTACCTTGCACTATCTAAGAACTAGCTAGGGACTTCATCATTTTGCAAAATCTATTTCCTTAGTTGTTTGACCATAGTCTTTGCAGACTGTATTGTGCTCTCTTTTACTTGTTTCGTACTTGCCTTTGGCATTACCAATAATCGAACAAAAATGCAACACTTATACATATAGGGCATGTTTCCTTTAGTATTTGGGAAGGCCATGGTGTCATCCAAAGGGACATCAAGTCCTTTGTTACTTTTTGGTTTGATCAACAAAGAATAAAGTTGAGGCCATATTTCATCATGTCCAAAATCTGCTCTATAATCTAATGCACATAGGCCGACATTGATAAGTTATATTTTAAAATTAGAGTGCCCCTTTGTTGTGGAACCAAAACCAAGTGAAAGATTAAACAACTTAATTCTAGTAAGTCCAGTTGCGTCTTTTAAATAAGGAATTCTCCTATTGCATATGTACTAAACATGTCAAGCGCTCCAAATGTCAGTCTAAGTGAGACATTATAACTTTTACTGATCACTTCATTATCATCCTTAAAATGGAAATCAACCATAAAAAGTATTAAGATTGTACAATACAAAGGTGAGGTCCTAAACTCCACAAAACCATTTTTATGTAACTTAGTTGTTTAAAGAATATTTACTTATTTTTCAACTCATGTTGTCGAGCTGAAACTTGAAAGCAACTTTAATCCCCACTTGTATTCTTGAATATTTTCGCAAGTACAAGATGGTATGAAGTTTTAAACTTCTTCACATCATTATTAGTCGTTAAATTTTGAATTTGCATTGCTAGACTCATTTAGCTTCCTTATAGAACTGGCTAAATTGGTGTCTAGGTTAGATTTGACTTTCCCATTTTAGCTTGGTCACTTGTAAGCTTTGTTTTTTACTTTTCTCTTTGATTTGATTTATGTCTCTTGGAGAAGGGGTGTATTGGTTTATAAAACATATTATGTGTGTGTCCCAAAATTAACTCCATGCGCTTTTGGTATGATTGGCCCAAATAGGTGCTTGATGCACTTTGCTTTCTAATCTAGCTTTCTGCTCACCATGTGATGCTTGGCCCAATTTCAGCCCATGCCTCCTGCATTTTCATTAATACTTCTAGTGAAGTCCATGGACCCTCCGTGGGCAAGGCCATGGTCCGTAGAAGTAGTTGACCATAGGACTGCTTTGTTTTTGCTATGGTTATTTCTCTTGGGCATGATTCGTGTTTTCAACTGATCTGTTCAAGAGTTTGCGCTAGGCATCATACTACTATTCATCTCCATCCAATTGAACACCACCATTATTCATCCACCAAATTAATCTACTTTTCTCTAAGATTTATAAGATAGTGGTTTGAGGGAGATTGCAATCTCTTTGTTGATCTCTTTCTCGAGTATATTGTTTTGGGATCAACTTTGTACTTTCCTATAGCTGTAGTACATTTTTTGATCATCACTACTCATGATTTTTCCCAATTTGCGGTTTACACGCAATTTTGTTTTCTTGATGTTGATTGATTTATCTTGTTTGTTTATCTTATTTAGTGATTTTTTCTTCCATCCATATCGATTATAAAATTCCTGACAAGTGGTATCAAAGCCGAGATCAAGGATGACATCCATCATGAAATTTGATATTCCAAAGTTCGATGGCATGATGAGTTTTAATATTTGGTGGGTCTAAATGATGGTCGTACTTACTCAGAATGGATTGAACAAAGCCCTTAATGGAAAGGACAGGAAACTTGATGATTCCATGATCAATAAATAATGGGAAGAGTTTAATGAGAAGACATTGTCTGTTTTTCAATTAAGTTTGACACATCATGTACACATTCTCTATGGTCAAAGGTACTCCCATTTAAAATCATCTTGATGAATTTAATTCTATTATTATTGATTTGCAGAGTATAGATGTGAAAACTGAGTACACAGAAAATGTAATTTGGTTGGCAGTCTCATTACCTACTTCTTATAAGCATTTCAAGAAAATTTTGTTATATAGTAACAATGACATACTATCTTTTAAGGATGTCAAGCCCAATTTGTTGTCCACATAGAAATTTGACCTTGAAGTGTGTTCGAATGACAAATTTTAGGGTTTGTCTATGAGAGATAGAACCATTGAAAAGGGGGCATTAATAGTAGAAATTCCTAATTGAATTCTAAGGGTTGTAAATCCAACATATTTTACAAGTGTTGTAGTAAGTTAGGGAACCTAGTTGCTGATTCTTATAAATTAAAAAACAAGAAGGAAAAGTAAGAGAAGAACAAACAACCTTAAAGTCAGTTGAACCTTCTATTGTTAACTTTGAGTCAGATGGTGATGTATTACTTGTTACCACCACTAATAATAGGTTTCCTATTGAGTGGGTTTTAGATTCTGACTACCCTTATTAAATATATCCTCATAGGGACTGGTTTTTAGCATATGAGTTGCTAGATTCTAGTGTCGTGGTAATGGGCAATAATGCCCAATGTAATGCTATTGGTATTGCCACTATTCAAGTCAGAACCCAGAAGATGTTTGGTTCAGAAATGCCATTGACTATTCCATTTTGGGAATATTAGGATTTTACTACTCATGCTCATTTCAATGATGGGAACCTAGCCCACCGGGCTGTCAAAAGCATGTCTTTTGGTTATGCATATGCATCCAATGGATACCGTTTGTGGTGTCCTAGTTCCAAAAAGTCATTCAAAGTATGGATATTACTTTGAATGAAACTACTATTTTTTTCTCCTAGGAAAGATTCTATTGTTTCTTCTAGTGTTATAGGTCATCGACATGATGGTAGTAAGAAGGTGGAGTTAGATGTTCCTACTGATATTACACAAGATGGAGCTCGTATCATGAAGAGCTATGAGAAAGCTTGCTCATTGCACTACCGATGATGAGGGTAGGTTGATTACATATGCATTAGTTGTTTACAGGAGGCTCCTGAAGGTGTTCAACCTTTCTACTTATTCTTGAGCTATGTCATATCCTAACTCTTCTAATTCACTCTTGGTAATACAAGAATAAATGGAGAGTTTGCACAAAGATCAAACTTGGGGGCTACGTGAGGTACGTGAAGGTTATCATACTTTGACTACTAGATAGATCCACAAGCATAAAGAAGGCATCCGTGAGTTGAAGATGCAAGGTAGAAAGTACATTTGGTTGTTCGTGGCTGCAATCACAAGGAAACTACTGACTTTAATGAAGTATTTTCTCCTATTGTTTGTTATACCTCCATTACAGCACTTCCTGCTTTTATTGCTTTGTTTTATTTGGAGTTAAAGCAACTAGATGCCAAAACTACTTTCCCCCATGGTGGATTAAATGAAGAGATCTTTGAAGTAACTCAAGGGATTAATTGTTCATAGAAAGGAGAATTTGTGTGATACTTGAACAAGTCTTTATAAGGCCTTAACCAAACGCTGCAACAATAGTATAAGATGTTTGATGCTGTTATGATTGGATGAGGCTATACACGTTGTCATCATAATAATTATGTATATTTTCCCAAATTTGGTGATTCCTTCACTTAATAGCTACTATATGTTGATGATATGCTCATTTCTCTAAGGAGAAGTCCTTGATCAACAAGTTGAAATCTCAACTTGGTGATGAGTGTGAAATTAAGGACCTTAGTATAGATAAGAAAATTCTTGGCATAGAGATTCAACGGGATTGTAAAATCGACAAGCTCTACCTGTCCTAAAGGAAGTTTCTTAGAAAAGTACTTGATAGATCCAATATGAGTTACTGTAAATCGATGTCTATTCCTTTAATTGCTTACATCGAGTTATCATCCGAATCTTATCCAAATCTGAGGAGGAAATTGAGAAAATGTCTCATGTTCCTTATTCTAGTGCAATTTGTAGTCTCATATATGCTATAGTTTACACCAGGCCTGATTTATCCTATGCAGTTAGTGTTATCCACACTTCTTTGTGTATAATCCTGGTAAGGATAGTTTGGATGTTATGAAATATATTCTTCATTATATGAAAGGTCCTCTTTATAAGGGTTTTGGTGTTTGGTAGATCTGAGTTTACAACTTTTGGTATTGTTGATTATGTTAACTCTGATTATTTTGCTCATCCTAACTGTAGGCATTCTATTGCTGGTTACATTTTCATGTTGTGTGTGTGTGCTATTTCTTAGAAAGCATCCTTACAGTCTCTTGTAGATTTATCTACTACTAAAGCTGAATATGTGGCTGCAATTGAAGGTGTCAAAAAAGCTATTTGGTTTTAAGACCTTATTATTGAGCTTGGTGTGGCATAAGGTACCACAATTGTATTTTCTTATAGCTAGAATGCAATTCATCTTGCTAAGAATGATGCTTAAAATCCCAAGGCCAAGCACATTAGTTTCGAGTATTATTTTATTTGAGAAATTATTGCCGCAAGGGAGATTGTGGTGAAGCAAATTCATACATTGGATAATCTCCTGGGTATGCTTGCTAAACCATTTCCTATTGTTATGTTAAAGCATTGCTTGAACTTAAAAAGTACTCACAGCATATGATTTCTCTTCAAGGCTCTGCCTTACGGGGTTATACCCTTTAGGGCTCCACCATACGGGTCTTCTCTTCATGTTCTTTGGCGTTTTTTAAGTCTTGCGGAATTTTAGTCTAAGGTGGAGATTATTGATGTGTGATCCAAAGTTAATACCATGTCCTTTTGCTATGATTGGCCTAAATAGGTGTTCAATAAACATTGCCTTTTAATCTAATTTACCGCTCACCCGTGTGGTACTTGACCTAATTTCAACCCATGCTTCTCATATTTTCATCAGTACTTCTACTGAGCTCCATGGACACTCTATGGGCAAGGCAATAGTCTGTGGCAGTGGGTGACTGTTGGACTACTCTGTTTTTCTTACAGTATTTTTCTTAGCTATGGCTTGTGTTTTCAACACATAAATTCAAGATTTAGTGCAGGCATTATACTGATGCTCATCTCATCCAATTAACCACCATCATTATTCATTGACCAAATGAATCCGCTTTTCTCTTAGATTTATGGGAGAGAGTCTTAAGTAAGATTGTATTCTATTTACTGGTCTCTGTCTAGGCGTATAGCTTTGGGATCAACTTTGTACTCCCCACCTCGGCATTGCATTTTTGGATCATTGCTGCCCATGTTTCTTCCCGATTTTAGTTTTCCATGTAAATTTTGTGTTCTCGGTGTTGATTGATTTGTCTTATTCATTTATCTTATTTCGTGACTTTTTTCGTACATCTAAATCAATCCTAAAATTCCTACGAAAACCTCATTTACAGCATTTGTTATCAAATTTTATAAATGAAAACCCCAAGCACATAGCTTTTGCTCTCGAAGAAACTTTATCCTTAGTTTAAGATGGCTAGTCTTGAATCATTCCCTTAGAAAAGTGGTGGGTGAATTTCCAAGCTCTTCTTGGTCAAGTCTTAAGCATGGTTCATGGTATAACTTCAGGCTAAGTCATCATATATATTGCTTATAGGAAATTTAAAATTCAACTCAACAACATAGTGTAGCCTATCTAAGCATCGTTCAATAGTATATTAGAGTACGCTCCGTATTGATTGACTATCAGCTCAGTATAGTTTTTGGTGCATGTGTTAGGTCTTACAGTATTCCATACCAGAGGGACCATGTAGGAATATGAAAGTGAGATATTTGCATCAGTCACATAGGATAATAAAGGAACTTAAGCATATAAGTTAGTCAATCACTTCATATGCTTAAGTCATTAAGGCCCAACAAACAAAATCTTAACATGGTATTAGATGGTGCTCATGTTAGTTTACTATCTTTAGCATTACTTGCATGTGTTGGGCCTTACTAGTGATGTCAGACTATTGTGCATCTATAACACCCCTATCTTAGTGTAGTAATTTTTGTAATTTCTTGAATTTTAAAATAAAATGGATAAAATTCTACCAAAGAATTCACATGATCCTATGTTTATAACCTTAAACTAACACCTACAATCATAATCATACAAAGACAATTTGAAACAAACTCAATGATCACAAGCCAAAGAAAACACCTTTATGAGCGACAGACTGGAGTACAAGAACTGTGAATTTAAATTTAACTAATCAATCAATATACAACTCAATGGGTCACACACTCAGAGCATAAGAGGTGACATCCTAAACATCCAACTCCAATTAACAAAAGACAAAGAACTAACTAGAAGGTTGGCTCCGACAGCCATTTAGAGCAACAAGTACAAATGAAGCAATTTGTGAAGGCAAGAACATATCTTATACAATTTCCAAACTTGCAATTAACTAGTGTCACACCACATAGCTTGGAAGCTGAGTTCACATGCACATTTCCTTTACAACAAGATTAAAAACAAATGCAAGAAGCAATATATCATCAATCATTACTCCACATACACTAGTTTGATTAAATTCTTAATGCTCTAGTTTGATTAAATTCTTGCATTGGTGCTAGGGCTATCAAAACCAGTAGGGTTTAGATTAAGGTTGAACTTAAATAAACTATAGTATAAACAAAAACGGGGATGATCCACTAACAAGTGTCTTCTATAGTCTAACTCATGGATAAATCGATCTGTGTGTTGATGATAAATATTAATTTGCATGGTGGATACAGATTATGCCAAGCATTTTTCATAAATTGGGTATCCTTGACAATTATTTATTGCTTTTTAGTTAATTTCATTAGTTTGTCAATTTTAATTCTTAAATTTATAAGCTTTAATATAAATTTCGTTTAGTCCCCCCGAAAGAGTTATCTTTTAGGAGTGTCTCAATGATTTTAGATTAGTTATATTTTGGTTTTTAGTGTGATTAAAATTTGTAGATTTATTTTCTATTCTACGTTGCCATTTGTTTACGGGTTTTTAGAAATTAAGCTAAAAATAGTCCCGTTTGTTTCTTTTTTCATGGTTCATTCCATTTTAGGGTTTATATAGTACCCTAATCTGCCTTTATTTAATTTCAGAATATTCGGAGCTTATTTGACAATTTTTCAGAATTATTTCGTGAATTGGATATGTACAGGTTTTTATTTTAATAAATCTGAAAATTACGTTTTTAATTTTTATTTTATTTATTTAGGGTTTTAGTATGTCTAGAAGATTATATTTTAAAATCTGTGTATTTTTTTAATTAATTTTCGTATTAGTATTAGTGCAGTTTATTATTTCTCTAATTTCATATTTTGTTTTCTGTTTTATTTGTCTGCGGTTAATTTTTTGTTTTAATATTTCTGAATTTAATTACATATAACTTTGGAGATATAAAGTTATAAACTTGCAGAATATTAATTTAGATTATGTCCTGTGATTTCTAATATTAATTTTCTACTTGTTGTTTTCTATTTTGATTTTCAGTTTGATATTGTGTGATTATTTATGTTTTTATTTTTCCAGGATATTTAGGATAGCTATTTACTATTTTTATTTCCAAAATTAAATTTAGAATGCTTTGGGGCAATATTAAGTACATTTTTAAGATTTTTACTTGTTTAATTTGATTTGTTTTAGTAATATAAAGAGAAAGCAAAATAAATTCGAGTAGTAAATATAGTTAGACTTAAACTTGCTCACTATCAAAACATTTACACGTGGGATCGATCCGTACTTTCCTATGCTATAAATCGTATTTATAAATCAAAGTAGTGGTTTAATTTGTAACTCTACGACAAGCTTTATAAATTTTGGCGCCATTGCCTGGGAAAGGAAATAAAATCGTCAGTTTACTTCTATTTTATTTTACTACCTTTATTGTTTTCTTTTAACTCTAGTATTTTATTTTTGTAGGTTGCTTTAGTTTATGAGATTAAGAAGTGGTCAAATGATCGAAGAGAAAAAGGACCATACGTTTGAGGTGTTTGAAAGTAAAGTAAGTGATTCTAAATCTGTAAACTCCGAATCGGTAAGTTGTGAAGATATTAAAGTTGAGATGGCTACTTTACGTGAACTTGCTGCAGCGAATTTAGAAACTCAACCTTTATCTATTACTTATCCTATATTAGACCGGCCACTGAAATTGAACTTTGGATTTTTAAATTTCCTACCTAAGTTTCATGGAGTGCCTGGTGAGGATTCATATTGCCATATTAATGAGTTCATTATTGCATGTTCGACCAAGCAACCTGAGGGTATCACCCAGGATCAAATTAGATTGAGAGTCTTGCCTTTTTACTTCAGGATAAAGGTAAAGATTGGTTATATTACTTACCCCCTACAACATTCACTACAGGGACTCAAGTTCATAAAGCATTTTTAGAGAAATTTTTTCCTGCATCTAAAATTGGATCCATTGGAAAAGAAATATGTGGAATTAAACAAATGAATGGGGAAACTTTCCATGAGTATTGGGAACATTTTAATAAATTATGTGCTAGTTGTCCCCAACATCAAATTTCTGAATATTGTTGATTCAATATTTCTATGAAGGTTTATTACCTATAGATAGAAATATGAAGGATGCTACTAGTGGGGGGCTTTGGTTAATAAGACTCCAGCTCAGGCTAGGGAATTGTTTAATATCATGTTGCAAAATACTCAACAATTTGGAACTAGGAAACCTCAGTTTAGGAAGGTCAATAAGCTTAGTTTAGGTCCATCTGTAGAGACCTAGGTGTCTCAGATCAGTACTATGTTGAACAAACTCATCACTGGAGGAGTTCAGAAAGCAGTGGTGTGTGGTATTTGCTGTTTAGAGGGACATGCTACTAATGCACGCCCTACACCTTAAGGGGATGATGTGAATGCTGTGTTTTCTAACCAAGGCCAAAGAAAGTATGACCCTTACTCCAATACTTATAATGAAGGACGGAGAGACCATCCTAACCTTAGGTATGGACCTAGGAACAAACCCCTAGGTTTTGACCAATGATCACGTCAACCATCTGCTCAAGATATAACAAATTTCCTTTTACAGCAAGTCATAAAAAATGGATGACTAGAAAAAGGAGGTTGACACTAGGTTTCAGAACATAGAGATGTCTCTTAACAAGTTCTGGAGAGACAAACTGCTATTGATACCATAGTTAGCAACCTCCAGGTCCAAATACAACATTGATTGTCATCCAAACCATTCCAGCACCCGAAAGAAAATGTGAGTGACATGACACTTAAGAGTGGAAAAGATTTGAAGGAACCTAGGAAGAATAGAGAGGAAGAGCATGAAATAGAAGTCAACAAACCTGAACCTAACCAAGATCAAGACACCACCTCTAATGTGAAGGAAGTGGGTGAGAATAAGAAGGCACCCTACAAGGCATTACCACCTTTTTCTAGTAGACTAAGGGGAAAACCCCTAAGGAAGATGAGGCAAACTAAGAAATCTTAGAAACATTTAGGAGGGTAGAGATCAACATTCCTCTCCTAGATGTCATAAAGCAGGTGCCTCGTTATGCCAAGTTCCTTAAAGAGCTTTGTACTGCAAAACGTAAACTGGAAGGGAACGAAAAGGTATGTGCGGGGGAAACCGTGTCTGCTGTTTTCCAAAAGAAGTTTCCCCCTAAATGTGAGGACCCAGGTGTATTGTTTATTCCTTGTAAAATTGAAAATCTCTCCTTCGATAGAGCTATGATTGATTTAGCAGCTTCCATCAATGTGATTCCTAGGTCCGTTTATCACAAACTGCACTTAGGAGATTTAAAGAGAAATGATTTAGTAATTCAGTTAGCTAATAGGAGTAATGCATACCCATATGGAGTTTTAGAAGATGTTTTTGTCCAAGTCAATGAGCTTGTTTTTCCTACTGACTTTTATGTATTGGACATGGGTGATGCTTGCCATAATGTTCCCATATTGCTTGGTACACCATTGCTTAAAACATCTAGGACAAAAATAGATGTGCATGTAGGAACACTGAATATGGAATTTGATGGTGAAATCATTAAATTCAATATTTTTGATGCTCTGAGATTTCCTATTGATGTGAACTATCTGTGTGCACTTGATGTGATTGATGAATTGTCCCAAGATGTTTCTGA
The DNA here is from genome assembly GCA_017589665.1 of Selenicereus undatus. Taxonomy (NCBI): domain Eukaryota; kingdom Viridiplantae; phylum Streptophyta; class Magnoliopsida; order Caryophyllales; family Cactaceae; genus Selenicereus; species Selenicereus undatus. The sequence goes on from JACYFF010031952.1 coordinate 47,324,359, forward strand.
ACTGTCTCATGATCATGAATTGTTAACTATACTTACTCGGGGTTTGGATCAGTTGGTGTTTCAAAATGTGCCTTACCATATTAATAATGAGTTAGTGGGCAACATAGAGTCTTTGTTGCAATTGCATGTAGTTGATAGACATAGGAAGCTAGAATTACCTGAAAGTCACTCGAAGATGCTACCCTCTCGCATTTCACTCGCTAAGTTAGAACCAAAACCATTGCCTGAAAATCTTAAGTATGCTTATTTAGGGGATAATGAGACCTTACCTGTTATAATCTCTAATGCGCTTACATCTGAACAAGAGGATAAACTTATTAAGGTACTTAGAGAACATAGTGAAGCGTTATGGTGGACTTTAACAGACCTTAAAGGACTTAGCCCCACATTATGTTCATATAAAATCACATTAGAATCAAATGCTAAGCCTAAGAGAGACCCTCAGCGAAGACTAAATCCTCATGTGATGGAGGTAATCCAAAGAGAAATTCTTAAGTGATTAGATACTGGAATAATATACCCCATCCCTGATTATGAGTGGGTTAGTCATATCCATGTGGTTCCTAAAAAAGGGGGAATAATAATAGTGCAGAACAAGGAAGGTGAGTTAATTCCTACGAAAATCTAGAGTGGTTGGAGAGTGTGCATGGACTATAGAAATCTTAACAAGGCCACAAAGGAGGACCATTTTCCATTGCCCTTTAAGGACCAGATGTGAGAGAGATTAGCTAGTAGGTCACATTATTGCTTTCTAGATGGATATTTAGGTTATATTCAGGTTTGTATAGCTTAAGAGGATCAGGAAAAGACCACTTTTACCTGTCCTTTTGGCACCTATTCTTTTAAAAGGATGTCGTTCGGTGTATGTAATGCTCTGGCAACATTTCAAAGATGTATGATGAGTATTTTTTTCTGATTTTATCACCAAAATTATGAATGTTTTCATGGATGATTTTATTATACATGCTTATTCATTTGTGAGTGCTTGCATCATCTTACATTAGTACTTAGGCATTGCATTGAGACTAAATTGGTGCTTAACTTTATAATGTGTCATTTCATAGTGGAATGTGGAGTAGTACTAGGGCATGTAGTGTTATCCAAGGGATTAGAGGTTGATATGGCTAAAATAGACATCATTCAATCTTTTCCCTATCCACAACGTGTCAAGGAGGTGAGGTCCTTTTTAGGTCATGTTGGGTTTTATAGGAGATTTATCAAGGGTTTTTCTAAGATTGCCTCTCCTTTATTTGCTTTACTTGCAAAAGATGCTTTATTTGATTTTAATGAGGACTTAGGATAGCTTTTGACTAATTGAAGTTAAAATTGACAACCACTCCTATAGTACAACCACCTAACTGGGCCCTACCTTTTGAACTGATGTGTGATTCTAGTGATAAGGCAGTAGGGGTAGTCTTAGGTCAAGGAGTAGGGAAGGTACCTCATGTGATCTATTATGCTTCTAGAACTCTAGACCCAATATAGTGTAACTACATTACTACAGAAAAGGAAATGTATGCTGTTGTTTTTGCTCTAGAAAAGTTTCGTCCTTATTTGTTGGATGTTAAAGTTACTGTTTACACTGATCATTCTGCTATTAAACATCTGTTAAGTAAGAATGACTCCAAATGGGTCTTACTACTACAAGAATTCCAATTGGAGATTAAAGATAAACCAGGAGCTGAAAATTTTGTAGCTGACCATCAAACTAGGCTAGATAATGGGGAGAGTGGGAATCCATTGAGTGACAATTTCCTTGATGAGACTTTATACGCTATCACTGATAGGCCACCTTGGTATGCTGATATGGTTAATTATATAGTAACCAAAACCTTTCCTATAGACTTGTCTAGAGCCCAAAAGGAGAAGATAAGAGCTCAATCTAAATATTACGTTTGGGATGAGCCACATTTATGGAAATTTTGACGAGATCAGATTATAAGGCGTTGTATAGATGACACTGAATTTCATTCAATTTTAACTTTCTGTCACTCTTCTGAAAGTAGGGGACATTTTAGACCCAAAACAACGGAACATAAAGTTCTTGAATGCAGATTTTATTGGCCTACTATTTTTAGGGATGCCTATGAATTTTGCAAAAGGTGTGAAGCATGCTAGAAGATAGGTAGTTTATCTCAAAGGAATCAAATGCCTCTGCATAATGTGTATGTTTGTGAGATTGTTTATGTATGGGGCGTTGATTTTATGGGACCTTTTTCCCCTTCTTTTGGTTTTACTTACACTTTTATGCTTGTTGACTATGTATCTAAGTGGATTGAAGTTGTGGCTACTAGAGATGATGATGTTAAAACTGTGGTGAAGCATGTGAAATCTCTCATTCAGCATAGATATGGAGTTCCTAAAGCAATCATCATTAATAGGGGAACACATTTTTGTAATAGAGCCTTAGGTGCCTTGTTAGCCAAATATCATGCAACTCATAAGGTGTCCACTAGTTACCATCCCCAAACAAATGGTGAAGCTGAAATCTCCAATAAAGAGATTAAGGGCATATTAGAAAAGGTTGTTGGACCAGATAAGCAAGATTGGAGTCTTAGGTTAGATAAAGCTCTCTGGCCCTATAGAACTGCATATAAGACAACTATGTATGTCACCTTATGCTTTAGTTTTAGGAAAGCACGTCATCTTCCTCTAGAGTTGGAACATAAATCAAATTGGGCTGTGAAGCAGTGTAATTTAGATTATGACCTAGCACGAAAGGCATGTAAGTTGCAATTGCAGGAATTGGAAGAGACTATTTAGAAGCCTACGACAATTTAGTGATCTATAAAGGTAAAACCAAAGCTTTTCATGATGCTAAGCTTTGTACAAAAGAATTTCAGGTGGGTGAAAAAGTATTGTTATTGAATTCAAAATTGAAGCTCTTTCCAGGTAAGCTGAACTATAGATGGTTGGGGCCTTTATAGTAGTAAAGACTTATCCACATGGTGCTGTTGAGATTAAATCTTTTGCTACTAACAAAGCTTTCAAGGTAAACGGTCACAGGTTAAAGCACTTCTATGAAGGAGATTAGGTATTCTTAGTGGACGAGATCTGACTAGAGGATCCATGAGCTCATTTGTGTTGAGCCAACGATAGTAAACAAAGAAGCTGGTTTGGAGGCAACCCAATGTTTTTCTTGGGAAGTATATTTAATTTTACTTTTGTCTTTGTTATTTCTATCTTTTTGCATGCTTTAGGGACAATGCATGAATTACGTGTAGGGGGTACATCCTGCATTTAGTTCCTGCAGTTTTCATTCTTTTATAAATTTTTTTTCATGATGTTCTTATGACTAATGCATGAATATGAGTTTATGCAAGGCTTTCTTGCTTAAAATTTTCTATTTTACTATCTTTTAGTTATTCTTTTGTGATTGAGGACTTTTGAACATGTTAACTGTCATTCAGTGTAGTTTGAGTTGATCCTCATATGTCTTTTTAATGAGTAATTATCATGATTATTCGTCTTATTTGATCATGTTATATAGTCACTTCAGAGCTAATAAAATGTCGGAATCCATTTCCTAGACTACTGAATTAGTCGAATAACTCATTAAAATTGTGACTTTTCTTATATTGCAAGAAAAAAAAAAGAGAAAAGGAAAAAAGGTTAGACTACCAACATGGGTAGAAATAGGTGGCTCGGACCTCTTCCCTTTAAGTTTAGGTCTCAAGTTGCGCCTTATGCATGGAGTAACCCATGTTGGGAGAGTCATGCCCTTTTTTAGGTCGATCAATTACTCGTACCAAACTAACAGCCAATAAAAAAATTAAAATAATGATGAGAATAAATTGTTTGCTCCAGCACCTCTATTCGGGTGAGTGTGAAACAGTGAGTGTTTAATTTCTAAGACCCTATATGGTCCTCAAATATGTGCGCAATTGGAGTTTGATGAAAAAAAAAAAACAAAAAGAGAAAAAAAAATTCAAAGCAAGTTTAAAATCAATTTCAATGAGTTATTCCTTCTAGTTCAATTGTCTCTATAGTCATAGCGTACTTCAATTTTTCTATCGTAAACCTTTCAGACCTCTTGATCGATGTATGCACACTTAAAAGAGGTGGATGATTATTGCTCTTGTTACTTTATTAAAGAAATGTCGTGACGCTGATGGAGAAACACTCTGATGGTAGTTGCATGTTTAGTAGTTATTCACTTCTTGGAAGGAGAACTAATTAATTTTGAATAAAATTGTTTTTAAAGCAAATCAATGCCTAGTATAAATATCATATTTATGAATGACTTTATAAGAAAGAAAGATGGTCAGTTTTTAGGTCGAGTCCCAGATTTCTTTGCACGATGACGTCCAAAGTCTAAGTTTCGGGGAATTTGTTAAGTCATAATTCATGCATGTTTTTAATAATTAATTTGATTATATTGTATATATTATTTTGTCTAATTTAATTTATTTTATATATTTTTTAGGTTAAGCATTAATAAAGAAAGAGGAGAAGAGAAGACGTTGAAGTTCGGGTTTTATTTACTGAAGGATTTTAGAAGTGAATTTATCAAGCCCATCCAAAAAAATAATGAATTATGAATAATATTATTTTCATAATAATTTAGTTGGGCTAGGGTTACAAGGTCACTACTCCTAATTAAAGAGGAATTAGAAGACTTGGAGAGGAAGACATCCTGCAAGAAAAGAAAACCCTAGCAATATTATGCCATTAAAAGCCCCTTCGCCCCTTCTCTAAAAAACACACGCAGCCAACACATCTCACGGCACCATCCCAACACACGCAACCATCACATTCATGCATCATCTCCATCAGAGCCATGCCCCTCATCATCACCATCAATGACATCGTCATCATTCCACCCGTCTCTACATCTCATGGCGTAACTCCCTGTCACTAATCTTTACCAATCAAACTTCATCATCACATATCACCAACCTTCACGTCCAACCTCCACGTCCAACTCTCACGACATCATCCCATCGGCAAATATCATCCTCTCACGGCTAGTATTGTTCTGGAGCTATTTTTTCTATTTTTATTTTATATTATTTTTTACATTGGGTTAGTATTGAACATGAATTCTTTGGTTAATTATTGTGATTTTATTTTCAATATAAGTGAGTAACTTCCTTGTACTTAGTATAATCTATTTGAAACTATGTTAAATTAATTATTTTGAAACAAGTTTTATGCTTTATTATTTGATTGATTTTTATTCACGATTCTATAACGATTAGTACTTATTGTTTGTAATATTCGAGTTAGATTAATTAGAATGCATACTAATTAGTTAATATGAATTCATATGATAGTTTAAAAGGCTTTGGTGTATAAAAGTTATAGTAGTTTAGGCATAAGTATCACCATAATTAATCATCGATGGCTCAAACCCATCTATTTTAATTAGGTAATCATTATAGATCTTTGTTTAATCAATTTACTGGTAAATTGATTACAAGGCGTTACATAATGTTTTTCTAATATTTAATGGTCTAGTTTGATTAAATTCTTGTGTTGGTGCTATGGTTATCAAAACTACTAGGGTTTAGATTAAGGCTGGACTTAAATAACCTATAACGTAAGGAAAAACGGGGATGATCCGCTGGCGGGTATCTTCTACAATCTAACTCGTGGATAAATCAATTTGTGTGTTGAAGATAAATATTAATTTTCATGGCGGATATAAACTATACTAAGTACAAGGAAGTTACTCACTCAAATTGTAAATAAAATCACAATAGGTAACCAAAGACTTCATGTTCAACACTAAACTAAACTAAAAAATAAATAAATAAAATAAAAATAGAAAAAATAGCACCAAAATAATGCTAGTTGTGAGAGGATGATATTTACTGATGGGATGATGCCGTGGGAGTTGGACGTGGTGGGTGGATGTGAAGGTTGGTGATATGTGGTTATGATTGATCGATGATGATGTTTGATTGATGAAGATTAGTGATAGGGGGTTGGGTCGTGAGATGTAGAGATGGGTGGAATGATGTTGATGACGTTGATGGTGATGATGATCGATGATGAGGGAGATGGCTCTGATGGAGATCGTGTGTGAAAGTGATGGTTGTGTGTGTTGGGATGGTGTCGTGAGATGTGTTCGCTGCGCATGTTTTTTAGAGGAGGGGTGAAGGGGTTTTAATAGCATAATATTGCTAGGTTTTTCTTTTCTAGTAAGATGTCTTCTTCTCTGAGTCTTCTAATTCCTCTTTAATTAGGAGCAGTGACCTTGTAACCCTAGCCCAAATAAATCAATATGAAAAATAATATTAATTCATTTTTTTTTGGACCTACTTGATAAATTCATTTGTAAAATGACTCAGTAAATAAAACCCAAACTTCGACATCTTCTGTTCTCCTCTTTCTTTATTAATGCTTAACCTAAAAAATATAAAATAAAGTAAATTAGACAAAATAATATATATAATATAATCAAATTAATTATTAAAAGCATGAATTAATTATGACTTAACAAATGACTTCAAATACGTTCATTGCCTATATCTTTAGAAATCAACATGTATTTATCAAAATTATAATGTTTTGATAAGTACATCAATGAATCAGTTTAATAAGTGATTTGTCAAATAATTAATGACCTATTAGTTATCAGTTACAAAGCATTGCCCTTCAGTTTCTCGAGTGGCCTCAGGCCAGGTCCCTCAATTAGCTTGGGAGGTGTACACATATCCATAGATCGTAATAGTATGAAGGCGTTTACTATCAGATAATAACTAGCAATGCAGTTTTACATTAATCTCATTCACTGGTTTAACTTAAAATGAATTGTAAAGTGAGCACCCAACCAATTTCTGCATAGATCATATAACAATGCAGGAATTCATGTATTGAGCCTCGGCTCATGGTTCGAAATGCTTTTCATGTTTTATTTAAGGTAAATGCTTAGTGAATCGCCCTCATGTTAGTGAACTAGCTGAAAAGTATAAGTTGAGTAAGGGAATCTAGAGGGATCAACAATGATATAGTACATGCATATTTTGGAGCTATATTTTGAAGTTTTCAGCAGATGGAGGTGTAGATTTTATGGTGAATTGCTTAATGTGGTGTATCAACCTTATGTTGGTTAATAGTTTATTATACATGGTTTGATCATGTTTGAGTGTGTCTAGTTGAAACTATGCCTAACTATGTTATTTCTAGTACTCATATTTCAGGCTTTGTCCTTTTGGACGATGGTAATGATCCTATTATTGAGCTTATTAGTCCTAATTAAGCAATTTATTAAGGAGAATGCAAACAATAAACCATGTGCATTTTGGGGCATACGGCTAGATTAGTCTATTCACAAATGGTATTCTAGTAATTAAATAATATCCCACATATCAAATAGATCACATAGGGAAAGTACTTATAAATGCATCTAGGTTGGATACACATCATAATGTTGGTTAAGTTCTTTTCAAATTAAATTCGGTTAGTTTGCTTTAGTTCCTCTAAGCTTAGTAAGTCATAAAAGATGCCAACCAAGGAGTTCGGAATGAGGTAGAACACTTTACACACAACAAGTAACAATAAGGGCTTATGCATATTATCATCCAATCATTAAACTTACTAGTTCTCTGTTTTTCAACAATTAGCAGTGACCCGATTGCTGGGGTGCCCCATGAATGGTTGGAACTCGGACTCGAGTGCGGTGTCCATGAATGGGTAGACCCCTGCTTGTTAGGTGCACCTTTTTTATTTTTATTTAATTATTTATTCTTATTTTTTACAACTGAATATTTCAAGTTTCAGGCATCTCGAGTATTATTTAGGAACCCATCACAGCTCCTACCCAAACAACAACTACTCTTCGAACTAGGAGGTTGGACAATGTCTTTAGCCAAGAGAACCCCTTTAGATTCTTGGCCAAAGCATGACCTAGCTCCCTAGCCTAAACCATTGTAGATTGCTTGGATTAGGAACCTGATCTGGTTCTTGTCTAACCTGAAATATAAGGTACAAACATAATGAACAATATGAAATTTAATAAAGCAAATAGACTTCTGAGTGAGTTTTTAGGAAAATTGACAAAACCAATTTCACTCCTAAAGTTTAGGAAAGGTCCTCGAATAATCCCTACAGTGAGTACCATCTAACTCCAAAGGTTTAAAATCAAAGAGTCGAATTTGGGGTGAAGGTACTATAATGTGATTTAGTGCAGCACAATATCGTCTGTCGTCATTAACGACCTTTACCATTCAAAACAAGAAATAAGAATTGATTTACACTAATGTAAAAGGGATGCAACATATTAGGCTTTGGTAAATCAATTTACAATGTCTTAATGCAAAGTTCAGCAAAAATAGAAGTAAAGGGTGAGAATTATATAGTTAAAATGGGTAAGGACTAAACTAATTAAAAACTACATCTCTACTCAAAATACAAACCTAAACAAAATAAGGAAAATTGGAGAGGAAAAGAAAAAATAAAAATGGTTAGGTTTGCGAGCTTAGGTTGACCACCTCATCTACTTGGGAACATGATAAGATTTTGACTGCATGATGCTTTCTCATAAGTTTATGTGTTTTCTTCATCAAGTTTCGGTGTTACTTTCCTCCCAATTTTGGGCGTGCTTAAGCCTAGGGGTTGGCTCCCTTTTTGCACCTAAAAGATAATTTGGGTTGAATTTTTAAAAATGCAAAAATGATAAATCATCATGTAATAAAATTTATCTAATCAGCAAAATCTTATCAGATAAAATTTTATCACCCTAGATGTGGTTTGGACATGGAGAAGTAGGCCAGGGACCCAGACCAATTATGGCCATCCCCCACGAAACCGGACTAGCTCTTGGGTCGTTGGGTGAGAACAATGCAAGGTTCTAGGTAGGTTAGTTCTCTATTGGGATTCTTTCCGTAATTAGTAGGAATTGTCAATAATAATGAAGACAAAGAAAACAACAAAAAGAAGTTGAAGAACTAATAACGAAAAGAATGTTTCAAAATTTATTTTTAGAGGATGTTTAAGACTAATAATGCATCTTTAGGTGCAAGGTTTTCCTTGCTAAAAAGCTTCCTTGATCTTATATAAATCGAGACATTATTTACCCCTACAAACATAATAACAACCAAGTGAACAAACATAATATCCAACCAAGTGATAGAAATGCTTGAGAGAAAACTACTATGAATAGGTGAGAATTTTCAACCAAAAAATGGTGATAGTGGTCTTTGGTATACCATCTGAGTGGGCGAGAAGTTTAACATATACCTTCTAAGTTACTTAGAGTAGATGCTTTTGTAATCCTACTACTATTCACATAGCAGACTATTTTTTGAACTAATAGTTCATGGTTTTTACTTTTATTTTGGAGGGTTTTCCACACAAAAACTCTTATGCCTCCATATATAAGATTTCATTAATTTTTATTGCCTATCTTAACTGTAAACATTTGGGAAACATGTTTGCTTCTGTATTAGTAAACCGTCTTTTCCTAGTAATGGTGTCAGAGCTCTGTTTGAGAAAATATACTCTTGTATAACCAAGATTGACGATGTTGTCACTTATGATGGTAACATGATAAAACTTACATTAGGTAATTACTCCTATTAGAAGGCCATGATGGAGAACCATATAATTTATGAAGACCTTACTGAACCTATTTTGAATACAATATGCCAAAAGGTAAAATTAAAAATGAGTGAAAGTTGTTGTTTGAGCCAAAAATGTGCAATTTTTAAGGTACTTTTTCACCGGCTTTATGCTCGTTTTAATAATATTTTTTAGGTTTTTAATTGAGTTTATTTTATTTTGTAGATTTTGAATAAATGCGGAAAAAGGGCTTAAATTGCGGAAAAAGTGAGAAAAATAGAAGAAATGTCGGAGGTTGAAGAATCGGGCCAAATTCGATAAAAACCAGCCAAGGAAAAAGAAGAAACCAGACCGGTCCAGACAAAAATCGGACCGGCCGGTTCAGCTGAACCGGTTCCCATAAAACCCCTCTCTTCTTTCCTCACGCTCTCTCTCCTTCCTCCTCGCGTTGCCCTGCTTCTTCGTTCCTAGAAACCACCTCTACCCACAGTTTCGACCCTCCACTTCGAAACTCATCCACCACTGCACAACCACCAGCCACGTCCACCCATGCGCTGGCTTCATCTTAACCGTCCAGCACACCACCACCAGACAAAGGGTCAAGGTTGAAGGGCTTCGAGTATAAAGAGGTTGAGAAGACGCCATTGAGGAGGTAGCGTAGCTTAAGTAGTTTTAGGTTAGTAATTTAGGCTAGTTTAGGTTTAATTTCCGTTTTAAGGCTTAATTTCGTTTAATTTTCGCTTCCTAGGGTTCGAATTTTGGTTCAATTTCTCAATTTTTGTAGGGATTAGGGTTGATGTTAGTTAGGGTTTGAATTCGATTTGGTATATTTGTGCTTCGATTTCACGGTTTTGGGTTGTAATTTAAACCTTAAGCACTTTTGTTTGAAATTTCGGTAAAAATTTTGGCTTTATTGCAGCTGATTTCTTTCCCCACTCCCTAGTTCTGTTGTGCTTAATGGCGATACCGCCATTGTTGGGCTGAGCTTTAAGCAAGGAAGCCTGAGAACTTTGCAATCATTCGTTCATTCCCCTTCCCCTGTACCTCTGTTTCGGTTCTGCTGGTGAGTTTCCTGTTGATGTTCTGCCCCTCTTTCTTGTTGTTCGAATGGCTAAAAAAATGAGTCATGTTCTTGATGTTCATCGCGGCTTTTGGTAATTCCTTTCCCCTGTTCCTGCTTCCTATTCGATTCCAGTTAAATTTTTCCTTTCCCCTGCTTCCTTCGTTTTGTTTCGGGTATGTTTTCCCCTTCCCTATTGCTTATTCTTCGTTTTTTTATTTCAGTTTTGCTTAATTTCGTTCCCCCTCCCTACTGCTTAATCGAGTGCCATATTCTGCTTAGTTTGATTCTGAAATAATTAAATTAATTAGGTTGTTAGTTTTAAACCATGGTTAATTTCAAGTTTAGTTGTTTAATTTGGTTTAATTGGTTAATCAATATAAAGGTTAGGTTAGGTTTAGTCATTAGGTTGTTTTGATGCTTTGTTGAATTAGGTTAGAAGAGTTAATTAGGATTAAATGAGTTTAGTTGAATTAGGTTATTAAATTGCCTTAAATAATTCCACTTAGTTTAGATAAGTAAATTTTATCGTTTAGTTTTAAATGACCATAATTTCATGTCTTCCCTGTGGACCGACCCTTAAGTACTACGACTGACAATCGAGTATTTGAGGTTTATTTTCTTTAGTTATTTTTCCATTCCCCCTCAAAAATCGATCAACAAATTTTGGCGCCGTTGCCGGGGAAGACGACATGAGATTTGGTCATGTTTTTATTTTTTTTAGTTGCTTTCGTATTGATTTGTTTAGTTTGTTTAGTTGATATTCATGTTTTGCTTAGTTTTTTAGTTTCAAATCGATTTTTTTTCCTTGTTAGTGTTTTAAAAAACCCAAAAAAAATCCAAAAACGTTTGAAAAAGACCCCAAAAAAAAACCAAAAATCCAAAAACATTTTGAAAAACCTTCAAAAATTAAAAAAAAATGAAAAATGCTTAAAAATTCAAAAACATTAGAAAATCCCAAAAACCACAAAAAAAATTAGAAATTTCAAAAACCCAAAAAAAATTGAAAAATTGAAAATCCATAAAAATTGAAAAACTTTAAAAAATTTTAAATGCCGGTTTTTAATTCCCCGCAATTTGAGCGCGAACCTTTTTGGAATTACTTTTTAAGGCTTAATGATTATCGTGCTCAACTGAATCACCATTTTCAAAAATGGGAAATTTGTGAGGTTATTATATGCTTTAATGGGTTTTGATTTGAATAACAGCTTGTGATTTGTAATGGAGTGGCTGATGCTCCATGGACCTCAGCTGAGTGAGGCATAGCTTAGGTGTACTTCAACATCTGACCTGGTATGATCGTTCCACTCTTCTTTTCTTTTTCATTCCTTTTTCTTCCTTTTTAGTATTTAGCTGTACATATTAGGATTTTGTGAATATGTGTTAGTTGTAAATACTTTGTTTCTTTAGCTTAGCATGTTTTAGTTTTTCCTTTTCATTTCATTTTTGTTTATTTCATTTTATTTTCATTACTTTTGTTTATTTCATTTGAATTTCATTTTTATTTTCTTTTTTTTTTATTTTCATCTTATTTTCATTTTTTGTTTCATTTTTGTTTTTCTTTTCCTTTATTTTGCTTTAGATTTCTTTTTGTTTAGTTTGCAATTTAGTAGGTCTTTGATTTTTGTTTAGTTTTGCTTTTGTAAATATATGTGTGTGTTTGGTTTTGTTTTGATTTTTGTTTTGATTTTGATTTTTGTCTTCTTTTCTTTAGTTTTTAGGGTTGTGGTTTGTTTTTCACTTTTTGTGTGTTTCTTTGATTTTAGTTTTGCTTTTTCTTTTTCATTTTGGTTTTTTTTTGTTTTTGTTTTTTGTTTTTGTATTTGCTTGTGTCTTAGTTGTTGCTTTTAGTGTTGGTTTTAGTTGTTTTTAATTTTTAATTTTTATTTTTATTTTGGTTTTGATTTTTATTTTCATTTCATTTTTGTTCTGTTTTGTTTTTCTTTTGTTTTTATTTTTTTTATTTTTTCTTGTGTTTTAGTTGTATATATTTTAGGTTTTACGGTTGTATAGTTTATGTGTTTGCTTTTTAGCGCCTTAATTCTCCCAATGAGGACATTGTGAAGTTTTGGTGTGGGAGTGACGCGCCATTTTTATTCAAATTTTTTGAAATTTTTTGTTGTTTTTGGGGACATTTGTATCTTTTCTGATTGGATTGAATCCCCTGTGCTTTAGTTGGTAGTTTGTATATAAATAGGATGTGCATGATGAGTCTCCAACTTCGAATATGATAGTCCAAGCCCTAATTCTAACCCCAGTTGTTCATTAAAGGTTGTGTTATCCAGTCCTTGTTTATTCTTTCATCATTTTCGTTAGGTTTTAGGTTTCCATGAATGATTCTCCCACTAGCTTATGACATGATTACTTTGGAAAAAAAAAATAAAAAAAATTGTATTATAAATAAAGAAAAAGAATAAAATTTGGAATGACAAGTATCCCTTTGAGGCATGCGCTACTGGGCGTTACCGTTTGAGGCACGTGCTACTGGGTGTTACCTTTTGAGGCAATATTGCTACTGGGAAGGCTTGCTTCCAAAGTCAGTATAAGAATAATGTAGTTATGTCAACTAAGTGGGATTGAGTCTGTTCTGGTAAATCTGAGTCCTGGAGATAATGATACACTTGCACACAAACACCGGGATTGATTCAAAATCTGGATGTTCAATGGGGTGAAAATTAGTGTTTTGATGTCATTTAGAAGTAGGAAGCTTTGAAGTACATTTTATGTATATACAAGTCAATAATTGAGTACATGGGTGATTTATCTGATTAGGAGTTGTGCATATGTTTCCCAAGTTTAGTACATATCAGTTTTGAGAAAACCCAAAAAGATTTTCTTTTATTTTTGAATAATTTTGTGGGTATTTTCACTTTGAAACCCTCATGAGACCTCACTCGTCCACTTGGGAGTCCAAGGGATTTAAAGGGCTTGTTGCATAAGCTAAATGCAACCGTGATTCCTACGGCAATGAGTTAGGATTTTCTTTTCTTTTATTTTCATTTTCTTTTAATTAGTTTAGTTTATTTTACTCGAGGACGAGCAAAATCTTGGTGTGGGAGTATTTGTTTGAGCTAAAAATGTGCAATTTTTAAGGTACTTTTTCACTGGCTTTATGCTCATTTTAATAATATTTTTTAGGTTTTTAATTGAGTTTATTTTATTTTGCAGACTTTGAATAAATGCGGAAAAAGGGTTTAAATGGCGGAAAAAGTAAGAAAAATAGAAGAAATGTCGGAGGTTGAAGAATCGGGCCAAATTCGTTAAAAACCGGCTAAGGAAAAAGGAAAAAGAAGAAACCAGACCGGTCCAGAAAAAAACCGGACCGGTCGGTTCACCTGAACCGGTTCCCATAAAACCCCTCTCTTCTTTCCTCACGCTCTCTCTCCTTCCTCCTTGCGTTGCCCTGCTTCTTCTTTCCCAGAAACCACCCAGGCCACCGTATTCCCCAAACCCCGAAACCCAGAAACCACCTCTACCCACAGTTTCGACCCTCCACTTCGAAACTCATCCACCACTGCACAACCACCAGCCACGTCCACCCATGCGCTGGCTTCATCTTAACCGTCCAGCACACCACCACCAGACGAAGGGTCAAGGTTGAAGGGCTTCGAGTATAAAGAGGTTGAGAAGACGCCATTAAGGAGGTAGCGTAGCTTAAGTAGTTTTAGGTTAGTAATTTAGGCTAGTTTAGGTTTAATTTCCGTTTTAAGGTTTAATTTTGTTTAATTTTCGCTTCCTAGGGTTCGAATTTTGGTTCAATTTCTCAATTTTTGTAGGGATTAGGGTTGATGTTAGTTAGGGTTTGAATTCGATTTGGTATATTTGTGCTTCGATTTCACGGTTTTGGGTTGTAATTTAAACCTTAAGCACTTTTGTTTGAAATTTCGGTAAAAATTTTCGGTTTATTGCAACTGATTTCTTTCCCCACTCCCTGGTTCTGTTGTGCTTAATGGCGATACCGCCATTGTTGGGCTGAGCTTTAAGCAAGGAAGCCTGAGAACTTTGCAATCATTCGTTCATTCCCCTTCCCCTGTACCTCTGTTTCGGTTCTGCGGGTGAGTTTCCTGTTGATGTTCTGCCCCTCTTTCTTGTTGTTCGAATGGCTAAAAAAATGAGTCATGTTCTTGATGTTCATCGCGGCTTTTGGTAATTCCTTTCCCCTGTTCCTGCTTCCTATTCGATTCCAGTTAAATTTTTCCTTTCCCCTGCTTCCTTCGTTTTGTTTCGGGTATGTTTTCCCCTTCCCTGTTGCTGATTCTTGGTTTTTTATTTCAATTTTGCTTAATTTCGTTCCCCCTCCCTACTGCTTAATCGAGTGCCATATTCTGCTTAGTTTGATTCTAAAATAATTAAAGTAATTAGGTTGCTAGTTTTAAACCATGGTTAATTTCAAGTTCAGTTGTTTAATTTGGTTTAATTGGTTAATCAATATAAAGGTTAGGTTAGGTTTAGTCATTAGGTTGTTTTGATGCTTTGTTGAATTAGGTTAGAAGAGTTAATTAGGATTAAATGAGTTTAGTTGAATTAGGTTATTAAATTGCCTTAAATAATTCCACTTAGTTTAGATAAGTAAATTTTATCATTTAGTTTTAAATGACCATAATTTCACGTCTTCCCTGTGGACCGACCCTTAAGTACTACGACTGACAATCGAGTATTTGAGGTTTCTTTTCTTTAGTTATTTTTCCATTCCCCCTCAAAAATCGCTCAACAGTTGTTAAATCATAAAGCAGTTGTGATAATTCGAAAATATATAACAAAAACTTGTTTGAGCATGTGTCAAATTTTGAAAACGCATACAAACTCTGGATGAAACTCGAGTCCTTGATCCAAAAGAAGATGTCACATAACAAAGCTCTTCTCATAAGACAATTGGTGAAGCTCTAGTACGGTGGCAAACATAATATGATTGAGCACTTGAACAATTTGAATTAACTTATAAATCAATTTGCAAAGATTAAGATGAAACTCAGTGACAAGTTATATGCACATACTATTGCTTCTTAATTCATTGCTAGAGAGTAGGGATACGTTGGCAATTACATTGAGTGATCCACCTAGCAAGAAAACTCATTGTACTAACAATCTCCTAAATGAAGAAGGAAGATGCAAAGAAAGAGGCATTACAGTACAACCTAAAGCTAATTGTGTTGTCAACCATAGTAGAAGTGAGAGCCATGGTAGAAATAAGGGACATGACAAGTCGAAGGGGAGATTTAAATCTTGGTGTAGAATAACTTGCTATTATTATGGCAAGCCAGGTCATGAGAAATCCAACTATTGTAATTTTAAGAGAGGTCAAAAGGTTAGAAAAGTCAAGCCATATTAAATTGAACACAAGAAAGAAGATAAAGGCACTGCTACTATAGTAGCAAAAGCTAAACATGAGGTGTTCCTCATTGGAGAAGAAAAGTATCTCAATCTAGCTGATAATGCTTGGTGGTGGATTCTTGATTCTAGTGCCTTCTTCCATGTCACTCCGTATAGAAATTTTTCTCATCTTACCAAAGTAGTGAATTTTGGTAAGGTTAATATGGGAAATTAAGTTTTAAGCAAAATTGATGGTATCGGTGACATCACATTGATAATCAATACATGATGCAAGCTCATGTTAAAAGATACGAGGCACATTCCATACATGTGACTCATTCTTATATCGGTAGGATAAACCTGATGATTCTAGTTTGGTTAATCACTTTGGTGCGAGGATATGGAAGCTCACCAAAAGAAGTTTAATCATTGCTAAAGGAAAGAAGGAAGCTCCTAGTACATTATGCAAGGAAATTTGTACAAGGGAGGGGCAAATGTTGCTAATAATAACTCAAAATTTAGAGTTTATAGCACATAAGAATTGAACACATCAGTGAAAAAGAATTGCAAACCCTTACGAGAAAAGAGCTCTTATCTAACATAAAAGGCAAATCAATTGAGCCTCATCTAGATTGTTTGGCTCGCAAGCAACATAGAGCAGTATTTCATAGAAATTTCGAACCATTAAAAGAAAGCATATTCTTTATTTGGAATTGATGTTTTCTCTATGACATAAAATTCACTTAGTGGAGTTTTATGTTTTCTTACATTTATTGACAACACCTCGGGAAAGGTTTGGGTCTCTCTGTTGAAAACAAAGGACCAAGTACTTAAAGCATTAAAAGAATTTTACTCTAAGATAGAACGGGAAACTAGATAGCACCTAAAGACATTCGAGCAGATAATGGTGGATAATACTGTGGTCCTTTTGAATCATATTGCAAGATGCATGGGATTAGGTTGGAGAAAACACTAGGAAAAACACCTTAGCTAAATGGCCTAGCTGAAAAGATGAATTGAGAGTGTTTGATATATACTTTGCCCATGCCAAACATCCTATGTTCTTTTGGGGAGGTGTTGTGAAGATCCTTTTTCACATAATCAACCTTTCACCATCAGTTCCTTCAGACGGTGCTATCCTATAGGAAATTTGGTCAAGAAAGAAAGTCTAATACAGCCGCGTGGAAGTTTTTAGTTGTTGAGCATTCATCGACATTCCTAAGTACAAGCAAGCCTTACTTGCTTAAAAAAAAAAATGAATGTATTTGTCTCAGGTAATCAAAAGATAAATTTGGCTACAGACTTTTGGATCCAACAAATAGAAAGACTGTTCGAAGTCTAGATGTTGTATTCTTTGTGGATCAAATGATCGAAGACTCGATGAAATTAGAGATACCCAAATATAGATTAGTTAGAGATTCTAACCATAGACGATCCCCTATGGCTCATGATGATTTTAGGAGGGAACAATTGAAAATAATAATGATATTGTTACAATATCACGTCTTCATTTAACAATGATAAAAATGAAGGCCAAGGCCAAGAATAACTGAGCAAATCTAACACTAAATCTGATGAGCGAGAACCTCAGGACGAGCGTTAATTGAGGCGATTTATAACAATAAGTTAAAGATCTAGTAGATATACCCCAAATGAATATATAACTCCAACAGATGTGAGAGCTTCAAAGTTGGGTAGAAGCAATAGCTGATAGCCATAAGGTAGAATGAGAGATAAGTGCTTAGAGTTTAATTCATTTTGGGGTCATTTTGTTGCATTTTTAGGTAGAATTATGAATTTCATGTTACAATCCACATTGCTATTCACATTTTATACTTGAGTATGGTTCTTTTCTAAGAGATGTTTAGAATTAGTTTCTTTCACTTCTATTTTCCATCTCTCTCTCTCTCTCTCTCTCCTTTTTTTTCCAGTTATTTTCTGGAGCAATTATGATGTGGAAGTCGATCCAAGGCAAGTGTTCGGATCTATTATGACATACACGTGCGCGCTTTATGGACTTTTTAAAATATTCTAGACCCCTTCTGGTTTTATTCTAGACCCCTTCTGGTTTTTGGATTAATGTAAAAGCAGTTTTTTGTGCAACTTAGCCTATTCTTATCTCAATTAGAAGGTATTAGATGGACTTACTTAATGTTTTCTTTTCCATAGATTCTATTTTATTCTATGGATTCTATTTTATTCTATTCTAAATAACACTAATCGCACGGACAGTCATTAGTGATTACTAAGAAACATCCCAATCTTTAGTCATTCGAAGATTTTTGACAATATTTTGTTTTAAAATAATATCGAATATTTCTATGTTTTTTATACCTAATTTTTTCAGTTATAAATATTCCATTTTATTATTCTATTTTATTCTATTTTAATATATATTAAAAATAGAAATAAATTTTTTTATTTCTATTATGCACTTTTGATTTTGAAATATTTAATTCATAAATATTTATCAATTCTAAAATAATTTAGTATTCAAATTCCATTTTTTTCTATTCTAAAAAAAATTATTTATTTAGATTAGTAATCTATTTGTTTTAATAAGGAAAAAAAAGAGATTTTGTACTGTATCTGTGCATTCTTTATTCCTGTGAAACAAGCTAGAATGATGTGAGAAGGGATAAAATGAAATTCTTTGATTGATTGTTTGCAAAAGAATGATTTCATTTTATTTACCTAATAAAGATTAATTCTAACAAATAAAAAAATTCGAAATAATAAAAACTTTTATTCTTTTACTCAAAACGGCCAGTGATCCTCAACCAATTTTATGCTTCAATATAATTCTCAGGAGTAACGTTATCGCATTTCGAATACTTAGTGGCTTGATTGAGCCAAGCCTCCCCAATTTCAGAATCTCCCTGTCGAATGCTCTATCCTCCCCGGTTGGAATAGGTGGGTCAATTCCTTTCCTTAGACCCATACTTGATAGTTTCCTACATCATACTGCTCCGCAGTCAATTCTTTTGATGTCTGTTTTTTACCTATCAAATCAAAGGGAAAAGGGGAATGAGATTTCTTATAGATCTATCCCACTGTTTAGGGTAACCAAAAGAGGTTAAGCGCATGAGTTTCAAACTTTCATTTTGATTTGAACTCAGTTTTGTCTTTTTTCCCACCTGCGGAAGAATAAAGCATACATAGGTATTTACGCCTATCGGTAGTATTTTCTATAAGGTAACTGTCTCGGTTTCATATCGAAATTTTTTTAATATCTAAACTTATATAGAGTCTTTGGAAAAGAATTTCCATAAGTAAGAAAGAAAAGACTTACTATCTTTGGGATCTAATCCTACACTGCTACTTAATACTTTAGTGCATCGACTCTATTGCATAAGTTAATTCCTAACTTCTATCTATCTTATATATAGGTATAAGTAAGCAGTTCTTAATATATTGGCCCAAAACCTTGTTACTAGATCTTTACGTTGCTTCCTCTCTAGCAATCCTCGAAGTTTTTTTTAATTTTATACGTAGACATTGAAACAAGGTATATAGGCATATCTCATTCCATCATATTTTGACTTCTATGAAGTTTCTTTCTTTGCTACACCTCATAAAAATCATCGGTTTAGACAATGTAGGTGTAGCGAGCCTTTTTTTAGTATTTAATAGTAGATTTACTCTTCTTTTTCTTTTTATAGTGGAGATAGTCGCACGTAATGATAGATCAAGGCCACATTATTAAAATCTTGGGATCGATTACTTGTGTGGATAAGGCTTTTCTATGTTGTCCATTACTTGTGTGGATAAGGCCTATGTTATATAGTATATAACTTTGATCATTGGGATTGACTTCTAGTTGCATAGCTTCATAATAGTTCTATAAAGCTTTTGCATAATTTCCTTCATATTGAGCTAACATCCGCTACGATCGTTCTATTTTCATCTCATACGGCTCCTCTTTTAATATGCATAATGAGAATAAGAAATACATGGAATCAGAAAGGGTGCAATATTTTCATCATGGACTAACTGGGGCTAGTATTTTTACAAAAAATCTCTACCCAACCTTCTTATGAAAAAGCTTTTACTAACATCTAAATAGAAAGGATAACTACAGTAATTCCCTTGCCCTCAACTCCTACTAATTTCTAGGAAATAGTCAGTTCAATAGTCTTTGATGGTGATATGGGTAACCAAAGTACGAACGAGATGGATATATGTTGTCCCAACCATTTTTTAGTCCCAATCCATATACGAAAAGGGAATAGGTAGATAATTTTTTACAAAGCTTTTGTGTTGTCAATTGCTAGGTGTCTTCCCCCATGCTGCCTATTTAGACTATATTATTAGGAAGCAGGATTGACCTGTAATACATAAAACATCGGTGTAACCCTTTGGTTAATACTAAAATTGATAACTGAAGCATAGAATCTGAGGCTGCATCAATTGAGGATACACGATAGAAGGAATTGTTCTATTTCTAAACTTCACCTTCAAAAAGCGTAGGTTTATTTCATAATAATATAGAATAAAAATATTTTTTTTCTATCTCGAATCGTGTGCCTTTCTCGTAAAACTACAAGCAGTAAATTCGAATAAGAAAAAGAATCTAATCACACCAATTCTATAATAAGTAAATGCCTCATTTTCTCGTGAAGTTGTCGGAATTATTCATAATAAGATATTGGCCACATTTGTAAAGGTCTTATCAATAAAATTTCCATTTATTCGCTGTCTGAGCATGGGTATTAATCTATTCTATAATTATTCTTATTACCTTTTTGGGGAAATGATTCCACAAGCAAAGGATTTGTACAGTATGAAATAACATAAAAACATATTCATTTCCAAACAAAATTTATTTAGTGAACCTTCTCCTACTAGTTCTATTTTTTTAATTCCAATTATTCCAAAAACTCAAATTGCTCCTTTTTAAAAATTAATTACAAGAATAAATGAGAAATAAAATAGTTGAATCCTATTCAAATTCACACGAATGTAGTATTATAGGAACTATTCCAATTTCATCAAAGCGGAAGAATCAAGAAATTTTTCAATTAGGTCAAAAATCATTTTAATTGAATTATGATCCAAAGAGTAATGGAAAAAGAATCGAACAATCATTCTATGATGGAAATCAATAGAATAACTATTCATTTTTGTAGTGTCCATAGTAAGTATACACTATATAATCAATACAAGAGCCAGAGAATTTTGAGACAGAGGCAACCACGGACGCTGCAGGGTGAAGGCAACTGCTGGCCTCTTCGTCTTCCTTCATCCTGTACCTGAGGACGCCCGAGTTCATGGTTGAAAAGGGTTTTTTAGCTACAGAAAAAAGAGACCCAAGACATCTATCACTCATGTTTATCTCATTTCTATCTTTAGTTTTAGGATTCTTAAGTTTTCTTTAGAGCAAGAGATGGAATTGAAGTGAAGGATTGGCACTTGGAGGCTTCAAGTTTTGGAAACCATTGAAGACCGACATTGTTGCTAAGCTTGTATTGGCACTTGGAGGCTTGAAGATTGGGAAACCATTGAAGATCAACATTGTTGCTAAGCTTTCTTTCTTTCTAATCTCTTCTGAAACTCGTGTTTAGATGTTGTTAATTTCAATTATGTGTGAATAGTTTTATTCAATCTAGGGACTTGCTATCCAAAGTATTAATGTTGGATCTTTTATTTTCACTATTTATGCTTTATCTGAATTGGTATGATTGAATTCTATCCTATGACTAAACTGCTGTGAGTAAATTTTTTGCCAAATTTGCTTGCTTATACTAGATAGTTGAGTGCAGTACTAAAAGGAAAAACTCACTATTAGAACAACAAGTTAGCACTTAATTAAACTATTCTGGTAAGAGAGTTGTTTGTTGAGAGGAAATCCCACCAATAAAAAATCTATAACCAAGACTAAAAATCGGTGAAACAGTGTTAATTAGATTAGTGTAGGCAATTCAGTTTGTTTCGAAAGAAAAGATTGAGCTTTTAGTTCAATTGCGCTCCTTTGAATCATCCCCATATAGGTAAAGTGCATATTTAAGTCCAACAATCCAAATCTTTACTAGGCGAAACAAATCCCTAGATGTTTTTAATTTGACTGAATTTTCGAATAGTTTAATAGCAATAGTTAAAACAATCAATTGGAATTTGTTTGCTTAACCTTTTATAATAGGTCAAAACTCAATAGATTACATTTGGCCTTTGTGGGAACGATATTAAAACTATACTACAACACTCCTGCATTTATGGTAGTGTCAAGTTTTTAGCACCATTGCCAAGGACCACTTTATGGATATTGAGTTCGCCTTTATAAATTGACTAAGTATTTTTGGTGTTTGTCTTTTTCATTGTAATTTCTGGGTTTGCATTGGTAGTGTTTTGTGGCAATTTTTGCACAATTTGTCCATTTATATGCGAAGTCCCATTCCATTTGAATTTGATCCGAAAATAGAAAGGACTTTTCGTGCTAGGAGGAAGAATTTGAAGTTGGAGGAGCAAAAGACCAAAGCTCAAGAAGCCACTTCAACGATGGCAGGAGGAAGAGATGACCAAAGAAGGAAGCTCCAGGATTTTGTCACCTTCAGATTCTAAGGCTTTGCCTCTAGTATTGATCGACCAAACGTGGAAGCTCACAACTTTGAGCTCGAGCTGGCTTTTATTTCCAAGGTGCAACAATCCTAATTTGGAGGCACCTCGTTAGAAGATCCCAACTTACACATCTCAGTATTCTTAGAGGTGTGAGACACATTAAAGCCCAATGTAGTTAGTACTGATGCTATTCGATTGCGGGTATTTCCCTATTCACTTAGGGACAAAACGAGAGCAATGGCTTCTTTCTTTGCATTCCGGATGCATCACAACATGGGATGAGCTCACCAAAGTTTTTCTTGTAAACTTTTTTTCCTCTTAACAAGACGGCGAGTTTGGGAAATCAAATCACCACTTTCCCTCAAAGGGAGACGAGTCGCTATATGAAGCTTGGGAGTGTTTTTAAGGACCTATCGAGTCTATGTCCACATCATGGGCTCCAACAATGGATGTTAGTGCAAGCCTTCTACAATGGAGTCACTCAACCAGTGAGGTATACTATAGATGCGGCGGTAGGTGCCACACTCACGAACAAGATGGAAGATGAGGCTTACAACCTTATTAAGGAGATGACGCTTAATAACTACTAGTGGTCCAATGAGGGAAGCCAACCCAAGAAGGTTGGAAGTAAGTTAGAACTTGATGCAATTATGTTTTCTGCTAAAGTAGATGCCACGTCTCAAAGGTTAGAACGAATGAATGTTAATTCTAATAGTTCAAGTACCCCTTCCCCATCATGTGAAATTTATGTTTCTGTTGATCATTTGACTGTGAATTGTCAAGTCGGGAGTCCATTTGCCAAAGATACTAGTGACTCAATCAACTATGTTAACACCTATAACCCATGACCGACCAATAACCCATTCTCTAACACATACAGTCCTAGTTGGCGGAATCACCCCAATTTCTCTTATAATTCTAATGCCCCTCCTATGCCTCAAATGAATTTTAGACCACTGCCTACATTTCAAAGAGCGCCTTACCGTCAACAAGCACCCCAAAAATCCAACTAGGAGACAATGATGGAGAGTATGCTCTTGGCGCAACAAAAGCAAGATGAGTACATTAAGCAATTAGCCTCCATGGTTGATGTGCTTACTACTCATAATAAGATGTTGAAACGTCAAATCTCCCAACAAGCTGCCTCTTCATCTACACCTCTCGATAGACTTAGTAGAAAGCCCGAGCCGAATCCTCATAAGCAGTGCAACTGTGTTACCTTGAAATGAGGGTTAGGGGATTCCAAGGGTATGGAGCTTGAGGAGGGAGGAGAGGTTCCTAGAACCAAGAGTGAGGTGAAAAAATGCTGAGATTGAGACCTACGCTTTGGAGGGGTGAGTAATGTGGTGGTACCTAAAGAGTTTGCCCCTAAGCTTCTCTATTTCTTGTATGGTTGGCAAGGTGAGGATTGATAGGGCCATATGTGATCTTGGTGCAAGTACTAGTCTTGTGCCCCATTCCTTTTTTCAAAAGCTTGGTTTAGGTGAGTTGCAACCAACACTTCACTTCAATTTAGGAATGGTTCTGTAAAGTGACCTTTAGATATTTTGGAGAATGTTCCCGTACAGGTAGTTGATGTTTATGTGCTTGATAACTTTATCATCTTAGATATGGTCGTAGATGCGTATGCCCAGATTATTCTAGGGAGAACCTTCTTGGGCACTTCTGGTTGCAAGGTTGATGTGAAAGCAGGACAATTAGCATCTGATGCATGGGACTGTCATGTTTAATTTGCTTTATTTGAAAACCAAAATTTCCCCTCTCCTTCATCTACTTTTGAACAAGATTTGAATTTTCATGAGATTGGCTCATTTGATGATTGGTGGCATGTTGGCCACTTTGTGTTTCAATCTATTTTGCCTAAAGGCCTCGACCTTGATTATGCTAGGGTGGACACCTAGTGTAACCACGGATGAGCCTTATGCTACTAATAAAGTTTTCATGAGCGATTATTGCAGGTTTGCTCAAGTGGTGCAATCTATACCCCATGTTGATGATATCAAGTGTGATTTTGACTCAGAAGCCGAGTTTGGTAGTGGCCCGTGTAATGGAGCTAAGTACAAGTTCATTTTATACACGGATCATGCTAGTTGGTGACACTTGATTGTCCATAAGGACCTCCATCCCGAGTTCCTAAAATGGTACCTTCTAGTGCAAGAGTACGACTTCAAGGTCAATGATAAAGGAAAGTTAGGAGATGTGGAGGAATCCACTGACAAGCTTGCTATTCACAGCCTTTCTGACCTAGGCCTTCCTAGAAGAGAGGTCTAGCTCAAACTTTAAAAGAGCGTTTCTTGGGAGGTAACCCAAGTTTTTCCCGTTAGGAGCTTTTCTTTTCTTTGATTATACATAGTAAATTTGTTGTTTTTAAAAAAAAACAAACAAAAAAAAACAAAAAATAATAGGAAAAAAGAGAGAAAAAAGAGAAACAAATAAAAATTAACAAATTATCAATAAAAAGAACAAAACTAGAGAGAAAGAGAAGAAAACAGGAAACAAAATCGAAAAAAAGAGAGTTTTAGAAGCTCTAGCCAGCAGCCACAATGGACCCGTAGTGGTGCCCAACTCCGTCCATGGGGTCTCGGCCTTTAAATTCTAGAAAATGTTGAATGACAGCTCACCATAGGTGGTTTGTGGTGGAGCCCACAGTCCGTGGTGAGTCTCTCCATCCGCGGTTAAGGGTTTTTTCGTGCCCTTTGACCTGAAAACATTTCATCTTCTTCAACCCTTCGACTCTTTCTCTATAAACTCTCACCTTCTCTGTCTAAAACCTCGATACCCACCCATCTCTAAACCTTTAATTTTTATTCATTTTTCATCACATTTCATCCCTTTCTTCTTATTTCCTTCACTTTCACTCCAAATCTCCTTTAAATTTCTCTTTTCTTGTCTTTTTCCCCTCACATTCTACTCCTTTTCATACCTAAACCTTCAACAACCCAATTTCACCTTCTATTCTTCCAAATTTTCTCCTATACTTCCATATTTCTTCCCCATTCACCTTCATCTTCACAAATTTTTCATTTTTTGGCCATTTTTCTTCCCATTTTACCATAGTTAGTGTTCATATCCACTCTCCATTGTCATGGCACCCAATAAGAAGGCAATAGCCACTCAAGAGGTGGGGACGTCAAGTCAAGCACCACAATGCGCATTTCGGACCTCCTGAACCTCAACCAATGTAGGAAACCGAGGTAATATTCCTTACCCCTTAATTTAACACATCCTGAGCATATTGCTAGATATAATGTTTCAAGTAGCAAGCTAGTTGTTGCTACTCACTATTATGACAAGGACTTGTCAAATTGATTAGGTTTGTTACATGACATTAATTGGTTATTTGCTCGGGGAGGTATGGGGTAATTTTTAGAGATTAGGGACCACACTTATCATGACCTCACTCTTGAGTTTTTTAGTGTTGCATGTGGAGGTCACAAGTGGGCCTAGTTGTCAAGAAGGGTACATTTCCTTCTATATCAATACACTATTTTATGAGCTTAATTTAAGTTCCTTTAATAGTTTATTTGGCTTTCCGTCGAGTATAGACTTGCCTTATCGACATGTCCCTATAGACTTTAACTCAAATGCTTTTTAGAATGAAATTTCTAGGTATTATCGGTATGATACAAGTAATTCCAAAGGCACTATTATTAGAAACCTCTGTATTTGTGTGACCAAGAGATTGCTTGCCTGTGGTCTGTTTGCTAGGGAGGATAGTTTGAATTTGTCTAGCCTATCTGAGTTATATTTCTTATTTAGCATGCTCCAAGGTGACCAACTTGACCCTGGTTCATTTTTGGTCAATTAGTTACATAGTATGGTCACTATTTCCATACAAATGATTGTGATTAGCGGCCTCATTATCCCCAATTCTAGGTCTGTTGGAATAGAACCGAACCCTAATGATAGAGTTCCCGGCTTCTAACGGTTGAACTTAGCTGCTTTTGAACAAATGAAGTTTTATAATGTGGGGGCTAGGCACGTTTGTTGGATTTATCCTAGGAACTGTCTCATGACTCTCCCTAATGTTGATCGAACCACTCTCTTGAACTAGCCTAATCTTTACTTTTATCGGGTGATGAAGAGTTGGCGCAACCTGTACCACCCTCTACCCCTTCTCACCTAAGGACTTCTAGTATTTTCCAACCATCGTTCTCCTCTAATTACACTAGTTTGCATGCTACCCTTCAGTCCATTCAAGAGGAGCATACTACTGCACTCCCTGACTTTGTTTAGGAGCGGCATGATGAGCTTCGTGAGATGATTGCTTCCCAAAACCAATATTTCCAAGACTTTAGGACTTGTTTAGAGACATGGTATGATTGGCATATCTCTCAACTCCACCCTCCTTCTTCTCCCTCTCATCCTCCTTTTTAGTTCTTTTTTTTCTTCCCCATTGATTCTTATGTCCTTCCATTGGGGACAATGCTTTGTCCAAGCATAGGGGAGCTGTGTGTGACTATGTGTATGTGATGTGGATGCGTGAGTAGTTTGCATTTTACGCCATGCATTTAGGAGTAGTTTGCATTTTTAGTTGATCATTTCATTTTTCATTCTATTTAGGATTCTTTTCTTAGTTTTAGCTTTATTTTGATATTTTCAATTTTTAGTTGCATTTTAGGGTTAGCATAAAAAAACAGTAAAAAAACAAAAAAGCAATTAAATGCCCAGATGATGAGTTTTTGGACTTAATAGTTTTCTTTAGCTTATTTTGACCCTTTTTGTATGCCCATTTGTTAGTAAAATGTATAATTATCAGTTTTTGAAATGTGCTTCATGTTTTGTTTCGTTATGTTGACCGCCATTCGATTACTCAATTATTCTTTGCATGAATATTTGGCACATGTGATCTAACGACCTAGTTGAAAATAGGTAGTTGTCCCATGAGATTTTGAGCTTGATTGGACAAATTCATCATTTTGGCCTCATTCTTTTTTCATGTGTGACTCTTTCTAGATTTCAAATCTCTAGAACTTGCTTTGGCTCTTATTCAAGATCACGTTTAGTATGCATGTGTTAGGCAATATGATTGAGGTGTTCTATGAATTTATCAGCCACATTGATGAAATAACCACCCTTATTATATATGATTTATCCCTTGCTACCCCCTTTGAGCTTTGACAATGTTTTTTCTTATGCAAATGTATAATAATGAACCTTAACCAAATAGATATCTTACCTTTTTAGCCAAGACTATACAGTTTCATTAGTGATAGGGAGTAGTTTGTGGACAATGACATTGTTATTCAGTGTGGCTTGTTTGTATGGAATAAGGGATTTATGCAGTATTTCCCTTGGTGTCAATTGTGTTGAATTTATGAGTTGTTAGAAAAGGTATTAAAAGGTGCACAATTTCTCTTGCCATAATCTTTCTCTTTGACAGAAAAAAAAGGAAAAAAATAGATCAACAAAAATGAGGGAAACAAAAAAGAAAAAGAACGTTGAATAAAAAAAAGAAGCAAAATAATACAAGGATTTGGCACAGATTTCATATTAGATATACTTCAACACTTTCTAGCATTGTACACCAACAAGGGGTAATTTGTGTATTTGAGATGTATTTGTGTGAGTAGCATTTTTGTGAAAAGTTGGCAGAAGATGATTTGTACTCATAGTCTTTGGCTTTGAGCTCCACAATTCCTAACACATTTGCTCGCCTCTTACCTTTACCCATAGTCCCATTACAACCCTATCAAAGTCCTCACAATTGCCTAGCGTGTTTTGTATTTTAGTGGTGACGAATTTGAGAGTGTTGTCAAACTTATGGTAGATTTGATTCTTAGGAATCAGATTTGAGAGAAACGCAATATATTTTGAACACATGAGTGATGAGTGCTTCATTCCTAAAGTGAGGGTCTTCCGGTTCTTTTAGCTCTACCTATTGTATGTGCCAATATGATTGTTTAATTTGATTTTGGTGATGGATTCAATGTTTGAATGTGATGGTACTTGCTCTTATTTCGAAAAGTTCATTCTCTTATCTATTTTGTAATGTTTTCAGTCACCTTTGGGCTAGCTTTTTGGGTTGGATAGGCGGTTGTGAAAGTTTTCAGTCAAGAAATAAAGTCTAATACAACCACCTTAAAGTGTTTGGTTGTCAAGCATTAGTCTACATTCCTACGTACAAGCGAGCCAAGCTTGATTCAAAGACAAATGAATGTATTTATCTCAAATCATTAAAAGATGAATTTGGCTACTGACTTTGGGATCCAACAAATTGAAAGATTGTTCAAAGTCTAGATGTTGTATTCTTTGTGCATCAAACGATCGAAGACTTAAAGAAATTAGAGATATCCAAATATAGAATAGATAAAGATTCTAACCCTAGACCATCCCCTATGGCTTGTGATGATTCTAGTAGGAAACAACCGAAATTAATGATGACATTGGCATGAATTACAACATCACCTTTCACCTAAAATTGACAAAATGAAGGCCAAGAAGAACATATCAAATCTAAAATTAAATCTGATGTGCCATAACCTCAAGAAAAACCCTAATTGGGGCAATCTATAAGGGAAAGTTAAAGATCTAGTAGATATACCCCAGGTGAATATATAACTCCCACATATAACAGAGCTTCAAAGTTGGGTAGAAGCAATAGCTGAAAGCCACAAGGGAGAATGGGTGATAAGTGCTTAGAGCTTACTTCATTTTGGGGTCATTTTGGTGTATTTCTTAGGAGAACTATGAACTTTATGTTATCATCCACACTCTTATTTTCCCGTTTTACGCTTGCATATGTGTTCTGTAGGTTTTTGGACCTTTTTGTCCTTACTTTTACCCCAATTGAGTATGATTTGACTTGCTACAAATGCCCCCAAGTCACAACGCCCGTGGAGGAAAAGAAGAGCCAAAGAAGTTTGTGACAGAGGCAGCCACGGAAGCTCCATGGTGAAGGCCAGTGTGCTTGAAACTGCTTGCCTCTTCGTCTTTCTTCATCTTGTGGCTGAGGATGCTCGAGTTCGTACTTAAAAAGGGTTTTTCGGCTGCATAAGAAAAAGAGCCAAGACATCTATCACTTATCTTTATCTTGTTTCTATCAATAATTTTAGGATTTTTATGGTTTTTTTAGAGCAAGAGAGGGAATTGAAGTGGAGGATTGGCACTTGGAGGCTTGTTGATTGGAAATCGTTGAAGACCACCATTGTGGCTAAGCTTTCTTTCATTCTAATCTCCTCTTAAACTCTTATTTAGATGTTAATTTTAGTTATGTGTGAGTAGTTTTCTTCCATCTAGGGACTTGTTAGCCAAACTATTAATGTTGGATCTTTAATTTTCATTATTTGTGGTTTACCTAGATTGGTATGATTGAATTGTATCTTGTAAATGAACTATTGTGAGTAAATTTTTAGCCCAATTTGCTTGCCTATACTAGATAGTTGAGTGAAGTATTGAAAGAAGAAACTGAATATTAGAACAACAAGTTAGAACTTAATTCAACGATTCTTGAAAGACAATTGTTTGTTGAGAGGAAATGCTAGCAATCAAAAATCTATAACCAAGATTAAAAACTAGGACATTTAAAAGAATGTTAATTGGATTAGTTTAGGCAATTCAGTTTGTTTTGGGAGAAAAGATTGATTTTTTAGTTCAATTGCACTCCTTTGAGTCATCCAGATGTAGGTAGAGTGCATATTTAAGTCCAATGATCCAAGTCTTTACTAGGCGAAGCAAATCTCTGGATGCTTTTAATTTGATGGAATTTCCTGATAGTTTGATAGCGATATGAAACTACCTATTGGAATTTGTTTGCTTAGTCTATTGTAAGAGGTCGAAACTCAATAGATTACATTTGGTCTCTGTGGGAACGATATTAAAACTATACCACAACACCTATGCGCTTGAAGTACTATCAATGGGTGAAAGCCATGCAAGAAGAGACTGAGGAGTTCCCTAAGTTGAGAAAAGCCTTGAGAAATAAATAGGTATATAGACTTGAGACTAAGGAAAATAACCCAAGACCATTGTATAAAGCTCGTTTGATAGTGAAAGGGTCCATTTAGGACAAAGGGATAGATTTCGCAAAGATATTTTCTCCCATTATGAACATGTGATCAATTCAAGTCATCCTTGGTTTAACTACTAGTCTAGACTTAGAGATAGAGCAATTCTATGTTAATACAATAGTTTTACAGGATGACATAGAGGAAGAAATATTTATGGAGATACTCTTAAAGGTTTGAAGTTTCAAGCAAAGTTCATTTGGTGTGCTGATTTCAAAAAAGCCTCTATGATCTTGAACAAATGCCGAGACAATGTTATAAGAAGTTCGAGTATTTTACGGCCAAACTTGATTTGAAGAAGACATTAATTGACCAATGTGCTTTATGAAGAAATATGATGGTGGCGATTCCATCATACTACTGCTCGATGTCAATGATATACTAATTATTGGGCATGATCCAATGAAAATTTCTGCCTTAAAGAAGGCAAATGAGGAAAACATTTTCTATGAAGGATTTGGGATCAGTAAAGAAAATACTTGGGATGAAAATAACTCAAGGTAGACCTAAGAAATTATTATGGCTATCATAAGGGAGCCACATAGAAAAATTGTTGGAAAGGATTATAATATTCATAAGGTTAAGTCCAACAAGTTAAAAAGGAAAGGTAGAAATGAAGAATGTTCTTTATTCATTTGTTGTTGGTAGCACAATGAACGCCATGATATGCAATAGGCTTGATACTACTTGCAATGTAGGTGTCGTAAGTTGATTCTCGACCAATCTAGGAAAAGAACAGTGGACAATGATGAAACGGATATTTTAATATCTTAGGGAAACAACCTAGAAATGTTTGTCCTTTTGTCAATAAAAACCCATGTTAGGGGATTAAATGGATGTTGATCTTGCTAGTGATATTGAACCAAGGAAATCAACTTCATTTTGCTTGATTAATTTTGTAGGGGAGCTCTATCTTGTTAATCTAAGCTCCGAAAATGTGTTGCGCTATCAACTATTGAAGTTGAATATATTGTAGCTACTAAAGCGTGTAAGGACATTTTATGGATGAAAAACTTCTTAAATAAATTAGATCATGGGAAAGCAAAGTACTTCTTATAATGTGATAGCCAAAATGCTATACACTTCGCAAAAAATTCTACTTTTCACTCCTATTCAAAACGTATTAATGTTCTAACCATTGAATCCATGAAGTATGAGAAGATAAGATCTTACAGCTTGAGAAAATTCACAAGGAAAATTTCTAGGACATGATGACCAACTAACCAAGAAGTTTGAAAATTTTTGCACAGGTGTTGGTATAGTATTCCCTAATTAAGTCAGAAAGGGGCAGAATTGTTGAGATTCCTTCCTTGATTGGTGGGAGTTCTCAATGAGATAGAGAAAAAGAAATAACAAAGAAGTTGAAGCAAAAAAATGTTTCAAAATTTATTTTTAGAGGAAGGTTAAGACTAATTACGCATCTTTAAAAAAAAAAAGGGGGGGCCAGCCCGGTGCATCTTTGGAAATGATGTTTTCTTTGGTAAAAAGCTTCCTAAACTCTTATAAATAGAGGCATTATTTTCTTTACAAACATAATACACAACTAGGGATGACAGTATAGTTCAAATTTGATGCAAATCCGATCCAATCCAAGACAAAATTATCCGATTCAAATCCAATAAAAAACAATCCGATTCAAATCCGATAAAAATAATCCAAATCCTACTCCGATCGGAGCGGAGTAGATTTGGAGGAGAACCCATCCGATCCAATTAACATCTGATCTGATATCTTTTTTTAACAATTTCAACTTTTTTTGAAGATAAAAAATTCCTAACATGATAACCCTAAAAAATCCTCATAAGGTCCGCGCTCTATGTGCAATACACTCTTCTTTCTTAACTAATTTCCTCTTCTCTCTCGATCTTTTTTTCGCTCTCTCATCTTTGTCAATCAAAGTTGTACTTTCTCTGTTTCCTTCCAGTTGTTATACTACTGTCTATCCCTTTGACCCTAAAGTGAATTTGCATTCTCTTTTTCCAACACTTTTTTACTTTAACACATTGAAATATTTAACATAAAAAGTTATTTGACATTATAAAAGTATTTAATATTGCAATTACAAGTGAGCAAAAATAAGGTTGAAAATAAAAAATTATGCAAAAATGTTGAATAAAAATATATAATTTGCTTATATCTGATTAAATTTGAATTTAATCTGATTCGAAACCAATTCAAATCCAATTTAACATCCGATCCGACGGAGTCGGATTTGGATTGAATTTTCAAATCCGGTTATTAATTTGATCGGATTTGGATGTCTATACATTCGATCCGAATCCGACCCATTGCAATCCCTATACAGAACCAAGAGAGGGAAATATTGAGTGAAAACCACCATGATATTGATCTTTATTAGGTGATACTGATCTTCTTTATAGCAATCAAGTGGGTAAGACGTTGATTGTATACCCTATATATTGCCTAGAAGATACTTTTGTGATCCTATTATTCACATGGGGGATGTATTTTTTGGACTAATAGTCTTACAATTTTTACCTTCGTTTTGGAGGTTATCCATATAAAAAAATGCGTCTCCATCTATAATATTTCATTAATTTTTACTGGCTGTATTTATTATACAATGAGTGAAAAGATTTCACTTTCGCAATAGTAACCCGTCTTTTGTCAATAGTTTTGTCATTATGCATTAAAAGATTGGAAACAATTTTCGATTTCGGCAAACACAACTTCCCAAAGCCACTCCCAAAATCTAAAATTCTCTCCTTGTTCCTTCTCTAATAACTTATAAATCAACTCAAAACAACAAACCAGTAATTATCAATTTGGCCCACATTCTTTACATATTCGATCCTAAGCCTCCACACTTCAACTCCTAAGCTACTCAAATGCGAGGGCTTCATAATCAACTAAATTCTTTTGCGTTTGAAATTCTTAACAGGTTAGAAATGGAGATTACCCACTTTGATTCCTCAAAGTTGGAGGTGATTATACAAAAGTTTAGGTAACTTTTGGGCGATTTCTCAATGTTGCCTCTCAATTTCTCATCCTTCCTTATGCTTGCACCTCAGCTTTAGCTTGTCTCCCCTTCTACTATGGCTGCTTCTTCTTTCTCCTATCTTTTTTCTCTGCACCACCAACTATTGTTGCCACCACCTTGCCTTCTCTATCACTTCCCCTCTCTCTTCTCTAGTTGGTGAGAAAAGAGTAAGGGTTGGGGCTTCTTGCCTCTTTACTCACGTATAAGTCAACCCCCTTTTTTGGGGTCTTCAATTTTTTTAGAAATTTTCTTTCTATCTATAGTTTTTTTTTTTTTTTCAAGAGGCTATATGTATTAAAGAAAAGAAAAGAAAATGAGACTCAATTCTTAGCCTTAATGACCAAGGTAAAGCATTTTCTCTTCATTGGCTTAGTTGGGATTCATTTAGTTTCCTTGTTATAAGCATTCTCTTCTTATATGCGTCATATTCATCATCTGAGTCTGATAGCTTATTTCACTTTCCTCTTTTAGAATTGAAGATTTTCTTGTGTTGGGATTAATCATTACGATAGGGAGGGCATCATCATATTCTCTTCACCTCAATCCAATATTTCAAGCAATGAACAGAACAGTGAGTAATACTAGATTGCGAGTCATCCTTCTTTTTTGTGCTCCTTATTCCAATATCTTTCTCTAGGAGGGTTTTCTTCATTGCAACTTTATGTTCTTCTTTTCCCTGTTTTTTCTTCCTACACATGAGTTTTGAGATTGAGTTGAGAATCTAAAGGAGCAAGTTGCTTCTTCTTCTTGACATTCCAACATTTCATTTTGGATTGATGGGTGTTTTGTGGTCAATGAGCTCAAAACATCATTCCAGTCAACTGCCCAACACTCTTCTTTCTCTATTAATGGTGAGTCATTAACCTCGTACTTTGACTTATTAACTTGATACAAAACATCCTCTTTTCCTCACTTCACATGTCGCTAAGTAGTCATGAACTCACGTCAAGCTACACACAAAAACTGAACTGATGGCCATTGACAAACTTTTGATAAGAATTTCTAGAGATCTTGATGTGACAATTTGGTTGATGAGTCCTAAAGTGGGATATTATGCCCTTATTGGCTCTAATTCCTTGATGAAATGTAAGAAAACATGATTTGTAGTAGGCCCCATTCCTGTCATCATGTTAGGATTTTCTCCTGAGGATTCTTGAGTGAGAGATGATATTAAACCTTCATGGTTAACATTCATAACACTTACATGATTTGGATGCTCAACATGCTGAATTGAATTATTAGGGCTAAGATCCATCACCACACAACTATTGATTTCACCTAATGGTGCGTTGGCCTTCTACAAACTAGGATTCTATTGAGGCTCCATTAGTGGCTTATAGATATTAGAGTAGCCCTTATCCAAATCTTCCAAGTAAGCTGCCTAGTTTGAACTAAGAATGACCCTAGCTTAGACATTAAATCAACATCTTGGTTACTCTCGAGCCTAAAAATTAGAGTCCTTTTTCATATATCAAAATAGCTTTAGAGAATTCCTAGGCTTTGAAAAGTATATTTCCCATCTCTTTATATAAGCAAACTTCCCATATGGAACGCCTGATTTAATTGTGTGATCATCACACTATCGTGGACATTGTTAAGCAAATATGTGTTTCTCAAATCCTCTATTGCTTCTTCTAACCCAAGATCCATAATAGCTCTAAATTCAAGCAAAACTATAGCGAAGCATAGCACTTATGGCACTGAAAAATCATAATGAGGGCAAGCAAGCACCAGGTTCAATAACTAAAGTTAGGGCCACATCAAAGAAATGACCACTCGCAAGAAACAATCAAGAAACAAAATTGACCACATAATGTGAATTCCCCCAACAAAACTAAGAAAACCACTTAGCAAAGTTGAAACATCAACCTCGACAATAGAAATCATAAAAATTGTAACACCTGCATTTTATTTAAGCTATCTAGCCTGTTTCTTGATATTACGAAATCATATTTTATTACTTTAGTTAAGTTAAATTAATACTGAAATGCTTGCTTAAGTGATAATTTCATTAAAAAGAATATTTTTATTATTATTAGTTTTGAAATTTTACGATGATGTTAATAAGTGTTAATAAAAATTATTATCGTTTACTAAATCAAGTAGATTCCCGAGTGTGATGGGATTGACAAACCTTAAAATTTATTTCGTTGAGTATTAGTCCAAGCCTTATTATTGAGAACAAATAAATTGACGAGTAATTGTATGAACGACCTGGCTTTAGACTAAGAGGACGAGGTTGTACTAGTAAATACAAGTTGAATGGGCAAGCAACAACACAAAAACAAAAAAGATAAAGTCTAAAAAGGACCGAGGCCCCCTTTCTGGTTCACGAACTACGATAGGGGCGGTTTCTGCTACCCCCAGTGCCAAGAGCCACCATGCAGAGAGAGAGACAGAGAGAGAGAGAGAGAAAGAGGGAGAGTGTGACGGTGGCATAGTAGCAGCTAGACACACCTGGTGAGCTTCTTGCAGCCAGCGACCACCAGTCCATGGCACCTCGGTTGGCCGGGCATGAGCACGCAAATTGGGAGTTGGGGGTTAGTATTTGAAACCATGTGCGCACCACCACCGCAACCGCCACCGTCGGCGGTTGGCCGTGGCTCCGACGAGGAAGCAGACCGAGACAGAGACCTAAAAAGAAGTTCGGGCAGGCCAATTTGAAGATGGCGTTTGGGCAGTGAATTGCATGTTTTGATTACGAAAATTTTATTGTAGTATGGCCATTTTGGGGTAAAATGAAGTTCGAATTATAATATGATTTTAGATGTTCCAAAATGATAATCATTGCATGTTGATTAGTGACTCTCGAATTGGCCAAATTGAGAATTGAATGACGATGATATTGATTTGAACATGTTTGGGGCCACGATTTTTTTTCGATGCCAATTTTGAACTATAATTATCATTGCGTGCTAATTTGAACTCTCCCGAAATGCCAAATTTGAAAATTGAGTATGAAGGTGTTGAATAAAAGAAGAGTTGTGCCACTAATGTTTGGGTTGAAATATCGAGTGGATTATGAGGATTATTCTGGTCGATGCTATGAGGAGGGAGCTCGGGTTATTGAATTACTTTTAAGTTACTAAAATGAGCTAATATGTGTGTTGCAAGGTTAATCTGCTGAATTACTGAAACTCACCTTAGTTTGAAAATGATTCTACTAAATTACTGAAATTGATACTAGCTACGTTGTTTGAAGATGCTTTTAACCTAAAGTACGATTCAGTTGAATGGTGCAGCTAAAAGGTTTAACAAGTTAAAACATTTGAAACGGCTATTTGAATAAAGCGATGTAATGTTCAAAGAGTATGAGCTTGTTTTTAAGTTTCCCTTATTACTTATCGAAGGTTGAAACGAATTTAGAAACAACTAAAATGTTTAGTTGCTCAATTAAATTAAGATATACATATATATATATATATATATATATATGTATATATATATATGTATGTATGTATGTATATATATATATATATATATATGTATATATATATATATATGTATATATATA